>JAMRXY010000008.1:12145000-13395000 GCA_024447195.1 Panagrolaimus sp. LJ2414
ACGTGTTTTTCCTTTTTGTCGATTTATCAGTTACTTTTTGAGATATGCTGCAATGAGTCATTGATTGGTTTGGTGACTCTTTAGTGACTCTTTGCAGAATATCTCAAAAAGTAGCTGATAAATCGACAAAAAGAAAAAACACGTCCCTCGACTCACCGATATTGCCTACAAAATGAGATAAAAATTATTCAAAAATAATAACTTTTTCACATTCAAAAGACCTTTTTAAATGGTGAGTCAATAATGAGTCGAGCACAACACTGCCAGAAACCATTTCGAGAGAGCATGACTTTGACCTTGTGTGCCGATGGCGGTGAAAGATCAAAGAGTTTTTATGGTTTTGAAGGGGACATCTAGATTCGATAGCTCCCTCAACTGAAGTTTTTGGATATCCGTAAAGAGACAATATGCAAGTTTCTGCAAACAACTCATATTGTTTTGTAAAGACAAGTTTCGATAACAACAAACTATTACATATTTAAATAATTACAGTAAAAAGATTACCATAGATCTGATTTATCCTAATCTAATAATCCTACCATGCCGTAATCCCCTCTTTCTTGCAGGTCGCTTAGTTTCAATTGATGAAGCGTTACAGCAAAATTTAACTCGTCGAGCGAGATATCTCGCAGAAGCGGTTATTCGAGATTACGGTACACATGTTCTTACTCGAGTTGATGCAGGTGCAAAAATCGAAGAAGAAGATTTCCTTGAATCAAGCGTTCTAAATCTTCAAGAAGAAAAACTTTTTGAAATTAAAGCTGCAATTGCTGGAAAATTTTTAACAAATGCTTTTGGAGCGGGTGCTTCAATGGGAACATCTTTTTCAACGGATTCAAAAACCAATGAAACAATTTCAAAAGCAACTCGGCATTCCCATATCAAGACATTCGGTGGACCAACTGTTAATCATTTATTAGCCCAATCACTTTCAGCTGCAAAACCTGCTGAACCGGTTTGAAATTTTACGGTATATATATGGTAATTACAGTAATGAATTTTAGACTAAATTAACTGTTGATGATTTGGTGGCATTAGATGTAAATGGGGTGCCATTGTATGATCTAATTTCTGAACGACAAATGATAGAACTTCATCCAACCAGGGTTGGCATGATTCAGGCACTGTTAAAAAATGCCACGGAATTGTATTATCGTAAAAACTTTTATCCTGGTTGTACAGATATGACTGCTCCGAACTTTAATTATCAGGTATGCCCTCAGGTAATATCCCTAACGCCTAAAATATAATATTATATTCAGGCAAACCATGATGATGGCAATTGCCAAAAACCTTTTAATAATTATACTTTTGGTGGAATTTATCAAACTTGCACCCCGCTGCCAGAAGTTGAGGGTTACATGACATCAAAAGAAAAATGCAATGGTCTAGTTCAACCCAATGGCATTACAGGTGGATTTTCATGTCCTCCAAATTTTGAACCTGAAATTATCTACGATATTATTCATCGATATCCTGATCGATCTGAAACTGTATCATATCGAACATGCCATAGCTGTTGGTTAGTTGCACGTTGCTGTAATACAAAATATCGAACAATTGTACATCAAGAAAAATCTCAAATTACAACATATTACTGTAAGGCCAAACCTGGGATCGCCGTTGGACAAGATCAAGGATATATGTTTGGAGGTGTTTTTAGCAGCACTTTACCAAATCCATTCACTGGCAGTTCAAATTGTCCAGGACATTATCAGGTAATTGATAAAGACAAGGTCATAAATTATGCAAATTTTGTTTTAGAGCATTCGAATAGGGATAGATGTTACAGTATGCGTCAGCCGGGATTATCAACTCGACGTAAAATTTGATATAAAATTTTCTGGGTTTTTTCATGTCAATCACAAATCCGAAAATGTGAAGCCGGATATAGTCAACATTTGTTGACAGTTTTAGAAGGCTGTGAAATATATTATTGTGTTCGACCAGAAGCTTTTAATCGAGTTGAAATAAATCCAATTCAAAGGCCGCCCTTTGAAGATATTTCATCGTTATTGAGTAATGATACCGAAAGTACAGTATACATTTATCTTGATAATCAATTGGTTGTTAAAGCACCAATGAAAGAAATCCTTTCAAATGTTACCTTGGAAATGGCAAACAAAAATGGTGGAAAAAATACTGAGGCAGCTTTGATGAATGAAGATCAAGCAGTGAATATTTGGTGGGATACAATAGATGCTGTAATTGATGAAAAACTTGATCGAGTAAGTTCATAATCATTACAGTCAGGGATGTCAGCAGGGTGTGACGCCAAGGGCACGTGTCCCCTCCGAAATCAGAAAAATCCTTTGATCTTTTACCGCCATCGGTACAAAATTAAAGGCATGTCCCCTCGAAATGGTTTCTATCACCTCTAACATAAAATCCTGCTGATGTCCTCGGGTATTACAGTAACATCTAAAATGCATCAATTACAGTATTATGGTGCAACAATTAATAAAACTGCAACAAATTTACCACCAATTTTTGCACCAACTATGATCCCATTTGTTGCCCCATCAAATATTTTCCCTCAAAGTCAACCAATTGCAAATTCATCTAAAATTTCAAATGGTTTTTCACCTGCCGAAATTATTTTACTTTTTGGAATTTTATCAACTGTTGCAATTGCAACAATCGGTGGAATTTTATATCATCGAAAATCAAAGCGAAGAAGTGAAAGTTATGCTTCACTTGTTGAAAACAATGATGCTGAAAATAATCGAATTATAGAAAATGATAATTTGTAAATTTTTGTAAAAATCACTTATAGCAAGCAGGCGGATCCTTTGATCTTTTCGGATTTGTGAAACTTTTTGCCTGAATTAAGTCTTGAAACGAAAATGCTGATCTTTTCCATTTATTTTCGTTTCAAGATGCATTTCAGGCAACAGGTTTTGCTAATTTGTAAATTTATTTAACAAAGAGACCGTTTGCTTTAATTATTTTAAGAAGATTGTAACATTTTTGATGGAATAATTTGTCAGTAAAAATGTTGCCAAATTCGAGCAAGTTCTTCTCCATCATTTTTCTTGTCATTAATATTTTCTAAAAACTGCAATAAATTAAAAAGTGTAAAAATTTTCTTTCCATCCATTATTATTGGACTACATAAAATTTTCAACACAATCTAATCAATCAATCTTATAAAATTCCACAAAAACCAAAAAATGTGGTTTCAATTAATTTTAACTTTTGTTTGATGAAATCTTGTTAAATTTTTTGTTTCCGATTGAACGCAGCAAATTAAAAATATATAAAAAAAACTCATGCACTTAAAACGTCATTCATCGGTTAATTTTGGTATTTCAAACGTGACATTTCCAAACATTTTTTTTCTGATATTTTGTTTTTAAACGTTCTTAAAAGAACATTAAGGCTAAATTTGTCGATTGTCGAAAAGAAGAAAAGTGCAAAAATCAAAAAAGTGCTTCAACATTTTCTTTCTTTGAAAATCAAAAAAAAACGCTACAAAAATTAATGTTTCAAAATTTTTTCAATTGTGCTTTTTATTTTTAAACTTTTAAAACCAAAAACGTTTTTTTGTCTAAAAATAAAATACACAAAAAAGGTTGCAATCAACGATTAATTTTTGTTATTTCTTTTGTCAAAGAAATTCTGCTGTTTTAAAATTGAAATGATAAATTGTTTCAGATGACCGTAATGACAAGAAAGAAAAACTGAAAAGATACGGAAATGGCAGGGTGTAAAAAAATGCAGCATTACCAAAATTGGAAGTAATTTTTAAGTGAATCTTCTTCAAGTTTTTAAATTGCAAAATGGTTGTTGCATAAAAGTGAGGCAATAATACATGTAATGTTGTAACTTTTTTAAAAAACAAAGAACATTAAAAATAAATATGTGAACATGATGATGCAATTTTTTTTTTGAAATGGTTTAAAAGAAAGCTTTAAAGCTTTATTTAAAAAGGACAGCAAAATAAGAAATTTTATTGTTAATTTTAATTACTGTATTTTTGCCTGAAGCATTATGAAATGCAAAAATTCACCGTTTTTAAGCAAAAAACAACGTTTATTATTATTTTTAACAGCTTTTTTTGTCTATCAAACGAATCGAAAACTTTTTGATCTTTTCCCCTTCTTTTTTCCATGACCTTGGGAAACCTTTTCTTCAAATTTTATTATTTCAATGATCATAGAATACAGTATCCCCCCATCCTCCCTCCCAAAAAAAAGAAACTTCATCATTCTGATTATTAGAATCTGATAAATAAATAAATATCATCTGACGACATCCTCCTTTTTGACATTTTTCTCACTATCTCCTGTAGCCAATCATTTTAAATAATATAAATACATGTTATTTAAAAATTAATTTTTAGTCTTTTTTCTTATTTTTGATTGTTTCAAAAAGTTTATTTTTTATCATAATCTTTATTACAAAAGGCCATCTTAAAAAACTATCTTTTTTCCCTCCTTCTTCTTCTTCTTCTTCAGACGACATTTTTGAGACACACGTGTGTTTTAGTTTTTTTCACATGAGGGAAAAAATGAGGGAAAAACACTTTAATAAAAAAGTATAATCAAATGTTTTCATCTTCTTTGATTTTGTTTTGACTGTCAAAATCTGAACGTTTTAAAAAATTTAAAAGTTTCATTTTTTTGATCAACTGTCAAAGATTTAAAAAAAAGTAACATTAAAAAAATGAATGAGGAACAAAAAATAAAAGTAATGAATTGAAATCTTGATAAAAAAAGAGAGTTCCTGTTTTTTTTTAATTTGATTTATTTAACAGTCTTTTTTGTATTATTTAAGTCTCATTCAGTTTGTCTTTAAATTATCAGTTTTGGGTACTTTTTACTTTTTTGAGTCGTCTTTGAGTTAAATCATTGATGTCCACTTTCAATATAGCCTCAAGGAGGACTTATTAGAAATACAAAGCGTATTCAACAGGTTGAGCTCCTTGTCAGAGCCGTCGGGCCCAGAGGTAATAGGGCCAAATCTGAACCTTTAAAAAGTAGGCACAAGTCATGACTATTTCTAACGACGACTTTTCTCATATGCAAATTTCTTAAAGCTTGTTTTGGCTAATTACTATAGGAAAAACAGTTCCCCATTGTTTTCAAAAAGCAACTTGTTCCTGAAACACTTGATTAAATGTTTTCTTGAATATTTGCTTCTTTATTTTCTTCAATAAAATTCTTGCTAAAATTCACGTCAGCTTAAAATTATCAATGATAAGGCAACTGATAAGCTTAAAACAATATAAAGCTAATTTTTTCTGCATTTTTACTTTTTTGGTTGCTTAAAACAGTGCAAAATTTATAGATTTTTTTAACAAAAAAAGAAGCGCTTCCAAATTGATATTTTTTCAAGTTTAGAATTTTAAAGAACCTTCGAGATTACTTTTTGTACCCATTACTGATTCGAACTTTTTTCGAAATCTGTCATTTATTATTTATGAGATCAGAAACAATATTTTTTGTAAAACTTTTGTTATTATTCAATCTTTGCCCGATTCAGAATTTTTGAAAAAAATAGCATTGACCGATTAATTAATTTTGATCTCATCTTTCTTCTCTTTCCGCCTACCCTTGGAAAAAAAAAGAAGTTAGTTCTTTGCGGTTTATCACGCCACAGAATTTGTCGTCGTCGTTGTCAAAGATGTTTTTAACAAACAAAGAAAGACTTCTGATTTCTTTGACAAAAAATTCAAAGTTTTTTTCACCGAAATAGGCGGTTCAACAACCTCTTTTTTTTCTTCTTCAAACTTCCACGTTTTTCTATTTGTTTTTTTCAAAAATATAAATTAGTAAAAAAACGTGGTTATTTAATTTTTTTCTGATCATTTCATTTTCACTTTATTAATTGTAGTTTTTGTCTTTTATTTCAAGGTTTATTAGGTTACTGTAAGATTTGATAATTTTATTACTATATTAATATTAACTATTTAGTACAGTATCCCTGTGTTGTTACAACAGGTAACCGTCTACCGTAATCTTAAGCTATTAATCGTTTAAAAATTGTTTCACTTTAGTTTTAGTTTTTCTTACCAATTTTTTCTTGCAATTACGGTATTTTTAAATGTCAAGAAAAAAGATCATAAAAATTTTTAACGAAAACAAAATTTGCTAAAATTCAAATAACAAAAAAAGTACAAGAGTTTAATTTTTAGGAAGACAATTTTAATGTTTAATGATTCATTTGAATTTCAGAATAACAAAAAAAAACGTTTCCCAAACAACAGCTTCTGAACTTGTTTATTTTTTTGTCTTTTTTTATGAAACATTTTTTTTGTAATTATTGTTTTTATCATTGGGGGTTTTTCGAGTATTTAAGAAAATTAATTTTGATTGAGTTGTTTCATTTTAAAATAAAATGATGTCCTGAGCTGTGATACCGGAGTTGAAATCCATATAACGGCGATTCCAGAAGGCGGTAATTTCTTTAATCTTTTTTGGGACTCCAAGCTGCTCTAATTAAAACACCCATTTTTGATAAGTTTATTAGAGTTTAAATATCTTGGGGATAGCTAAGGAATGAATTTAATCAATGCTCTTTGAAAGTTAAGAGATCATCTTTGCTAGCTACTCAGAAAGCTCGCATTTGCATCACTTTTTGCTCAAACTATTCTTTGAACTGATAAAATTCAGCAACTTTTAACTGATTACCACTAATTTGTTTATTTTGTTAATCATTTTTGGTTTGTTTTTGTCTAAGATTTAATGTTTTCACACGCATGAAAAACATTAAAATTTGCCCACCAACAGCTCTCTCTTTTTCTAATTTTCGTGTTTCCACAAACAAATATTTAAAGCTCCAATCACTCACATTTTTTATTACGTATTTCTTATTTTTTTCAACTCCTTTTTTTGAATCTAATTTGACGACTACGACCACAACGACATCATAAATATATCTGATCATTAGTCATTTTTCAATCATTAAAGTAGTACCAAAAAACTAAATTTATTAATTAATTACCGCGTGTTTAAAAAAATTCATACATCTTTTTTTTTCAATGAAATCACAAACGTTTTTTCTTTCTTCCAATTTTTCTCTCTTCTTTTTTTCAACGCTTTTGAAAACTGAAGAAAAAACTTTTTTGAATCACAAAAATAATCAATTATCAATTTCATTGCTATGAAAAATAGTTAATGAACAAATTAATAAAAAAAAATTTATGACTTTTTTCACGTAATTCTTTTCTTTTTTGTTCGCGATCATTCGAGATTACTGTATTATAGTTTTTTCTGTTATGTTTGATGTTGAAAATTTTTTAGATTTTATTATATTAACGAAATGGAAAAGCTAATTTGTGATATTCAATCAATTTTTAAAGATGATGTAATTAATACAGATGACATTAAGCATGTTCTACAGAATTATAAATCAAATCCATTAGATTGGAAGAAATATGCACATTTTGATGCTCATAAGTATGTTTTTTAACTTTTTCTTGGATTTGGATTATCCCAGTTGAAGACAAACATATATGCTAATATCTTTGATTGTTTTAGGTATACCAGAAATCTTGTTGATATTGGTAATGGCAAATATAACATGTTGATATTATGTTGGGGTCCTGGTATGGGTAGCAGGTATGTTAATTTTTTATACTTTGTGGAGTTCTTGAGATTCCTTAACATGCCAAAATCAGGGACGTCATCATGGGACACCATGGGCACGTGCCCCTTCTCTAATCATAAAAATCCTTAGATCTTTTACCGCCATCGGCACAAGATCAAAGGCGGTCTCTTTCGAAATGGTTTTTGCCCCCTCCGAAACAAAAATGCTGCTTACTTCCTTGGCCAAAATTATTGATTTTTAACTAATCTTTTGTCTCTTTTCAGTATTCATGATCATACAAATTCTCATTGCTTTGTAAAAATTCTTGATGGACAACTTCTTGAAACTCGATATGACTGGCCTGATAAAGATAACAAAGATGTTCCACTTCAAAAAATTGGTGAAGATTTATATGAAAGAGATGGAGTTACATATATGAGTGGTAAGTTCTAATTCAAGTTGTTTCATTCCAACATTTGATTAATTATTGGTTTTAGATGAACTTGGCCTACATCGAATGGAAAATCCAAGTCATGTTGATGGATGTGTTTCATTACATTTATATATTCCACCATTTGATACTTGCAAAATCTTTGATGAGGTTTGTTATTTTTTTTTCATACTGTAATTCATGTTTGCCTATTGGCGTACTACTGTAACCCACATTAACCTTTTTCGGGTATACTGTAACTCATATATTAATCAATAATATTTTTTAGAGAACAGGAAGAAGCTCAAATTCTGTTGTAACATTTTTCACAAAATATGGTAAAAAGATTGATTATCGAGGAAGTCGACAAGGTATCATAAAATCTGATGAATCAACAAATCAAGAAGTGAATCGTTCACCACATTCTTTTGTTTAATAATGATCATTCCTCTTTCAACAAATATTTATATTCGAATACTGTATGAAAAACCAACTCTTGTATTATTTCTCAAAAATATTGCTATTTTTTGATTGATTGATGCTGATGAGATTACGGTGACATTGAAATTTATATCCTTTACCAAAAAATTTTTATATTATATTGTAGCATATCCGAGTGTATTTTTTTTATTAACCATTGCAACGAACTTTTGTTTAAGCTTATTTTTGTATATTTTTTTATTATTTGTGTATTTTGGAATAAATTGTTGATACTTTTAACTGATTTTTTAAAGTGACAAAGTTCATCGGTACAAAACTACCGTAATCTAATGAAAAATATTTTGTTAATTATTTACTTTTAGTAAATGTTGTTTTTATTTTTTAACATTCCATTTCAAATTAAATTTATAGAACTTTATTTTAACATTTTTTTAAAATATTAGATTAGTTTTAAAACTCTTCAACCAATTTGAAATTTAAAAAAGATTCGCTCACATTTTTATTCATATATCATAATAACAAAGTTCGACTGTACATAAAATTTCGATGACGTTTCGGGTTCGTCAAACACATTTAAAAAAAAGATTTGATAAATCCCGATTAGTTTTTATTCAACAATATGAACTCGACTTCTTCTCTTTTTTGAATAAAATATCCAACTGATACGGTAGAATGCTAAAATATTTTTTCGCAGTTTTGGCCTAAAATTTAAATTTTAAATTTACAGTAATTTTGACCTTAAAAACTTACGAAAAAACAAATATCATTACACACGAAGAATAATGTCCCATCATGAAACAAAAATTTACAAAAAATTCCATTAAAATATACTGTATTTCTACGGTAGGATCATTTCGGTGAGAGAAGGATGGCTCAAAAAAGAACAACAGAATACAGTATACCCCAAAAAAGAATGATGAAAAAATTGATTGAAAAAGAAGTTTTTGATCAATTCGAAGTTGACAAATTATTGATGGATTATTGCCCTGGCAATTTGTACGGTATTGGGATACTGTAATCAGACCAAAGAGAAGGGCAATTGAAGCGAAAGTTGCATTCGAAATTGCCGTAATTCGAAAATCTTTTTTTAAAAATTCTTTGCATTCTGAAGTATATGGTTTCAGACGGCATCCAAGGTCAAAGAATGAAAATCCACTTAACCCTATCGGATATAGGATTAACAGAATTAGGGCTAAGGCAAAATATTTTGAAGACCAAATTGTTCGATGTTTTTTCCAAAGCAAAAGTGACGTAAATCGATTGAAAGAAAGTGTAGCATTTAAAGGACCAATAAAAACCATCATATACCATTGAAATATTCGATTCGTGAATTCTATACCTTTAATATTGATGGAATTATGTTTATTAATATTTGTGGTAAGAAAAAAATTTAAGGAATAAGTAATAATACAGCAAAGATCAACAAAATATCCAAGTGATAAAAGATAAAAATATGCAGAACAAATATTTGGAGATTTTTGTCGAAAATGTGAAATAAAAAATGCAAAAACTAAAACTTCAATAAAACCCGCTGTTAAAAAAATCGTATCCAAAATTGATTGTTCAATTTTTGCCAATTCTGGTGTTTCATCATCATTTAACAAAGCTGGGGTTCCACTCTTCATGATTGAAAAATCAGAATCTGGCATACACAAATATATTTAAAATTTACAAAAAAATATTACTACTAAAGTTTGTGGTAAAAAAATTATTAAATTTAACATTTACCAAAAAAACAATTTTTTTACCAATTTCAAAACAATATAATAAAATTACCAAAAATTAATCCCATTGGCACAAACATGTGGTAGTTTTCCTCATGATGTTGTTTTTTTCTATTTTTTTCTGTCATCATATTTTTTATATAAAATAAAATTAAAGTTGTCCAATAAAAAAAATAATAGAATTATTCTTTGGAAAATGTGCTTTAAAAAAAACAACAAAAAGGTGTAGCCTGTAACTTTTCATTGATGCAAATTAAAACTTTGCATCGGGTTTTCAATGTCTCGGCAGATATCTGATATCCGATGCTTAACACGCGCGCTGAAAATTGAATTTTTTACAACGCGTTAAGGAAGCTCGGTTGAATTTGAACTCTCTTGAAAATTTGTATTTTTTGAACGATAGGCTGTCGCTCCTCCACTGCTCTATTCTTGCAAAGGTGGGGCGACCTGTTTTTTGAAGTAGATTTGTTGCAAATTTTTTGATTATTTGAATTTTTTGCAAACTTTAAAGGATGCTGCGGCTTACGTATTTTTAAAGATTTAACATTTTCTTCGAAATGTACAACCCTGACAATCAGGGTCTTGTTCTATTTTGCTCTTATTTATAACGATGATTGTTAAGTTTGTGCATTTCAAAGAAAACAAACAAGCTTCAGCCGCCGCCTCCATTAATATATTTTCTTGCAAAATTTTAGATACTTAAAACACTGCTTCCTCTTATAATTGTTTTTTGATGATTCAAAGAAACAAGAACTTTAAAAGATCTTTTAAAAACCAAAAACAAAACAAGTAAGCTTCTTTGATCCTTCAACAACTTTGATCAAGTTTATTCTCTTAAAACTGTAGATCATAAACTATTGTGCTGACAAAAAAAGCCATTAAACAAAAAACAACTTTCAAAATAATTGTGTAAATATTACTCTGAACTTTTTATTTTCCAACTTCAAAAACTAACTTTGTTTGTCAGAAATAAAAGTTAGTTTTTAAGTTTTTTAAAGTAAAAGTAAACAAACATTCATTGTTTAAAAGGCACATATAAAAGGAATTGAGATTGGTTGAATTATCAAAAATCTAAAAAGTTTTATATTTTTTATTTATATTTTTTCCGACACAAAATGACGAAAAGTTTGATTTTGTTATTTTTAATTTTTCTTCCAACATCATGTTTTTCAATGAGTATATTTCGAGATTTTCGAGTAAAAAGACAAATTATGTCTGAAGCTTTCAATAATCAAGATCCATAGTAAGTTTTTTAACTGAAAGAGTACTGTAGCTATACTGTAAGTTAACAGTTTTGGGGATACTGTAGTTACAGAAAATTGTTCGTTAATATTGAATTTGTTTAACATTGATAAAAATCTGGTTACCGTAATCCAATCGCTAAACAAGTTCATACACTTTCATGTATAGTAATCAAATCCCCAAAAAATTTATTTTCCATTCTTCGACAAAAATACATACCGTAATCCTCTCATAAGACAAGTTACCGTAATCATTCCTTCAATCCATTTACAGTAATCCGTTAACCCAGTAAACCTAACCTACCGTAACCCAAAAATTCTCATCTACAGTAATCACTTTTTTTAACTTATCTGTTTTTACAGTACAATTGCACAACCCCTTCAATGCCTTGAACAATGTACCCAAGAACGGGCATACAACAATAATGACAATGATCGACAAACAATTGCCACTTGTATCCCTGAGATTCAATCCTATATTGGTCCAATGCTTCAAAATTCATCCCTACCTCCAGAAGCCTTTGAAAGTATTCTGAATCAACCAGTTGTTGAAGCATGTGTTCGGCAATGTGTTAGTTTTTTTATCTCACATAATTTTCACCATTTTTTTACAGGATAAAAATGATGACAATATTGTTGGTGATCTTATTCAAGCATTAAAATATTTTACTGATTTTGCATGTGATGGTGATGTTGATAATGGAGATAATGAATGCTTTCAAGCAATTACCCAAGCATTCCCAAATATCCGGCAACAGGATGTTATTAATGCTGAAGGAGAAACAATTGCATGTAAGCTTGTTGGAATTACAAAAGAAATTTGTCCAGATGCCAAAAAACCTGCTGATGCCATGGCTGCATTTGTAAATATTTTAACAACTTTTGAATCAAATCTACCGTATGTCCCAATTGATAAATGTACATAAACAATCATGCTTTAAAAACCCCATTTTTTTAAATTGTATTTATTTGTTACGGTAACAAAAAATAATAATAAAGTAACGACATTTAAAATGTACAACAACAAATTTTTGTTACAAAAAGTAAACATTAAAAACGAGATTGATACAAACAAAAAAAGAAAGAGAGGCTTAAGCGAAATGTGATTCAGTTTGAGTTTGTTCAAGTTGTCGACTTCGAAGATCAATTGTGACAGCAGACATAAAGCAAGCAAGGGAATCAAATTCTTGAAGATATTTTTCCATAAATTGTGGCCATGATTTTGCATATTCACTATCAAGTAAATTTATTTCTTTTCCATCACGTTGAAATGAAAAATGATTTCCAAGATCATAAACATTTGATACCTAAAATTGCGAAAAAATCAAATATATTTTTAATAAAAAATACAGTAAACTTACATCAATAAATTCTTCATTACGCATTTTGATATCATAACCAGTAATATTTCGAACACTTTCACGATATCTTCTTGCAGAATCAGTTTGGAATGCTCTTGCTCGTTCATGTTGAGATGTAAGCTTTTCAATATCATGTTTAAGCTTTTTGATTTCTTCTGCTTGTTCCCAAACCTTTGCTGAATCATATTCACCATCTTCCTAAAAATGAAATGATTAAAGATGTATAATATATTTTTTAAAAACTAACCAATCGACGACGTTTTAAGCCTTCACGTTCTTCTCGTTCTCTAACAGCTTGTTGGAATGGATTCTCAATCATATGCCGGTATACAACACTTTCTTCAACACTTGTTTGACTTGATGGTAATGCAGAGACATTTTGCCTAAAAACAATAACTATGATTAATACATCCCCAAAATAATTAGTAAACTTACGATTGTGCAACAGCAGTAATTCTTCGAATTTCTTCTTCCAATTCAACATTCTTTCGAAAAAGTGTATCATTTCTTTCTTTTTCGGCCAAGACTTTTTCAATGATTTCTCGAGATTCAGCTCGTCTGCTTGGTCCAACAAGATCACTGAAGACATTGTTTTGAATACTTTCAGCAAGTTTTTCCTTTTCATCATATATGCTTTGAATATTTTGTTTGAGGAAAGTAACTTCAGCAATCAAATCCCGGTTTTGTTCTTTCAATTCTGAAGCTTTCTTAGCACCATCACGAGCAAGATAAAGTTGATCCTTGAGTTGGGTATTTTCAAGTTCCATCTTCTTCATACGTTCTTTAAGATCAAGGAATTGAAGTTCAGAGCCAGACATTTTAATAGAAGATAAATGAGACGATCCTCGATTGCTTTCTTGAAAAATACTTTGATTCCCGCTTCCTTGCAACAATGGAGAAACATTATTATTATTTCCTTGTCGATTAAGAAAAGATTGAGTTGAATTAAAACTTGAAAAGCCTTCTATGCCAGAGCTTGAATCATTGTCATCTGTTTGTGTTGAATTATCTAAAAATAACAATAGCGTAAGGTTGGGTTTAAATATGCAAAAGCTAACATACTCAAAAACTTTGCAACATCATTGTCATCGTTAATGCTTTCAATATCATCGATACCCTTATAATTTACGACAGAACCCATAGCTAATTCAGTTGCTTGATCTATAAACATGCATCGGTTAAAGTATTATTCATAAGAGAAAAAACAAACAAACGTACCATCAGTAACAACAGTTGGAGGCAATGATTTGTATGAGAAATAAATCTTGTATCTATTATCCCGATTCCATTTTCCACATTCTTCAAGAAGTTTCTTCATCATTTCGAGCTGTTTACTCTGATATTCATGCCAACTTTTGTATTTCGAGAGAGCTGATCGATAACTTTGCAATATAAAATCACCAGAAACCTGAAAAGGAACAATAGAGATGAGTTAATGCTAATCCCCAACAACAAATCCCTTACCTTTTTATCATTGTAATCTCTTTCAATCACTCGAAGTCGAGCAATTTCAGCCTTTAACATTTCAATATCCTTTGTAGCATTAACATATTTTTCATCAACAGCTTTTTCACGACCACGAAGTTCTTTAACTTCAAGTTGAGCAAGCTGCATCATCTTTTGCTTATTGTTCAAATTTGCTTCAGCTTCTGCAAGTTGAAGGGTAAGTTGTCGAACTAAAAAAGATAGATATAATGCATCGGCATAGTTTAAGTAATCAAAAAGCTTACTCTTCTTTTCTTGATCAAAATCTTTTGTTGTTGTTGTTCGCTTTCCAAGAAATTCTCGTGAAAATTCTCGAGAAGTTTCAACATTGAAAAATCTGGTGGCTTCACTTTCATTTTCAAAGTCCATGTTTGAAAGCATTGAAGAAATGATTAATTAAAATCAAAACAAGAAAAGTGTAACGTTTTATTATTGATAAAGCTTTTTTAGTAATTTACAGATGACAAACAAAAAATAAAACAAGCAGCAATTCTTTTTTTTTTGTTGGAAGAAAATTTGAAAGAGCGATGAGCGCCACAATTTTTGTTTGTTCACTTTTTGCCAACATTTTTGTTGCAGTTTTTGTTTTTCAAAAAATTTTTTACAGTATATTTAGATTTTTATTAGTTTTTATGAATCCATGTTTTTGTTCATCAAATTAAGTTTTACAAAAGATAACCTTTATAATTAAATATATTGACAATTAATATAAAAAATATAAGCATAAGCATATTTGATTAAATAAAAAATAACTACTTTCATGGACTAATAAACTTTTAAAAAAATAAAGCAAAATTTGATTATAAAAAATTGTAATTATTCAGCAATTGAATCATCTTCAAAACTTTCACGTGATTTTGAACCTTTGCGAAAATCAAGGCGATAACCTTCAAGAATGTGTGGAACAGAATTTGAACGAACATGTCGGATCTAAAAAAATGATCAGTCATTAATTACGGTAATTACAGTATATTTTTGATGAAGGTCTGATAAGATATTTACTTACATGAGAAAGATATGCATCTTTAATCTCATAAATTAAAAAGCTAATTAGAATATTCCAAGCATGTGTAAGATGTTCATTTTCGGGATGCATAAAAGCATTGAAAAGAACAGTCTTAAAAGACATCCATCGAACTGCCGTAAAGCTTAAAGTTTTAACATGGGTATGTTGACGACCAACCATTCTAAAAAATAAATATTTAGAAATTCTGGAAATCTTGTAATAAAAAATTTGCATAATGCGAACAAGCATTTTGTTTTTAAGACTTAATCCGTTTCGAGGAGGGCCGCCTTTGATCTTTTGCCGAAGGCGGTAAAAGAACAAAGGTTTTTTACAATTTCGGGAGGGGACTTGTGTCTAAACCCTACCCTGCTGAAGTCTATGCTTTTAATGGCATACCGTATAATCTGAATCAACTCATCCTCTCTTCCCTTCTTTGGCAGCAAATCAATCAAAGTTGTCCAAAATCTCAAAAATTTGCATATATGTGTCCGAAAGGCATTTCGTCGCTTTAAATCCTTCTCCGAGACATTTGCTAATCCAAAAACTGCAGCAACTTCAGGATCTTCTTTAAGAAAAAGATGTAAAAATACAGTTTCAAAGAAGGCATATTTATCTTTGATCTTGGAAAAGTCATGATGGACAGCATCAATTTGATCTTCATCCAAACAAAGATCTCGTCCTGAAAAGCAAGAAGAAATCCTTCGTCGCCCTGGGGGAGTTGCACATCGAAGATCCAATCGATCAAGGGTTACCGATCGGGAGGCAACAGATCTCGCAACCCCCAGGGCAGATTGAATTGAAGCACTCGAGGATCGTTTTCGACCTTTTCGATGATGGCCATGATGGGAGGAGGTGGAAGGCTTGGATGAATTCATCATGGATTGAAGAATGTGAATCATGATTTTGATTTTGAATGGATTGAAACCTTTGGAAGTGAAAAATGTGAAGGGTGATATTTGGGGAAATTGAAGCTGAAAAATGGAATTTTTTAAATGGATTATGGTAAATTTTAGCTCAAGTTACGGTAATTTCGCGATTGGACAAACAATACAAAAACACTGTACTTTACCAAAACGAATGAATAAAAATTTCGTAAACAAAAAAACGGTTTTTAGTTTAAATGTTCAAAATTACTAACAATGATAGTAATAATATTAGAAAATACATCTACAGTATACCTATCATCACTAGCAGTACGTTTTAAAAATTTTAAATTATTTCAAAGCTAAAATAACTTGTAAAATTTGAGTTTTTTAATAATGTTTTTCAAAACGGTTAGAATACAGTAATTTTGGAACTTTAAATATTGCTCCAAAATCAAGCATCAGAAATTAGAAAAACAACCATATTTTTATCTCTCAAAAATCTTCACAACAATGAATTAAAAACCAAAACAATTAAAACTCAACTCTATTTTATTTCCTCAAAAAACCCAACAAAAATAATATTTCAAAAATTCTCCCAAAAAAGATTTTTTTGACGGAACAAACCATAACTCATATACCCAAAGAACTAAACTTTACCCAGAATCCGAACTTTAAAACAGAATAAAAAAAACTTCTGTCAAAAAAAACACTTTTAACTTTTGGCACGTGCCAAAGAAAAAAAAGATATAGAGTTAACTTTCAAGAATGGCACTTTTTTTTAAACAAAAAAATAAATATATTCTATCACTTTTCACCACTACCAAAAAAGTCAATGCTTCTTTTTCTTAAAAAAGACTTCTCAAAAAAATTTTTTTGCTTTTACCCAAAAATATTTAAAAGAAGAAACTCAACAAAGAATTCTCTTTCCCTTGGGCGTCATTCTTGTTTCTTCCTTCCTTCTTTTTTTTCTTCTTCTTTCATCTTTCACTTCTGTGTTGTCTTCCTTCTTCTTCTGTTTCAACTTCTTCTTCATCTTCAAAAAAAAGATATGTAAAAAAATGAAATGACGACAGCGTGTTCCATTTTTTTACTCATATTTTTTCTTATCAACTAAAATCCATCTTTCAGAGAAAACTTCAAAACTCAAAAATTTTTAAGGAACTCAAAAACCAACAAAAAAATTATATTTCTCAAACATTTTCAAAACATAAAACTGTCAAAATATGCCAAATATCTTAATTTAATTAAATCTTTTTTTCACGAAAAACAAATTTTTACTCAAAACAAGTCAATCAAATATTTTTGTGCTAAATTTTTCATTTTCTAAAAAAAACTTAAGCAAATTCAAAAAAATTGAACACGGGATAGATAAAATTAAATCAGGGCTCATCTTTGATTGCTTTTTTTTTAAAAATAAAGAAGGAAAAAAGTAAATTAGTTTTATTTAAATGAGGTTTAAAAAAAAGAAGGGCAAAACAAAAATGTTCAAAAAAGATAGTAAACATTTACAAGAAAAGTGCAGCCTTTTCAGGGGAATTGCAAAAATGAAAGTGATATAATAGAATTTTTTTGAGTTTTGTTAAAAATGAAAAATTAATTATAGTAAAAAGCGATATGTTTGAAATTAGTTTTGTTGATACCGTACAAGAAAAAATACTGTACATCTATACTCGGTACATACACTGAAAATGATAGGCTAATTCTATCATTTTCAAAATGGCCATACTGTATTTTCGAAACTTTTAATAGCTTCTGAAATTTTAAAACACTTATCCTACGTAGTATTACGGTAGTCAAAAACAAAAACTACATATTTTTCTAAAACAATAACAACTCTTTTTCTTTTGTTTCAAAAATAAAAAAAGAAAGTAATATCCTTCTTTTTATCTATCCCTTTTAACCCGAAAAAAAGAATTGTACCAAATAAATCAGAAATTTTAATAGAGCCCAGAAAAAAAGTGTTTTAACCCGACCGAAATTGAACACTTTTTTTAAAAACTAAAATTCTTAAAATGTCTTTTTTCTTTGTATTTTTTTTTCAAAAGAAAGGCATAAAATTATGACTCCCTTGAAAATAAACAATAAAAAAAATATTATTGGCAAAAGATGGATTATTTATGCACGTTTTTTCTATTTTCTTTTCAGAAGTGAAAAAAGAAGACACAAACAAATAATGACAACTGTATAAGTGATGATAAAAATAGAAAATTATACAAGTTTCAAATAGAAGATAGTTAAAGAAAGCAAATTGATTTTGACAGATTCTGAGCAGGAATATACCAAAATTACAATAGTAATATTAGAATTCTAAAGCTTCTAAAATTTAAACCATGAAATCAAAAAAGGTTCAAAATTCGGGGAGTTTTACTGAAAATGATTAATAAAAATTTGCATAAATTTTGTCAACTCAACTCCAGAATCCTAAGATTTAAAATCTAATTAATATCATAGAAAAAAATCAGAATTTTCACAAAATTCAACATCCAAATCATCGAAAAATAGAAAAATATTTTTTTCACCGTAATTCGTTTTCAGAATAGTCGGATTCAGGATCCAGAAATTTTCGTTGAAAGAAAAGAAGAAAAATTCTAATTCAAAGCAAAGATTTTTCAAAGTAGAATTTCTTTAAAAATGTTGCTGTTAGTCAAGTCGAAATTTTATTCAAACACAAAGCTAAATCAAAAAACAAAAAATAGCCATTATTTTTCAAAGAAAAATATCAGCAAAAAATCATGAATAATTTATTAACTGTTAACATGCAATTCAAATTTAAAAAAATATATTACTTTTTCAAGACTTAAAAAAAGCAAGTATCACTGAAATTTTCTTATTTGATACGAAAAATATATCTTTCTTTTGCTTTTTTGGAGTTCTTTAAAATTTAGTTTAACAGAGCCAACTTCCTTCCATCTTTTTTTCTTCTTTTTTGGAAACAAACAAAAAAAGATATCATTGTTGTTTTCTTCGAAAGCTAATTTAGACTTAATCCAATGAAATTTAACATCCGGCATCTTTTTTGTTGACCCAAAACAACATCATGGAGATCTTTTTTTTTCAATTTTTTATATTGTAATTTTTGCAATGTTTTAGAAGAATTTGAAAAAATACTACAATTGATAAAAATAGGCAAAAAATGGATTTCAATTTTAATAAAATATTAAAAGAAATTTTGTATCAATTACCGTAATCCCATGAATAAAATTGGATTCAAAAATGAAGTTTGTTTGTTGGTTACTGTATAATCTTAAATTACGGTAACCAACAAACAAATATGTGAACAAATAAATACTGTAATATTTTAGTATTTTTATTTAAGAAGACAGATATTTGTGCGGGACAAAGAATCGCTCTGATATTTTTTTAACTGTTGAAATGAGAGTTATGTCGTCAATTCATTTGGATAACAATACCGTAGGATTAAAGAACCATCACTTTCAACATTTATTTGATAAAAAAAAGAATTATTTGTAATATTTCAAACATAAATCATACAAAAAACAATCACAAATATTACAAAATTAAATAAAAAACAACAAATTTTGTGCCTGTAATTCTGACGAAGAATTTTTTTAGCATGCAGAAAATGCGATATTATTTTTAGGATTCTTTATTAAATTCACAACAGCATCAACGCTGTTTTTGAAATTTTGAATAAATTCCCGGTCCACGTTGGCTTTAAATCTGATGTTAAAAACGGCTGTTGTTGTATAATTCCGAAATGGTTCATTTTTGTAATTTTTCTGAAAACATGTTTTTTTACTGCTATTATTATAATTTTAATTATCTGTAATTTTCGGATGCATTTTTTAAGGCTTACTTACCTTTAAAAACTCTATAAAATGTGGTGCCTCAAAATTTTGTGGAACATAATAAAGGTCAAAAATACAAAGATTGTTAAATTTCGGGAGAGCAGCAAGTTTTTGTGAGGTAAAAGATGTACAGTAATCCAATCCACTATTTTCATCACAAAAACTAAAAATGTTACAAATTATTGTCGAATTTTGAAAATAAATCGAATTATACCAACTTCAATATTTTTTCATTTTTTTTTTGGGGGGGGGGGGGGACGTTAATTTTGGAGGATTTTCATCGGGTGGATTAGACCATCGAATTTTTCAAAGTAAAATTTTCAGTTTAGGATTTAATTTTTAACATTGGAAATCAAAATATGAGGAAATTAAGAGTTAAAGATGGACTTATCTAATGTGAATATAAAACAAAGACATGTTTTATGCAATTTTTTTAAAAATGTCCAGAGGGGATATTTCTAAAAACACATCTTGAACCCCTCAATTTTTTAATGTTAAGATTTCCCGTGCACGTAAAATTACGTGTAAAAATAATATTCAAAAGTTTCATGGTCAAAATCTCGAAAAATACGATAGAATATCCCCCAAAACTATGAAACTTAATACCGTATCTTTTTGAGGGCTATCCTGTTTTAAAAATACCGCCTTTAGGGCAATAAGCTTGATATCCACCAGCAATAAACTGTGTTTTTTAAAAATCAAACCTTACAATGAAAATTGTATTAACTTTGGGGAAACTTCCAACAACTTTTCAACTGGTACAATTGAGCCATCTTTGTATGCGACTTTACAATTTTTTAAAATAATTACACATTTATCGTTCACAGTAAAAAATTTATATTCTTTCAAAGTCAATTCTTGATTATTAATTGCCAAATGTTTAATTCCATAATTCAAAATCCGTGGAATCAACATTGAAATACTTTTCGCTGGAGGTGGAGCTTTTTCAACATTTTGAAGATTTGTGCAAAGAACCTCAGGACAAAGAAATGCAGTCATATTTTTTAACTGTTGAAATGAGAGTTTTGTCGTCAATTGCTTTGGATAACAATACCGTAGGATTAAAGAACCATCACTTTCAACATTTATTTGATAGAAACGAATTATTTGTAATTTTGAAAAAAAATATTTACACAATGAACAAATTTCGTGAATGTATTCATGGCGTTTCTTGTACAAAAATGGATTATTATTTTGTAAAATATATAAAATTATGGCGTTTGGAGTAGCAAAAATTTGGGGCATAGTTGATGTAGGTTGTGGAGAAAAATCTGACATTTTTAAGTAAATATTCTTTCTAAAAAAAGTTAAAGTTAAAAAAAATTTTGTGCATTGGCTGGGAAAGGTGAAAAAACGATAGAACGTTAAAGAAAAAAATGCCAAAAAAAAAGTGAAGAATGCTGGTAATGGAACTTTTTTCATATGGTTTGGGCCGCAATCGCGAGGACTTCATCTCTTGTAAAATGACCACCTCAAATGTGTGTGCTGTTACAAAAATCAAAATGTCTTCTCTTCCTTGTTTTAGTTCAGTTGTGGCAGTTCAGTCCACAGCTCATTGGGATTGCCCAAAAATCATGCGATTATATGAGAGGGTCGAGACCAAAATGGTTATGTCCTTTGATGTTTTTGGGAAAAAACTTTGATTTTCTGGATAATCTTGAATGGATTCGACTTGCTATTTTGCTAATTCAGAATGCAAAAAAAAATGTTTTAACCAAATAATTCTGATGATGCATTTCCAAATTTATGAAATTCAACATGTTTTAAAAGATTTCTTAGTAATACCATGGCTACGATTAAAAATTATTCAATGCTATTTAAATCAATCATCATGAAAATGACAAAGCAAAAGAAGAGCATTGCTTTTCTAAAAAATGTTGTCGTTTGTCCATCACTACAACAACAACAACAAAAAATGAGCAGCAAAAAAAATTGTCGAAGGAAAAAAAAACTGCCTGCATCAACATACTTTTTTGGTTGAAATGCAAAAAAAGCTTGCAACATTTTTTTCAAAAGGGAACGCGTTCATCTTGTCGAACACTAATATTTTGTTTCACGTTTTTCTTTTCTTTCGGTGTCTACAAGGTGATATTAAAAAACGTCTATAATATACTGCTTCACCCAACACAACAAAGTGCTTTTCTTATTAAGGACAGATTGTTGCTCGTGCGAGATTGTTCAAATGCGTGTACGTGAAATTAATATTAAAGACAAAACAAACTTGCCACTGAAAATTCACCCACATTTTAACCTTTTTGAGCAAAAAATCAAACTTCAACTTTTTTACTTAAATTTTGTTAAACTTTTTTTGCGAGCATTTTGCGTTTTTTAAACGTGTTGTTGTTTGTGCAAGCTTGCTGAATTTCATACACCGAAAATTTGTTTATTGCCGTTAAAAATATGAAAGATTTTTTTGCATCTTCAACTGCTTCAGTTTTTAGTTTAAAAATCTGTTAAGAAATTTCTTTTTTTCTATAAGTACGTGTTAAAGAACCATTTGTATTTTGCATCTTTTTATTTAACGTGTTGTTGTTGTGTCGTGTACGAGCTTGCTCAATGTCGCTAAATTTCTTTCTTTAGCGTTGTTTCATTTTACTGTTATCTAATCTGACAATTTTAGCACTATTGGGAAACCATATCAGTATAAAGAAAGTCAAAAGTACAACTTTATTATTATATTTGATTGATATATTGCAATTATATTTGCAACCAAAAATGCGGGATAAAGTTTTAAAGAAAGCAGATGGGAAGCTGAAAAAGTAAGAGTTTTATTACTAAATTTTACATTTAACTTTGACTTTGTTTTTAAGAGATGGAAAGAATAATACCAAGAATAGTGAAAGTGAAGAAGATGGATTTCTTCGAGATAGAAATGGTGATCTTTCTTGTTGTATTCCAATGGTACCATGTAATAAAAAGGGGCAGCCGATGCCTGAATCTCTGGAAGATGGAGGCGTAAAACTATGTTGTACAAATAATTGTGTATATTCAAAGCATTTTGTACATCCTGAATGTTTTGAATCTCTTGAACAAGGCTTGATTACTATGTTATCCAATCAAAAAACTGGTAAAAAAGGTTTGATCAAAGCTTGGCTAGAATCACAAAATGAAGTAAATTTATGGAGTAAACGTGGCCTTGAATTTATTCAAAAAACTATTCGATGTCCATGTGGTAAAGGACAAATGTTTCGAG
This sequence comes from Panagrolaimus sp. LJ2414, assembly GCA_024447195.1. NCBI lineage: Eukaryota > Metazoa > Nematoda > Chromadorea > Rhabditida > Panagrolaimidae > Panagrolaimus > Panagrolaimus sp. LJ2414. Next base: position 12,168,090 of record JAMRXY010000008.1, read on the forward strand.
ATGAAGATGCATGGATAAAGAGACAAGTAAGCTTTATTGTTATGTTTTTAATAATAACATATTACTGTATGTTTGTAGCAAATCTTTGATCCATTATGTGACAAAAAGGATAAGAAATTCAAGCTTAAACAAAATTTGCCAGCTTTAACATTAGCTGTTAAGCCAGGTGCTGCTCCGCCACCTGGCTTTCATCAATTGGATACTCATTATATGTCATCACATAGTCCACCACCTGAAAAGATTGATATTGATGTACGTTTTTTCATTTTTATATCTATTGTCTTATAGTTAATGGGTTTAGGATAAATATGGTCCATTCCAAGAAACAAAAGCAAGAAAGCCTTCAGTTAATGATGATAAAGTAACGACGAAATCACCAGTAGTCAAGAAAATTTCTATTGAATTTTCTTCAATAAAACCATCAACAGCAACTTCAAAACCTATTGAAAAGCCGATCAACAAGAAAGTTCCAATTGGATATGCACCTGTTGAACCGAAAGAAGATTTTCCTGCCCTTGTTGAAGTAACACCTAAACAAGCTGCTCCTGTTGTTGATCAGAAAGCAAGAAGTCACACACCACATCGTGAAACTCCTCCACCAAAATCTATTACTGTAGAATCAAAGCCTATGGGGCATACTGTAGCTGCAGCCGTAATGCCAAAAACAACAACGCTGGAACCAAAAATACAAAATTTGATTACAATGAATGAAATGGTACAACCAAAGATTCAAAATTTTTTGAATCATATTGAACAATTTCAAAATAATGAAGCAAGATCTGCTACCCCTGAACATTCAATCAAATCTCCAACTAATACAACAACATCAAATTCATCATCGCAAAATACTTTTTCGCCTCGTCGATTAGTATCTGTTGCTGTTCAAACAGATGTAACTTGCTTCCCTCTTGAACATAATCGTGTTATTCCTGGATTATATCGATTGGATTCTATAAATTATTATGATTCTGGAAATCATTCATCAAGTCCATCTATCGCAGATTCATATCGGCAACCTTTAAGCTTTAACAATGATTATTATGCAAATGATCATTCAAATAATTATCAACCTCGTGGATTTGATTATTATGCACCAGATTCCAGAAAATCATCTGATAGATTTTCAACATCATATGGCAATGAATACAGTAAAGCTGTAGAAGAAGAAGAATTATCACCAAAAATTACATTTTTATTTAAAAATCGAAGTTTTGCTGTTGAAATTGATTATCAAAATGGAACAAAAGAAAAGCTTAAAAATTCTAATGGTTTTGTTTTTTTTATTTTTTTTTTGTCCGACACTTCAACGTTTAGAAAACATCAATTTTTTGACTTTTTCGACCAAAAAATGACGTTTTAAATTAAATAACAGTTACGATATTTTGCATCTTTTTTATAGGCTTTATTTGGACACCAATGTATTTATCAATGACAGAAGGAGGCCCACATTTTGGTGAAAAAGCACAAAATGATTATGAAGATTTTCCACAATTTGTTATATACGGTAATCATAACTTTGGTTAACATGTTTAGAGATGGGCAGGGAACACTTTTCCCTTTTCTTTTTCCTTTTTTTTCTTCGTTACAGTAACAAAAAACGAATTTGCGCATACTTTTTTTTACAAATTAACTATTTATCCTACCAGACGTATTTTTTTACACTGATTCCGAATATGCCACTTTTGAAAAAGTTTTTTCTGGAGCAAATACCAAAAATTTGCATTTTTAGATGTTTTTCTATTTTTTGACCCCTCTATATATCGATATAAGCTTAGTTACTTATACCATTCGATAGCTCTTCAAAAAATACATCTCATATCAAAAGGAAATCCACGCGAAAGCACGCGAAAAAATGTGACAGCGATCGCAGAGCTAGAATTGTATAAAAAACGAAGGAAAAACAAAGGATAGAAAAGGAAAAGAACTTTTTTTTGCACGCGCGTCAAAAAAATGCATTCTTTTTTGTGCAAAAAAGAAAGAGAAAAAGTGTTCCCTTTTCTTTTTCTTCAACCAAAAATTTTTGTTTTGCCGAATTTTAAAATGGTATTTTCGGCATTTTAACTATTTTTAATAATTTTTTTGATTTTATTTTCGGTTTATTCAGGTCTGAAAGTACCTTGACGGAACAATAAAATAATTTTTTTTCGACTTTTATTTTTGACTTGCCCATCTCTAAACATGTTTTTCATAGTTTTATCATTTCAAATTTTTAGATATCCTGAAAATTATTGGAAAGCCATGGAATGAACTTCAAAGAAATCCAAAATGGGGTTTTAAACTTTCTCATACAAATGGAACAATTTGTTTTGAAACAGAAACTGCAACAGGCCGAAGAGGTTTCCCTCAAGAACTTATTCTTGCAATGTTTTTAAAAATGATGAAACTTCAAGCAGATTCTCATTTGGGTACTGAAATCAAAAATATCTATATTGCCACGGATTCTTTTTTAACAAAATCTCAACAAATAATTTTTGAAGAAGCTGCTAAAAAGCTTAAATCAGATGTTGAAGGTTTTGCATTAATTGATACTCCATAGTAATTTTTTTATTTTATTGTATCATTCCGTTTTTGTATTTTTTTAAATAGTATTATACTGTATATTTTTACTCTTATTTTGTAGTTTTAAAATAAAGTTTTTGTTATTTTTGAACTTGAAGTTAAAGTGTAACATTAAAAAATATTCATACTACAATATATTTATGAAACTCGAATACAATATAAAATTCAGTTTATTCTCTCTTTTTTATCTTTTTTCATTTGCTACTATGAAATTTCGATCGCCTACTACTTGATAGGTGTATTGGCAGGGGAAGGGCATGAGATGCATTCAACAGCTAAATTTTTGGGTTTCTCCTCACTTGCCCCGCCTTTGTGTAACACTTTGCGCACTTGTCGCGTTAAGGGTAAACTAGGGCTGAAACTCTGTTCAAAAATGAATTAAATATTTAATTCCTGAATACGGGCTTGATCATGGATACAGTAATCTTAAGTTCAAAAAATTATGCATGAAGTTTGCCTAACAAATCCAACGGAAACTATAAATTATATTACAGTCTATAATAGCTCAAAGTATAAAAAAATTTTCTGATTTTCAATGTATATTCATTACTTAATAATTTCTTAAAACTCAAATATATTGGCTTGTCAATATCAAAACCACTAGAATAAAGGCAATAAAACAAAAGTATGTATTTGAAATACCAATTTTATATAGATCACCACATACGTGCTTGAAAAATTTAAAACTCAACAACAAAAAGAAAGAACACAACAAACAAAAGCATGGTTATAACACTTAACAAAAAATTAACAATTTAAACTCTTATTTTCCTTTTGAACAGTTATACATATATACACGGAAATCTTTTGTAGCAAGAAAGATCTTGTCAACACCATGTACAGCAGAAGCCAAGCATTGAAGATGACGATTACGACTTTCATAAGCACGAACTAGTTCACCATTCTAAAAAAAGATAAGAAAGTTAAAATCGCAATCTATAAAAATATACTTACTTGATTAAAAAAGGTCATATTAAAAGATTGATGATTATCAGTAACAACAAGTTCACCAACAGAGTTAATGCTAACAGAAATAGGAAAGCTGATAGAGCCATTGCCGCAGATGGTACGCAAATTGTTACCATTGTAATCGAAAACATGAACACAATGACGACGGTTATCAACGATGAAAATTTCATGGTTATCATTAACACAAATATCCATAGGAAAGCTCATAACCGAAGGAGCGCAGAAAGTTCGAATTATATTTCCAAGTTGATCAAAAATCGTTACACGCATAACCTGAAAGAAAGTGGCTTTGTATTTTAAAAAAAATAAAAATAACAAATACTAACCTTGCATTCAACAACAATGATATTGCCAGCTTTATCTACCGTAACACCACGTGGAAATTGTATTAAATTTTGACCAAAGCGACGAACAAAATGACCAGTGGAAGAGTAAACTTGAACTTGATGAACGGGGGTTCGTTCAGTGATGACAAAGTTACCAGTAACAGGACAAGAAGCAATGCAGTTCGGGTAAAGTAATTGACCGGGATTGTTACCGCTAACACCAAATGCAATCTTCAAACATCCAATTTCATCAAAAACCTAAAAGGAAAGCTGTTTAAAATTGTAAAATGCTAAAAGACATACTTGAACACGATGATTTTTAGTATCAGTGACGGCTATAAGTCCTTCATGAGTAACGCATATGCCAGCAGGTTCAGAAAATTGACCATCTTCAACACCAAATGAGCCAAAGTTAACATCATAATTGAGCTTCATCTTCATAGGACTGAATTCTTTGAAAATACCAGAGCTAGCAGAAACAGGTGAACAAGGTTCATGCTTAACAAGATCAGCGCAGTAGCTGTAATTAGTAGCTTGAGCTAAAATCTTAGCAATCTAAACATAAAAATCATAAAAAACAGTAGCAACAATACAAAAGGCATACAGTATTAGGAGATGGAGGAGGAAAATTTTCATCAAGATCAGGCAAAAGAGGAAGAACAGGCTTTTGTTGAAGAAAGGTATCAACCTTATTGGTGTAAGCAGCAGAATCTCGATAAGCTTTCGCAAGATCTTGAGGAGCATTAAAATCAGCACGGATACCATCAAGCAAAATTTGGCCTTTAAGCATATATCCTTCATAGACTTCTTTCATGACCTAAAACATGTAATATAGTAATAGAAACGAAAAGAATTATTGTACCTCAACAGAATTAGCTTGCTTACTAATAGCTTCTTCACAGCTTTCAAAAGCTTTATCAAGATGATCAATGAAAGTTTGCTTCAATTCTGCCAATGAAGATCTAGCACGTTCCATCCATTGTTTAACCATGACATCAGTTTCTTCAACATTTTGACGTTCTTTTTTGTACTTTTCAAGTTCAACTTGAATACGAGTAGAAAGATTTTGGAAAACTTCAGTACAGGTGAGCTTCATAGTACGAAGAGAACAAGTATGACAATTGATTTTCAAATGATTCTTCACACATTCACTGCACAACATTTCAGAGCAGGTCAAGCAGTATTGATTTAAAGGCAAAGTCCTGAAATTGATATGAATGAGAAGAAAGCAAATTTGTATAAAAGGAGCTCACAAATGAAGTTGACAAGTTGGTGCTACTTTGGTATCTTCAACAGGTAAAACTCCACTGAAGAGATCATAGGAATCAGAAAAACTACTTCCTCCATTGAAGAGATCATAAGCATCAGGAAAGCTTCCACCATTAAAGATTGAACCAGGAGTTACAACCTGAGCAACATTTCGTTTAGGACCTTGGTGAAGCAAAGTGTTCTAAAAAGGGTGCAAAATGCCAAAAGTTTGTAGAAGATAAGAGAAATCTACTTACATCTTCAAGAAACCAGCTTTCGTAAGATTTGAAATCCATCTTTAAAAGAGATTACCTAAAAAACTAATCCAATAGCTAAACTTCATCCAGGAAAAAGCGATAAAGCAAAACACGAAATAGGATATACGAGAAAATGTATATATAAACATATTAATTTAATATCGAATATATAAAAGATATTAATAAAGGGATATTACCACTAATATCCAGAAAAAACTATTCACGCAACTTTGTTATTATTTTTAGCTAAACAAATAATCACAGAATGATAAGCTCGTATTTTCTGAGCTAATTTTGACAGCCTCACGTTTTTTTACGTACCTCAACGTTGCTGCTCTTTGCTGCTACTGTAGCTGGTCTCGAATGGAAAATAAGGCAACAAAGGGAAGTAGAAAAAGTTTGAAAAAAAACATTACTTTTTTTTTCGTTGAACTTTCTCTCTCAGCAAAAAAACTTTGTCATCTTTTTTTCTTTACCTCATTTTTTTCATAGAGATTATCTTCATCATCATCTATAATGGAACGTTACGATCGAGCTATTACAATCTTCTCCCCAGATGGACATTTGTTTCAAGTTGAATATGCTCAAGAAGCTGTAAAGAAAGGATCAAGTGTTGTAAGTTATAATTTTACCTCTTTACATTGGGATTCTTCTAAGGATTACTTGACCAATGGATAATATCTCATTTGAGTACTCCGAGATATAACTCGATCATAGAGTACCTTTTTTTCAATTTTCGATGACTAATTGTGTTAAATAAAAGTTTTATTTGTTTTCGTTTAGACTTATACTTCCACCGTCTGAAATGGGCGGTACTAAAAAGAGATATTATCCCTTATAGTCTATGGATTTGGGTGGTGGAGAAAAGCAAAGTCTCATGCGACATGAAATGAAAGCTTTAATTCATCATCACATTCTCCCAAAGGTCTTAGGAATCACGCGGAAAAAACAGTCTCCCAATTTCTTGACAATCCTTTTAAATCAAAATTTTTGATACATTTGTACTAACCACTTGACACTTTTACATTTTTAGGTTGCTGTTCGAGGAAAAGATTGCGTTGTTCTTGGTGTTGAAAAGAAGTCTATGGAAACTTTACAAGATGAAAGAACAGTTCGAAAAATTTTTAATATCGATGAACATGTTATGCTTGGGTTTGCAGGTTTGTTTTTCATTTCTTGGTTACATGTAAATAATTAAATATTTTTAGGCTTAACTGCTGATGCTCGTGTTTTGATTGACGCCGCTCGTGTAGAATGTCAAAATCATCGTCTTAATCTTGAAGATCCTGTCACTGTTGGATATATTTCGCGATTTATTGCAAATACAAAACAAGTAAGATCTTATATCTTTTTTTATGTACCTCTGATTTACAGTGTGCCTTTTAGCGCTATACTCAATCTCCTGGTCGTCGTCCATTTGGTCTTTCAATGCTTATCGGTGGTTTTGATCATGATGGAACTCCACGCCTTTTCAAAACTGAACCTTCTGGAGCTTATTATGAATATCTTGCGTCATCAACTGGTCGGGGCGAAAAACCTATTCGTGAATACCTTGAAGAACATTATACCGATGATACAATCAAAGATGAAGATTCCGTTCTTAAACTTGTTATTCGTTCATTATCTCAAGTTGTTCAATCTGGTGCACAAAATATCGAAATGGCTGTTATGCGTGTTGGAAAAACTCGTAAACTTCCTGTTGAAGAAGTTGAAGCTTTGTTGAAAGTCGTTGAAGAAGAAAGAGCCGCCGCTGAAGCTGAAGAAGCTGCAAGAAAGATGAAACAAAAACCAAAAGAGTAAATTTTAATTTTATTGATTTTTTCTTGTTTAATTCGTTTTTATGAATAAACTTGTATTTTAATATTTAAATATTTCGAAGTTGTTCTGGGAGAAATTTTGCCTTGAATTTAGTAAATGAGTTCTTTGTTATAGGAGATTTGGATTCATCAATATCATAACTACCCAAACTGTTTTATTTCAAACGGGATAAAATTATTGTTAGAGGTTGTTTGTTTGTTTTTTTTTGTTTCGTTCATAAACAAGACAATCAACATTCTTTAAGCATTACGTCCAAGGATAGTCAAGTGCCAAGGACATTTTGATCATTAAATAAAGTTTTTGTTATTTTCGAACTTGAAGTTAATACGTTATATTAAAACAGTCATACTAGAAAATATGGATTTATGAAATTTGATAAAACAAAAAAAGAGTGATTTCAAATTACACTTTTTGATTACTGTAACCGAATGAATAAAATGAATTCAAAAAGTGTAGATGTTCTTTTCAAATTACGGTAATTAAGAAATGCAAAAATAGAAGAGAAAGATCAAGAAAATTGCAAATCTTTGTTTGTTATGAACCTTTTAAAATCAGTGCATTTTTTGATTTTTAAAATCACAAATACGCTTTGTACAAAAAAGTGTTGATTCTTTATATGATTTAACGTAATAAATCCCAACAATTTTATTATCACTGATAAAAATGGAAAATTTTTCACAAAGCATAATGGAGGCAAGAATAATACAAAAAAGAAAGCATTTTAGAGCAATTTTAATGTTGCTTAAAATTGTACCCTTTTTGCACTTCAACAACAAACATTAGAAGCCAGGCGCCTCCTTTTTTTCTCGTCTGCTCATTCAACAGCCAGCCGGGCTGCCTGACTTAAGGGTTCTCTGCTCTTTCTTTTCTTCCTTTCCAAAAAAATACATCATTCAAATAAAAAAACAAAGAGAAGAACAAAAACGACTAAAACCAACATTGCGCAATATTAGATCAAACTGATTTTCTTCCTTCAAAATACTATTTTTATCAATTTTTTTTCAATTAAGAAATGATGTAGCGGATGTTTGCTTGAATTTTTCCAAGATACTTCCTACTCAAAAATAATCTTATTTAAACCCCAAAAACAACAAATTTGATCAATTTTATATTTTATTTATTTATCAGAATGAAGCCGCTAGAATTTATTTTTGACAAAGATTTTCCTTGTAAATCTCAAATATTAAATCCAATAGAATCAAATAGTACAGTATCAGAAGTGATAACGCCATGTTTTGCATTTGTTTTACTTCCAACAATTTTGGTGGCATTTTCACTTTCATGTTTGATCTTCTTATACTTTTATGGTTTTATTATTTTATCACCAAAATTGAAAGTTACAAAACTTTTATTCACCAAATTTTTTATTTCTGCCACAATTGTTGGAATTTCTTTGCTTCGATTTTTTAATATTTTGTATCATTCTGAAAGCAGGGATTCTGAAGACATTATTGGAACAATTTCTGTTCTAACAATTTCTGTAAGTTTCTTTCTAAAAATTTAAACACATTTGTTGCTGTTACTATTTTACAATTATGATTACGGTAGAATTTTAGGTAACAACATTTTTATCATATTTTCGGTGTTGGAATTCTGGAATTCCATCTTCCATTTGGTTACATTTAATTTATTTTTTACGATTTTTAACAATTATTCCTGAAGCAATTGTTATTCTTAATTTATCGAATGTAAAATACTGTAGTTCATGATTACCGATTACTGTAATAGCACATTTTAGCCTAATTTTATTCTTTTTGCTCTTCTTGGTTGTGAAGGAATTTGTGTATTTTTCCTAAATATTTTATTCTGCTTTGTTGATAGATTTCCTGGAAGTTATGAAAATTTTTCTAATCAAAAGGTAAGCAAAAAAGTGTCAGTGTTGAATTTTAGTACTTTATTATTGTAATGCCCAAAAACATTACAGTAATAAAGTTTAAGAGTGAGCACAAAACCATTTCAAAGGGACCGCCTTTGATCTTTTACCGATGGCGGTAAAAGATCAAAGGATTTTTACCTTTTTGGAGTTCGTTGTTGTCCCACCTTCTGATGTAAATATTTGTTTTTACTTTTAAAATGATCGTTTTTAGACATGTGACCCAGATCGTACTCGATCCTCCCTTGCTCGGGCAACATTTGCTCAAGCTGGACATTTAATGTCTGAAGGATACAAAGGCATCATCAATTTTGATACTTTTTGGTCTTTGGATCCCCGAAATCAACCTGAACGACTTTTAATTTTATTCAAAAAATATCGTTCAAAAGTAACCAACCCTACAGAAGACAAAAAATTTATTCCATGGCTTTTTACTGTCCTTTTTAAATGTACTTGGTTTTCATTTTCGGCAGGGGTGACTTTAACAGCAATTTTTGCAATTGTTACAATCACGGATCCCCTGTTTCTAAAACTGATAATAAGTTCAGCCGAAAATAATTATCCACTTTGGTATGGATTTACCCTTGTTTTTGGAGCTCTGATAATTAGTTGGACGAAATTTTCAATTGGTTGTCGAGCAGATTTTTATGGACTATTAGCATATTTGGATGTTCAATCAATTTTGATGAATGTTATTTATCAAAAAATGTTAAAATTATCTGCAAGCGCAAAAGTTAAATATTCTGCTGGTGAAATTGTAAATCTTCTTTCGACCGATGTTGAAAGAATTCGAAATTTTTGGTTTAATTTATTGGATTTTGTTTATTCACCGCTTATTGTAAGTTTTATGTTTTTGCCTAAAAAAGCGTGTTTTAAGCATGAAATTTAAATAATCATTTAAGACATTAAAAGTGGTAAAAAAATTAGGTCTTGATTATCAGGGATGATAAAAATGGCAGCCAACAGTACGTCAAAATTATCTGTATCGCCTCCGCCTTAGGTAAAAAGCGGCACTTTTTCTTTTATCTTTTGAAAAACTCGCCTCTGACTCTGGAGGCGATGACACAATTGACAAATATTTTTACATTTTTTATTTTTTGAAAGTACCACACAGTTTTTTGAACACAATTTCCAGTTTTTTGTTCAAACACCGCCGCCGTCGGCGGCATCCTTTGATATGCGGTAAAGTCTTTTGAAGTTTTCCAAAATACCGCCGCCGTAGACGGCGCGAATGCACTGACAATATCAAATGCTAAAAATATAAGATTCAGAAAAAAATTAAAAATCTAGTTTATTCGCAGCTGGATTTCTAAATTGTAACTTCTCGTCAGTGTTTTCGCGCCGCCACCGCCGGCAGCTTGGCGTCGGCGGCGGTAATCCGAAAAATTCAAAGAGATTTGCCGAAGATCAAAGGATGCCGCTGGCGGCGGCGTCGGCGGCGGTAAATCATTTTTTGCCCGGCGGTGGCGGCGGCGGTGTTTGATCAAAAACACAAACACTGCTTCTCGTTTTTCAAAAATTATGTTTTTTGCTATACCGTTACTTTCTTCAAAAACTTTTTAAAAACCTATAATTTATAGCTTTTATAGGTTGTTATTTCTCTTGTTGGTTTATCTTTTACTATTGGCATCAATGTTCTGTATGGAGTTGCCGTAATTCTTGCTTTCCTTCCATTCAATGGTTTTCTTGCAAATATTGCAACAAAATGCGAAGTAAATGATTTACAAAATTAATTAATTCCACTGATAGTATCATTTTAGCAACGACAAATGGATTTGAAAGATGCCCGCCTAAAACTTATGACTGATGTTTTATCTGGTGTTAAAGTTCTTAAACTTTATGCCTGGGAAGAATCAATGCGAGCAAGAATTGCTGAAATTCGAACGAAAGAAGTCACCCAAATTCGATATGCTGTTTTTTGCTATTCTGCAATGGAAGTTTCATTCAATGCGTGCCCAATTTTTGCAACAATCATTTCATTTATTGGATATATTGTAATACAAGGTCATTCATTAACTCCTCAAGTTGCTTTCCTTTCTTTGATGTTATTTAATCTTATGAGATTCTCAGTATACCGTATTCCCGGATTGGTGCAAGAAGTTATCAATGCCAGAATTAGTTTATGTCGTGTTCAAGAATTTTTATTAGAACCTGAAGTCCCTGAAATGATTAACACAATTAATCCATTACATGCAGATACTGTAATTCAACTTAAAGATGCAAATTTTTCATGGTCGCCTACCAACCCAGAAGGACCAACAACAATTTTGCCAACTTTGAAATCCTTGAATCTAGAAATTCAAGAAGGTGAATTAATTGGGATAATTGGAAGAGTTGGATCTGGGAAATCCTCCCTTCTTTCATCTATTTGTGGTGAACTTTACCAAAGCTCAGGACAATTCTACCGTAAACCTTCCATTTCTGTTGCCTATGTCCCACAAGAAGCATGGATTCAGAATCTTTCCCTTCGAGATAATATTCTTTTTGGACGAAATTTTAATGAACAAGAATATCAAAGAACAATAGAAGTTTGTGCCCTGAGGGATGATTTGAAGCAATTCGTTGCAGGTGATGAAACGGAAATCGGTGAAAGAGGTTTAAATTTATCTGGAGGTCAAAAGGCCAGGGTTGCACTTGCCCGTGCAGTTTATCAGGCATCGGATTTATATATTTTGGATGACACTTTATCCGCCGTTGACAGTCATGTCGGAACACATATCTTCCAAAATGTCATTTCAAATGAGACTGGAATTTTAAAGGGAAAAACTAGAATCTTTGCTTTAAATTCCATTCATTTTCTTTCAAAATGTGATCGGATTTTTGTGTTAAAAGGTATATTTTTGATGTTACTGTATATACAGTAATCAATGATAAGGATTTTAGAAGGAAGCATTGTTGATTCTGGAACTTTCGAGGAATTAAGTTCAAGACAAAATGAAGCTTTTATTGAATTGGTCAAAGAATTGGCAATTAAAGCTGAAAAAGAGTTGGAAGAAGATGAACAAATAGATGAAGAAGAAGATGATGTCTTGAATGACTTGGTTGGAGCTGCATCAATTCGAGAACATATTCGAAGTATCAGCACTGGCAGCACCAACACCGAACAACAACCACTTCTTCCATCACCAATTCATCGACGTCGAAGAACATCCTCGAATCATTCAACCTCTACAGTAGTACCCTTTCATCGATCAACTTCTCATCAACCTTCAAATCAAAATCTTGGTCAATTAATTGAAGACGAAGAACTTGCAGTTGGAAAGATCTCATATAAGCTTTATTGGGATTATATTAAAGCTTTCGGGGTTACTTTAGCAATCTCATACGCCCTATTTTTATTCATCTTTCGAACATTCTTTGAAAGTTTTAGTCAAATTTGGTTAGCAAAATGGTCATCTGGATTTGGCAATAACACTCATATCAGCGAAACAGAATCTTTAGAAATCTATGGAATTTTTGGAATTTTAAGTTGTATTATTTCTGGGATTTCAGCTGTGATGATTGCATTTGGTGCTTTTAAAGCTTCCAAAACTATGCATGATAATTTACTGTATTCACTACTTCGATCCCCTTTAAACTTTTTTGATACAACACCTTTGGGGAGGATTCTGAATCGCTTAAGTAAAGACATTGAAAAAATTGATAATGATGTTCGACAACATTCTACATATACTACGGTATTGGCAGGTGAATGCCTGTTTTATACTGTAAGTGCTCTATGGATGATTCCACAAGTTGGATTTCTATCAATTCCTGTTATGATTCTTTTTGTTGTGATTACGGTAAGTTTTATTTTTTGTAAAATTACACTACCCCCAAAAATTTTAGTAAACTACAGTAACCTATGAGATATTTTCAGAGATATTACACTTATACATCAGTTCAAATTCGACGTCTTTGTTCTAAAGCTTGGTCTACCGTAACCTCGCATACCCAAGACTCTTATGTTGGACTCAATACTCTTCGAGTTTTTTCTGTCCAAGATCGATTTGCAAATCAAATGATGCAAAAAGGAACAACTGCAGTAGAATCAAATTTAGCTGAAATTACTTCTAATCGGTATCCTTTTATTTAATTACAGTAACCTAGTTTTACAGTAATTTATTTTAGATGGATTCAATTTAGAATGGATATGCTTACATCTGTTTTTGCATCAACTTTAATTGCAATTGCCGTCTATTTTGGAAATGCTGGAATTATTACTGCTGGTGCCGTTGGTTTAGTAACATCCACCGGGACAATGCTTCGTGGACTTCTTGGAGAAATTGCAAGAACAATTAAAAATATGGAGACAAGTATTGTCGCAGTTGAAAGAGTTCAAGAATACATTGATAATGAACATGAAGCTGAATGGACATCTAAGATTCCACAACCTTCAAATTGGCCATCAAAAGGAAATATCCAACTCAAAGATTTTTCACTTCGATATCGTCCTTCAACGCCTTTGGTGCTGAAGAAGCTAAATTTGCATATTAAAGGTGGAGAAAAGATTGGAATTGTTGGAAGAACTGGAGCAGGGAAAACCTCTTTGACGATGGCACTTTTTCGAATGATTGAACCTTCTGAAGGCACAATTTTCATTGATGGAATTGATTTTCGACAACTTGGATTACACGATCTCCGAAAAGCTTTAACCATAATCCCACAAGATCCGGTCCTTTTTTGCGGGAAACTTCGAATTAATTTGGACCCCTTTGAAGAATTCTCAGATTCTGAAATTTGGGATTCAATTCAGAAGGCCCATCTTCAGAAGTTTGTTGAAGCCTTTCCAGAGAAGCTGAATCATGAAATTTCTGAAGGCGGGGGAAATTTATCGATTGGGCAACGACAACTTGTTTGTCTTGCGCGCGCGATTCTTCGAAAGAAAACAAAAATTCTAATTTTGGATGAAGCCACCGCCGCCGTCGATCCCGAAACGGATCATTTAATTCAGGAATCAATTCGAAGCCTGTTTTCTAAATGCACAATTTTAACGATCGCCCATCGCTTGAATACTATCTTGGATTACGATAAAATTTTAGTAATGGATTTTGGAGAAATTAAAGAATTTGATTCACCCAAAAATCTTTTATCAAATAAAAATTCATTGTTTTATTCTTTGGCAAAACAGGCCAAAATTGTTTAACACTATTTTGTTTATTTTTGTTATTTGTTGAAAATAAATAAATTTAAAAATACCGTAGGCTTCTAAAAACTGAGATCATTTTATTCGATTTTCTTACAGCTTTTATCAATAAAATTCCGTATAAATGTAAAATATTAAAATACACGATTGCAATCGCGATTGTAAACTTATTTACAACAAAAAATAAATATTTAAATTTTTTTAATCTTACAGTAATCAAACACCTTCATCCTCCTGATTTTTAAGAACAACCAACGGATCTTTGCATGCCTTTCTTCGAGTTGGAAATCTTTTTAAAAGATAATCATTGGCAACGGCAGCCATTTGAGCTTTAATTTTTTTTAATCATTTTAAAAGGTCAAAAATTTAAATAAAACAAACTTTGTTTAATTTGTTCTTCAACTAATGCCTGCTGTTGCGCGGATGCAAATTTCTCGACGATCATTGAAATTGGAAATGCCAAAATGATAATGCCACAAATGCTTGCTGCTGTTGCAACAGATTTTCCAGCTGTTGTAATTGGAAATGTATCACCATAGCCTACAGTGGTTACGGTAGTTCTGTAAAAAGAGAGATTACTGTAACTTTGTTATTTTAATCGGAAACCTACATGCACCACCAACATGCTGCTGGAATACTGTAGAAATCTGTATTTGGTTCATCCTTTTCCAAAAAGTACATAATTGTTGAAAAGAATACTGTACCAGTGACAAGGAACATGGAAAGCATGGATAATTCTGTCATGCTTGCTCGAAGAGTATTTCCAAAAATCTAAAGGTTAAAAGATCTCTAAAAAGTTCGTTATTTTAATTTCTTACTTGTAAACCTTGACTGTAACGTGCCAATTTAAAAACTCGTGCCATTCTTAAAACACGTAAAACTCGAATAACCAACATTGCACCTATAAATTATAAGGATTATTATCGAATGCAAAAATTTTAGCACACATTAAAATAATAAATAATTATATTTATGCAAATTAAGATTACAATATTTAATCTACTTTTTTATTAAAACTAAAATTGTTATTTTAGAAAAAAAGATAAAAAAAATTGTTAGCTGACGAGAGTGGGATTCGAACCCACGCCCCCGAAGAGACTGGTGCCTTAAACCAGCGCCTTAGACCGCTCGGCCATCTCGCCTTGAAGATAGGGTGTTAGAGAATTGAACTAAAATGTGAAACAAAAGAAAAAGATAAGAACAACATGCAAGTGTTGTTTTCGAAAAAATGAAACCAAAAATAACTTAAAATTTACAACATTCAAAAAAAGCTTTAAAAAATTCACCTATCCAACTTTGAGTTTTTCTAGCAAAATTTACTTCACCTAAATAATAAAGCGATCTTATGCAGATTTTGACAAAAGCAAATTTAAATAATGCCAAGGGGAAAAACATACCCGTCAAATTTTTGAGATTTTCAGCATTTATCCCAAATGCAGATAATATAAGTTCAATGTAGAAAGGGATAATTGTAGCAAAATCAATTAAATTCATTGGGGACATTACAAATTTGTATTTTCTTGGGGATACAATAAATCTGGCGATGTACTCAAAAGTGAACCAAGTAATACAAATATATTCAAGAAAGATCAAAGCCTTATTGGGGCTATCTGTTGGTTTGTAAATAAAATTCGTTAAATTATTATTGCTATTAGAATTTGTTGGGTCATGATCAAATTTAAAATTGGATGATTCCATTTTAGGTCGACGCTGATAAATCATATGATAAAATTCTGCTTGAGAATTATCTTCCTGAAATTCAGGCATCGAACCCAAAATTAATCCTAAATTTGTTGAATTATTGATTTTTAGTGTTCGAAATTTTGAAACTGTACCAATGACAGATAAAAAGATAAATCCAATTGAAATAAATGAAAATATTTTTGAGGCAAAAGAAGAGGATGGATCTTCCATAAGCCTCCAAATTGACCATCGAAAATCTGCAAACATAACATTGTCGAATTCTTTTTCAGTTTCTTCTTGCTCTTTTAATTTTGGATATTCACCCAAAATTGAACAACATGGAGCAATCTGAAATTTATTGCATTGTCAATAATTTGAATATTTAATGGAGACAATATTGTACAGAATCAGTATCATCGACTGTAATGCTTTTTCGAAAGTCGAAATAAATAATGTTTAATTGTTTTAATTCCTAATGCTTAAAGCGGCATAGCTTTTTGATCTTGAGAAATGATTGAATTTAATTTCAAAGTCGTATATTAAATATTTATTTAAATTAAATTTTTGCTATAATATTTTAACTGCATATTAATTATAATTGTTCTCGCAAAAATTCTCGATTTATTCTAGTTAAATTTTTATATGTAGTAGTCTTATATTTTTTGTATAAGATTACAACATATCTTATACAAAAAAATATAAGAAACTCTTTTGTTTAGTTTACTAAACTTTAGTAACTAAAGTAACTAAACAAATTTTATTATCATCAAATCATCAAATAAACTCTAATGTGAATTGTTGCCATTTTTGGCATTTTGTCTCCCTATTTTTTTCGTCTCTCTTTTTTTTCTAACGCGCAGCCGAATACGCAGAAATGCCATTCTTACATTTTTTGTGTTCAATTTTGTTCCTTTTTTATGTTGTCTCTCTGATAATTTTTGCAATATTTAACTTTTTGTTATATTCGATTGTGTTTAATCTGCTTTAAATATATTTGTTATATTTTGTAACAAAATTTTTGTTGTTGAATTATTAGCGACAGCTACAGAATCTTCTCTACAATTTTTTTCATCGTGATTAACTTTTGTCTGCTTCCTCATTTATCGAATGATTTTTTTGTTAGAAATTTTCGTGTGTCGCAGAAGTAAAAAAGCATGAGCCGATTTTTTAGCTTTCAACATTTTTTCTCGCGTGTCCATTTTTTATGTTTCTTTTTATTCCTCATTTATTGTTCTAAATTATTTATATATTTTTGCAGTAATTTCACCTGTCAACATGGCTACTAACGAAGAAGATTTATTCCAATTTCCATCTTTCCCTGGTTTACCTTTTGAAGAACGTCGACGCCTAACTCATACTGCGCTGCTGGTTCTTGGTTACACTGATGACATGAATAGAAGATTAGAAGAAATTAGCAATCGTGTTTATCGAGATCGTCCAATCAATCCTCTTACACAAACTCCTTATCTATCAACATATTATGGTCCATATCATACAACTCTTGAAGAATTTCTCAATCTTCCTGAAATTTCATGTCTTGTTTATCGTGTTAATGTGACAAATACTCAAACTCGAGAAGAATCATTCTACTATCGATCTCATTTCCAAAAATTTAGTGGTAAAAATCTTGGAAAATATCATAATGTAAGTTTTTGTTAATTGTTAGAGAATGCTTGTCGTTAATTAATGTCTTTTTTAGTTTCGTTTTTGCATTGTTAATGCGCTGAAATTTGCTGCCGTACAAGGAATTACAAATAAACTTGGATCTGTATGTTTAAAAGATTTATGCCGAGCTTTTAATAGCATTAAACCGATATATGCAACTTATGGATGGAGACTCGAAAGTGAAGTAAGTTAGACCTTTTTTCGCCCCCAGGCAATGATCCATTCCTCTTAATCCTAGTAGAACTTATTGATACGATGTTGCTACATGTTTAACATTTTTAGGGACAAATTTCATTCTTGGATGGAAAGACATTATTACATGCTTTGTGCTATTTTTGCTCTCGAGATCTTGTCATTCGTGTCAGCAGTACAAAACCTGCAACAGTTCGACTTCGAAATCATCCAGATTTTCTACTTCGTCAACAAATTGAACCTGAACGTGCTCTTGCTGAAGCAGCTATTAATTTTTATTCAAAGTTTCATCAGCATTATTCTGAGAAAGAATGGATTCTTTTTGGACCAGATATTTATCAAACACCTCAATCGCGATATTCAAGCAATTTCTTGGATAATGTTTATGGAGCAATTCATCACGCTGAAGGTGTTCATGATTTTAATACTTTAACTATTGCTGTTCAGTAAGTTTATATAAGAAATTAAGTTTTTACTTACACAGTCTTTTTAGGAAATACACGAAAGAATTCATTTACGCTCATCCAGATCGTTGCATTGTTGATGACGTTTATTTGAATTTACTGCTGAATATGGTATCTCCAAAAGGTTTAGCACCTCTTAAATGTTGGGATAAAGAAAAGATTGATATGTATATGAAGATTGTTGAAGAATTGACAGCAAGAATGTCTGCATTTGATCAAAGCTTTGTTTTTGATTATATTGAATTATCGACTCAAAAACCTGAAATCCTTATGACTTATTCTCTATGGTCTTTGAATAAAATTGTAAAGCATATTCTTATTGTAACTCAAAGTACTGAATTTTTAAGTGGTGAAGAAATTGCTGAAGCTGTCAAGTAAGATTTTAGATTTGGGGCATTGTTTTGATTAGATCGACTTATACGATGGCTGTTTTTAGTTTCCGATTCAAATATGATGTTAATAAATGGCTGAAGAATTTTAATTTATCCAGTATTGATGATTTATTTGAAAAGAAAGAGCTCCAATCTCGAGTGAAAGCAATATGTGTCAAAACTATTGCTGGTGTAAATTATTACCGTAACATGGAAAGTATTATGAATGATCCTAATTTGTATCCCGGTTTTCCATTCACTGTAAGCTTCTAACTACTGGAATATCTGTTATTATCATACCATAATTTTAGGCTCGAAAACGTCTTCTTAATGTTTTACAAGAAGCAAGATGTAATGCCCTTGGAGAAGATGGATTTGTTGATGAGAAGACATTGAATGATTTGTATTATTTTTGTTACAAAGGATACTTGGATCAATATGTATGTTATTGAATTTTTTAAAACTTTTACTGTTTTTTGATTTTTAGGAAAAAGTCAAACTTTTTGGAAAGAATTACGATACTGTTTTTGAATTTTGGAAAGAATTTGATTGTAATGAATTTTCAATCAGAACAAATGATAAAGAAGAAATATTTTATGGATTAACTGGTAGTTTCAAGGATGCTTTTTTGAGTGTTGTTGAACAAAAAACCGAATGTTATGATTCTGTAAAATTATGGATGGGAATGCGAAAGAAGGATTTTGCAGTAAGTTATTCGATTACTGTATTTGTATACTATTACATTGATATTTTTAGAAGAAAAATGCCGGACTTCAATCAGATTTTTCACTAAAGAAGAAAATTCGTCTTGATTATGATATGGAATACCTCAAAGCTACTCAACTTATTTTATCAAAAAGAAGATATTAATTATAATAATTTTGTTATTCATTGTATATGTTTTTTCTCATGTTTATTTATTTATTTATTTATTTAAAACCTTTTATCTGTCGCGCAGGACGAAAGGGGACATATTTAGACACCAATAATTAGTTAAACAAAGTGATAATAATTCAACAGGGTTTTTATTCGTGAATTTCTTTAAGTCATCCATCCATCTTGTAGGTGGTCTTCCAATGGGACGTTTTGCATTTGGAGTCCATTCAGTCAATTTTCGATTCCAGCGATCTTCAGGAAGTGTCATCAGCTTTTTGAGATAATTCCATTTTCGTTCACGAGAAGCTTGGATGATGTCTTTCAATTGCGTTCTTTCACGTAGCCAATCCCGAGAGTGATGATCTATCAATCTTACATTTAGCATCCTTCTTTCCATTCTTCGTTGAGCAACAGCTAATCTTGTTTCTTCAGTTTTTGTTAAGCACCAGGTTTCACATCCATATAGCATAGCAGGAAATATACATTGATTGAAATATTTTCTTTTCAGGTTGGCAGGTATTCTTCTGGAGATGAGCAGTTTCTTTGCTTTGTTGAAAGCATTCCAGCCAGCACTGATTCTTCTCGATATTTCTTTGTTGAATCTTCCGGGTTGAGAAGGCCATTTAACGAGTTGTCCCAAATATATGAATTCAGATACTTTCTCAATTTCTTGATTATTCAACAAAATAGCTTCATCCGGATCATGAACATTTGACATCCATTTGGTCTTCTCGTTGTTAATTTGTAGCCCAACACGACCACATTTCTCAGCAACTTGATCAAGCAATAATTGAACACCTTCGAGAGTTTGTGACAGGAGAACTATATCATCAGCAAAGTCAAGATGACCCAGAATACTTCCGTTTACGTTAATACCAGTCCTCCAGTTCACTTGATTTAGCGCATGTTGTAGGACAAGAATAAAGAGAAGAGGTGATAAAGTATCGCCTTGTCTTACTCCCTTTTGGACATTAATAGGAATAGAAGAAGAACCTACGTTTACGCTTGATGAACCATTGGCATAGATAAGTTTTATAAGTTCAATATCACCAGGATCAACACCAAATTCTTCCAGCGCATTCCAAATACATTGAAGTTCAACAGAATCAAACGCTTTCTTAAAATCGATAAATACGGCATACACAGGCATATTGTATTCACGACCTTTCTCGAATAGTTGATTGAGAGAGTGTATATGATCCACAGTTGAAAAGCATCTTCGGAATCCAGCTTGTTCAGGAGGCAAGGCATGAGCAGTTTCCACAGCAACAGTAACACGATTGGTAATTACACGAGTGAGTAGTTTGTAAAGAACTGGAAGCAATGAGATAGGACGGTAATTCCCAATATCAAGTCGATTTCCTTTCTTGTACAATAGTATGGTCTTCGAAAAGAAAAGTTCAGTTGGCAAATTTTCTTCCTCGAATAATCCATTTAAAGCAGTAGCAAATCTATCAGCAAAAGTTGATATTGTTGATTTGACTACTTTAGACGGAATATTGTCAGCGCCAGGAGCAGTATTTCCTTTCATTCGTCGTGAAGCACCAATGAGTTCTTCTGCAGTTATTCTTTTCAGAGCAACTTCAGGATTTCGGTCATGTACAGGATTTCCATCTTCAGAAGAATATAGTTCATTGTAAAAACGGGCGATTTCTTCCATAAGTTCAGCCACAGTTTCAGTGATAGCACCATCGGTACGTTGAAGATGTATCATCTGATTCTGTTTTTGGACCATTTCAGATCTACCACGTTTTATTCGATTTTCCTCTATTGCTCTCCCCATCACTTTCTCATAATGCTTATCAAGGTCAGCTTTAAAACACTTACGTATCAGCTTTGAAAGTTCAGCATATTCAATACGAGCAAGAGCATCACCATGGACAGCATGATTCATTTGACGTCGACGTTCCATCAGTTGAAGTGTTTCAGGAGATAGTCGAGAATGAATCGTTGGTCGGCGAGCACATTCTTTTGCAGTTGATAGAAGAGCTTGCTTGATAAAATTCAGTTCACCTTCGGGGTTTTCAGCAATTGGCTGATATTGAAGTTTCATGATCATAGACATTAGGCATTGAATCTTTTCATATTCAGGCTTCACAAACGTAAATGGACGGGACCGACCAGCTCTAATGGGAAGACTTACGGTGGCTCGAACCATACGATGATCACTTCCTGATAATCTTGATAATACACTAACATCTTCGATGATCTTTTTCGTCTTCGAAAGCACATGATCAATTTCTTTGGTTACACTACGATCAGGTGAGTGCCAGGTCCAACGGCGATTTCTTCCTTTCTTGAAAAACCCGTTCATGAGGTACAACTGATGTGACACACAGAAATGACACAAAAGTTCGCCCCTTTCACTACGAGTATCCCGGGAATACTTACCAATGAACCGCTCACCATTTTCACGAGGTCCAGTTGATGCGTTGAAGTCACCAAGTACAATATCATAAGTTGATGGCCGAGCGAGAGACGAACTGAGTTGATCCAAGAACATATCATATTCATCTTCACCGCGACCACTTTGAGGTGCATAGACTTGGGTAATCCGCAGAGTCTTGCCAGCACGTAATTTCAAAAGTACTTGGATGATTCTGTCCGAAACATACTTCACACCAATAATTTTGCGATGTAGTTCGGCAGAGATCAAAAGACCAGTACCAGAGAAACGAGCATCCCCAGCTTTCCCACTATTATACAAGAACTCACCGGAAGAAAGCCTTGAACAAGTTTGACCAGGTAGCCACGTTTCTGCCAGTCCAAGCACATCAAATTTCTTCAGCTTTGCCAATTCCGTTTGGAGCGCCAGAAGTCGATCAGTAGATTGAATGGATTTGCAGTTGAAAGTCATCACATTCATTTTCTTTATCAGTGGTGCCATAATTAGTCAATTTAAAGCTACTTCCCAAAGTTTTACCTTTGTTGTACCCGCTACGGTACGGTGGAAGGTGCCCCCACTTCGTCACTATCAACGCAAACTTGCTATGCAAATTTACGAAGAATTATGTTTAGAGAGCGGCAGTCGAGAGACGACCGTCCCAAACACGCGATACTTAATTAATTAATAAAGATTACGGTAATCGAAATCTTCTTTTTTGTCGTCAAGAATAATTAGTTACCTGATCATGTCGAAGCTTCCAGAAATCTAGTTCCTCTTTAAATCGTTCATTACAAACATCATTTGGTTTATGCAATAATCCTGTAACATAATAATCCAAAATATGATCCGCTACTCGAACATTCCGTTCCATATAATATTCGCCTGTTTCTTCAATGAATCCATCAACAACCAAAATTCTTTGTTCATGTGTTGCTTTTATCAATGATGTTAAAAGTGATGGCTGCCGACAAGTCATTACAGCATCCATTCGAATTTTAAATGATTTTCCGCCAATATTTAACTTAAATAATGGATCATTTGATGTTGGATGAATACCATTTGGAAGAGTTGAAGATGATCGATCCGGGGATAAATGATTTGTTGAAGGTGGGGGAAGTGGAATATCTGAAAATTTGATGGTATTTTTTGATAATGTACAGTAATACACCTGTTCTTAAAATTACTGTACCCATTACAGTACCACTTACCACAACTTGCAATACTTTCAATTGTTGGTTCACGTGAAAATGCCGGTCTTGACGTGTCATGACTAATACTTCGATTCATATTATAATTTCTTGAAGCTGCTGTTTTAAATAATGCCTCAGCTACCGCTGCATCCGTACAACCACCACCACAATTATGCCGATGCTTTTTGGCGTCTTTTTTCTAAAGTAAAAAAATAAGAATTGTTAATTTTCAAACGTAAAAATTGAATCCAAATTTTATATGTAGAATTTCAGTACAAAAAAATTGGAAATATTTAAAAATACGTTTCAGGAAGTAAATTTATTAATTATTTTTTGGTAAAAATAAAAGCTGATTTAATATATTTAAAAAAACTCCGTTAAAATTTTAATGAATTGAAATTTCTATGTTTTTTTCAATGGCATTTTAATTGAAATAAAAATATTTTAAGAGGTAATTCCAAAAATGAGTAATCTTTTTTTGAGATTTTCTAAAGCTTTTATAAAAAATAATAATAAAAAAATTATTAAGAAAGGTATTAAAAATATGGATTTTCCTATGTTTGAAAAAGTAAAAGAAAAAAACTAAAAGTAAATATTTGAATACAAAATTTTGTTCTCAAAAACCATTTTTAAATAGTTTTGGAAAGCAAAAAAGAGAATCTAAAGATTTAAAATTCAAAGCGCTTTTTTAAACACCAGACTTTTAAACTTCCTTTTTTATTCCACACTTTTTTTGCAAAATTTAAACCTTATTAAAATTTCATTTGAATTCAACTTTGAAAAAAACGAACTCTTATTTTTTTCTACATTATTTTTTTCAATGGCATTTTTCAATATGTTTTTTCTCCTTCTCCTTCTTTTTTTCATATTGATGTCATCCTTTTTCTTTCTCTTTTTCCTTACTTTTTTCTTTCAAACCATTTTTTATTGACAGCCAAAACAACTTACACACTTATATTTCTAATCTTGACAAATTTAGTTTCCCTTCCAAAATGAAAAAGTGAGAAAGAAGAAAGAAAAAAAATAACACCCGTGTGAAGGTATAAAAATAAGAAGAGAGAGAGAGATTTCTACATAAGAAAAGACACGAGATATATTCAAAAACATGGCAAAAAAAAGATAATAGAAGCGGAAATTGAAGGCCTTGTTTTGCCGTAAGAAAAAAAAGAGATTAATAAAATTTAGTTTATTTCAACAATATTTTTATATTTCCTAAAAAAGGCATGAGTTCCAAAAAAATTTTTTTATGGCTTCCTTAAAAGTTTAAGAACGGCAAAAAATAAAATGGGGAAACAAAAGAACCTTAAATGTCAAGTCTCAAAAGCAACACGATAAAATGGGCACTGCCCTGAGGGCAGGCACTTGACTATTTTGCGTGTGCTACCTTTTCTTTTCTTCTATAAATAAAATCCATGTGTTTGTGTTTTAAAAATAAACTATAAAAAATATTGATATATCAAAAAACAAAAGGCAGCAAATTCTATATATAAATTTTTAAAAAGTGTTTGTTCAATGTCCATCAAAAAAGTTGTGGGCAAAAACATAAAGAAAAACAATCTGGTTTTTAAGTTTTTTCTTTAATAAAAACGGCTGACTTTTTTTGATTTTTAATCTTCTTTCACTCAATTTTTTTCTTGTCTTAATTTAATATACTTATTTTTGCCAGAGGGCAATAATCTTGTAAAAACATGTCGTTTTTAAAAGATGCCGTTTTTGTTTCAATTTTTTCTAAACTAATTTTTAATAATCAAATTCAAACATGACAAAAAATATTATAATCATAACTATTACGGTATATATTTCCCTAAAATCTATTATAAAAAAATATTCTTACCTTCTTTGCAGCTAAGTTCATCATCTTGACAAAATGAGATTTTGTTTTGTTTCGGGTTCAGTGAGGGATAATAAATTGAGAAGATAAAAAAGTGAACGGGATAAATCCTGCAATTTGTCAGTTGTTAATTAATTGGACACATTTGTTTTTGTGTTTTAAGAAAGATAATCGGATTTTTTTTAAAAAAAGGAAACAAAAAATATTGTTGTAATCCGCGGTAAACAATAATCAATTTAACGCCAAATGACAAACAATTGTGGAATTATTCAATGTGAATGGATTACGGTATAATAGTTTGTTCAAATGTTTAGCCCATTTATATGAGTTAATTTATATAAATACCGTAATCCATTGGCATTGAACATTCGAGAATTCTTTGGCTCGACAAAAAGGCCCTGATAATCAGGTTCGTGGTGCACAAACCTGAATATCAGGGACTTAAAAAGTGCGCAACATTATCTGTTTCGGGTATCATAAAATTGAAAAAAGTAAATCGCTACTTTACTTTTAAAAAATTTTTGAAAAAACTGACAAAAACAACTTTCAAAAATTTTTTTGAAACAAATAAAATCAAAGTTAACTCGTAAAAAAGTGTTGTTACTTTTTTTTCGTAAAAAAACAAAATTCAATCTTTTTTAAAGCATTCTTTTTAACAAAATAGAATGAATTCGTTAAAGGCAAAAACTAACTTTGAGGAGTTCATCAAAAAGCTTTTGAAAAAAGGCTTTATTTTTCACAGAAAAATTTAGTGTCTTTTAAAAAAAGAAGCTTTATTAAAGCTTATTTTTCAAAAAAAGCTTTTGAATGTAAATGTTTTTGATGATGTTAAATGTTATGAGAAAAAAGGTTTTTAGGATGCTGTGTTTTTTCTATCTTTTTATCTCCCCTAAGGGATTATAAAATCATCCCTACAAAAGTAGTACGTGTATGCGTGTGTGGTTAATTCGTAATAAAAAATTAAATGTTAATGGATATTTGAAATTCAAGAAAGCTTTAATCAATAATTTGATTAAAGCTTTCTTAAACACGTTAAAAATAACGGGAAGAATGCATTGAAATGGAATAAATAAATTCTCAAAACTTTTTAATTCTGGAGTTGCCAAGATTCGTTTTTGACACTTAAAAATTCAATAGACCGTGATAAAATTCAACAATAAAGTTGTAAACATAAACGTCTAACAACAAAAATAAATAAATTTAAGGTTGAATGGAAAATTTGTGAAAGTTTGTCATAAAAATTTTAAAAAGGGTTGATTTAACTTTTTTTTTGACACACACAAACAAGCAACAAACAGTTGTTTTCATTGCGAAAGGTGCATTTCGAACAATATAAATCAATGATTTATTATGACACAAACAAAAACATTTAAAACTTTCAAGTTCAAGTTTAAGGTTTGTTACTTGTCGTACATAGAATTTGCTACTAAAAATATGTATATCATTATGTTAACTAAGCTTTAATTGACCATCAAATATGGGATATTGGATTTTAAAAGTTATGGATTTTAAAGCTTTTTCGAAAATGAAGATTTGTTTGTAAAATATGATGATTATTTTAGTAGTTTATGCGTTAAATATTGATTTTTGGCACATTAAAAAATTTATTTCTAAAACATAAAAAAGTTTATACAGTACCATATTTGTATGTACTTGTCCGAGATTTTGACAACAATGAATTTGCTCTTGAACGAGCTTGAATTTCTTCAAAATTTTGATAAACTGCTTTGAAGCGAGTTTCTGGAAGATTACGGTAGAGATAAAAGAAGAAAAAGAATTGCAATAAAATTATTGGAATGAAATAACTGAAACCAAGCAAGGGTTGAAAGAAAGAATAAAGTAAAGTAAAAATGATCTCTAAAATTGAATTTACAAACATCAAAGCTTGGGTGGTGACAGTTTTTGCAGGAGCTGGTAGCAAATCTGCTATTAATAAAATATGGAAAGACATCAGACCGAGTGAAAAAGACAATTCAATGGTTACGGTAAAGATAAAAGCAAAAACAATGGTAGCCCAATTTGAGCTTGAATCATTTAATTCAAAAATTGCTTCAGCGAGAAACATAAAAATCGCAGTTAAAAGTGATAATCCGACACTTAAAAGAAACATCGGTCGACGACCTATTTTTTCATATAAAAATGGTAAAAAACTTTTTAAAGGAATAACAATCAGTGATAAAATCAATTCAAATGTGACTGATTGAGAATTTGAAAAACCATATTTGTTTTTGAAAATGATAGAATAGATAAAATATAATCGTCCAGGACCAAGGGTCAAAACCAACATTGTCACGAAAATCAGAGTTAAAGAATTTCGAAGACTATCATCATTCCAGATTTGTCGAAATCCGATATGTATGGATTTTGTGTGAACCAATGATCGTTCAAGGTCATATCCGATCGTTATGGATTCTGTAATTATTATAAATTACAGTAACCTATCAAATAACATTTTAAATTCCCTTACCTATATCAGCATCTTTTCCATGAAAAGCTTCCACAGCTTTAATCGCTTTGAAATGTTTTCCTTGAAACCAAAGAAATTTTGGGGATTCTGGAATGAAAACAGCTCCAATCACAAAAATTACGATTATCCCAACCGCGATAAAAAGTGTTAAATGCCATCTTTCATCATTTCCAAGGAATTGTGGCAACAGCAATATTGCATACGCAATCCCGATTAAGCCATGGATTGATGGAACTGCTTGGGTGACGAATCCTAAATGAAATTGTTTATGTTACAGTACATAACCACGGCAAGTAAATAATACCTCGAATTCGATCGGGTGAACATTCGCTAATATAATATCTTGTAATTCCACCCCTGATTGGCAAGGATGTTCCCAAAAAGATACAACCAATTGCAAAGCTTTCTAACGATAAAAATATTTTTCCGGTTAACATTAATAAAATTGCCAAAAATCCAAGTCCAGCTCGAAAATGGATAGAAAGCGATTTTCGCCCGTAGGAATCCATTTTTGGCAAAATTAAAAATAACGAAAAAATAGAACCAATAAGTTGTAAATTATTTAAGATTGACATTATCTGGGATAATCCGTCATTGTCAAGGATAATTCCATAATGAAGTTTTAAAGATTCATTGTAGAAATTCCCTATGGGCACAGATGCTTTACTGAATAATAGCTGGACCAGTTCCTCAAAAGATCCAAGACATCCATGAATTATTATTGCTGCAATTAAATACTTGGAAGGAAAATACATTTTTACGTTTATATTGCAAAATTTTGCAAACAATTAATGTCTTTTAAAGATTCTTTTTTTTTGAAGCTTTGAGGGTTTGTCTATCAACAATACCTTATCTTTTTCATTGTCTTTACGTGAAAAATTGCAGTTTCCCAAAAAATAACCTTATTATGGATGGGTTCAGTTGAACTTAAAATCTAAGCTTGCTGCAATAATTTTTGATAGAACTTTGAAAGAAAAGAATGGTTTGACACGTGGTGGTAATATAATAAATTCAATATATCTGATAATAAAACACTGTTACCGATATTTTATGATGGGCTTAAGTTGAGTACAAAGAATAAAAGAAGAAATTTATGACTTTTTTATGCCGATGCTTCAAAAAAATGACTTTCTTGAAACATTTTTTTTTACTTTTTGCTGATAAACTTTTTTAAGAATTATGCAACGTTTGCAAAAGTGTAAAAATGACTTTTAAACATGTTTTTTGTGCTAATTCTTGTTGATCGTGGAAAAAAGCTTTAAACAAAGTTTAAAAGTTATCAATCGATCCATAATTATGTTCTAGTAATATTCCAAAATATCCAAAAATTAGTCAATATTTGATTTATGAAACAATTATTCAAATTAGGTAGTATACTACATTACACATTTTTATGAGCATGCCATTCATTGATTACATTTGCATTGAATCGAGATAAATTTATTGATTAGTCCGAAGATATTTTCGAGGATGGACAAGGGCCTAAATTATAGATCCCGGCCGTGGTCCTCACAACTTAAGCCCGGCCATACTCGTGCTCATCAAGATACTTACAACACAAGCTTTTGCCTCAATA
This sequence comes from Panagrolaimus sp. LJ2414, assembly GCA_024447195.1. Classification (NCBI taxonomy): domain Eukaryota; kingdom Metazoa; phylum Nematoda; class Chromadorea; order Rhabditida; family Panagrolaimidae; genus Panagrolaimus; species Panagrolaimus sp. LJ2414. The sequence continues at coordinate 12,196,966 of JAMRXY010000008.1, forward strand.
CAAATCCCCCATCCCAAAATGAAGAGATTTTATCCCAAAAAATATACGCCCAAGTAACTAAAACAAACAAATTTGTTGATTCATTTAAATTAAAACTTATGCAACAGACCGTGACAAAATTTGACAAAGAAGTTGTAAACATAAACGTCTAAGGGAACGTCAAGATATGACGTCATCCGAAAATCAGCTTTACCCCCTATACATCAAAACCCCTTTTTGCCGCACATCAAAGGCGGCATAGTCCTCAACCATGACGTCATATCTGGACAATCCCTAACAACAAAACAAAATACTTATTTAAGATTGAATTGGAATTTGTGAAAGTTTGTCATAAAAGTTTTTTTAAAGAACTGTTGTAATTTTTTTACAGACAAACAAGCAATCAGTTGCTTCTTTGCGAAAGGTGCATTTCGAACAATAAAAATCAATGATTTATTATGACACAAAACAAAAAAAAATTTAAAACTTTCATGTTCGTTAGAAAAAAACATAGAAAAAAACTACAAATTTATTGTTAGTACTGATTAAAATCAAAATAGAAAAAAAAATGCTAAACTACAGTATCACCAGGCTACTGTATTTTGAGCTCTCCCGATAACCCTTCCATAAAACCATTAAAAATAACAAAACTTTTATTTCATGAAATGACAAAACATAAAATAAGAATCATTGACTTCAAAATTAAAGAGAAAAACATTCACGACAAGAGGAATTTGTAAAATAATCTTGCAAAAAATTCATATCAAGGAGAGCCATATTTGGTATGAATTTCTTTGCTGGTAAACAAGATAAGAGATAATCCATGCATTTATTCTTAATTTGTAGAATATTTTCTTTAACAGCAAAATTAGCCATTTCGCAGACATTTGAAGGTAAAAGTTTTTGATCAATTAAAATTCCCCAATTATCCTGAAATGAAAATGTTAACCATTTAATTAAATCATTGAAATTAAAGTTTAACAAAATCCCAGACCTCAAAACTTGCAATATCATATTTGTCGGCAAACTTCAAAAGCAAAAACAATTCTTCAATTGTTATTTCTTCAGGATTTATATTTTGGCAATAACAAAGTTTAACAGCTTTTTGAACAATTTCGAATGAAAAATCTGGAATTTCGACACAATTTTCAATTCCTTCTTTAAATTGATTATTAAACATTGCGGCAAAAACTGGAGATCGTTCAGCCAAAACATCTTTATGAACCTCAAAAATTAAATTTGAAAAAAAATAATTAAGACAATGTTTACCTTGATTTCTTTTTTGTCAGCAATGATTGTAAAATCTTTGTCATTTTTATCCCTTAATCCGTCAATTTCACGAACAGAAGGAACATGACTTTTAATTTTAAGAATGCCTTCAACTCTTACAATTAATTTTCCGTCAACAATAAATTTCTTGCTAGGATCAAAGAATTGATCCACAGAACAGCAACTTGAACCCCATCCATAGCTTGTTTCATAAATCTGCTTCATGTGATATTTCCAATTTGCAGATTTAATTGAAAATGTGACTTCAACTTCAACTTTTTTCTGTTTTCCAAGTTTCAAATGTAAATAAATAAACGTCTTTCCGCGCGTTTCATCTCGATTACCATTCGGATAAATGAGAAAGTAGTATCGAACTCCGGGAATATGAATAGCAGTAAATTTATTAGTTATCAAATATTCATTTTTAGTTGAATTCTTCAAAGCCTTGAGATGATCTTCAGCAATTGTCCATTCAAGAGCAATTGGATATTCCATTATTTTTGACGAACCAGACAAATACTGGAGGTGAACTGATTGTTGGATAGAACGTTGGCCCAATGAAAAAAAAAATGATGACGAAGTTAATTATTTTTTCAATCTTTACTCATAAAAGGGGCCGGAGAAGTTGTAATGCACTTTTTTCAAAGGCCGAATCAATAAGGAAAAAATGGCTTACCCCTCCCATGCATAAAGTCAACTAATAAAAAATTATTAAACAACAAATATATAATGCAAGGCTGACCGAGATTCAAATATCATATCTGTATATCAAATATTGGTAATTTTTTTATCTGGTGCATGTGAATGAGAAAAATTTGGGTAGGAATCGCAAAGATACTGCTTTCATTCATTTTGTGAACTTTTTTTTAAATTTTTTCAACTTAATAAAAAAAGCTGCAACAAATATATTTTTGTTTTTCCACTGTTGCTATAATTGATTCTTTGATTTTGATTGATTTAATTAATTCTTGGGCATCATCATTGTTATTCATTTTATCTGTAAAAGAAAATTTCATTGGAATTGTTAAAAGATTGAATGAATTTTAATGATTCATAAATATTGCTTTTATTAATTGATGAATTTTTTTGAAAATTGAAAATAAATTTTTTCCCAATGGTTTTTATTTTTCTTCTTGCTTAAAAATTTGAAAATATTTTTATTGTAACCGAAGACTTTTGGCACACGATTGCTTTCGTTCACTTTTTTTATAAAACATATCAGCGCAAAAACTTTCAATTGTCGACGGGCCCCCATAGCTCAGTGGTTATGACAGAGGAATTGAAGTAAGCTGTAGTTATGGGGGCTAAAATCCTTTGTGTGTTTACATCAAGGTAGGTTTCCCGAATGCGAACATTCGTGTTCACTGATTTCATCTCCTAAATCAGCAGCCATTCAAAGGAAAAAACCTAAAACATTTTTGTTTTTAAAATTTGTATTTTGTAAAGAATATTATTAAAATTTATATTTGACAAAACGGTAAGAGGCAAAAATGTAGTCGATTTTAGAGTTGCAGTAAAACATTGCATATTATTAAAATTTGATTCGAAAATTCAAATTAATTGAATTGCTTTTTTCTTATCAAATTCGCCAATTTTCAGTATCGAAATTGAACATATACCTTTTTTATTTTTTGATTTTGCATAAAACAAAGGTAAAATATACTTGAAAAATAACAGATGCCAACATACAGATTTGTGTTTGACAATAAATTCCAGTTGAAAAGAATAATATGAATATTTATGATAATTATAATATATCATAGTTAGGTATTTTAAAAATAATTTCAAAAAATGTGTGACTTCCTTGTCCAAAATTTTTTGTTCAAAAATTTGCTGCACGTGCGCACAGAAATTCATTGAACAAACAAATGACACAAAAAGTTTCGTCTGTGCAAATAACAAAAAAATATAAATTATTATCTTTTTTTGATTTAGATTTTTTGAATCAGAAAATAATCTTTGCTTTGTTTAAATATTATATAACCAAAAATGCAGCCTTTTTAATTGAACATATAAAATGGTATTGTTCTGCTCTAAAATTTATAAATTTTATTTTATTACTGTATTTTTTGTCATACTTTGTAATATCGGCTACAGTAATCCCACTGATGGAGACTGTAACACTGAAACAAAGAACGAATTTTCATTTAATTACAGTACCCTGTTAAGCTCATATAAATTAAATGAAGATCAATTTTATGGATTACCGTATTTTGGATATATTCGTGATTGGGAAACGACCACTTTTCAAATGCTTGCAGATCATGTTTATCCAATTAAAAATGTTACAGAGATTAAATGTGGTGACATAATTTTTATTAGAACTTATTACATCGCTGATTTTATTAAAAATGTTCATCCAAAAATTTTAAATCCTTATATTATAATTACCCATAACAGTGACAACTCTGTCGGATATCCGCAGGAATTGGAATTTTTGAATGATCCAAAAATTCTTGGTTGGTTTGGGCGAAATGTAATTGGAAGGTTGGAGATTTTGTTTTTTGAGGATTTCATATATCCATTTTAGAAGCATGGATATGTAAAATCCGATTTTCGAAACTCCAATTTTGTATACTGTATTTTAGGCATCCAAAACTACATATGATTCCAATTGGGCTTTTACCGTATAATTATTCAATTATACACGAAGCTAGTCAAAATGTTAAACCCTTTAGGGAAAGAAATTTGACGCTTTATTTAAATTTTTCTCCCAATACAAATTCTGATAGACCTGTCATTCGAGACTACATAAAACAAGAGTTTTGGGGAGATTCTGATATTCTAATTGCAGATAAATGGACTTCATGGAATATTTATCTTTCACATTTGAGTAATGCAAAATTTATTTTAAGTCCACCAGGTATTGATTTTAAGCCTTTAAGAAATCATAAAAATCCTTTGATCTTTTACCGCTATCGGCACAACATCAAAAGTATGCCCCTTCGAAATGGTTTCTGTCCCCTCCGAAATAAAATGTTTTTGATTTCTGTGCATAAGTTACAGTAACCCATAAAATAATTATTGATTTTTTTGCAGGTGTTGGATTAGATTGTTATCGAATGTGGGAAGCAATAATTATGAGGGCGATTCCAATTGTGCTACGTAATGAAATCTCACATTTATATGATGGTTTACCTGTGATGTTTGTGGATTCTTGGACAGATATAAAAAGAAAAAATCTTGAAAAATTTGAGCAAAAATATTTACAAACTTTTGTAAATGGATGCCCACCAAATAGACCAAAAATATGGGCAAGATATTGGATTTCAAAGGTCATGAATTTTACAGATTCTTCGAAAAAAGAGTTTTGTAAATAAAAATATAAACTTTTTTGTGTTTAATATCGATTATTTAAATTTAATTTAATTACAAAAGACATATTTATTACAAAATTAAACAACTTTATACAGTACCATATTTGTATGTGGATGCACGAGATTTCAACAACAGTGAATTTGCTCTTGAACGAGCTTGAATTTCTTCAAAATTTTGATAAACTGCTTTGAAGCGAGTTTCTGGAAGATTACGGTAGAGATAAAAGAAAAAGAAAAATTGCAATAAAATTATTGGAATAAAATAACTGAATCCAAGCAAGGGTTGAAAGAAAGAATAAAGTAAAGTAAAAATAATTTCTAAAATTGAATTTACAAACATCAAAGCTTGGGTGGTGACAGTTTTTGCAGGAGCTGGTAGCAAATCTGCAATTAGCAAAACATGGAAAGACATAAACCCAAAAGAAAAAGATAATTCAATGGTTACGGTAAAGATAAAAGCAAAAACAATTGTAGCCCAATTTGAGTTTGAATCATTTAATTCAAAAATTGCTTCAGCAAAAAACATAAAAATTGCAGTTAAAAGTGATAATCCAACACTTAAAAGAAACATCGGACGACGACCTATTTTTTCATATAAAAATGGCAGCAGATTTGTTAAAGGAATAAAAAGCAAACATAAAATTAGTTCAAATGTAAGAGATTGAGAATTTGAAAAACCATATTTGTTTTTGAGAATGATAGAATACACAAAATACAGTTGTCCAGGACCAAGGGTCAAAACCAACATTGTCACAAAAATCAGGATTAAAGAATTTCGAAGACTAATATCTTCCCAGATTTGTCGAAACCCGATATGAATAGATTTTGTGTGAACCAATGATCGTTCAAGGTCATATCCGATCGTTATGGATTCTGTAATCAGTCATGAATAACTAGCGTATTACTGTAATTTTCAAAATTACTTACCAATATCAGCATTTTTTCCATGAAAAGCTTCCACAGCTTTGATCGCTTCAAAATGTTTTCCTTGAAACCATAGAAATTTTGGGGATTCTGGAATGAAAACAGCTCCAACCACAAAAATTAGCATAATCCCAACCGCGATAAAAAGTGTTAAATGCCATCTTTCATCATTTCCAAGGAATTGTGGCAACAGTAATACTGTATATGAGATCCCTGTTATGCCAAGGATTGATGGCAAAGCTTGTGTTATAAATCCTAAATTATGAAATTAGTAAAAGCCATTTCCAATGTTCAAACCTCGAATTTTATCAGGTGAACATTCACTCATGTAATATTTGGTTACGGCAAATCTAATTGGCATTGTTGCCCCAAGGCAGATACAACCAAGCGCAAAACTTTCGAACGATAAAAATATTTTTCCGGCTAACATTAATAAAAATGCCAAAAACGCCAATCCTGCTCGAACATAAATGGCAAGAGATTTTCGACCATAAGAATCCATTTTTGGCAAAATTAAAAATAACGAAAAAATAGAACCAATAAGTTGTAAATTATTTAAAATTGACATTATTTGGGATAATCCGTTATCGTCAAGTATAATTCCATAATGAAGTTTTAAAGATTCATTATAAAAATGCCCTAAGGGAATAGGGGTTTTACTGAAAAGCAGCTGGACGAGCTCTTCAAAAGATCCAAGACATCCATGAATTATTACTGCAGCAATTAGATATTTGGAAGGAAAATACATTTTTGGCGAATTTTCGTTTATTTGAAGTTTAAAAAGTTGCAACAAAAAAATCTTCAAAAATGCAGTTTTTTAAACTCTTAAAAGCATGCCCTTTTCAAAAAACCTTATCTCTCTCTTCTTTTTTCAACTGTGTTTCGATTCTTTGTGTGCGTGAAAAATTGCAACTTTCGCAACAAAAAAATGACCCTATTAAAAATATTTTATGGGTTCCATTGAACTCAAAATATTCCTGTAATTATACGACCATAATTTTTGATAGAACTTTGGTTTTGACAGGTGGTGGTAATATAACTGATAAGAAAGAAAACACTGTTACCAATATTTTATGATGGGCTTAAGTTGAGTACAAAGACTGGAAAGAACCCATTAAAAATTTTGACACTTTTATGCCGATTCTCTAAAAAAAAGAAATAATTGACTTTTTTCTTGAAACTTTTACCTTTTTGCTGATAAACTTTTTTAAGAATTATGCGACGTTTGCAAAAGTGCAAAAATGACTTTTTCCATGTTGATTGAAGAGTGCTGTTGAACTATTAAAAAACTTGTAAAAAATAAGCAAAATATTCGCTGATACATATATCAATTAATATCGTATACCGTATGGCGGTTTAGTAATGTTCCAGAATATTGAAAGTTGGTATAATTTTTTAAAGGTCCTTGTTTCAATAAAGGCAGTGAATGAATACTTTTGATTTTTGGGTCATAAGTAGTTACATAAATACACAAAAGGGACTGTCCACATATTACGTCATCATCAAATTCTGCTTTACCCCTCCATATCAAATGCGCTTTTTGCCGCACATCAAAGGCGGCATGGTCATTTACCCCTCCCTCCCTGATGACTTAATATCTGGACAGCTTCAAAGCAGAAGTGTTACATAAATATATCAACAGGTGATCCAACAGCATGCAAAAATGCAAATTTCTAAATATTATTGATTGAATTTGAGGTGAACAGTTGTGTAATAACCTTGTTGATGATAACAAAGATGCATGTATTTCAGCGTTCAAAATGTAAGAATGCAAATGCCCTCAGGGCTTGGGGAATGCCATCCCGTTGTCACACCTTATCAAAGTCCTAATCCCTTGCTCCTAAACTCATCCATCCCAAAAAACATAAACAAAAAACTTATGCTGATCAATTTATATAATAACTTTTACATATATAAAATACACATACATATATAGAATACAGAGAGAAAGAACCAGTACCATAGAGACAGAATAATATATATATAGATATCAGAGCAACAGTTTGTTGAGATCAGAAGAAAAGCAATCTATTGTTTTGAAGGTCTTGCAACACAAATATAAATTCCATGATAGAAGCCTGGTAAAACGAATAAGAAGCATAAACAAATATTGATAAAGACATCAGCATTACATTCTTGAACTTTGAGAAAGACAGCCAATGGAGGAAGGAAGAAGCAAACAATAATACAAAGAATATCAAAAGTTGTTATTGCCATTTTGTTGAATAATTAATTATTGATTGATTGAAGATTTGAGTTGTTGAGTAGATGATGACGACACCCGAGATCAAATCACGACGTTCAAAAGCAAATGAAATGCTTGAATGAAACGAAATTTTTGTTTGTTGTCAACTTTTTTGGACAAAGCTTTGATTTCATTCATTGAATATGCAAATTTGTCAATGATGTGTGAAAACGATGAAGAAAAAAGCGACACTGTTCCGCGACAGATCTTTGATTAAAAGAACTATGCAAATTTTGCACTGGGAATATGTATTTATTGATATTTGCGGTTTTACTACTGTTGTCATAATATGCAAATTTTAGTAAAGAAGGAAACAGTGCACTTGTGTGAAGGGACAAACTAACTTTTTGCAAACCTTGCAGCTGTATGAATAATTTTCTTTCAAAATGCTTGATTACAAAATTGTTTTAAATTCTGAAACAAATTCCTTCAATCCTGGAAGTGAATTTTCTGGAAGAATAATTGTCAACAGTGAAAAAGAAATTAAAGCTCGAAAAATTGATCTCAAAATTCATGGTCGTGCTCAAACTTCTTGGTATGTCTCTGCTGGGGCACATGGCGAAACGGTAAAGTATGGCTGTCAAGAAGATTTTATATATCAAAATGGGATTTTATGGCAATGCATGGATGGCACAAATCGACTTCCACCAGGTTTATATCAATTTCCATTTACTGTTAAAATTCCACCAAATATTCCTGGAAATTATTCAAAAGAGGATTACGGGAATATCAAATATTATATTCAAACAACAATTGATGTTCCATGGGGGTTTGATGAAGAACGAATTCATTATTTTACCGTGCGAAGTGTTATGGATTTAAATATTGATCAAAAGTTATCTCTTCAAGCTTACATGGAAGCAAGAAAAACTTATTCTCGATTTTGCTCTTGCAAAACTGATTCAATCTTTTTGAAGGTAAGTTCTTGTTGGGGATTATACAGTAACGTGGGATTGTCCAGATCTGACGTTATGTGATTTAAGGGACGTGTTTAGCCAAAATCTAATTGTCACTTTTTAAGATGCAAAGATGAGCGAGCCTCTAAGGTTGAGGGTGGTAAAAATTAAAGGAAAAACCCGACGACAATCCTTAACGTCATCAAAAATCAGATAACTCCCTCTTTAGCGTGATTTGTTTGATCTTTACCGCCATTTTGTCAATAAGTATTAGATATGGCTTGTCCCATACCCATCCATAAACACTTTCCCATTTTTCGGATAAAGATCATCCGTAGAATGGCATTAACTTGCGGCAAATATCAAAGGATACATATGTAATCATATAATAGATAATAACTTTCTTTAGAGAATTTTGTTGCCATCTTACTTACTCTACTCATAAAAATATAATGTCTTTTTAGGTCACTTTACCAAAAACTGGTTATATCTGCAATGAATCAATTCTTGTTTCCGTAAATGTTTCAAATAAAAGTTCTTCAAAATTAACTCAAATTGAAATTGGATTTATTGAAGAAAGTGTATTTTTTGGAAATTGTGGATGCGATCCTCCATGGCCAAAAGAAAATTCATCCAAAAGAGACGATGATAAAAGATTTTGTCAACAAATGTTTCAAGTAAGTGTTTTAGATCCCCTTTGATCTTGCCGCAATTCAGCAAAATATTAATTGTAGAGTCTTATCATCTTTTTTAGCCTCCAATGAATGAAAGTGTCACAAATACTTATAAAATTACAGTACCCAGTTGGATGGGAACAAGTATTAATCAATGCTCAGTTATCAAAGTTTCTCACCTCCTTTTTGTATGTTTATTTTTTAATTAATTTATTAATTATTTATTTATGTTAATATTCTTTAGGTAAAAGTTCATACAAGTGAAACTTTTAAAAGTGGTCCAGAAATTGAAATGCCAATTACAATTGGAACAATTCCGATTCGAGAAAAAGAAATCTCTTCTCAGACTTCTGTGGTTGGAAAAGGTGCAGCAAATTCTGATATTGCTTCAACCGACAAAAAGAAATCAAAAAGTGATCCATCAAAAGAAGGTCAAAAATCTTGATTACTGTAATATATTTAGAAGTTTGAATTTGTTTGGGTTTATTATTGCTGATTCTTAAATTTAATATGTAGTGATTATGATTAAACAATAAAATTTAATCCTGTAAATTTGTGTTTATTTTTAAACAAAGCTGTATGATAAAGGAGATAGACTTTTTGATGCTTTTGATACTTTTTTCGTTTAACCTTATCTTTTAATTTTATCATGAAATGATAAATATTATACAAAACAACAAAGTTTTTGTTTCAGATTAGGTTGGCAAATATAATTTATCAGGGTTCAACTTGTTGAACAAGGTTTAAAAATCAGGGACAAAAATAATATTACCAAAAATCAGTTTTAAATTTTAAAAACGTTTCACAGATCTAATAGAAAAAAATCGAGATAAAATTTAAAAATTTGTGACAGCTTTGGTTCTTAGTTTTTGAAATAAAAATTTATTTAGTTTAAAAAGTAACAAAAAAACACATAGCAAATATTTCAAAGAAAAACAAAAGCACTTTCAAATTTGTTGTAAAATGAAAAACATCAGTTTTTTTTATTTTTTAATGTTGCTTCTTTTTCAGCACAATATTTTCTCATTTTTTCACGCATTATTGGCCATGGTACTTGTTTATGATAAATTTCCAATTGATATTCACCATTCCAATTTTGTAATTCTGATTCAAAACAGGCTTTTAAAGCTTCAAAATTCTTTTCAGAATTTTTGCCATCAATAATTATTTGTGAAATAAATGTTGCAGTAGCATTATTTTGGATAAAATTCAAAAGTGGCATTGGATCAAAGAAATCTGAAGAATAAAAAATATCGAGAAAAAATTTTTGAAACTTATTCCATAAGTTTATTTTTCCAATATTTTGTAATTCTTTTTGGGTTATCAAAATTTCTTTATTGTCAAAACCAAAATGTTCAACATTTGGAAGATTTTGTAAAACAAAATCTAATGAAACAAAACTGCCATCATCTAAATTTTTAATTTTTCCATTAATAAGATAAAAATTTTCTATTGTATTTTCTTTGATAATTTTTAGAAAATCCCTGCAGGTAATTGTTGAATGATAGAAATAAAATTCTTTAATTGTACATCCATAAATTTGATAAGATGGAAAACATTTTGAACATTGAGAAATTTCTAGCTTTTGAGAGAACCAAAATGAAATTTGTTTTGGGGTTGAATAATAACAAAAAAATTTATCATTATTAAATTCATGATACCCATCTTGTATAAAAAATACCTTTTGTTTAAGGTAAAAATATTTGCATGTTTTGTAGAGTTTCAAAAATGCAAAATAGGAAGATGTTTGAGATTTGGAAAGATAAAAAATAATCGTAGGAGGGAAAGAGAATTGTTGACGTTGATTTGAAATCATTTTCATCGAAGCCATTACAGAAAAAGAATTCATTACCGAAATATAAAAAAACAAGAATATCTTTTTCTTAAAATAAATAGGTAGTTGATGTCGTTGTTTTTTTGGCAAATTATTTCTAAGCAAAAATTAATTGATTTTTTCCAACTTTCACCTATAATTTCTCACAAGTAAGGTGATTGGATGGATGAGAAATAGGGTTGTCAATTCCCCGGGGGATGCTCAAATTCCCCGGGGAATTCCCCATTCCCCCAGCTTAAATAGGGAAATTGCCCGGGGAATCCCCGGGCATTTGACAACCCTAGTGAGAAAATTTCCCTCAAATAACCCGTAAAAGAAATTTTATATTATTGATTGTTGTTTTATCAAAAATAATTATAGCTCTTAATTAACGACTTCAAGTTTAACATCAGATGGTCCTTCTTAACATTAAATTAGGCTTCTTATTAAATACAAAGAATTTATTGTCGAATTTTAATTATCATAAAACAAATTCAAACATCCAAATATATTACAGTTATCAAGATTTTTGACCTTCTTTTGATGGATCACTTTTTGATTTCTTTTTGTCGGTTGAAGCAATATCAGAATTTGTTGCACCTTCTCCAACCACAGAAGTCTGAGAAGAGATTTGTTTTTCTCGAATCGGAATTGTTCCAATTGTTATTGGAATTTTGATTTCTGGACCACTTTTAAAAGTTTTACTTGTATGAACTTTTACCTAAAAATACTAACATAAATGTCAATAATTAATTAATAAAAACATACAAAAAGGCTGTAAGCAACTTTGATAACTGAGCATTGAATACTTGGTCCCACTGAATTAGGTAAATCAACTTTATAAACATTTGTGACACTTTCATTCATTGGAGACTAAAATAGAAAACAAATGATAAAACTCAATATTTAATGTTCTGCTTAATTGCGGTAAACATCAAAGAGGATTCAAAATACTTACTTGATACATTTGTCGAAAAACTATCTTTTCCTTTTCTTTTCTGGACGATTTTTGTGTTGACCATTGCGGTTTGCAACCAATATTTCCAATAAAAATATATTCTTCGATGAATCCAATTTCAATTTCAGTTATTTTTGAAGATGTTTTATTTGAAATATCCATGGAGATATGAATTAATTCATTTAAAATATAACCAGTTTTTGGTAAAGTGACCTAAAATTGTGTACTTTAATGTCAGAACAAAATGGCACCAAAATTTCCAAAACTTTAGTCTGCCTCATGCTTGCCCATTTTTTAATATTTGCCTGCATCAAAGAAGAATAATAAATTTTTTTAAACTTTATTGATTTTTTGCAGTTGGCAATAAAATATGAAAGTATCGGTGGTGGCACACTGTCCTTGGTACACCATCTTGTTGATTAGTTCTTATCCGAAAAACCTAACTTTGACGTCATAAATATATAAAGGGTGAAGATCAAATCAAATTTTCAACTAAATTGTGGTAAAGATCAAAATTGAAATGTTGTTAACATCAATACTGTATTATCCCCAAACACAGCTTACCTTTAAAAAATTGAATTTGTTTTACAAGAGCAAAATCGAGAATAAGTTTTTGATGCTTCCATGTAAGCTTGAAGAGATAATTTTCGATCAATATTTAAATCCATAACACTTCGCACGGTAAAATAATGAATTCGTTCTTCATCAAAACCCCAGGGGACATCAATTGTTGTCTTTATATAATATTCGATACTTCCCCGATCTTCTTTTAAGTAATTTCCAGGAATATTTGGTGGAATTTTAACAGTAAATGGAAATTGATATAAACCAGGTGGAAGTCGATTTGAACCACCGAAGATTTCCACAAAATCACATATTGATTAATATAATCATCTTGGCATCCAACATCAGCTAGCTCTCCATTTGCCCCAGCAGAGACATACCATAATGTTCTAGCACGACCATGAATTTTGAGATCAATTTTTCGAGCTTTTATTTCTTTTTCACTGTTCATAATAATTTTTCCAGAAAATTCAGTTCCAGCATTAAAAGTATTTGTTTCAGAATTTAAAAGAATTTTGTAATCCAGCATTTTGAAAGGAATTATCCTTGCAGCTGCAAGGTTTGCAAAAAGTTAGTATTTCACTCATTTTTTTCTGCAACTGAAAAATTTGCATATTATGACATTTAAATATTCGCTAACTTTGCATGTTTCTTAGTTGTTTTTCGGTAATCATTATTCCTGAGACTCTAATTGTAGGCTCTTAGAGGTCGACTCCTTCATCTGTCCCTGATTTTGCAAAAAATTAACAAAAATTTGCAAATTAGGGATCGTCCAGATATGGCGTCATGAGGGAGAGAGGCAGTAATGACCATGCCGCCTTTGATGTGCGGTAAAAAGTGTCTTTGAGGTAAGGCTGATTTTCGGATGACGTAATACCTGGACGATCCCATATCCGCAATTATCCGATATTTGAACAGGCTTGCTAATTATCTGCAAGTTCAAAAAACTGACGAAGTTGACGTTGGAATCAGGACTCTGCGAAATCGAAATATCGATTTCGATTTCGACAAATATTTCGATTTCGATTTCGTTATTTCGATTTCGAACGTGTAAATTTTTATTTCGATTACGATATTTCGATTTTGATTTTTGTCCAAAATTCGAAATCGAAATCGAAATTTTTCGTCCAATAAAAAAGCTGAATTAAGAGTTAAAAAGTCACTGTAAGGGTTATATTATATCATTTATGGATGTAAATAGTCATAAAAATCAGTCAACAGCAGATTTGAAAACTTTAAAAAATTTTACAGAAAAAAAAATTTCGTTTTCGATTTCGATTTCGGATGGAAATATCGATTTCGATATTTCGATTTCGGTTATTTTGAAACTTATTTCGATTTCAAATTTCGATTTCGCAGATCCCTGGTTGGAATTATATTTTTTACAAAAGATCAAGGAAAATGAGAGAAACATGCCACAGAGAAAATAATGGCATTATTATTATAATGTCCCTATCCTGGATGTTTAATGTATGTTGGAGAAGGTAACTTATTTTAAAATAAACTACTTTTAATTGCAATAAAAGATTTTCTTGAGAAATTTCAATTTCCTTCTTTCTTTACTTTTTATTGCTGTAAATTCTAGCCGTTTTTTTACACGGGTTGTACTTTAAGTGTCCTTTTCTTTCATTTTTTTGCGATAAGATTTTTTTAGGGCTGAGATTTTAATCAGTTCTTTTCTTTGTGATTTTTATTTATCTGATAGCGCTGAACACTGTTCGCAGTCGTCGTCGGCGTCATAGGTGGCCCTCAAAGTGCAAGTGTAAAATTGAAAAACTTTTGTTTACCTATTTATTTGTGTTTGTTTGGCGGAAACCGTAGTTTTTTTCTTACTTAAATTTGTTTTTTAAGAAATCAATGATTAAAAAATAACAATTTTTATTCGAAATTCAAAAATACAATAAACCCGTATGTTTGTTAATTAAAGAGTAAAAACAACAATCAATTGATGCTTTTTACAAAAATTAAATAATTTATACAGTACCATATTTATAATAAGTGCTTCTCCGAGATTTTGATAATAAAGTATTTGCCCTTGAACGAGCTTGAATTTCTTCAAAATTTTGATAAACTGCTTTGAAGCGAGTTTCTGGGAGATTACGGTAGAGATAAAAGAAGAAAAAGAATTGTAACAAAATTATTGGAATAAAATAACTAAAACCAAGCAAGGGTTGAAGGAATGAAAATAAAAAGTTGAATGCAATTCCCAAAATTGAAGTGGTTAACATCATCGCTTGTGTGGTTGCAGCTTTCGCTTGAGCGGGTAATAAATCAGCTATTAGAATAACTCCAAAAGATGCAATTCCACATTCGATTGCAAGAATGATTGAAACCGTAAAGAAAATACCCAAAATAAAAGTAGCCCAATTTGAGTTTGAATCATTTAATTCAAAAATTGCTTCAGCAAAAAACATAAAAATCGCTGTTAAAAGTGATAATCCAACACTTAAAAGAAACATCGGACGACGGCCAATTTTTTCATATAAAAATGGCAAGATATACCCTAAGGGAAGGCAGACAAGGTTAAGGATAAGTTCAAATGTAACAGCTTGAGAATTTGTAAAACCATATTTAATTTTTAGGGTGATTGAATAAAGAGAATAAATGTGAAGTGGACCAATTGTAGCAACCAGGGCAGCCGCAAAAACAAGAATTAATGAATCTCGAAGCCCATCATCTGTCCAAATTTCAAAAATACTTGTGTGGTTTGATTTTGAATTTGTCAATGATCGTTCATGATCGTAGCCTTCTGTTATTGATGCTGAAAATTGTCAGATTAGAGATTATTGCCTCAGGGGTTTTTTGAATTATATGGCTACAAATCTGTTTTAATAGTTACCGTAGCATGTCACAGGCTTCAGCAGAGTGGAGCAGCAATGCCCCCTCCGAAATGATGAAAAAACTCTTTTTATCATTTACCGCCGTCGGTAAAAGATCAAAGGCGGTCTCCTCAAAATGGTTTTTATCCCCACCGAAGTAAAATGATTCTGAAGTCCTTGTAGCCTATTACAATATTTTTCAAAATACCCTTACCAATATCAGCATCTTTTCCATGAAAAGCTTCAACAGCTTTAATCGCCTCAAAATGTTTTCCTTGAAACCAAAGAAATTTTGGGGATTCTGGAATGAAAACAGCTCCAATCACAAAAATTACCATAATCCCAATTGCAATAAAAAGTGTTAAATGCCATCTTTCATCATTTCCAAGGAATTGTGGCAACAATAATACCGTATACGCCATACAAATAATTCCAGCCACTGATGTTAAACTTTGTGTTATGAATCCTAAAAAAGAATACTGTAATCATTTTTGAAAAAAAATAAATTTTAGGTGAACCTCGAATTTTATCAGGTGAACATTCACTCATGTAATATTTCGTTACCCCAAATCTGATTGGACCTGTTGCTCCAAGGATAGCAGACCCTCCAGCAAAGAATTCAAACGATGAAAAGAATTTTCCCATCAACATTAACATAGCCGCTAAAAATCCAAGTCCTGCTCGAAAATAGATTGCAACAGATTTCCTTCCGAAAGAATCCATTTTTGGCAAAATAACCAAAAGGGATATCACAGATCCGATGATTTGTAAACTGGAAATAAAAGACATGACCTGGGCCAGGCCATTATTATCCAAGCTAATCCCATAATGAAGTAACAAAGATTCATTATAAAAATGACCTAAGGGGATTGGAGCTTTTATAAAAATTAGTTGAATTAAATCTTCAAAATATCCAATACAACCATGAATAATTATTGCTGCAATTAAATATTTCGAAGGAAGATACATAATTTTTTAAAATTACGGTTATTGCACTTTTAGACAATTAATTGGTCAAAGAATTCAAGCACTTTTATAACAACAAAAAAACTGTTCGATTTTTGACAAACTGATTATCTTCCAAAAAAAGAAGACCACCCTTGAATTTAAGCCTGATTAAAAAGAAGGGCCCAAAAACTATTTTTTGGTGATAAAATTTTCATCAAAATTGAACTCGTTCGAATTTAGTGTATTTGAACATTCATCCCACCCTTTCTTATGTCCTCCTAGACTTTTTAATATTTTGATAAGAAAAAGATAATAAAAAAAAATGACTGTCACACATTGAAAATCATGCGAGAATTCAACGAAAGAAAAAAACTGTGGAAACGATTACAATAAAATTTTATTTCTTTTTTTACAATAAAAATTATTTAATGAGTCTTCTTCTTCCAGAATGTGTCAATTTAGAAACAAATCAAAATATAAAAAATCAAACAAAACTTTGCAAAACGCAGGATTCAAAAAACTGAACTCTGAATTGAAAAGAAAAATAGGTAACAAAAATGAGGTTACAGTGTACCGAAATTTGCATAATTAAAAACCGTCAATGCTCCAACTGTTTTATGTTTGGTACCCAGTGTAAAATGGACCATATTCTTTATTTTATGTGTACTGTAAGTACAGTAAACAAATTCTTTATGTTTTCTTCTCAAAAAATTTTTATGCAAATTTTTACGGCCTCTCGTATCCTTTGAAGATTTGTCTTCAACAGTTTTGATAATTTTAAACAACATTTAATTTTGTGTGATTATCGAAAAACAACGAAGAATCATATTTGACACAATATGCAAATTTTCTATTGAAAGAAAAATGTTAAAGGGTTCAACAAACCTTCAGTAGTAAATGCTTGAGGGTTTTCCCCTGAAGTAATATATTTTTTCCAAGATGGTTTTTTACGAAATTATTTTAAATTCTGAAACAAATACCTTCAATCCTGGAACTGAATTTTCTGGAAAAATAATTGTCAAAAGTGAAAAAGAAATAAAAGCTCGAAAAATTGATATGAAAGTTCATGGACGTGCTAAAACTTTATGGTATTACATGTATAGAAATAGAAATGGATATGCAAATGGATACGAATACGGATATGATTACGGATACGAATATGGATACCGTAATAGATATGGACATGAAAGAGTAACTATAGTTGGATGCCAAGAAGATTATATTAATCAATATGTGATTTTATGGGAATCTTCGGATGGTTCAAATCGACTTCCACCTGGTTTATATCAATTTCCATTTACTGTTAAAATTCCACCAAATATTCCTGGAAATTATTTAAAAGAAGATCGGGGAAGTATCGAATATTATATAAAGACAACAATTGATGTCCCCTGGGGTTTTGATAAAGAACGTAAACATGAATTTAATGTTTCAAGTGTTGTTGATTTAAATATTGATCAAAAGTTATCTCTTCAAGCTTGCATGGATGCAAGAAAACTTTATTCTCGATTTTGCTCTTGTAAAACTGATTCAATTTCTTTAAAGGTTAGTTATTGCCATTTGCCCCTTCCTAAACTTGTGATATAAAATTGTTATTTCTTGTATCAGAGCAGATTAATATGGTAGATTTTAAAAGACACTTGCCTCCTCCGAAACCATAACAATCCTTTGATCTTTTACCGCAAATACCATCTTCAAATTTTTATTTTTTTAGGTCACTTTACCAAAAACTGGTTATATCTGCAATGAAATAATTCATATCTCCATGGATATTAAAAATAAAACTTCTTCTAAAATAACTGAAATTGAAATTGGATTCAATGAAGAAACGGTTTTTGTTGGAAATTATAACTCACAACCTCAATTGCCAAGAGAAGATTCATTCAAAGAAGTAGAAAGAAAAAATATTTATCGAAAAATGTACAAAGTAAGTTTTTAAAATTATAACAGTTTTAAATTTTGCTTCTTTTTTAGCCTCCGAGGTATACAAATGAGACGTTTATTTATGAAATTACAGTACCAAGTTGGATGGGACCAAGTATTAATCAATGCTCAATTATCAAAGTTCTTTACAGCCTTTTTGTATGTTTATTTTTTATTTATTTATTAATCATTAATATTTTTAGGTTAAAGTTCATACAAGTTCAGCATTTTCGAGTGGTCCCGAAATTGAAATGCCAATTACAATCGGAACAATTCCGATAAAAGAAAAAGAAATCTCTTCTCAGACTTCTGTGATTCACAAAAGTAAAAACTCTGATGCTGCTTTGAACAACAAAAATAAAAAGCGCTCCAAATCGAAAAGTGATTCGTCCAAAGAAAGAAAAAAATTTTGATTACTGTAAAGAAACAATTTAAATTTTCTTTGTATTTTTTATAGATTCTGCAGTTCAAAGCTGGAAAAATTAAACGATTAATTGTAATAAATGCATGTTTTATGATCATATTAATGTGATAAACTTTTTCATATTTTTGTCATTCTTTAACCTGGTTTTTGATATAAATTTTCTCAAATGCGTTTTTATGCAAATTTTGACGACTGCTATTAACTTTTTTTAATCACACAAACATAGGGAGAGGCAGCTCGAAAAAAAAAGTTCGAAAAAAATTATTTTTTTGTAACATTCGGGTACTTTTTAATCTGAATAAGCCGAAAATAAAATTAAAAAAATTATTAAAAATAGGTAAAATGCCGAAAATAACGATTTAAAATTAAGAAAAGCAAAAATTTTTCGTCGAAAAAAAGAAAAAGGAACACTTTTTCCTTTTCTTTTTTGCACAAAAAAGAATGCATTTTTTTGAAACGCGTTGCCAAAAAAGTTCATTTCCTTTTCTTTCCTTTGTTTTTCAAGCATTTTTTATACAAATCTAGCTCTGCGATCGCTGTAACATTTTTATGCGTGATTTTGCGCGATTTTCCTTTTCACCCAAGATGTATTTTTTGAAAGGTTATCGAATGGTATCAAGCTCATCCGTGAGCTTGAGTGAGCTTGGGGTCAAATCCTCAAAAAACTATTAAAAATGCAAATTTTGGGTATTTGCCTCAGAAAAAACTTTTTCAAAAATGGCATATTCGGAATCAGCGTAAAAAAATACGTCTGGTAGGTCAGATTATTAGTCTTGAAAAAAAAGTTGAATTTTTCATACTGTAACGAAGAAAAAAAATGAAAAAGGAAAGGAAAAAGTGTTCCCCGCCTCTTCCTACACAAACAGAAAAAAAATATTCCATAAAAACTGCTGTATTTTTTAGTTTAAAGTTTTGTATTTTCAAATTACTATTGCAAAAATAATTTTGTATTTTTTGACTTTATTTAATAGCTAAAGTTGGTGTTTGTATAAAAAATCCTTTATCTTTCCATTTCTTTTTCTCTGTCACATTTCTCTTTCAACATCAAAACAAAAAATGAAAAACGAGTAGAAAGAAAAAAATGTGTAACACATTTTTTTCTCTTTGCTCGTTTTTCTTTCATCTTTTTCATTTGAGAGAGAAGGACCCTCCTCAATGTGAAGCAACCGTTCAAAAGAAGAACCTCGCGCCTACTTTGGTCAGCAGCTATGGCCGAGTGGTTAAGGCGTCAGACTCGAAATCTGATGGGCACTGCCCGCGCAGGTTCAAATCCTGCTGGCTGCGAATCTTTTTGAGATAATTTCTTAAATTTGCATAATATGCAATTGAAGCTTATTCTTTTTCATTTTTCATCAATTTATCTTTTCATTATTGGTTTTTCAAATCATTCATTATTCTACGTTCTTTGGTGAAAGCAAGAAAAATAAAATGTTGTCAAAAGTTTTTGTTGTTTTTGTAGCAGCATTTTGTTTGATTGGAAATATTTCTGGTGCAGAAGTTGAAAATGCTGGAAAAACTTGTGAAGAAACTGCATCAAATGCTAAGACATGGTTGATTATTTTAATCGTTGTTCCGTCATTACTCAATATTGCTTCAGTTATTCTTTTAATCTTTTCAATGATTCTTATTCGTCGCCTTAAATCTGTTGTTCAAGCAATTTCATCAAGGTAAGATCTTTCTTTTTTTCGCGTTAATTTGAGTCTCAAAAGTGCGATATTATGGGCATATCGCCTCACGGTATTAGCTATTGGGCATAATACATGTCGATGTGTATATCTACAGATCTGAAGTATGAAATATCGCTCAACTTATGCCTAACAAATTACTATATTAATCTATATACATGTTTTTTAGTACTCATTGGTTAACTCGTACAGCAATTCGTGTTGGTCTTGGTCCTACTGCAAAGAAAGCTTTAATTGAATATGCAAAAGGAAAGCCTGAATTCAAACGTCTTCTTGGTTGAATCAATCTCTTCTCTTTCTACTCTTTACTTTTCAATAAAATATAAATTAAAAATATTAAATATTGTATCTTTAACTTGTATAATTTAAAAATGAAATCAACAAAATAAAGCTCTTAACTAATTTATTCTCTCTTTCCAAACGACGACGACATCATCACAAAGATACAAATAATAACATTAAAAAAGAGTGGGTTAAAAACATAACATTGCAAATTAGTATTGTATAAAAAGATAAAGAACAAAGGAGTTTAAGGCTTTGAAACATGTAATTGAATCCATTCATGATCCATAAGTTGTTCAAGATTAATACGTTCAGAAGGATCAAGAACCAATAACTAAAACAAAATTGAATTATGAGTTATATGCGTAAAATAAGTAAACACAAACCTTTCGAATTAAATCTTTAGCACCGGAAGAAACATGTGATGGAAAAGTATAGGTAAGATTTTTAATCTTTTCATACGTTTCAGCTTGGGTAGCAGATTCAAAAGGAGGTCTTCCACATAAAAATTCATAACACAGAATCCCGATTGCCCAATAATCAACAGATTTATCATGTTCAAGACCAAGAACCATCTCAGGTGGTAAATAATCAAGCGTGCCACACATTGTTTGACGTCTAAAAATTAATCATTGAGTACATAAAAGCAAAAATTGGATAACAAAAGCAGCTTACTTTGAAGTTGGAGCATGAACTGACCAACCAAAATCAGCGAGCTTTAATTCATTATTTGCACCAACAAGAATATTCTCAGGTTTAATATCACGATGTATAACGCCTTTTGAATGGCAATGAAGGAGGGCATCAGCAATTTGGAAGGTATACTAAAAAAATTACTAATTAATCCAAAACTTGTTCACACAAAAAAACTTACGATGGCAGATTGCTTTTCACTGAATTTTTTCTTATCTTGAAGCATTCTATACAATTCACCATTAAGAGAGTACTCAAGAATAAGATAAACTTTCTTATCATCAACAAAGTAATTGTAAAGCTTGAGGATATTTGGATGACTAAAAACGCAGATGTTAATCCCAAAAAAAAAGCCAAAAACAAAAACTAACTTTAAATGACATTGAATTTCAATTTCTCGAACAAGTTGATGCTCAACCCGAGCTTTAAGAAGTTGTGATTTGAAAAGGATCTGAAATATTTACAATATAAAAGTTACTCAACCAAGTACAAACACAACGAACCTTTAAAGCAACAACAAAATGTGATTTCTTTTCCCGAGCTAAGTATACATTACCAAATTTACCTTTACCAAGTGGACGGCCAATATCAAAATCAGATAATTTCCAGATTTTTCTATAACAGCAAGAAAAGTTAAAGAATTAGAAAAGATTTTAAAACACTAACACTGCTGGAGCAGAAGAAGATTGCAGTTGATTTACACGACGATTCATGGCAGGCGTTCCCTGAAAAATAAAATAAATAAATATTAAAGTATAAAAGTAATATTTAGTATTAAAGAGTAGAAAATATCATAAAAAAAAGTAAAGCAGCAGCAAAAAAACAGCACAAAAAAATTCGAACGGAAAAACCACACTGTTTTTGCAAATATTTTCTTTCCCGCCAAAACGGAAAACCTTCTATTTTTTTCTCTCAAAAATTTTCGAAGAGAAAAGAAATGAAAAACAACAAAATTTTCAGGCATTACAATTTTTTTGTTAAAACAAAATCTTACAGTTTCAGAGATTCCATCATCTTCACCTTCATCATCTCCTTGAATACTATCGGGAACTTCATCATTAGCTGTTTGTGACATTAGATTTGCATAACGTTCAACGTTTTCTTCTTCATTTGCAGGTATTGCTTGTGATGCCGTAATATCTTCAAGAACTCCATCATCGTTACCTTCATCAACATTATCTCCTTGAACACTTTTATCGGGAATATCATCATTAGCATTTTGGGAGATTGGATTTGTATTATCCTATAAAATTATTAATAACAATAAAACACAGATAAACTCCATCAAAGCTTACAGTAATATTCTTTCCAGATTGTTTACGAGAAACTTCATCTCTTACATGATCATCACCTTCTTCCATTTTAATTTCATCTGGTGGAACAATAGAAGATTGTTCTTCATTTACAGGTATTGCTTGTGATGCCGGAATATCTTCAAGAATTCGATCACGTATTTTTTCTCTCTGTAAACATCAATTAAATAGAAAAAAGAAGAAACTTTTTCTCTTAAAATTTTTCGAAAAGAAAAAACACGTAACAACAACAAAATTTTCAAGCATCTCAAATTTTTTTATTAAAACAAAATCTTACAGGTTCAAGAATCCCATCATCTTTACCTTCATCAACATCATCTCGTTGAACACTTTTATCATCATCAGGAATTTCATCATTAGCATTTTGGGACATCGGAGTTG
Source organism: Panagrolaimus sp. LJ2414 (assembly GCA_024447195.1). Classification (NCBI taxonomy): domain Eukaryota; kingdom Metazoa; phylum Nematoda; class Chromadorea; order Rhabditida; family Panagrolaimidae; genus Panagrolaimus; species Panagrolaimus sp. LJ2414. Next base: position 12,220,073 of record JAMRXY010000008.1, read on the forward strand.
CATTATCCTATAAAATAATTAATAAAAATAAAACACAGAAAACTCTATCAAAGCTTACAGTAATATTCTTTCCAGATTGTTTACGAGAAACTTCATCTCTTTCATGATCATAACTTTCTTCTATTTTATACTCATCTGTTGGAACAATAGAAGATTCTTCTTCATTTGCAGGTGGAATAATATAAGAGTCTTCTTTTGGTGCCGGAAAATTTTCAAGAAGCTTTTCAAGGATTCGAGCACGTATTGCTTCTCTCTGTAAAAATTAATTAATAGAAAAAAGAAAGAAACTCTTTAAAAAATAAACATACCTTTCCCGTTGCTTTTAGATTTAACTTTTTAGCTTCTTGCTGAAGTTCACGATAATTCATATCTCCAATTCGCTTACGAATATCTGCTTCATTCATTTTTGTGCAATCTTTTTATCAACAAAGGTTCACTTCAGCACCACGAAAGAAATACTTGTTTTTGAGAGAAGAGGTTAAAAATCTAAAAAACCAAACATAAAAAAGCGAAGGTAAATGATTGAGAAAAAGTTTGTGTGAAAAACAGGAAAGAAAAAAAGCAAAACGATCATTTCAAACGACGGCAATCTGGAAAAAAGAAGGAAGAAAATGTCTTCAAAAAAAGTTAGCAAAATAGTTCGTAAAAGTAGAGCAGAAAAAAAGGCAGAGAGAAAAAAATACAAAAATAGGGAGATGCAAAAGTAGTGCAACTTTCATCAACATAGAAGAATACAAACAAGCAAATAGGTCAAAGTACGGTAAAATAAAAATCATATTAATTTGTACAGTATATTTATCAAAATTTTCTAGAGCATTTTTTTAATCAAATGATGGCTAAAGTAGAGAGATATATTTCGAGATATGCACTGTTATTTCAAAGTTATACTAGAAATAGAAATTTTAGCATATAAAACACAGATTTTTTTATTAGCAAGTGATAAAAAATAAAAAGTAATAATACTGATAAAAAGATAGTTTAAAAAGAACAAATATCTAATAAAAGTATTTCTTTTCGGACGGAAATAAAGCGCGTAAAAAAGGATTTAAAAATTTGCCTTTTTTGAACATCAAACTACAAAATATATCTTTTTTCAGATGATAACAAAAAATTATATTTACCAAAATGTAAAGTTTCCACAAAATGGGATCAAACTCAACTCCTAACCTTCATTAAAAAATATAAAAAAATGCAACTTGCTCAATTTTGTGTTCGAAAATGATGTTGAAAAGTTGGATTTTAACAATTTTTGATATAAATAAAAGATTAAAAATAAAAAAATGTTTTAATTTCTACAGTAAAAATTTTCTATTGCATTTTCTGCGGACTAAAAAAATGGGATAACACTCGTGTCGCACATTATTAGAAAATTTAATAAATTATTTTTGAGTAAAAAAATTTCGTAATCTTTCGTAAAATCTTTTTCTCTCGTATACGCCGCACGCACAAGCTTTCCAAAAAAAATAAGCATGCATTATTACAACTTGTAAACACAGAAATTTGGACATCTTTCTCAGAGATCATTCGCATCCGAGTTAATAGTTTTAGTTTTGCCTTTCCATGTCTAATAAATTCCAACAATAAACAGCACAAAAAAATACATATATTTTATTTAAGATACCAAGTTGTAATAACAAATGAAATATATAATATACAATTTAATATTTATTACTTTTTTCCAGCAGGTTTTACATATGCAGATACAAGTAAATTATTTGGGGCTTGTCCAACATATCGAGATCTTCCATCAGGTCCATCACCAGCTTTTGGGGTTAATGCAAGAGGCGGCTTTTCATGTTTTGGTTCACCAATTGCTCCAGGGGTTGTGGCATGCTTGACTTCATGCTTTTGATCATGTCCTTTTTCATGTTTGACTTCATTTGATTTTCCATGTCTTGGTTCATGTTTTTGATCATTTGCAGCAGCAGCATGATGATGTTCACCTTTCTTGTCTTTTGTTGATTCACCACCAATTTTCTTTCCAAGTTCTTCTTTTGGTGAAGTTGAAGCAGGAGTTTTAGCAGCTTTTCCATTATCTTCTTTTAGGCAATCAGCTTTTGTCATTCCAAGTGAGATTGGTTTTTGCAAGGATCCTCCACCACCACCACCACCGCCATCACCACCTCCAACTGCTTTGATCGTTGTTGCTGCGGCTTCTGTCTTTTCTTTCTCTTCTTTTGCTTTCTTTACTTCTTTATCTTTCTTTTCAGCATTTAAGGCAGCTTTTAATTCCGCATCAATTACAGCTTGTTGAGATGGCGTAAATATTACTGAGTCTTCCTTCTTTCCATCAGAGCCTGGTTCTTTTGCAGTTTTTTGCTCTTTTGAATTTGATCCTGGTGTTACTGGAGCAACTGTTGGAGCAGCAGCAGCAGTAGGTTTTTGACTCTAAAAGATTTATTTTCTTTTTTTTGACTGACCTTTAAGGTAAGAAACTTACATTAGGAATTGGTTTTCTTGTACTACATGTCATCCAAGTTCCAGTTGATATCGTTAAAATAAATAAAATCCATGCAATCCCATATCCAAATGCTTCCATCAATGAAGACAATACAAACCACATTACTTTTTGTTTTTTTTCTGTTGATGAAATTGAAATTGCGTTTTTTGCTTTGTGTTCGAAAAAAGGAATTAATTTTTTTCGACACCTTTTTTACACGAAATTTGCAAAGCATTTTTTTGTGAAAGTTCAATGTAAATTTTTTTCATTGCACTTTTTTCTTTCTGTCTTTTTTTTCTTTGAACACAAAACAGAGAGAGGCTCCTTTTGCAAAATTGGCCGCTGCTCCAGCAGGGGGTATAGCTCAGTGGTAGAGCGCTCGCTTCGCATGCGAGAGGCCTGGGGTTCAATCCCCCATACCTCCAAGTTTTTTTCCAGAAGTCAATTGTTTGGTTACTGTAGATGTGTTTTTTATTTTTAGAAACAAAGAAATGTGCCAATAGGTTTTTGTCTAAACAAAAAGTGATTTTTTTAGTTTATAAAATTTCACACGACTTGTACGATTTCGGAGGACATCATTTCAGACTTCGCACCATTCTGACGAATTATTTCCAATGTAACTAAAACATGAAAACCCTTTTGAAAAATTTAGAATAATGAGAATGCACAATTCGATTGACCCAATTGACAAAAAAATCATAGAATCAATTTCTGATAAAAATTTATTTAAATTCAATATTTCCAATTTTTTCTACCCCCACATAAGTTTGTGTATTTTTAGTATTAAACTTTTAACTTATTTTTAAGTTAAAAGTCTATACAAATCTAAAATATCGAATAGGATATAAAAATTTTTTTTTAAGGATTTCGCACCACCTGTGCGAGAAAAAAAAACTTCGCACCGTTCAGCCGAATATTTTGCTTAGAAATAATAAAAAAAAATCATTTGGCTACTGTATATGTGTTTTTTGTTTTTAGAAATAAAGAATTGTGTTGATGTGTTTTTTATTTCTTCAAAACATAAAGTGATTTCTGATTTTGCTCACCATCATTAAAATCCTCATGGTAGCTTTTATTAACTAATTGGATTTGAATTGCGTAATAACCAATGATTTTTTTAAAGCATGATATCACTCAAATGATCATATTAATTAATAAAAAAGTGATGTTTTTTAAACTTAATCTTTGCCAACAAATTTAAATGATTGAAAAAAAACAGGGAGGTCTAGCCAATGCCAGCATCTTTCTCACAAACATGTCTGACAAAATAATGTTTCTCCAAAATGTTCTTTGTTTTTGAGGAAAAAGAGTTACCGTAGCTTAAGCTGGCAGAATTGTTAAAAAAATTATGGAAAATAACTCGATCAAATAAAAATTACAGTATTACCGTTAATTTTGTTTTGTCATCCAAAATTACTGTAGGCGATATGAAGATTTACAAATAGGAATTACTGTACAGTGCCCGTTCGAGGTGGGTGTAATGGGTGTAACTACACCCCTCAGACAGACATTCCTATGAAAAAACCAAAGATAGTAAGTAATACATACATTTTTCGATTATTGTTTCGTCAGTGAACGTATATTTTTTTGTCAAAGTTGCGCATACGTTTTTTTTTTCATGAATAGACAAGCATAAATGCCAAAAATGAGAAAACTCGCTAGAAAAAAGAGCGCTAAAGACAAATTTCATACTGTATTACTATCCTCGAGACAAAAACTTAAAATTCAAGTCATTACACCCCCCAGAATTTTGGCAACGGACGGGCACTGTTACTGTAGTTTTAATAAAATAGCATATTTAATTTTTAGAAAATCGTTTTTAATTATATCTAACAATTGTTTTTAAATTTATAAAGTGTTTTTTAAAGTTACAGTATAAACGCTACCGTAATCAAACTATTTTATCTTTGTCAAGATCTTCCATGTAAAAAATGCGTTTTTCGAAAAAAACTGACTTTTTTATTTTTTTAAAACTGAGTTCTTTGATTTTCGGAAGATCAATTTGATCATTTTTGTTAGTTTCCGCGTGTTTCATTTTTAAAAGTCTATGAAAACTTCCTAGTTCCCATTTATTTGTCATTTATCAAACAATAAAATTGCCATAAATTTGTTCATGGCAACTTTTTTTATTTAACTTCTTTTGTTATCGTCGTCAGGTGGTCATAAACAACAATAAAAAGAAAAAAGTAAAAACAAGAAAAGAAAAAAAGGCATGAACAATTGTTATTTTTCTTTTGATGCCTTCAAGGGAGGGTCAAATGGAGGGTGATGTCTTTTTTAAACATTTTTTGTTTTTAATTTGACCTTTGTGTTGATGATTGAAAAAAAAGTTACTCCTTCTTCAATCATCAGATCTTAAAATAAAAATATACTTCCTGGAGAGATTAAGAAATGTTTGAAAATGTTTTTGAAAAACATAGAAACAATCACGAATAAAAAAAATACAACAATGTCACGCCTTTTTTCTATAAACACTTTTTTTTTTAAAAGCGATCGTGCTTGAAGCACGCCATTGGCAAAATTGTGAAGCAAAAAAAGTATGTATAAATATCGGAGAATTTCAAAGAGAAACGCCAGTTTTTTGTTATCTCAAAAACTTTTAATTTTAATCTTGAACCTTGATTGAAACTTTTGAAAATCAAAAATGACGTCACTTCTGAATCGTCGAACTTCATTAAATCTTCCACCCATGTCACCTCTGACTCCAACATCCCCAATGTTTACAACCCCTCCAGAATCTCCAATGAAGAAGGTCACGCCATCTTCAACTCCAACCTGGACTGAAAAACATGATGTTGATCGGCAACGCCAAAAATTTGGTACTAAAAGTAAAATTATCCGTCGACAATCTTCATCTGATTGGGAGAATCCAAAGTAAGTTTGGTTACTGTAATGGAGCTCTTGAAATGGGAGTATGCAAATTTGTAGGAGTAGCCAAGAAAATACCAAATTGGCAACTGTCAGCAACAAAGATACACATTTTCAAGCAAAAATTGATTTAAATTCATGGAGCAGTTTTGATATTGATGAAATTGATGTAAGTTTTTTCGGAAGTTTTCAAGAATTTTGTAAAACTACTGTAGTTACAGTAAAAATGTAACTACAGTAATCCAGATCTAGATTTATTAAGATTGTTACAGTAATTGAATCATGGTGTTTGTCTTCTATAAAATAAGTTATCTATCAAAAATACTGTAACTTTAACTATATGGTTACTGTAGCAATAAATACCGTAACTCTATCACTATTTTAAAATACTACTGTAGTTCCAAAAACTTTAGTAAAGTTTATCCCCAATTATTCAAATTTTAGGTAAACGTTTATGGATATGATGTTCTTCTTCATGCTCGAAAAGAAGATCCTTCAAATCCAAACATGGCAAAAGCAGAAATTAATCGGCAATATCGTCTCCCAGATGATGTTGATCTTGATACTGTAAAGCTTCGCCGAAATAAGCTTAAGAAAGAAATTTCTGTTGATGCTGAAAAGCGTGATGGTTACGGTAAAGATGTCTCCTTTGCAGTTTTTGATGTCTCAAATAAAAGTTCTGCAACAAAATATATTTAACAACAGATACCGTATCCGCTACAGTATCCATCCTTCCCCATCAACTCCATGACCGATGCATTTCCAAACACTTTTTTTCTAAATTTTATTTACTATTTTTGCTGTAATTAATTTTCAAAAAAAACTTTGTATTTTTCATGATTTTTTAAAAAAGATAATAATAAACACTTTTGTTTATCACAAAATCTTTTTTTTTTTTGCAATCAAATCAGCAGTTTTTGGAGAGAGAAACAAAAATAGGATCAACATGCTTTTGCTGTTTTTGCTTGAAAGAGAAAAAAAGAGTGATAATCAACTGCCACAAAAATAATTTGTGTCACATTTCAAACAGCAATTAGCTTTTGATCTTGGAGGAAAAAGGTTGAATGTCACATTTCAAAAAATAGAAGGTCATGTCAATATGCCAAAAATAACAACAACATCTTTTCCTTTGGTTTTCTATGTTTAGAAAATCAGAAAAGATATTTTTGAAACCGCAGAAAATGAAGAAAAAAGTGGTTTGAAAAAACTTGAAAATTTATGAAATGTTTAAAAATAACAAGAACAAATGTTATTTTAAGCAAGTTGTTTTTTGTCGTCTAGAAAATTCATTGATAGATGTGGTCGAAAATTTTCAAAAGAAAAATTATTTTTGAAATGGCTTCAATCCAACCATTTTTATTCTTCTGTAATCTCGAAGAATTCTTTTTTATTTTCTTCGTTGAATAACAAAAACACATTTTTCCAGGATGTAATAAAAAGATAATAATGTTGATCAACGGAAATGATAAATAGATTTTTATTGTAAATCAATGAACTACAAAAATGTGACATAGTCGTAACAAAAACATCATTTTTCTAAAATAAAAGGGTTTTTTGCATAGCTCTCGAATTCAATATTTTAATAACGGAATACAGTATCAAGGATGTGTTGCCATGAAAATTATTAATAACTAGATTACCTATCATGTGGATCTCGTCAAATTAAAAAATACATCAATCAAAACATTTTCAACAACTACTAACAAATATTTTTTAAAAAACCAAAAATATACTTTGTGAACGCTGACGTAGAAAAAATGTTTAAAAAGGCATAAATAATTTAAAGCAGTTTTTTCCATAAACTTGAATGGTATCCATGACTTTAATTTTTTGGAACACGTTCAATCTTTTGAATCATAAATTTTGTATGTTTGTTGAACTTTTTTTGCTTTAGATAACTCAGTGTATTGCCTGGAAATAAAGCAACAGTGTAATCTTGATTACAGTAACATTTTCTAAAATTGATTATTTTTTTTGTGTAAATTTTTTTGCTTTTGTATATTTTTACAAAACATCAAAAATTACATCTACCCGTAAAAGAGGCAATGTAACGTTGTGCGTGTCATTTTATTTTAAAAGAAGCGCTGTTTTTGGCAAAGCGTTGCAAGCGTCAATCATCATTTTTGATGACAAAAATTTTTTGTTGCTGATTTTTTGTGGTTGAAAAAGTAAAGCAAAATTATTTGTGTTATTATTTTTTAATTTCCAAACTATGGCCTTCATTAAAATGAATTTGGCAGCGATCTGTAAACATGTTCTTTTTAAAGTTAGCGTTATGCCACAAAAAAATAAAGCATGTGCATTAGTTTTTTTTTAAAAATCAGGTACATGATATTTTGGTGGCCGCCCCGGAGGGGCGGGGCACTTCTAGTAGGTAAAAATGGGAATAGTAACATTCATATTTTTTCTCGAGAAGAAAAAAATTCCAGAACATTCTGTCACAAACATTTTTTGGCGCATTTTTTTTGTATTTTTTGATCAACCTGAGTAATCACTGATTTTTATATTCTCTATTATCCATTATGAACATGAACAAATTCTATTCTTACTGCATTGGCACACACATGATGTTGATGAGAAAAGAGAGATAGTTCTTTTTCAATCAAAACAATCTTCCTCATTTCTTTCTCATTTCTCCAATGGATAAATTTGTTTTTTGCCATTGCTCTGTTTTTTTATTGATTGAATGGTTCTTTGAACTGTTCTTTATACTTTTTTGGTTCTTCTTCGTCTTCTTCGTCTTCTTCCTGACATTTGTGCCACTGCAGCTGATCATTTTTCATTCATTTTTTTTTGGCTTAGTCATCTCCTCTCTTTTCCTTTGTTGCTGCTGCTGCTGTTTTTTTCTATATCTGTTTTTTATATTTTTTTGCGATCAGTGTTGTTTATTTTGAAATTCCATTTCGCATCTTCCGTTCGTTTTAATGCTTTCAAAGCATTGAAAGAAATTTTTCTCGTGGCTTCTTTCACTATTTTCTATTGCTTAATATTTAATCTTTCTTTTGCTAATACATATCAACTTTAATAGATTTTCAACTAATTTCCATTCAAACAACTAACTAATCCATTATGGCAATTGGACTTGGTATTTGTTCTGAAAATTCACCAGATTGCTCTGAATTGTATCCTGCAATATTTATTATATTTATTATTATTGTTCTACTAATTATTTGCTGTCCATGGTGTATTTTTGCATGCTCAGATAAAGAAGCAAAGAAATCAATGAAAGAAACTGTTGGAACTTGGAGAACTAAATCACAAAATGCAATTCGTCGTTCAAAAACTTTTGGAAAATATTATGTCAAGAAACCTCCAGCAGCAGCGGATCAAAACAATGGAAATTTTGCTGAATCAAAAGTTATGATTACAATTACCGATGATGTCTTTTGATTTGTAATGGGTACATATTATTATTATTGTATGTTTTTAATTTATTTGCTCCTTTTTGTTTTCATTTTTTGTACAATTTATGATTTTTATCAAATTTTCAATAAAACTTTTTTTTTGAACTAAGGTTATTGATTTTTTTCAAAAACACAATTCATTAGAAACAGCTTCATTTATTTTCTGTAGAAGTACTACATAAGTGCAAAAAAAGTAAAACAGTTAAAATGTAAACAAAAAATACTACAAACAAAATCATTTACGTTTATATACGATAAAAATATTAAACATTAAGTAAATTAATAATTTCTTTTTAAATGACTTGGTGAAAAAACCGTTTTGAAAGGTGATGGATGTATACATCGAGATGGAGATATAGCTCGTGACGTTGACATATTGCCTCTGAAGAAAGGTGATGGAGATACAGCTCTGGAAGGTGATGCAAAGACTTGCCTAAAAAAAGAAGGAATATATAAAGTTAGTTTTGATATATTGACAAACTTTGGAGATGGAGTATTACGAAGTTTAGGTTGTGCAAGTCGATTAATCGTTGGAGTCCAATTTCTGGTTAACTGTTTATGACGTTCTTCTTTCTGCTTTTGATCCGTTTCAATATCAATCATATTTTCAGAAGCATGTTGATGAACGGTATTAATATGACGACCTGAAAAACTGAAGAAGTAATACCAACAAAAAAAATTGTCAAAAAAACTTACGGAAAGTTCCAGGAGTTGCAGACTTGTCCTTTCTTTTCTTCGGTGTACTTGCATCAATAACACGTTTAGCATTATGATGAACCTTTGTTGAATTCAAATCTTCATCAAAAAGCTTTTCACTTTCATGAGCAGAATGTTCAGCATTATCACTGGTATCTTCTTTATATTCTTGAAAAGATACTTTTTTAGCAAAATTAACATGTTGCATATTAGCATCTTCTTCTTTGTCTGCAGTAGTTGCTTGTGTTGAATCCATATATTCAAGCTTTTCATTTTCAGGGGCAGATTCTTCAGCCATAGTTCTTGCATCTTCTTCTTTCTCTTCGGATGACACTTCTTTCACACGATCAACAAGTTGCATATTATCATCTTCTTCTTTGTCTGCAGTAGTTGCATGTGTTGAATCCATATATTCAAGCTTTTCATTTTCATGGGCAGATTCTTCAGCCATAGTTCTTGCATCTTCTTCTTTCTCTTCAGATGACATTTCTTTTGCACGATCAACAAGTTGCATATTAGCATCTTCTTCTTTGTCTGCAGTAGTTGCATGTGTTGAATCCATATATTCAAGCTTTTCATTTTCAGGAGTAGACTGTTCACCACCAACATCGGTATCTCCTTGATATTCTTGAAAAGGTACGGCTTTAGCAGAATTAACAGATGACATATCAGCAGGTTCTTCTTTGTCTGCAGTTGTTGTTTGTGTTGAAGCCAAATCTTCAAGAACCTTTTCTACAATTCTTTTAAACAAAACCTTTGTCTAAAATCGTTAGCTTATTAGAAAAAATGGAAACTTATTATATAAAAAGTACATACTTTTCCATTTGCTTTAACTTTTAACTTTTTAGCTTCTTTTTGAAGTTCATTATAAGAAAAAACTTCATATTTCTTACGAATTTCTTCAGCTTTCTCTTCAAATGACATTTCTTTTGTAGGATCAACCAGTGGCATATTAGCATCTTCTTCTTTGTCTGCAGTAGTTGCATGTGTTGAATCCATATATTCAAGCTTTTCATTTTCAGGAGTAGACTGTTCACCACCAACATCGGTATCTCCTTGATATTCTTGAAAAGGTACGGCTTTAGCAGAATTAACAGATGACATATCAGCAGGTTCTTCTTTGTCTGCAGTTGTTGTTTGTGTTGAAGCCAAATCTTCAAGAACCTTTTCTACAATTCTTTTAAACAAAAGCTGTTTCTAAAAACGTTAGCTTATTAGAAAAAGAAGAGAAATTTATTATATAAAAATTACATACTTTTCCAGTTGCTTTAACTTTTAACTTTTTAGCTTCTTTTTGAAGTTCATTATAAGAAAAAACTTCATATTTCTTACGGATTTCTTCAGCTTTCTCTTCAGATGACATTTCTTTTGCAGGATCAACAAGTGGCATATTAGCATCTTCTTCTTTGTCTGCAGTACTTGCTTGTGTTGAATCAATATAATCACCAAGAAGCTTTTCATTTTCTGGAGTAGATTCTTCAGCACCAACACTGGTATCTTCTTGATATTCTTGAAAAGGTACGGCTTTTGCAGGATCAACAGATGACATATCAGAAAGTTCTTTTTTGCTTGCAGTTGTTGTTTGTGTTGAAGCCAAATCTTCAAGAACCTTTTCTACAATTCTTTCAAGCAAAACCTCTGTCTAAAATCGTTAGCTTATAGAAAATAATAGAAACTTATTATATAAATTTAAATACTTTTCCATTTGCTTTAATGTTTAACTTTTTAGCTTCCTTTTGAAGATCACGATAAGAGAAACTTTCAAATTTTTTACGAATTTCTTCAGCTTCATCCATTTTTCAGCAGTTTTTAAAAGTTCACTTCAGCACAATGAAAGATAATTACTTGTCTTATTTTTGAAGATGAGATTTCAGTTTCAAAAAGAAAAAAATACTGTGACAGAGTTTTTTAATCTTTTTCATTCCCGCAAATACTACAGTCAACGATTTTGCTGTTTTCGTGTTAAGAATTTAAAAAATTGATCAGTTTATTCAATGTCAAAAAATTATCTCGATTGATCGATGGATTGAGAAACGATATCTGCGCCGATATTGTGCTGAATCATTATTTTAATGTTGTGTAATGAATATTAAGTAAAAACAGCTTAAAAATTCAGATAATATTTTAATGCTTCGACTGGTACAAAAAAAATTTATATTTCAAATTATTGCATGTGCTTTTTCCTCGTGTTCAAGTTTTAATTGTTTATAACTCAAATCTTAAGTTAAAAGTATTCAGAGATTTAAGATCTTCTTAAGAAGTAGTTTTATGTAAAAACCTTTTAAATATTTTTAATAAATTTTTTTAAGGTTGTTGGTATTCTTTGCTCTTAAGTTTTTATGCTTATTTTTTGTTGTTCTATTGTACGAAGCATTATTTTATAATAAAATTTTTATTTTCGCGATATTACCGTTTCGTTTCTTTCGTTACTATCATCATTTTCGTCTTTTCGACGCTTTCTTTAAGTTGCTGTTTTAGATTCAAAAATGCATCGTCTTGGAGCTCTCTCTCATCATCTTCAATTTTCGTCAACTCCGTCTCATGTAATTTCATTTTTATCTCAAAGACTATTTAATTACTTTTCTTATTTATAGCTTGTAAGAAGTCTTCATTCTGCTACAAACTTGAAAGAAGTGCTTGCAAAAAAGATTCCAGAACACAACAGAAAAGTTGTGGAATTCCGAAAAAGTTATGGCGGAACTGTTATTCAAGAAATTACTGTTGATATGGTATGTTTTTCTTTTTGTTTTTGTTATTAACATTGTTAATGTTGTTCTTTTAGGTATATGGTGGAATGCGTTCAATGAAGGGTATGGTCACTGAAACCTCAGTCTTGGATCCAGAAGAAGGAATTCGTTTTCGTGGATATTCAATTCCCGAATGTCAAAAACAACTTCCAAAAGCTGCTGGTGGAGATGAACCACTTCCAGAAGCAATTTGGTGGCTTTTGTTAACTGGTGAAATTCCAAATCAAAAACAAGTTGAAGCAGTATCAAAAGAATGGGCATCTCGAGCAGATCTTCCTGATCATGTTGTTAATCTCCTAGACCATTTTCCATCAAATCTTCATCCAATGTCACAATTTGTTGCTGCAATTGCTGCTTTGCAAAGTGAATCAAAGTTTGCGCAAGCTTATGCAAGTGGAGTCCATAAAAGTACCTATTGGGAATACACATATGAAGATTCAATGAATTTACTTGCAAAACTTCCAACAATTGCTGCAATCATTTATCGAAATTTATATCGTGATGGATCATCCGTTGGTGTCATCGATCCTGCAAAAGATTGGTCTTCAAATTTTTGTGCCATGCTTGGTTATGATGATCAACTTTTTGTTGAACTTATGCGACTTTATCTTGTTATTCATTCTGACCATGAAGGTGGAAATGTCTCAGCTCATACATCACATTTGGTTGGCTCTGCTTTATCTGATCCATATCTCTCTTTCTCAGCTGCAATGTGTGGACTTGCTGGTCCTCTTCATGGTTTAGCTAATCAAGTAAGTGCAATATTTATTATAAATATGTTTAAGATGAATTGAATTTTTAGGAAGTACTTGTCTTTTTAACGAAGCTTATTGCTGATATTGGACATGATTATACTGAAAAATCTCTACGTGAATGGGTTTGGAATCATTTGAAAAGTGGTCAAGTTGTTCCAGGTTACGGTCATGCTGTCCTTCGTAAAACTGATCCTCGATATACGTGTCAACGTGAATTCGCTTTAAAACATCTTCCAGATGATCCAATGTTTAAACTCGTCTCAAATCTATATAAAATTACTCCTGATGTCCTTCTTGAACAAGGAAAAGCAAAAAATCCATGGCCAAATGTTGATGCTCATTCTGGTGTTCTTCTTCAACATTTTGGAATGACTGAAATGAATTATTATACTGTACTTTTTGGTGTTTCTCGCGCTCTTGGATGTCTTTCTCAATTGATCTGGGCTCGTGGAATGGGTCTTCCACTTGAACGTCCGAAATCTCATAGTACTGAAGGTTTAATGAAACTTGCAAAAGCTGCCAAGAAATAATTGCCTAATATAGTATTATTGATTTATTAAGTATTAATTTATGTATGCTATTTGAATATGTTAGATTTGCTAATAAATATTCATTGGTAAACTGTAATTGTATATTTTCTTAAGAGAAATGAAAATTTGTAAAACAGAAGGTGAGAATAGTTTAACGTAATTACGGTAATGTTCACTGAATCTTAGTATAATTGTTCTACTTTGTTGGTTTTAGTAAAAGTTTTAGAATTGCAGCAAACATCGTTGTTTAATTTTGTTTTTTAAATCAAAACACAAAAAACTTGAATGTTTTACAAATTTAAGAATACTTCAAAACTCTAATAATTTTATATCATAGCTTAATTAATTAAGGATATTTTGATTGATTAAGTAAAATTTTATAAGATTACATAACAACTCAAGTGACTGATGATGAACGGAATCTTCATCATCAGTCACCGTATAAAAAAACTTTATAAAGAATTCAATTTTATTTAAATACATTACCATACACATTTACAATGAATAAATATAGTCAATACGCATAAAATTCATCTTATTAATCTTTTTTCATAGGTAATGCTTGAGATTTCAATTTATAAGCATTGCTCGCTTCATCCATTGCATAATTGGAGAGTTTATAAACAGCGTATTCGGATGGAACTTGACGAAGACGAGGAGCTTGATCAACAGGACCTTTGTTAAGGGAAGGTTCAAAATAATATGATGGTGGATCACTTTTTTGACGATCTAATGCAATCAGTTGTTCAGGAGTTGATGGTAATTCATCATCTTCAAGTTCAGGATGAATATTCTCAAATGAATGATAACGTGAAAGTGATGTTATATCTGAAGTTGACGTTTCGGCAGCAGTTTTTACATCAGATTCAGAACGAGCAGTTTTAACATCAGATTCTGATCGAGCGGTTTTAACTTCGTCTTCGATGGAGGCAAGTTGTTGCTTATTTGGAGCATCACCAAGATTTTGAGCACTTAAAGAAGCACGAGCATCAAAAGTTTGCGGAGTTTGAGTAAGTTCTTGCTCAGATCCATGTACTTCAGTAACAGAACGTTGAATATCAGGAGGAAGAACAGCAAGTCTAAAAGAGAAAATTAAAATCAAACATTAAATACAGAATACTACAAAACATACGATTGAACAAGTTGAAGAACATCAGCATAAGTAATTTCGCGAGCAGTGTAAACGTCTTTGGATGATGTTTCACATTCAGATCGAGCAGTGTTAACACCTTTTGTTGGAGTATTACATGCTGAACGACCAGTTTTAACTTCTTCGACAGATGCAAGTTGTTGCTTATTGGGAGCATCACCAAGATTTTGAGCACTTAAAGAAGCACGAGCATCAAAAGTTTGCGGAGTTTGAGTAAGTTCTTGCTGAGATCCATGTACTTCGGTAACAGAACGTTGAATATCCGGAGCAAGAACAGGAAGTCTAAAAAAGTTAAAATAAATTCATTTCAAAAATAAATTAAACATACGATTGAACAAGTTGCCGGACATCATCCGTAATTTCCCGGGCAGTTTCAAATTCTTTTGACAAAGTTTCGCATTCTGAACGAGCAGTGTTAACACCCTTTGTCGGAGTATCGCATTCTGATCGTGCAGTCTTTACTCCAGATTCAGAACGAGCAGTTTTAACATCGGATTCAGAACGAGCAGTTTTAACATCAGATTCTGATCGAGCGGTTTTAACTTCGTCTTCGATGGAGGCAAGTTGTTGCTTATTTGGAGCATCACCAAGGTTTTGAGCACTTAATGAAGCACGAGCATCAAAAGTTTGCGGAGTTTGAGTAAGTTCTTGCTGAGATCCATGTACTTCAGTGACAGAGCGTTGAATATCAGGAGGAAGAACACCAACATGAATCCTAAAAGAGAAAACTAAAATCATACATTAAAAGATTGATTCAAAATTTACGATTGAACAAGTTGAAGAACATCATCAGTAATTTCACGAGCAGTTAAAACGTCCTTTGATGATGTTTCACATTCTGATCGAGCAGTGTTAACACTTTTTGTTGGAGTATTACATACTGAACGACCAGTTTTAAGTTCTTCGATGGATGCAAGTTGTTGCTTATTTGGAGCATCACCAAGATTTTGAGCACTTAAAGAAGCACGAGCATCAAAAGTTTGCGGAGTTTGAGTAAGTTCTTGCTGAGATCCATGTACTTCAGTGACAGAACGTTGAATATCAGGAGGAAGAACAGCAAGTCTAAAAGAGAAAATTAAAATCAAACATTAAATACAGAATACTACAAAACATACGATTGAACAAGTTGAAGAACATCAGCATAAGTAATTTCGCGAGCAGTGTAAACGTCTTTGGATGATGTTTCACATTCAGATCGAGCAGTGTTAACACCTTTTGTTGGAGTATTACATGCTGAACGACCAGTTTTAACTTCTTCGACAGATGCAAGTTGTTGCTTATTGGGAGCATCACCAAGATTTTGAGCACTTAAAGAAGCACGAGCATCAAAAGTTTGCGGAGTTTGAGTAAGTTCTTGCTGAGATCCATGTACTTCGGTAACAGAACGTTGAATATCAGGAGGAAGAACACCAACAGCAAGTCTAAAAAGACAAAGTTAAAATCATACATTACAAAATTAATTGAAAAATTACGATTGAACGAGTTGAAGAACATCATCAGTAATTTCACGAGCAGTTAATACATCTTTTGAGGATGTTTCACATTCTGATCGAGCAGTACAAACATCACTTTCTGATTGAGCAGTTTTAACTTCCTCTTCGATGGATGCAATTTGTTGCTTCTTTGGAGCATCACCAAGGTTTTGAGCACTGAAAAAAACAGAATCAATAAAAATAGATAAAGCCAATTATAGTATTTTTAGATAAGTTAAAAATAGAAGTAAAAACTATGCCAAAAATGATGTTTTAAAATTCGGCAAAGTAAAATTCTTTTGCCGAAAAAAAAATAGGAACACTTTTGAAGTTTTTTTTCTTTCCTATTTTAGCATGCGGTTGTGAAACGTTTTGCCAAACAAAGTTTTTGCTTCGTTTTTTTTTCTGATTCTGCAAGTACTGTAGCTTTTTTCACCCATATTCTAGTGAATATTGAAAAGAACCAATTTTTTTTATCGAAATGGGGCCGAATTCAGAGTTAAACCTGTGTTTACTTCTTTTTGCGATACTTCTTATTGGCATTTTTGGGCTGTTTGGTGTGTGGAGAAAGTTTCACACAAATATAGTTCGGAAAAACCTCTGTAATCATGAAAAAGAAAACTTACGATTGAACAAATTGAAGAACATCATCAGTAATTTCTCGGGCAGTTAAAACATCTTTTGATGATGTTTCACATTCAGAACGAGCTGTATGGACATCACATTCTGATTGAGCAGTTTTAACATCATCTTCATTCATGTTTGGTCGAAGAGAGAAGCGCCGCACACGAGCTCGCAGGAAGAAAAAGATAAATGAATGACCGATCAGTTGCTGCTTAATTGCAAAAAAGAAGGAATGAACTGACCAACAGTTTACATTATCAAAAATTTGCATAAAATTATCATCAATTTTCGCAATTTAGAAAATTTTAATGTGAAGGTCTTGCGTCACAAGTTGCGTGGCATTTTCTTTGCATTTTAAAGGTAATCCCGGATAAAATTTAATTTTTTAAATTTGCTTTTTTATTAATTTCTGAAAATTTTTATGTTTTATTTTCCTTTTGTCCGTGTTATTGTTGAAGAAGATAAGTCAATGTAACTTTTAAGAACGAATTCAAGATATTTATTTAAAGCGAATAAAATTAATATATTTGTTAGGGAATGTCCAAATCTGACGTCGGGATTTCTATTCGAAATATTGAAACCCCTTTTTTTCAGAGTTTTTTCTTTGATCTTTGCCGCTTTTAACATGATCATCAGATTTTAGCTAACCCCCTTCGAACCTTAAAACATTCAGACATCAGATTTGGACAATCCCATAATTATTAAGCTACAAAACTAAAAAAGTACCCGAGTTTATAAATGACAATAATAATTAAGTGTTTTAAAATTTGAAGATTAAACAACTTCCATAATTTTAGGTTTTTCAATAATTGGTGCAATTTTATTTGGTTTTGATGAAACAAGGCCATCCTTTTTTGAGGCACCATGATTGCAAACTTCTTTACCACGGAAAGTTACTTCAATAAAGGCAAAAACTTCAATGCAGCAATAAGCAGTTATTGTGGGCCATGTTAAAATCCAATGGATAAAATTTCGAATAATGCCAGTTTTATCTTTTTGATTATTTGGAAAAATTGGTTCTGCAAGTTTATTGATCAAAAAGACAAGGAAAAACCAAAAATATTGAAGTCCAAGCATGCCAAGATTGATCCAAGTGAAAACATTTGAACTTGGAATGATTAATCCTTTTGTTTCATGATTAGCTAATTGCAGCATTCCAGTGGTCTGAAATTTAATAAGTGTAATTAGGAGGTGCTTTTTTTAAAAAAGGGCCAAACATTCGAAAAGGGTTTTCTTTGTTGAACCTAATCCCTGAATTGTGTCTTGAAACGAAAATGCGCTGTTGATTCATTTTATTTCAAGACACAATTCAGGAATCAAGTTAAACAAATCCATGTTTTGGCTTTTTAAGAAAGTAGGTCAGACAAGTAACAAAAAGTTAACTTACAACAAATGGTGCAATAATTGAATAAACTGATGCAATACAAAGTAAAAATCCATAATAAAAGATAAATCTTAAAGCCCAAACAATTGCAACAGAAATTGGTAATCGGGTTGATTTAATTGCAAAATAATGAAAAACTTCTGCAGCTCCAATTGTCCATCGACGAATTTGTCGAGCCCATTCATAAAGCTCTTCAAGGTAGTTTTTGCCCGAAGTTGGCCCTGACAATGTTGCAACTGGAATACATCGAATAATACATTTCTGTCGAACAACACATGTCCAACGAATTAGCGCAATTATATCATCCATTTGATATCCTGGATGAACATATTCTCCATCTTCAAAAAGTTTTAGGGTTAAAGAGAAAACACTCATGGTATTAATATTCCATGGAATTAAATATCCCATCATGAAAAAGCTTCGAAGTAGACCAGTTGCTCGAACAAAGAATGGCGATTTATCGATATTAATGCAATAGAAAAGTGGTGACTGCCAAACAGTTCGACCTCGCTGTTCTGAAGATGTCTTCCAATAATCTTCTTCCAAAGCATCAAAATATCGATCCCCAAAAATAGTATCACAATCTCCAGTCGTCACCAAAAGTTCAACATTTTTATCGAGGCCGTAGTTTTTGTCGGCTCGAAGTTCAGCAACTGCCATTCTTGAACCATAATTAAAATTTGAACATTTTCCAGGAATTTCTCCAGGTAGCCCGCGGGGATGTACAGTAACAATAAACTTTTCAAATTTAGAATCATAAAGATCATGAAGATTTTTGGCTTTCTAAAAGAATTGGTTTAATTTTTTTAAATGTATTTTAAAAATAAGTTTTTGGATTCGTTTTTTTGTTAAAAATATTGTTTTAAAAATTTTGATAAGAAAAAATGATAAAATGCATCCATCGAGACATGTACATTTTTCTCATTGCCCCAATCATTCCAGCCATAGCTCAGTTGGTAGAGCGGAGGACTGTAGTTCCGAGCAACGGGTATCCTTAGGTCACTGGTTCGAATCCGGTTGGCTGGAGTTTTATTTTTTTCGACTTTTTGAAATAATTTTTAGAAAATTTAATTTTTTTGCTTTTTTTAAACTACAGTATCAAAAAACAAATAACATACTTCTTCTTTATCAGGTGTGCCAGCTTCCATTCCAGCAAAAACACTAATCTTTTGCCTAGCTTCTGGTTGACTTGCCAACGAATCCAAAGTATCAATCATTAATTCAATTGGTTCTTTATAAAATGCAATTCCAATTAAATGTTTTACAATCTTTCCAGATTTATTTAACTAAAAAATATACTGTAAAATGTTTAAAAGCTACAGTAATACAAACCTTCGAAAGTTCAATTTTATGTGATTTAAATCGCCGAAGTCGAAACAAATATCGAAAATTATTGATTACTGCAATGAACCATAGCAGATGTAAAATTGCAAGAATAATTACAACAATTTCCATACTAAATTTTTGAACTTTTGGAATAAATGGAATCCAAAATGCCGAAGAAACGAATAAAAGGATTAAAAATGTAAAAAGTAAATTCCATCGAATTAATCTATTGGCGGGTTTTGCCTCCCGGCCTGAATAAACTGGAGGTGGAACATTTGGGATTGGAAGAGCTTGTCGGATAACGGGGGATGATGGCACAGATCCAGAGATAACTCCTTCATAAGATGGCACTTCCCCAACTGCTTCCATATTTACAGTAAACATTGTCAAAGGTTCCGGGATTGGCCTTGGTGAGGTTGGAAAGCCTTTTCTTGAAATATCAATAGCTTTTTGAGACATTTTTATTATTGTTTAAATGTCAGAATTGCTTTTGATCATGTCCACTTTGATCAATCAAAAGCTTATATACCACTTTTCTGACAAGGGGAGGGTAATAATATAACTTCCCACTTTTCTTTATTTCTTTTAAGAGTAAGTATAGTGTATCTAAAAACGATGGATTCATTCTTCTTTCATTTCTTAAACAAATAATTATACATTTGAAGCGTCATCAATTTTTTTAGGTTTAACTCTTTTTTTGCCTCTTTTCCTTCCTTTGATTCCCTGCTTCTCTCTCATATATTTTTGAAAAGGAGGGGTTGAACTTTGTGGACCAAAAAAAAATTAAACGGAAAACGGAAATTTTAACGGAACATCAAAAAGAAAGTTTATTTGTTTAATTTTTTTGTTACAAAAATTTAAAAAATGTTGTTCAATAAATTTCGAGGGTGGATGGATTTAATTTAAAAGTGTAAAATAATAAATAATTATCCAGCGTGTAAAAATTTTATTTGTTCTTGGATTAAAAAAACAACAAAAATGTTTTGTATTGTTTACTCATTTAAAAGAAGCAAGCAAGCAATAAGAAAAGAAGAAAAAAACTTTTCTATGAAGTCCCCCTCTTTTTTGTTGAAGAAGGAAGAGCAAAAAAATGATTAAAGAAAAGAAGAAAAAATATTTGAACAAAAAGATCAAGTTCAACAAAGCTAGAGCTAGAAAAAATGTAACATTTGCGAGTAGCAACAGGAACGGAAAGAAGTTTTATGGAATGTTTGAAAGATTAAAAAATGACTCAATTAGGGATTTTTTAGTCTTTGGGATTGTCCAAATCGTTAGTAAATTTCATGGAATAAGGATCAAACAAAATGTGATGCACACTTTAAAAGCGGCAAAGATCAAAGGAAGACATTTGAGGGGAGAGTGGCTTGCTTTAGTAAATTTGGATTTTTCCAGACGTTTAATCTGGACAATTGTGACAAAAATCATTTAAAAACTTTTTAGGCCCAACACGACAATATTCAAATTTTTCGAGCAAAATAATCTTTTTTGTAAAAAAAAGTTTCAAAAAATTTGGATCATTTAAATTAAAAAATTATTTTACATTTGTCAAAAAATCTTTGTACAAAAACTACAGTAATTATTTTTACTCCATAGATTACAGTAATTTCTCCAAAAACCGCGTTTTAAAATATTCTTAATCCACATTTTTTATGACCTTTTTTGTTCTTTTTATATTTCATTTTTTTGCAAATATAAATAACATTGTTTGAACTGAGTAACATTTTTGACTAAACCATCTGGATAAATAAATTTAATCCCTTTTGCGTCCATTCTTTTTTTTTGTGTCGAAAATGAATCATCAACATCGATGACATGGACGCCTCTTGATTTCTTTTGTTTTTTTTGTTGATCATCTTTTTTTCAGTAATAACAGTTCTGTGCTTGATCTAATGATGATTTACAACAAAAAATATTAATAGTTTCTATAAAAATCCTTTTTCAAAGTTAAAAGTAAATTTAAATAAAATGCTATTATCCCAACTTTAAAAATCTTTGTTTACTTTGATACCTTCTTTACCGTTTTTAAAGTTGTATTTAACTTTCACGAATTTACAACAAAAAAAAATCGGAAGTCAATTTTTAAGGAAGTTCTTTTTTTATTGAAAATGTCCGTTTCTTTTTTTGATTTCTGCACCCCCGCAATATTTGTTTTTTGGACATCAAAAATTGAGGGGTTACAATTACAAAAAATGATTTGAAAATAGTTTTTGTTAAAAACCGATAAACGGATATTAGCAAAGAATTTATATGTTAACTAAGGATAAGCTTATAATTTAATATTTTTGACGTTAAAATCAATAAACTACAATTCTGAATTTCTGCTTTTTGACTTTTCTCTGTTTTTGTTTTTTTAAAAAAAGCTATTATTTATCCCGTAAATTCAGAGATCAGCCCTTTTCTAAAATATTTGTAAAATAATTTTTTAAGAGAGTTCAACAAAATCAATTTTCAGGGTCATTTTTTGAATATGCATGTTTACATAACCTGTATGATCGTTTTTGTTACACAAAACATTGCTTAAAAGTTTTTTGTTGGAAAAAATCATTGTTGTTTTTGCTTACAAAAACCCACTCCAAATCTCTTTTGGACAAAATGATTGCTAAAATTTTGTCATCATTTTTTTGCTGGAATATGTGTTATTTTTTTGTAATAAAAACCGTATTTTTATTTTTTTTAAAAATACGTAAATTTGAGGGTTGTTGATTGATTTTGTTCACCCTTATTTTTTCCATTTTCTAAAAGCAGACGTAATTTGAAAAGGGTGTTTACTTTTTTCTTCAAAAAGTGATAATAAGGGGGAGATTCTTTGATAACTTTAGATAACCAGAAAAAAGCTGTTTACCGTTTTAGAGACAAAAAAAGGTGTCAAAACTATTTTGAGGGAGTCATTTTTACGTCATTCATTTTCTTTCATTTTTGTTAGCAAGTTCACGTTCAAATTTTGTTGGAAAAAGTAAGTTTTTTTTGACGGAAAAATGCTTTTCCACGGTGTGTCGAACGCGTCGGTGAGACTTTTTGCCAAAACGACTTTTTCCGTATTAAATTTTAAAACCTAGATTCTGAAGGACTGAAACAATTTAAACGAATTCTGTAAAACCAGAAAAAAAGAGCATCATCTCTTTAGTATGAATGAGCAGGAAATTGTAAAATTCGGATTCTGAATCCTGCAGGATTCAGAATCCAAGAAATTTTTTTCCTCCAGAATCCATAAATGTGGTATCACTAGATTCGTCTCGACGAGTAGATTACGACAAGAGAAAAAAATTTTAGTTTTTGAAGATTCTGAAGCCGTAAACCTCAAAAGAAAAAAATACAGTAGAAATTTTTAAAACACTGAACCAAGCTTCAGAATCGTCGAAAATTAAAATTTTTTGCTCTTGTCGTAATCTACTCGTCGAGACGAATCTAGTGATACCACTTTTATGGATTCTGGAGGAAAAAAATTTCTTGGATTCTGAATCCTGCAGGATTCAGAATCCGAATTTTACAATTTCCTGCTCATTCATACTAAAGAGATGATGCTCTTTTTTTCTGGTTTTACAGAATTTGTTTAAATTGTTTCAGTCCTTCAGAATCTAGGTTTTAAAATTTAATATGGAAAAAGTCGTTTTGGCGAAAGGTCTCACCGACAGTTTTTGAAGGATTCGACACACCGTGTTTTCTCTTTTTTTCTTCAAAAAAACGAACATTAAATAAAAAGAAAAATTGTGTAAATAAAGTTTCTTTAAAAAATATTTGATTCAAAAGAAAAGAAACTCTGTCGCCAACACACAAGGTATTGGAAGTATTTTGACCTTTGATGGGATTATAAAAAATTGTCTGTGCTTTTTTTGCTGCCTACGTAGCTTCAAAAAAAGATTAAAACGTTTTTGATAATTATAATCTTTTAAGTATATGATTACAGTATACCACGAATGTAAAATAGCTGAAATCAATGTGATGACATTCATGGCCAACACCAATTCTGTTTTTATCATCTTAAGACTAAAATAATAAAACTATGCTAATATGTAGCTTTATTTAAGTTTTAAATCTTTGAACTTTTATTGTTGCATCATTCAAATGTTTAACTTGAAAAGAAAAAACAGAAAGAACTCAAAGTGCAAAGATTAATCTTAATTTTGAAGATAAACAAATGAAAGCTTTTTTTTTTTTTAAAACTGTCTAAATTTTGCAATTATATCATTTTCACAAAAATCTATTTCTTGCAAAATGGATCATTCTTTGATGGGAAAAATGGAATAAAAGCATTATGAAACTTCTTCATCAAAACAAACATACCATTTTTTAATGATACTTACAGGAAAAGATCGTATGTTTTTTTGCTATTTCTAATTAAAATATATGTGGGCAATATTTCCTACAGGAACTGCAAAGGAAAAAAATACTAAAAAATAAATAAGAAGTCCAAAACAACTGGTAAAAAGTTACATTAAAAGCAAATTGAAAGAAAAAGTTAACTACTGTATATTTTTTTGATATTTTTGTAGAGCAGTATCAAATATCAAAAATTAAAGAATATTTGTTAAAATTTTGACTTTCAATAAATCGAATACTTTTAAAAAAAGTCACTTGCCAAACAAAGCTTTTTTTCAAACAAGTTAATTTAAAAATTTTATGTATTAATTAATTTTTTGAAACTATCGGAAATTTTTTTTTGTGAATTTCAAAGGTTCACTTTCGAAAAGCTTTGCAAAGTTTTGTTTTGTTTTTCACAGACTGAACACATCGAATTTTTTTCCAGAAAAAACCAGAAAAACGTGAGACAAAGTGTGGCAAAATGTTTATGAACGCCATGTGTAAAACAGGCTTTCGAAAAAAAACGAAAAGACTTTTCTTTTGTTCTTTTTAAAAACGAAAGAAAACGAAAAATCTCACGTTTTTCTGCCTTCGTTTCGATGTGTGAAATATTATACTTTTGATCTCCTTTGAAGCTTTCCTTTTTTCCTCCCACACGCGAATTTTTTCTGTAAATCTTTTTTGAACTTTGCCTTTAAAAATTTTGTTTATTTTTTGCTTCCGTGATTTATAAAAATTTTTAAAAATCACATATACTTTGACGTCCTTTTTATATAAAAATGGTCATGCTTTGGTTTTCAAGAACAATTGTAACTTTTTGTAACCTTTTTTTTAAATGTCTCAAATATTCAAAACTCAAAATCAAAGAAGCCCACGTAGGTTTCTTTCTTTCTGTCATCATCGTTTAAGTAAATATTGTCTAGCATACTTTTTCTCTCAAGCACTTCCTTTCAGTTACATTCTGTATTGTAAGTTTTCTTCATGTGTTTGTTTATAAAAAATGGCTGTACATAAAATTAAACAATGCATCTGTTTTAGAAATTTGACCTTTTTGTTGTAAAAAATGTAGCATTCTTTACTTACTATATGTGTACTTAAAAGCTTTTATTGTTTGTATTTGAAAAATTTTTGTAGAAAAAAAACTTGAACGTGATTGACTCGTTGGGAAAAGAATATGAAAAACGTGGGAGCAAAGAAAAGAAAAAGTTTGATCAAAAAACTTTTTTGAAATTAAACATACTTCCCGACATTTCAATTTACATTGTTGTAAAAGAATAAATACAAGTAAACACAACAAAAGTTTTCAAACATCAGGAACAAAAATGATTCCAAAGGAGAAAAAAAGAGGAAGTACAGTAATATTTGATTTTATAAACTGTCCCTGTTTCTGTTTGTGGAAATGAAATTGAGAAATTTTTTAAATCCTTTTTTTCAAGCCATGCTTTTCCATGTACGAGAAAATTTTAAATTTTTTTGCATTTTGTAGTCTCTATTACACGATTTTCAAGGGTGCAAAAATAACTTTATTGAAAACAGCAAAAAAATTCAAACCTCAAAATACAGTAATTTCTCAAGGGTACATATCAATCCTAAGCCCATTTACATAACCATCAACACATAATCCGGCAGCTCTTAAAGATTTAAAAACGACCTTAATAGAATTTAAACATTGCCCCCAAAAAGAAAAATTAGCCTTTTCAAATGCAATATCAAAAGTAAAGCTTTTGTCCATGTTTTCCTAAAAAAATCATCAAAATATTTAAATTTTTCTTATTTCCCAAAAAAAGAAACAAACTTTAATAAAATCAAAAAATATAAATGGATCAAAAATTTGAGCAGAAACACAAATTGAAAAGTATCGAATTTTTTCCGATCGTTTCATGGCCCATACATTTTTAATTGATTCGGTGGTTATTTCAATTGGCATGATTACAGTATTATCATTGCATTTATTTGAATTTTGTAAACTAAAAAAATTTTTAAACTAGTAACAATAACTGATGATTTAAAAAGTTATGCAATTTTCGGAAAATCAAAAAATAAGCATTTCCAACAAAAATCGAATTATCCAAAAACAAAATATTTTTCACAAAATCGAATTCTGAATTTTTTTAGACAACTGTAAAACTGTTTTCAAAGGGTATTTTTAGAAAAAAAAATTTAATTTTTTACAATTTAATTTCGATCAAAAAATTCCGAAAATTACAGTTGATTGAAAGTGAAAAAATGGATATAAAAATTCTTTTGTGACCGAAATCAAAAAGACGAAATCAAATATATTCGATTTCAGAGCCCAAAATTCCAGTATTTTCTGATATTTTAGTTTTTTATAATTTAAATGAGATTTATCATTTACGGCTTTTATGAATTCACAAAAAAATTTGCGAAGCTGAAAGATATTGAAAATCAGGAACTTTTGTTTTTTCTGTTGTTAAAATTTTAACTTAAAAAAGTTTGAAAAAAGCGAAAGTCCCTGATTTTCAATGACTTTCAGCTTCGCAAACTTTCTTGCGAAATCAAAAAAATCAGCAAATGAAACATCTCCTTTATTAATAAAAAAACAGTGCAAAATTCTTATTAAATTTTTTAGCACTTACTCAATTTGATATGCATTTGTCAAAGTTTTCATGCAATCTTCAAATGATGCCAGTTGATTACCGTTTTCGTTGTCTTTAACAATTTTGACTTGAGTAAATTTTATTTCTTTTACAGTTTTTTCTTTTGTTAAAAAGAAATATTCTTTTAAAGTGATAATATTGAATTCGATTTTCAAATATTTGACACTGCAACAATAAATACATGGAATAACTTTTAATAACAAATCCCTGTCAAAGGTTCTTCCAATAAATAAATAATTAGTTAAATAAAGATTTTTTAATTGCTGAAAATATGGAGTTTTTGAAGAAGAAATTGTTAAAGATTCTTTTTCAAAATTTATTTCTGATTCTGTTTGATCTGGTTCCATAAGATAGAATTTTGATGGCATTCTTGCAAGAACTAGCCGATGACAAATTGGAGTTTGAAATTTTGCAAAAAAAAATTTGCATGAAAAGAAAAGTTTTTGTAAAATTATTGGATTTTTTGAGATATAATTTATGAGGGGATTTGGAAAAGAAAGTTGTTGTTGGTATACTTCGACTGCGGAGGAAAGATTAAAAAATTCTTTTGACTTTTTTGATGGTTTTTTAGCAATTTTTGGTTTTGAAATTGATGCAAATTCTTCAAAATTTAAAAGTTTATCAGTTTCAATTTTAATTCCAAGCTTTTTCGCTTCTTCTTCAAATTTACTTTTCGCTTCGAGATCATCAAGAAAGAAACGGCAATATCGAGAATATACTCCTAACATGGCTTTGGGATTATTATTTTGGGTTTGCAAATAATCGATATAAAATTTCCATAAATCCTTTTTATGCAAATTTTGACTTATTCTGTACTCGATATTGTGAACAATAAATTCTTCGTCATCCCATTTCAGGATCAATTCAAACCATTTTTTATCATCATCTTTTTCAACTTTTTTAAGTTCTTGTAAAAAACTTAAAGCTTTTTCATATTTTTGTGTCAATGCTTTGGTAATTGGGGCTGCTAAAATAGTATCGGGTTACTGTAATTCATTTTAATAACATTTTTTAAATTTTTGCTAAACATACCAGAAAGTCGTTGAACAAATTCCATATATTTTTTGAGGCAAGAATGTGGAAAAACAAAATCTTCTAAATATTGGTCAAAGATGAAATTTAAATCATTATCCCCAAAACTCATATATCGATGTAGGTAAGATTGATCAACAAATTTAAAGCGACGCTAAAATTTAATTAATCAAACTTATGAAAAATAATTTGAATTCGATACGGTACTTGTCTGTTTTTGGAAACTAAATAAAATTGGAAATGAAATATTGCTTCTTCATGAATTGAATGAACTTGCTTGACCCTGAAAAAATATTTGATAAAATTTAAATAATAAAAATTTGTTAAAATATTTTACAAATGTTGATTAAAATTTTGATCAATGTACGGGACATAAGCTAATCGAAATTCCCAAAAAAATGGTGACAAAAAATTTGCAATAAAATTTTTAAAAATATTTTTGGTTTCATCTTCTTCCTCTTCAAATTCATCTAAATCTTGGAAAAATTTTCTTGCAACTATTTTATAACTTTCATCAAAGTTTTCCAAGTCATCTTCAGAATAATCATACTTTGACATTGTTGGTAGAAAATAAATATTAAAAATTGTTGATTAAATATTTTTTTCAACAAAGTTCTCAAATATGCAATCTTTAATTGCTGCTTGCAAAATGGTAAAACTGAAATGGTGAAGGTCTGGTTTTGTATGCCATTCTGGTCATTGGGGAGTGTGTGAAGTTTTTGTCTTCAACGAAGATGGCCGGATTTGAATATGGCAAAGAGAAAATCTCTTTAAGGCATTTGTTCATTTTTTGTTTATTAGTTCTTCAGAAAAAATGCCACAAGTGACAACTATTACACAACACTGCACTGAAAAAAATCGGTGACACAATTGGGTTTTTTTGTCACCGGTCGATTTTGGCATTTGCCGATTTTATAAAGGTCAAAATCGTCCATATTTTTTGAAAATAAACAAAATCAGGCAAAAATTGAGTCTTTAAAAAGCTCACATAAGGTTTAAACGTCGGTGACGGTGACAAAAAAAGTTCAATTTGCGTCACCGATTTTTTTCAGTGTGTTGCACAAATTAAAATATCAAGCCGCCATATTCCTGGAATAATTTTTTTCTACAAAAGCAGTTTTTAAACGACTTGATATTTTAATTTGTGCACTGTAAAAATGTATATGATAATGTGTTATTACTTTTTGGCATGGATTGTTGCTGTTATCTGATGTGTTCTATATATAAAATTATTTCGTTTTAAAATTACTATTAATGTAACTTTAAAACACTTTCTCGATCGGTTTTATTAACTAATTGAAGTTAAAAAACGTAAACATTTTTTGTTTTCTTTTTTTTAAAAACAGGTTCTTTAGAGCTCTTTTGTCCATCAAGTGACCTTAGAAATGCATCGGTTCCACTATTATAAACTTTTTTCCACCTTTTTCGTTATTTTTATTATGCACCGGTGCTTTTTATATAACGGAAATAAAAAAAGTTAGTCGAACATCAAGAAACACAATTTTTTTGACATTGCAATATGCAAATTAAATTTGAGAATTTAAAAAAAACTTACAAAATAAGTTTGAAGTGGTTCACGTATTTTTCGGTCCCTGATTTTCAGGTTTGAGCAAGACGAACCTGATAATCAGGGTCTTTTTGCCGAGACAAAAACTTTCAAATCTATTTTCGTTGTGGGATTCAAAAGGAAAAAATATTTCATCCCTTTTTTAAAAATTTGGTTGACAAAAGATGTTGTTGAAAAAAATCAAAACGTTTGCCTTCTTTTAGAACCCCATAAAAAAGAAACAGCTTTTATCTATTAAAAGTTGTTGGGTCTCCTTATTTTTTTAAACCACCTTAATTCTGAAAATAGGAAACAGTTGAAGCAAAAGAAAAACCAATTAATTTCCTTTTTTGAAGGTGCAAACGCTGCTGCAATAAGATGTTTAAACGCGTTTTTATCAATTAAAGGAAAAACAGGTTAAAAAAAAGATGAGACAAAAAAAGTCATCCCCACAAGGAAGTGTGTTCATCAATAACGTAAAAATATTAAACAAAAGACAAAAAAAACATTTGTGCGCATCCCCTTCTTTTTTTCTTCCGTCACACTTTTGCAGCCCAACTTTCTTTGACTCCACCTTGATCAAAAATTCATATAAAAGGAAGCTGAAAACTTCTGTTACAATTAGTGCTTTCTCAGCATCATGAGCGAGTCTAAGGTTGTTGTTGGTATTGCCTCTGTGTGCTCCACAGTTGCTTTGGTAGCATGTTTGGTGGTTATCCCCCAACTCTATGTTACCATCAATGAAATGAATGAACGTGTCCAAGATGGCGTTCAAGTCTTCCGCGCTGATACCGATAACGCATGGACTCAATTAATGGAAGTTCAACTCTCTGTTACCCCACCATCAAAGCCCCGTGAAAATCCCTTCAACAGCATCTTCCGTCAAAAACGTCAAAACTTCGCTGGTCTTCCCGCTTGGTGCCAATGTGAACCCCCAAAGGTTACCTGCCCACCTGGCCCACCCGGCCCACCTGGACCTGCTGGACAACCTGGACAACCTGGTACCCCTGGACCTCGTGGTAATGATGGTGAAGCTGGATCCCCAGCTGCCCCATGCCCAGCTCAAGATACCTCATGCATCAAAGTAAGTTGACATATTTTTTTGTTTTGTAGAGTGTTTCAATATTTTCATTCTTTAGTGTCCCGCTGGTGCTGCTGGCCCACCCGGACCCGATGGACCAGCTGGTCCCCCTGGCCCAGATGGACAACCTGGTGCCCCTGGACAATCTGGTGGAGCTGGACCACCTGGCCCACCTGGACCTGCTGGAGATGCTGGACCAAACGGAAACCCCGGAGCTCCTGGACAACCCGGACCTGCTGGAAACGATGGAACCCGTGGAGTTGGTGCCCCTGGACCCAAAGGTCCATCTGGAAACCCTGGTGCCCCTGGCGCCCCAGGACCAAATGGAAACCCTGGTGCCCCCGGAAACGATGGTGCTCCTGGACCAGCTGGCCCAGCCGGAAACCCTGGTGCCCCTGGTGGAGATGGACAACCTGGAGCCCCAGGTGGTCCTGGTCTTCCCGGATCAGATGCCGCATATTGTCCCTGCCCACCACGTTCAGCTGTCTTCCTCAGCCGTCGTTCTTAAGCAGCTCGGTGCAAGAAGTGCTCATCTTGATCACAATTCTTCTTTTTTCTTCTTCATTAAAAATTTCTTAGTAGTCTTACACCCTTTATTTCTTTATTTTTGTACTCCAATGAAAATAAAATAAACGGGTTTTAGTTCAAACAATTGTTTCACAAGCATATCAAAATACATATAACAAAAAAATATGATTGCATAAAACCGAATTAGTGACAAGATTGTATCAAAGTGTTATAACAACGCCAATGTAATATGCCTAATTGTTATATTTGGTTGGCGAAAAAGCTACGTTTTCCGCAGTAGCTTTATCACAAACTACTATTTTTTAAAATTTATTAAATCATTTATCTCATATTAGGCCCTCAAGTAGATCCCTTTTTTTCGGGTTGTATGAAAAAAATGAAGAGCAGGAGCGTTGTTGTAATTTATGTTGTTTTGAAAATCGAATTTTATTTAAAAAATATTTATTCTTTCATGCTAAAAAATTGAATAACATTCGCAAAAATGTTTAACATATAACATGCTCAATAAAATATCTACAGTAATTTTCATTATATATTAAATCTATTCATCGTATAGGTATTTGGCCAGAGAGATATTTTCACTTGAGGACCATTGTTGCTGCTTCGAAGTTTTGAAACATTTTCAAAAAAATTATAAAGCTTACGATAAATTTCAGGGTTCCAGGGTCGGAACAAAAGGCTTATCCAACCATCAAGTAACAAAAACTTATCGATAAAACAAAGTAACTGATCCGGATCAATAAGATCAACATAGGATATGACAAATGTATTTAGTTTAATTGGATTTGTACATTGAATTATCTCTTTCATATCTATTTCTGTTAATGAAAGATCACTTCTGTAAAAATTGATTCTAAAATTTTAAATTCTAATTTAGTATTTGGTATAAAAAATTGCTTTTACTTTAAATATTTTAATTTTTGACAATTTTGAAAAGCAATTAATACAGGATTAGCATTTTCACAATTTGGCACACAAATGTAAATATCCGTCAGAGATGGGCCAAAAAGCATTTTCAATGTTTCAAGATTTAACGGAAGATTATAAAAGATTTCGATTTTTCGAGTTAAAGATAAATCAAGTTTTGGCAAAACTGCATTAAACTTTTTCGGTCTTACCCATTTCAACCACAAAGTTTCAAGAACTTTTATTGATTTAACTTCAATCTCAACTTCAGGATCAATATATTTTTCCCCTGGGGGTACATGTTCAGTGATGCCACCTTTTTGAACAACACAAGATCCCAAATCAAATGTAAATTCTTTTAAAAAACGAATACTGAATTTTATCATTTTACTTTTACCATTTTTGAGATGCAGCAATTTCAATGTTTTGCAACATTTCATTAATTTTTGGGACAAAATAATTTGAGAATTGTTAAAAATATAATTAATTACAGGTTTTGGGAAAGAAAAATATTGCAATGCTGGATTTGATAAATCTATTAAATCCGCAAGATGGACCATGACTAACCGTACCAAAAATAATACTGCAAATGAATTTACTTGAGAAAAATATAAGATTTGTTTTGTTTTTCATTTATTTGGGTCAAAAATAACCTGGAAACTCTCTTGGAAACAAACATGAAAACCCTGAGAGATTTGGTTAATCTTTTTTCTCAAAGAAATTAACTGACAAGTTTTGATTTTGTCTTGTATCCCAAAAAGATGGCAATAACAAAATTTAGTTTTATCATTATACTTAAGAACTTTTAAAGAAACGATATTAAATTTTATATTGTTTCTTGCAATGTAATGGCAAGATAATTAATATTATTGTTCAAAACAATTTTATATACTATATTGTAGCAATCCCCATATTCGTTGCTTACTCTTTTTGTTTTACATGTAAAAGTGTAAGAAAAAATTTACAAAACATTTGCTTTTATGCATATTTTTTGATTATGATTTTTCTTGGGTCTTAAATATTGTAATGGAATTTAATAACATATCTATTATATAAAAAACTTGTTTATTTTTTTGCCAAAAAACTTGAATAACATTCTCAAAAATATATATATTGGATTCGATAACATTTATTATAAATAAAATTTACATTTTTCATGTGAGCCTAAACTATTTGGATATAGGTATACCTTGATTTTAGGATCTTTTTTGTTGCTTCGACGTTTTGTAACATATTCGAGAGAATTATGAAGAATACGATAATTGCCGCTGGTTTCGGATCTATAGTCAAGGCTTACCCAGCTATCAGAGAACAGATGTTTGTCGACGAAACGAATGAATTGATTCGGATCAATATAATCAACATGATAAAGAACAAATGAATTTAGCTTTGTCGGATTTTCGCATTGAAGTATTGCTTTCAGGTCATTTTCAGTTAATGAGATATCGTTTTTGTAAAAAGTGATCCTAAAATTTTTGATTTTATATCTGGTTTTAAATTTAAAAAATTGCTTTTACCTTAAATTTTTCAGCTTTTGACATCTTTGAAAAGCAATCAATACAGGATTAGCATTTTCACAATTTGGCACACAAATGTAAATATCCGTCAGAGATGGGCCAAAAAGCATTTTCAATGTTTCAAGATTTAACGGAAGATTATAAAAGATTTCGATTTTTCGAGTTAAAGATAAATCAAGTTTTGGCAAAACTGCATTAAACTTTTTTTGCCTTACCCAAACCAGCCATAAAGTTTCAAGTACTTTTATTGATTTTACTTCAATCTCAACTTCTGGATCAAAATATTTTTCCCCTGGGGGTACAGGTTCACTGATTTTCCCCTTTTGAACAACACAAGATCCCAAATCAAAAGTATGTTGAGTTAAATTACAGATACTAAATTTTATCATTTTACTTTTACCATTTTTGAGATGCAGCAATTTTAATGTTTTACAACATTTCATTAATTTTTGGGACAATATAATTTGAGAATTGTTAAAAATATAATTAATTACAGGTTTTGGGAAAGAAAAATATTGAAATGTTGGATTTAATAAATTTATTAATTCTGCAAAATGAACCATGACTAATACAACCTAACAGCACACAAATAATAATAAAAGTTTATGTATGTGTATAAGAAAAGCAGAAAATTGGTTTTTTTATTTAGGTTAAAAATAGCCTGGAAACTCTCTTGAAATTAAACATGAAAACCCTGAGAGATTTGGTTAATCTTTTTTCTCGGTTTCATGGGGTTTCGGTACACTTTTTAATTATGAGCTAAAAGGAATAGTTTACCGAAACCTCGTCAGCCTTGCCAAAGATTTAGGCAATGACCTGTTTTTTTTTACTTGAGCATATGAAAATATAGATTAGTAACTTAATAAAAAAAGTAAAGTAAAATGAATTTAAATAAATTTAAAACAAAGTTTTAAAGTTTTAAATATTAAATTATTTTTAGTTAGTTAATGTTTGTAAGTGTTGGTATCTGTCGGAAATATCAATGATCTTATGATACTTCCAGAAATAACAAACGTTATTTATCAGTCATGAATTAGTTCAGTTTATGAATATTGCGGACGTCAGAATCCAAAATTCTGATCATGTCGAACATTGCAGTTAAAGTAGAAATTTTAAATTTTTGCCTTTTGGAAAAATTGTACCGAACCCCCGCAACCCTTTTTTCTCTTAGAAATTAACTGACAAGTTTTGATTTTTCTGTTTTCTTTTCTCACAGTAAAAAAACACAACGAATAAATTTTATACCTTTATTGATTTTTTTGCAATGCAATGGCAAGTTTTCAAAAATTGGTAAACCTACCGTAACAAACCGTGTCGCATACGTATGATATTATGTCGCTCTCGTTTTAAAAACTTCAAAATCATTCGTCTTTTCATGTATTTTTGCATAGACATGGTCATACTTTGGTTTTCAAGAACAATTGTATTGTGACATTTTTTTATACTTTTTCAAACATTCATAACTCAAAATCAAAGAAGCCCACGTAGATTTTTCTTCCATCATCGTTTAAGTAAATATTGTCTACATTTATTTTTTCTTTTATTTCCACAATTTTTGTTCAATTTGTTGTACTATAATTTTTGTCTAGTGTTTGTTTTATAAAAAACGACTAAAGAAAAAATTTAACAAAACAGAATCGTTTAGAGTTTTGACCTTTTTGTTGTAAAAAATGTAGCATTCTTTAATTAGTATGTGTATGTATGTACTTAAAAGCTTTTAATATTTGTATTTGAAAAATTTTTGTAGAAAAAAAACTTAAACGTGATTGACTCGGTATAACATTAATGAATGAATGCGAAGAAGAAAAAAAGACAGTAATACTTGAGTTTTTATACTTACAATTATTACAATATGATATTTGACTACAAACTCTACATGCATGGTTACTGTCATTCAACAAGATGAAATATGTTTTACGACAATTTAAAATAAAAGCAACTTTTTACAATGATTTTTTAAAAATTGTAAAAAAAATAATAGTGTGGGTGTATTTTTTAAAAGACAAATGATTTATGGCCAACGACACAATATTTTTGTGCAATAAATCCAGCAGCTGCTTTTTTTAAAAGGTTATTTTTAGTTATAAAATTTTATCAGACTTTTAACCTTTTATTCATATTTTTAAATTTAGAATAAAAAAAATGGATTTATTTTATTTTTATTTATACTGTATAGTTAGGGATGGTAGTTCTCCCATTTTAGTCATTCATTTGTGACCAATTTTTTGTTATTTTGGGTACTTATTTTTGTATTCTGAAAATAACTTTCTTTTTTCACATGTTAAACAAATTATTAAAAATTTACAAAACAATTAATTCATAATATTTTTTTCTCACGTGAATGCTTTTTTATTACTTCAATGAACTTTCAACTTTTTTTTAAAGACCTTGTTAAAATTTATTTTTAATTTAAAAAGTAAAATTTTTCGCTGAGGCAATTAATGCCATTGTAAGAATTTTACCCAGAGGCAAGAAATTGTAAGAAAATGCCATTGCCATCATTAGATCCATGGAGGGATTTAGCTTTGGATGAAATATATCATCCCATTTTTCAATCATATATTCGTTGCTTTTTTACTTCCCTTTTTACCGTAACCTGTTTCATTTATCCGGCTACAGTATACATAATTTTAACACAATCAACAAAAGAAATGGGAAATTACAAATATTTTTTAATTTACCAGCTAACATGTGACTTTTTATTTGATTTTAGTGCATTTATTTATGAACCAATATTTCTTTGGCCTTTGCCTCTGGCATATATAAATAGCTTTTTTGACCTGGGCCAAAATTATTTATTTCATTTTTGGGCAATTTCAATTGCAATTATTATTGCTGGGGTTCATGCTTTATTCCTTTCATTTGCATATCGAATTGGAATGACATTTTTGGATGGATTTGTTAAAGCTTATTTTACAAACAAAAGACTTCTATTTTTAACTAATTTTGTAATTTTTTTATTCTTTTTGTGTCTATTTTTGAGTAAGTTGTTTTCGATTGTATTTGAAAAGGGATACGGTAATAGAAGGATTTGAGATTCAGAAAAGATAATTTTTGGTAATTTTCAAAATTAAAAAAAAAACAATTGAAACATGTATAATTTTTTAACGTAATTTTTTTACAAAAAAAGTTTTGCCCCTTGAATGACTGCTGATTTAGAGGATATTAGATAAATCAGTGAACACGAATGTTCGCATTCAGGAAACCCACCTCAGGTAAACAGTAGTTTACGCAAGATTCGGAACACCCTTTCAGGGAAGCAATAGGTCCTGCAAAGCTCTGGTGCACCAGCTGGTGAGCCCCCAATGGCTGACTTTGATATTCTTCTGTCATAACCACTGCGCTATGGGGGCTCATCGACGATTGAAAGTTTTTGTGCTGATATGTTTTATAAAAAACGATGACATTAAACGAAGGTGTGTGCCAAAAATAAGCAACAAAAAACGAACTTTCAGTTTTTGAGCAAAAAAAAGAAAAGGCTGTTTCGCAAAATATTTTTATTTCGAAATTTGCGAAAAAGAAGGAAAAAGTTTAAAGGACATCAAAATGTCATTAATTTCTTTTGAATGTTAAAAATTATTTCATTTCTGCAAGAAAGGAAGTAAGCAGCATTTTATTTTGGGACGGACAGAAACCACATTGAGGGGGCACGTTTTTGATCTTTTGCCGATGGCGGTAAAAGATCAAAGGGTTTTTTAATTTTGGAGAAAGCACTTCTCCTTCGCACTTTACCCTGCTGATGCTCTTGAATTTTTGTAATTAATATCATTCAAAAGTTTTTAACTGATTAATATCCTTGTAAATTTTTAAAGATCAATTCTCAAACAAATCCCTTTTATAATCAAAAAATCAAAAGATTTAAACTACATTTGTGTTTTAGTCCCAATTTACAAAGAAGTCCATCCCGTTCCTGAAGTTCAAGCTGCTTTCATCGCAGACGTTCCAATCTTGGCTGAAGTATTCCGCCTTCAACCGAATGCCGCAGGCTATCATCCAAAAATGATGACTGTCTGGATCAATGTTCTAATTATTGATGGCATTTTTGCAATGATTTTACTTCCAATTGCATTTCTAATTATGCATTTTATTTTTATTTCTCGAATGAAAAGAACCGAAAAAGTTTTGTCTAAAACAACTTTCAAAGTTCAAAGAATGCTTTACAAGTGAGTTTTACTAATCACTTAAATTTAAAAAATTTTATGCAAATTTTTTAGAGCTTTAACTGTTCAGCTATTTGTCAGTATTCTTTTTCTTTTTTGTCCGATTGCAGCTTTTGTTGGGCTTTATGTCCTTCAATTTCGGCATGGAAGTATTTATGCAAATTTGTGTATTAGTGTTGCAGGATTTGATATTATCTTTAATGCAATTAGTATACTGTACTTTGTAAAACCGTATAATGTTTTTATTCGAAGAAAACTTCGAAAACATATTTCGCATACAATTACAAGTTCAACAAAAACTCCAAAAATTGTAACTTCAAATAATCATCGAACTGGTCAAACATTTTTAGAAACTTGAATGTAGTAATTTTGTTTTTAATAGTAATTTATTATTAAATAAACTTTATTAAAATTATTAAATAACAATAACAAAAAATAAACAAAAACAAAGTTAATCAAACAATTTTAGCTTGTTTTGCCAAGGAAAAAAACAATGAATTTTTATTTGATAAAAGATTTTTTGGTGAATCAAATTCTTTAATTTCCCCAAAATCCATTACTAAAATTTTATCGTAATCCAAGATAGTATTTAAGCGATGGGCGATTGTTAAAATTGTGCATTGTGAAAACAGGCTTCGGATTGATTCTTGAATTAAATGATCCGTTTCAGGATCGACGGCGGCGGTGGCTTCATCCAAAATTAGAATTTTTGTTTTCTTTCGAAGAATCGCACGAGCAAGACAAACAAGTTGTCGCTGCCCAATCGATAAATTTCCGCCGCCTTCGGAAATTTCATGATTCAACTTCTCTGGAAAGGCTTCAACAAACTTCTGAAGATGGGCCTTCTGAATTGAATCCCAAATTTCAGAATCTGAGAATTCTTCAAACGGGTCCAAATTAATCCGAAGTTTTCCGCAAAAAAGGACCGGATCTTGTGGGATTATGGTTAAAGCTTTTCGGAGATCATGTAATCCAAGTTCCCGAAAATCAATTCCATCAATGAAGATTGTGCCTTCAGAAGGTTCAATCATTCGAAAAAATGCCATCGTTAAAGAAGTTTTTCCAGCTCCAGTTCGTCCAACAATTCCAATCTTTTCTCCACCTTTGATATGCAAATTTAGCTTCTTCAGCACCAAAGGCGTCGAGGGACGATATCGAAGTGAAAAATCTTTGAGTTGGATGTTTCCTTTTGATGGCCAATTTGCAGGTTGTGGAATCTTAGATGTCCATTCAGCTTCATGTTCATTATCAATATATTCGTGAACTCTTTCAACAGAAACAGCATTTGATTCTAGAGCTATTATTTCGTGAATGATATCTCCAAAGAAGCCTTTTACAAGTGTTCCAGTTGATGCAACAAGGGCAACAGAAGATGAACTTAAAATTCCAATATTTCCACAATACATTGCACTAATAATAAAAGTGGAAGAAAAAATTGAGATTAACAATTCCATGATCAATTGTGACCATCTGAAAATTTAGAAATTTGCATATTCCTTGAAATAGGATAATAATTACCTGCTAGCAACTTTTTCAGTAAATTTTGCTTCGGCAACTTTTGTTGTGTAAGATATCATTTTCTGGCTAAATTCATTTTGTGCTCCAAAGATTCTCAAAGTTGAAACCCCGATATAAGATTCTTGGGTGTGTGAATTTACTTTTGACGAAGAAGCAGAAGCCAGTCGGCGGATATGGACACAAGTTGTTGAAAAATATTTCTAAAAAATTTGAATAAAAGCACTTTATCAATTTTTTTCCAATCTTACCAAAACCTTTGCCATAACATAAACAGCTGGAACAATGAATAAACTCAACTGCGGCAAAACATAAACTGCCAAAGTTGAATAAAATACGCAATCTGCAATCAATTTTGCCAAATACCGTATAGCTTGAGGGATAACAAAATCGATTTGTTCAATGTCACTGCTAATCCTTGCTAATATCCTCCCCATCGGAGTTGAATCGAAAAATGCCATCGGGGATCGAAGAAGGGAAAAGAATAAATTTTCATATAACTTCAAACTGGCATTTGCGGCTCCAAAAGCGATAAATAAGAATGCGGCACCAATTATGAAACAACTAGATAAACTTAAATATCCGTAAATTTTTAAATTTTCAATATTCTCTGTTGTGCCATTGACCAAATTTGATGACCATTTCGCCATCCAAATTTGACTGTAACTTTCGAGGAATGTTCGAACAATAAAAAGTGTAATAAAATATGCAAATGCCAATTTTAGGCCAAAAGCTTTCAAATATCCAAAATAAACTTTGAGTGATACTTTTTCGGATGACTTGATTTCATCTTTTATGAGTTTACCTTTTGTTAAATCGTTTTCGAGCATTTTTTGACTTTTCGGACCATTTAAAGATGAATTTCTTATTAGATTTTTGCTATTTATGGGTTTTGGAGTTTCAACAATATCTATGTCATCATCTTCATGCTCTGCTTTGACCTTCAGTTCTTTAACCAATTCAACAAAAGCGTCATTTTTTCGATCATTTAATTCTTCGAAAGTTCCAGAATCAACAATGGTTCCTTCTAAAATCCTTAACACTGATTATTGTATTACAGTATACATCAAAATACTACCTTTTAAAACAAAAATTCTATCACATTTTGAAAGAAAATGAATGGAATTTAAAGCAAAGATTCGAGTTTTGCCCTTTAAAATTCCAGTTTCATTTGAAATGACATTTTGGAAGATATGTGTTCCGACATGACTGTCAACGGCAGATAAAGTGTCATCCAAAATATACAAATCCGATGACTGATACACTGCCCGGGCAAGTGCAACCCGAGCCTTTTGACCTCCAGATAAATTTAAGCCTCTTTCGCCGATTTCCGTTTCATCACCAGCGACGAATTGTCTCAAATCATCCCTAAGGGCACAAACTTCTATTGTTCTTTGATATTCTTGTTCATTAAAATTTCGTCCAAAAAGAATATTATCTCGAAGAGAAAGATTTTGAATCCATGATTCTTGAGGGACATAGGCAACAGAAATCGAAGGTTTACGGTAGAATTGTCCTGAGCTTTGGTAAAGTTCACCACAAATTGATGAAAGAAGGGAAGATTTTCCAGATCCAACTCTTCCAATAATTCCAATTAATTCACCTTCTCGAATTTCAAGATTTATTGATTTTAGGATTGGTAAAGAATCGTCATGTGATTCAGGTTCCCATGAAAATGTTGCATTATGTAATTCAACTACCGTATCCTTGTTTGATGGCTCCATTGTATTCTGAAGTGTTGGAACTTCATCTTCAAGAAGAAAGTTTTGAATTCGATCAAAACTAATTTTGGATTTAAGCGTTCTTTGAATCAGCGATGGAATTGCATAAATTGAAGCCCGCATAAGATTGAATAATAGCAATGTTGAGAATGCAATTTCTGGAGTTAATTGGTGACCATCAATTACAACATAACCAATTAGGCAAACAATTGTAGCAACAATCGGATATGCATTGAATGCAATGGACGTCAAAGTTGAACAAAATTGCATTCGTTTTTGATATCCAACTTCAGTGATCCGATTTTTCATAACCATTTTACCCATTGGAATTTCCCATGCATAAAGTTTTAGAATTTTAATTCCTGATAAAATATCTGTAATCATTTTTAGACGGCTATCTTTTGTTTGCATTTGAATTCTCTGCAAAAAAAGAAAAATTAAGTTAGCAATTTTTGAAAAACATGTTTTTGGTTGTTGAAAATCAAGATATTGTAACACCCGTTTTGGACATCCAAATAGAAGAAAATTAACCAACCTGAATCTTAGTGAAAACTTTGAAAATGAAGAAATTCAAAGGCAAAAAGAAGCAAACTGTTGCAATTCCATAAAATACATTCTTTTCAATCACTGAATACAATCCTATTAGGCATAATATTACCTAAAAATTTAGTTATCAATTGAGAAAAGTTGTCACGGAAATGTGTCATTTCAAACAAAAAATACCAAAAAAATTGTTACGTTTTTGTCTCAAAATGTCTTGATTTTGCTACAAAATTGTGATCTGAGATGGTTGATAAAAAATAGTTAAAACTCAAAAAACAATAAAAAATGCAAAACCATACCGTAGCAGAAGTATACAAAAGTTGTGGAAGCCCAAAAATAAATTCTCGAATAATAAAAGTATCTACAGTAAGCATATTAATAATTTGAGCAGCAGAATATTTTGCCTTAGAAAAAGCTGATAATTTTAAACATTTTTGATAAATTAAATTAACCAAAACAGAATAAACATCAATGAATAAATTGATTCGATAAAATTCACATTTTAAACCCAGCA
This sequence comes from Panagrolaimus sp. LJ2414, assembly GCA_024447195.1. Lineage (NCBI taxonomy): Eukaryota > Metazoa > Nematoda > Chromadorea > Rhabditida > Panagrolaimidae > Panagrolaimus > Panagrolaimus sp. LJ2414. The sequence goes on from JAMRXY010000008.1 coordinate 12,261,449, forward strand.
GTAATCGAATGACACTTGCTCCAAAAGTGCCAACCGCTAAAATTATGCCGGACCAAAGTGGAAAATTTCTTTCATTTGAAGTAATTACTAATTTTAGGAATATCGGATCTGCAATCACGAATATCGAAACAAATAATCCAAAAATCATGGCTGCCGAAAGATTAATCCAATGTGATTTAATTAAAATTTTTAAAAGCCAATTTTGATGATTCTTTTTTTCATTTTTGAACAGATTTTTGTAATCAGATAAAAGTTTTGCAGGTTGATGCTCAATATCAAGGGCCCAAAAATCATCAAATGTTAATGGTTTTGAATTTCTGTTAAAGAATAAATCTCCAGCTTGAAGATAAACTGCATCAGCAAGGGATGATTGGTGTTGATTAAAATTTGGTCGCTGAAATTCAATTTTAACATTTTATTAAAGACACAAAAAATCTTACCTTTGATTTCGAAAGAGTTTCATAATTTCCATCAAGTTTATCAACAAAACAGAATAAAATATTTAAGAAAAATACACAAATTCCTTCAACTCCAAGAAGAGCAAAAAGAATAAAACTAGGCTAAAAACAACAAAAGTTACTGTAACTTTATAAAGTACAGTATCATACATTTGAAGAATTAAGAATAATAACTGCTTCAGGGATAATAGTCAAAAATCGTAAAAAATAAATTAAATGTAACCAAATTGAAGATGGAATTCCAGAATTCCAACATCGAAAATATGATAGAAATGTTGTTACCTAAAATTCTACCGTAATCATATTTGTAAAATAGTAACAGCAACAAATGTGTTTAAATTTTTAGAAAGAAACTTACAGAAATTGTTAGAACAGAAATTGTTCCAATAATGTCTTCAGAATCCCTGCTTTCAGAATGATATAAAATATGAAAAAATCGAAGCAAAGAAATTCCAACAATTGTTGCAGAAATAAAAAATTTGGTGGTCAAAAGTTTTGTAATTTTCAATTTTGGTGATAAAATTATATAACCATAAAAGTATAAAAAGATCAAACATGAAAGTGAAAATGTCGCCAAAATTGTTGGAAGTAAAACAAAAGCAAAACATGGCGTTATCACTTCTGATACTGTACTATTTGATTCTATTGGATTTAATATTTGAGTTTTACAAATATTAAAAGCATTCTTGAAAAATCCAAAAATATCAAACATTGAAGAAAAAAAGCGAGAGACAATTTTTTTGATGAAGAAATAAAAATAATTGTTTCTTTTGCGGAGGTAAAAAAATAAAAATTATTGCACAATTAAGAAAGAGAAAGACAAAAGTTTTATCAATGATAATGAAATTGGATATTTAATTTAAGAAAGGTGCGGTCATTTCAAATAAAAAATTATACACAAGTTCTTTTTTTTGATTTTTAAAGTTTTGAAATCGGAAAAAATCAATCAAAAACTGTTTGCCTTTAGTCTTTTTTTAGTTAAAATTCAAGAGAAAAAAACTGTCTCGAATAAAAAGCTGCTGTTTGTACTTTGTATTTTTTTGGTTGGGTTTTGTGATGACGTTGAACTAAATAAAGTCTAAAGCTTAGGTGCTTGTTTTTACCTTTTTTTCATTTTTTGTTGTTGTGGAAATGAATAGAAAAAAGATTTAATATTAAAGCTAATAAAAACAAGACATTTTTTGAAATAAAATAAATACTAGATTTATTTCATGCAAATAATTAAATTTAATCCTTGTCTATGATAAAAAGTATCACAAAATGTGAGTTGTTCGATCATCTTGGATTTTTCTTCTGATTGTAGTGTTTAGATTATTGTTATTTAATTTAAATAAAGCCAAATCAAGATAAAGTGGCAGTTATTTTTTGTTTTGGTTAGAAAGAGTCGGCATCTATCATATTTAATGAAATTTACTGAATTTTGCTTCAAAAAAATCTGAGGTAAAAATTAAGTTTAAACCAGACGGTCAAGTAAAAAAATTTTTTCAATTTTTTCTATTTTTTGTGACAGTTTGGTCCCAAATTTTAAAACATCAAAATTTTTAAATATTTTGCAGTGTTGGCATTTAAACGTCACTTTGATGAATGGCTTACAAGCGCAAGCTGGCTCCGATTTAATCTTGAGGTCGACCTGGTCGAATATGGGCGGTATCGAGCGAGCAAGAAGAAATTGTGAAAAGAGCAAAAAAAATGCTCCTGTTTGTCCGAAATGATTTTTTAGGGTAGTGATCCTGTGAACAAAGGTACCATTTTCACAACCAAGTACCTCCTCTTTAATTAAAGAATATTTAAGCAAGTATCTCAAAAAATTAAAATATGATTATTTAAGTTATAATAAAATATCAGAAATTATTAGATTTTTTTAATTGGCTAATATGCAATTGAATACTTGTCATGTCTGTTCCAAAAACTTGAAGCCTGAAAATAACAAGTTTTGTTATAGTTGTCTTGGATTTTACATTGAAACACTTTGTGATCCTGAATTGCCCAAAACTTTCACCTGCAAAGGATCAAATAATTGCTTAAAAGGTTTGCTTTGAAATGAATTTGAAGACTTTGAAGGAGGCGTTTACGTATTTTATTAATTTTAATATTTTTTTCCAAAATACACAACACTGACGATTAGGCAAGAAAACAATAGAAAAATGACCCTGATTATCAGGGTTGTGCATTTCGCAAAAGAAATGTTAAAATTAAAAAAACAAAGTTAAACCTCTTTTAAGTAATAATTTAAATGAATACTTACAGATCCATCTGCATTAAATGTCAAATGCCCAAAATGCCGATATGAAAAATGTCTTGAATGTAAAATGCCAGGTTTTCCACCTGCTGGTGAATCAACGTTATCTATTCCACCAGATTTTACCATATCTCCAATGAATATGGAATATTTTAGACTTTTTTGTTCAAATGGCTTAAACCAAAATCTAAAATTAGAGAACTGAAAACGGCCAATTATTAAAACAAATTTGCAAAAAATGTTATTTAAACTGTAATTTTTCCTAAAGCTTCTGTATCTGATAAATGTTTCAAGATAAATATAATTTTGATACTTGAATAAATAACTTAAAAAAGTTTTTGTTGTTGAAATATTGGTACCTAAACATGAGAAAAATACTAACAGATTTTAAGATTACGGTATGCTTTGATGAGCCGCCTTTGAGTGATTAAGTCAAACAGCGGCACTTTTTCTCTGACCTTTGTAGTAAAAACAAAGCAGTTCCTAAAATATCTATTTTAAATATGACGGAGGAAGCGCGAACGCTGTCCTCCACACCCAAAAATTTAGCTGTTGGCGTATCCGATTCGGACAGCCATAGAGGTCAGCCTCAAGCTAAAAGTGCAATGCTGAAGCCTCACCCTAGAGATCCACCCTTCATGATCGGAAGAGTCTCCCAGCCAGGTAAGTTTATGAGTCGTCGTTTCCATTTTATTTCTGTCTAAAACAATCTTTTACTTGTATGAATTCGCAAAGGAGACCAGACAGCACAAGACGCACTATTTCTCTCTCTTTCTTTTTTTTTGCGTCCATAAAAAAATGGCAACTGCAAAAAAAACTCAAATCGTGAGACTTTTTCTTTTCCCTTTTCTTTTGTACTTTTTTTATCCAGATTTTTTTTCAAACTTTGAACATTTTTTTTGACACTTATTAAAAAAAACAATTTTGTGCCTAAAATAAATTTTAGAGAGAAGAAAATCAGGCTTGTTTTAAAAAAGGAATGGTATTTACTCATAAAAGGTTGTCCGATATTTACGGTTTTTTTAAACTAAAAATGGCGTATTGCATTGCAGATTTTAATGAAAAGTAAAGGGTACCTTAAATATATCGATGTGAACTTTTTAAATATCAAGGGTTGCAGAAGAATAATTTTATTTAATAAGTGTGTTCGTGTTTTATTTATATGTTTTAAAAGTAAATTAAATTTTTGTTTATTTTCAAATGTTGATCATTAAAAAATACTGTTAACAGTAATTACAATAGCAGGTGGAAATTAATTCTATAATAATTGAATGATATAAACATTTGTAAAATTTAAAATTTATGACGTAAACAAATTTTATTTAAAATATGTATATCTGTCACAAAATATGTAGATCAAATGTTTTGACCCCCAAAATCCATGTTGAAAGGGAAGTCATTACTGTGGTTTGGAACCAAGTTTTAAAGCTTGGTTCAACATTTTCCTCAAATCTTATCCAAAAATGTGAAACAACGGGATTGGCATTCTTCTAAAAAAAATTTTAGTTTTACAGTAAAAAATTGTACATTTGTCCTAATCCTAAATTTATAAATCTCAATGTTTACACTTTATATTCAAATAAGATGATACAAGCAAAGACCCGGCTTCGCCGGGTCTACTAACAAATCACGTTTATCCTCAACGTTATATCACATTACACGTTCCCATAGATATTAAGCCTTGCGCACTTATAGATGAGATATCGCTTGCAAAGATGCCCGCTCTTCTCATCCCAGTTGACATGTTAATTTCTTTTATTCCTCGTCTTTGCTAAATTTTCGACATGAGTTTACCGGATCTTCTAACAAATCACGATAACGTTACTTTTATTTTCATGTTTTTTGTCATTGTCAAAACATTTTTTTGGACATTGTCTTACACATGGCTTACAAAAGTTGTTCATCAGCGAAACAACTTGTCCCATCATTCACTCCTGTTCCCCATATCATTCAAACACATTTATACTGCGCCCATCTTCTTCTTTAGGGATCGCTTGTGCGTCTCAAGTCGATTTAGTGTTGCCTAACTCTGATTAAACTCGCTGCTATTTTTCAAAAGTTAAAAGCAATTTTGTCTGATGAGTTTTTGAAACGATTCTAAAGCACAACATACTGTATAAGTATCACGTTTACATTATTTTATCAAACATATTTTTTGCTCTAACCTTTCTACCGCAACTTTATAATTATTTACATTCTTACAAAAATTTTGCGCCAGAGGATCTACGTTGTTGCCTGCAGAGACATACCGTTTCAACACTTGGTTATTCTTTTTTCGTAGCTTTCTGTCACTGCTTAATTTTCATCATTCTTATTTTTGAAACTTTCATCCTTGATAATTATAATACCCGCCAGTTCTACTAATAATTACTCAACTCAGTTCTCAAAATTTTTGCTATTTTATTACCGACAAAAATCTTGTTACACGATGTTCCTGTGCCCCTCACCCTGGACTTCATCCTCGTTCTCGTCTCCGTTCATGCGGTCATTTTCCATTCCCTTCTTTCTTCCAGCAGAAAGCGTGGGGCAGGCCTACGGCCTGCCCACGCCAATGTTTCATATCAGTTAATTTAATTAGAATCTCATCATTTCTATTTACATTCACTGTTCAACATTTATTTATCAAATACAAATAATAGCTAACAGATTAAGTCTACCTTTCATTTGGCTATTAGCCTCCTTCTCACTTTTGTCACAATGGTTTTTATTCACCTTGAAATCGCATTCTTTTTTCCTTTCATTGTTTTGCATTCTCTCACCTATCATTATCATCATTTTCACTGACACGCATTCACTTTTCTTTATTCTCTTCAAATTTGCATCATTCCTTTCATTCTCCGTTGGATCTCACTTTTAAAGCTCCTAAACTATAGCATATCGTTTCCTCCGGAACTATTGGTTACCCAGGTCATGATTGCCATTCTTTTATCTTTATTTTGATACCAAACACAGCACCAAAAAAACATGATGCATCATTCCACAGACAGACGTTTTTTCGATTAAGCGTTGGGGACAAACCTTAATAAAAGTAGCAATCGATGAAGGATTAAAAGTTTGTGGTACTTTTGACATATCAAATCTGCACATTTTTTGGTTGAACTTTAATAGCGACATTTTTTCTGATGTTTCAGGTGTATAACCATTACTATTCTGATTTTGTGGAGAACTAAAAAATTTTTGAAATTTATTGTTTATTAAATAAAATCTTATTTTTAAAATACTGTGAAAATCGCTTAATTTAAAGGTTTACGAAATATTTAAATAACTTAATTTATTACAAATAATAAATGCATTCGAGAAGGTCTTTTATTTGCTGCTTATTTTTGATTTTGCAGGAAAGTTCGAGAAGCTGAAAGTTATCTAAAATCAGGGATTTTCGCTTTTTTTAAAATTTTTTATCAATTAAAAAAGCAAAAGCCCCTATTTTTTTCAGATTCGCGAACTTTCTTATAAAATCAGAAACAGCAGCCAATGAAAGAAATAATTTAAAGATATTATTAAATTTAGAGATGGGCAAGTCGAAAATAAAAAACGAAAAAAAATTATTTTATTGTTCCGTCAAGGTGCTTTAAGACCTGAATAAACCGAAAATAAAATCAAAAAAATTATTAAAAATAGTTAAAATGCCGAAAATCACGACTAAAAATTTAAAAAACGAAAAATTCTTTGTCGAAAAAAAGAAAAAGGAACACTTTTTCCTTTTCTTTTTTGCACAAAAAAGAATGCATTTTTTTGACGCGCGTGGCCAAAAAAGTTCATTCCTTTTTCTTTCCTTTGTTTTTGTGCTATTTTTGATGAAATTCTAGCTCTGCGATCGCTGTTTCTTTTTTAGGCGTGATTTGGCGTGATTTTCCTTTTCACCCCAGATGTATTTTTTGAAGGGCTATCGAATGGTATAAGTCACTAAGCTTATATTGATTTATAGAAGGGTCAAAAAATAAAAAAAAATCTAAAAATGCAAATTTTGGGGTTTTGCCCCAGAAAAAACTTTTTTAATAGTGGCATATTTGAATATTCGGAATCAGCGTAAAAAAATACGTCTGGTAGGTCTGATTGTAAATCTTTAAAAAAAAGTATGCGCAAATTCACTTTTTCGTTACTGTTACCAAAAAAATGTCAAAGAAAGAAAAGGAAAAAGTGTTCCCTGCCCATCTCTAATTAAATTTTCCAAAAAAACATACAAACAAAAACGAATGCATTCAGGAACAAAGGATAACAATTTTTCAATTGGTACACCAACGTTAGCACAGGTACTCAAATGATACTCGTCGCACTTTGCCAAAATGAAGTGAAAAAACGAAAAAAATTCAGATTTCTTCAGAATCCGCTTTTCTGAAGCATTATATCAAAAATATAACGTAGTAATCTTTTTTAGCATGTATTTTTACATATTTATGCAAAGTTTCAGGCTTCAACGTTTCCTCAAAAAGCTTAAATCTTCCCCCGTAGCTTGACATTACCTTTGGGGGAAGATTTAAGCAAATGCAGACAATATTAAAGTCTGAAACTTTGCATATATATGTAAAAATACATGCTTAAAAAGATTACTACGTTAGATTTTTGATATAATGCTTCAGAAAAGCGGATTCTGAGGAAATCTGAATTTTTTTCGTTTTTTCACTTCTTTTTGGCAAAGTGCGACGAGTATCATTTGAGTACCTGTGCGTTAGTACTTTCATCTTCTACTACAGTAATTGAGGGAAGTATTAAATTTTTAGCTGTTTCTGCAATAAATTTAAATTCTTTCAGGGTCAAAATACAATAACCAATTGCAAGCCCTGATATTTCAGAGCGAATAATTTTTGATACCAATAATTTCAATGTTTTACTTGAACGAAGTTGAAAACCAACATCACAAAGTTGACCAAGAAGCAAAAATTTAAAATCAAATGTTAGAATTGCATCATGCGAAACAAGAATGCTTGTGCCGCCTTTGGTCCAAATAATTCTTAGCTTTGAATTCTCTTCAAAATATAATGCATAAACAGGAATAATCCTAATTTTTGAATAAAAAAGCTTACAACTGTTACCGTACTCTCTCTTAATATGTAATGGGAATATGTATTTTTAAGGTTCTTTATTCTCTCTTTTAAGTCAATCAAATATACACCTTTTATAAGATGAGAAGAGAAAAAGACTGACTACCAAAGATTGTAAGATAGAAAAGAGACAGAGATATTTATATGCGCCCTCTTCTTAGTTTTGATGGGCGGTCCATTTGTCAACAGGCGTAACTAGGGTTGTTCATTTCCCTCTCCCGGGAAATTCCCGGGAAATTTCCCGGGAAATTTCCCGGGAGATTTCCCGATTTTTTGCGGGAAATGGTTCTGATTTCCCGGGAAATCTACAGTAATATTATATGTTTTTACATTAAACATTTAAAAACAGGATAAATATGCAATAAAAACACTGTAAATAGTCAAAAATGATTAATTTGAGTATTTTACAGTCCTTTTATAGGTTATAAGGTTAATTTTGGTAAAATATTACTGTAACTTGGAATACTGTAGCTCCGGGAAATTTCCCGCCATTTCCCGGGAATTTCCCGGGAAATTCCCGGGAAATTTCCCGCCTTTTTTCGATTTCCCGGGAAATGAACAACCCTAGGCGTAACACAACAAAAATAAAGTTTAAAATAAAAATTTTGACTGAATTTTGTATTTGGGGTGAAGAAAGTTATATAATTTAGAATGGGTTTAGGAAACGAAAATTGTTGAAAAATTAAATTTTCTGTTGAAAATTTTAATTTTTGTTGATGCATTCTATTTATATAAAATAACAAATTTTTACAAAGACAATTAGAAAAATGAGAAATGTATTTTTTGGTAAACGACAGGAACAAAAATGACAAAACTGCTGCTGAGGTTTGGTTATTATCCCCTAAAGGTATTTTCTCTAATATTTTAAGGCATTCTTTGATTTCAAAAAAAGGAAGACAATTTGAAGAGTTTGGGAGTCGATTTTGAATTTTTAAAATCTAAACTGGTAGAAAAATGCCTTTGAGGCATACTTTCTTCTTATTTGGGCAAGATAAGAAATTGTTGAGAAACATGGAGAAAAACATTTAAATAAACATTAGAATTGGTCTTCCTAAACATTGTTGGTCATTTTCCCCTATCTTCCAAGTTTGAAAAGCGTTCTTTGAACTTTTGTAGAAAACAAAAGCCAAAGTTGTTTATTTATTTATAATCATTCCCATCACATACATAGTTATAAAATACAACAATATACGGTGAGAAGTACAACACAAAAGGCAATATAGCTCTTACACTGTGAGGCATGTATACGTGAAACAATAATGTTTTCAATTAATATTATAAACAACAATACAAAGACATTACATTTATTATAATACATTAAATTCGAATATAAGAGTCAGGAATAATTTCATTATATGATAATTTATTCAAGTTTGATTTAAAAATTTCTAGACTTGGAGAAGACTTAACAACAATGGGCAAATTATTCCATGTTTTTATAGCTCGAAAGCTAAAAAACTGATTTACAATGTCATTGTTGGGGGTAAAGAGAGGGTTGAAAGACAATTGATCGTAATTTCGCAAGCGAGAATCCGGAAGTTGAACAAAATTTGAGAGCTCTAAAGCAACTTTCCCATGAAAAATTTTGTAAACAAAAATAGCATCTGCTTTTGACCTTCGAAGTTCTAATGTCTCAATTTTTAAAAATTTGCATCTTTCAAGATAGTTTAAATCTTCCAGATTGCACCTTTTAAAAGTTTTTGAAGTGAATGAACGTTGAACGGATTCGATTAAATTTATTAGACTACTTTTAAGGGGGCAAAATATTACAGAGTTATATTCTAGACAAGGTCTGACATAAACCTGAAAAGCAAAAATAAGTACACTTGGATCTTTGCTTTTCAAGATAAGGAAGATAAGGTTAGATATTTTTGCTGCTTTTTTTACTATTTCTTGAATATGAATATCAAATGTAAGCTCATTGTTATAAGTTATACCAAGATCTTTGAACTGGGTTACGGTAGGTAAAGTTATGTTTTCAAGGTCATATGAATGGCAAGGATTGGTTTTACCAACATGCATAATCACAGATTTAACAGTTGAAACAATTAACTGCCACTCATTGCACCAAGTGTTAAGGTTCGAAAGAGAATTTTTAAATCTGAAATTGTTATTGTTTACCGTATCATCTAATTTTACATCATCGGCAAAAAGAAGGGAAGAGGATGGAAGTACATCCGGCAAATCATTGATGTAAATGAGGAAAAGAAGAGGGGACAGTACGCTACCTTGTGGTGTTCCAAGTTCAATCTGGTATGATGAGGACAATGTTTCATTGATGAGATATTTAAAGCTTCTTCCCTTTAGAAAATTTGATATCCATCTTAAGACTTTACCTTCGATGCCATATTTTTCACATTTAAACAAAAGTTTTTCGTGAACAACTGAGTCAAAGGCTTTTTTAAAATCAATATAAGCAATATCAACTGGGATTTTGGAATTTAATGATTTTAAAAGCCTATTAAAAAAGACTAAAAGTTGAGATGCTGTTGATTTATTCCTCATAAAACCAAATTGAAGGTTAGACAAAAGGTTTAAATGCGTTAAAAAAGAAAGAAGACATTTTTTAATACAACTCTCAAAAATTTTACATGCAATACTGGTTAGAGAAATTGGTCGGTAGTTTGCTGGATCGTCTGTTCCTCCTTTTTTGTAAATTGGAATAACCACGGAAGTTTTCCAAACATCAGGTAAGATACCTGAGGACATTGATAAATTAAATATTATCTCTAGTGGAAGTGCAAGAGAAGTGCAACAATTTTTGTAAAAGATTGAAGGAATGTTGTCAGGTGTTGCAGAAGATTTGGAAGGTAATTTTTGAAGAACTTTTTCAATTTCAAATGCGTTAAATTTTATGTTTTCAATTTTTTTGTTTGTTCGCTTTTCAAAATGGGGTAGAATTTTGTTATCCGAAACAACTGGTGTTGCGAAGTTATTGGCAAATGCTTCTGCCATTGTTATCGTACTCTCTCTTTTAATATGTAATGGGAATATGTCTTTTTAACGATTCTTTATTCTCTACCAAAAGTATATTAGATAGAAAAGAGACAGAGATATTTATATGCGATCTCTTCTTAGTTTTAATGGGCGGTCCATTTGTCAACAGGCGTAACATATTCCCCCTCTTGAGAAAAGAAATGACGCCCTCGTCATAAAAATAAATGACGGCAAATCCCGATATGATATAATATAATGAAACGGGTAAAAGGCTAATTAGGAGAAACTGTTACGTAATGTTGACATGGACCGCAAATTAAATGGAAGAGATACGCAAGAAAGAATCTCAAAAATAAAAGAATTTTAAGTTTTAAAAAGAGAGAGAGAGATAACATAAAAGTGGTGTAGCGGTATTTAGAAAATTAAGCAGATAAAAATTAAACAAAAGATTATAATACTATTCACTTAAATTTTTAAAGGCACAAATAAAAGTAATGAAAGACATTAAAACAATATTTTTATGAAAGTGGTACAGTTGTTACAGTATGTCGATTCGATTCACTAAGACATAGAAGAAATTTGATAATGGAAACACAATATTCTCTTGCAAAAACAAAACTAATATTTAAGAGTTATTGTAGCTATGTTGTTGCGGTGTTCCATGAATGTTGAGTTCTTCCTCCAGCTTAGAGAAAGACGGACCCCGTCTTTGTTGTTTAGGATCAGGGCCGTTTGTTGTGATCAAGTTTAGAGATGATTGTGTTGAAAATGGGGTCATTTCATTTAATTAACTGAAGTTAAACATTTGCATGAAGATATCAAAATTGTTGTTGTAGATGATTTGGGTTACTGTAGTTGTTGCATCTTTTATCATGTTGTTGAACCATTTTTAATGCTAAATGAGATTAACGCGTACACGCAGTTATAGATATATGCAGTAATTAGGAAGGTAGTTTTTAAAAAAATTCCAAAAAGTTAATATTATGGTTTATGACTTTCTTCAAGATAACGTAAATTAAATTGGCGTTTTAGATAAAAAATTATAATTAAGGGCATGATTAAAAAATTAAGATTTCTTTATCGCGTTTAAAAATAATACTTCATCATTTTATTCATTCAAGTTATTCATTAATCAAAGAAATTTCGCGATTTAAACTAATAATACATAGTATTTTAATGCCACATAATTTTGATTTCAAAATATTGTCCCAAAACTAAAAGTCTAAACGAATAGGACAAAAGCCAATTAATTAAAAGAAAGTATTATACATAACTTAGGTTGAAAGATGGTATTTAAAGTTTACTGCAAATAGAAATTTTGATCTGATATTTTAGAATTTTAAAATTTAAATAAAAGATGTTTAACCCTTGAAGAATCTTAGTTAAACGTGTTAGTTTTATGTTTGGTTGAAGATGATCCCTGTTTTCATAATCGTTACAGTTGACGAAAAAATTTTTTGATTTACATCCCTTTTTTTCAATGACGGTATTTTTCTATTTACTTTGAAAAAAAAAATTTTGTTTGGTTACCGTTCCGGATTTTCGAACATCCATTATTTTGGTGTTCATTGTCATGTTCCATTTTGGTGAACATTAAAGGATTCGCGACTAGTTATTTTTCTTTATTATCCTTTTTTTTTAATCCGGTCCTTTTTAGGAAGAATGTACTTAAATTAAAGTGGCTGCGCATTTTATCGAAAAATACTGGTTTTTGATACTTTTGTGCAATTATTAAAGAAAAGTGAGAGAAAGAAAATAAATTTTAGCAAAAGTAAACAATTTTAAGATTTGTGTGCATACGAAAAAAAGATTTTTTTAAAGGTTATTTTTATACTTTTTCTGTTAACAGTAACATTTTTTGAAAATGAGTTGAATAAACTGTTGTTAAATCCAACTTTAAAATTATTTTTGGGGTGATTTGAGGATGTTAAGGCAGTGCCAACCAACGACAAAAGACAGGCCTATCTTTTATTCGTGATTTTGAACTCTGCGGTAAACCGAAAATTTGAGAGATTTTAATTTTTAGGAGGAACAATTAGGACGTTTTCATATTAATAACATTTCAATAAGTCGTGAAGGCAGAGTCCCAAAACGTCAAAAATATAATAAAATAATGGAAATGGTCGGGCAGTGAGTTAGATCTCTCATTAACTCATCAAATAATAGGGATCTCTGGTTCAAATAAAAATAAAAATAAAATGAACTGCCTTGCTCAAAAAAAACAAGGAGCTAGCCGACCATTCATACTACGAATGAACATTACTATCTGGTAGTAGGGGTTCCTCTAGCTACTACCCCCTTCACGCTCTTCGACACGGACAAATATCACGTCGTGGTCTTACCAAAACATCAAGTTTTAAAACAAATAGGTTACTGTTGGAAAAAGATTTTAATGAATAAAATGACAAAAAAGAGTGCAAAATTTAATGGAATAAAAGAAAGAATTAGAGTGCAATTTTAAGAAGAAAAATTTACCCAAATATTTAGCCTAAAGAGAAAAAGCAAAAATTAAAGATTTTTTTTTTTTATAAACCCATTACGAAAAATTGTCCATAACCCCGGGGATTGTGCTATAGGTCCCGAAGGGCCAGCAAATCCCAGAAGGGAGGACCTCCACAATGTTATCGTACTCTCTCTTTTAATATGTAATGGGAATATGTCTTTTTAACGATTCTTTATTCTCTACCAAAAGTATATTAGATAGAAAAGAGACAGAGATATTTATATGCGATCTCTTCTTAGTTTTAATGGGCGGTCCATTTGTCAACAGGCGTAACACCATTTCAAAATCATCAGTGATTATTTTTTGATCGATAAAAAGGGGACCAATTTTTGTATTCGACAACGTTTTTGATTTAAAATGTGAAAAAAGATTGTTTTTATTTTTAATAAAAACATTTTCTTTTCTCAAAACATATTCTTTTAGTTTTGATTTAAAATGTGAATCAATACGTTGAAAAGCATGACAATTTCCTTTTCTTTTCCAAATTCTATGACGAGAAAGGAAAAGTTGATTTAAAAAATTAGGATATCTCTGAGATTTTGGTGATATAAGAGGAACATATAATTCAATAAGTTTTAGAAGGAAAGTTAAAAATTTGTTAAATGCTGAATTTGCATCACAACCGTTGAAAAACGAATTAAAATCAGTGTTAGCAATAAGAAAGTTAATTGTAGCATAATCGGCTTTTTTAAAATTGAAGCGTAATTTTTGAACATTTTCTTTTGATGGAAAAAGAATTTCAAAGTATACAGTAGTGTGGTCACTTATTGGAGTTAAGGGTTTGACATTTGAAATAAGAGATTTGTTTGAAGAAAAGACTAAATCAAGAATGTTATTTTCTCTTGTTGGAAAATTGACAAGTTGTTCGAGTCCTTGAATACAAGAAAAGTTAAGAAGAGCTTTGCAAAAATCATCGTTAGCAGTTTCTTTAACCCAGTTAATATGGGCACTATTAAAGTCACCACAAATTAAAAATGGAAAAGAAATATTTTTAACGAGTGTTTAAAATTACCGAATAAGGTTCAAATGTTGTACTGTGATTAGGTTTATATACAACAATAAGACGATGTTTTGAAGATTTATAGAGAAGGTCAATGCAGAGAATTTCGAGATTTAAGGGATTTGGAAAATTAACTTCAAAAGCTCGATAATGATTATTAATTAAAATTGCAACCCCGCCTCCTCGCGATTCGCGATCTTTACGAAAGACTTGAAAAGAATTATTAAGAGATAAAAGACTAGAAGGTACATCGATATTTAACCAGGTTTCAGTTAAAAGAAAAATGTCAACAGAGTGAATTAGATAAAGGAAATTTAGTTCATGAATTTTAATTTTTGAAATTTAGTTCATGAATTTTAATTTTTTTTTAAATATGACGGAGGAAGCGCGAACGCTGTCCTCCACACCCAAAAATTTAGCTGTTGGCGTATCCGATTCGGACAGCCATAGAGGTCAGCCTCAAGCTAAAAGTGCAATGCTGAAGCCTCACCCTAGAGATCCACCCTTCATGATCGGAAGAGTCTCCCAGCCAGGTAAGTTTATGATCCATAGTTTTCATTCTTTTTCTTTCCCAAAAAATGTTTCACTTGAATGAAATCGCAAAGGAGCCCAGACAGCACAAGACGCACTCTTTCTCTCTTCTTTATTTTTTTGGGTCCAAAAAAAGAAAAAATGGCAACTGCAAAAAACTCAAATTGTGACTTTTCTTTTCCCTTTTTCTTTTGTACTTTTTTTATCCAGATTTTTTTAGTTTTTGAAAAGTTTTTGTTTTATAAAATATTTATTGTCACAAACATAATTAAAAAAAGTAAAAAGTTAGTTAAATTAAAGAAAAAATTTCGATAATATTTAAGCATTGCTTTGAAATTTTAATCCATTCAAATAAAATACTTGTATTAAGTTTTTCTGTTTCAAGTTTCTTGAATCCATTCTTTTGCAATTTTGCCATTTCATTTTGTTTCTGTTTTGGAAGATGGCTAAATTTAAATTTACAGGCACAAATGAAACACATATTTGCTAATTCATTTCTAACATCAAATAAATTATTTTGAAGTAAATTTGCCAAACATTCAATTTTGGGAGAGGCAACTAAATTCGGTGAAAATATGTACATTTTCGCAATTTCGAAAGAAATGTTAAAAATAATTTGATTTTCTCGTTTTAAATACGGTATTATTAATTCGGGGTGAGAAATTGCAGTTGCCAAAAGTGTGTCAATTGTGTAGGCATAAATTTTTGCAATTTCGATCGGAAGTTTTGGACATGCTAAAGGTCGAATAATTGGGGCCGGCATTCCAACTTTTATACATTTTTCATAACGGCATTTTCGACAACGTAGAATTTGTTTTGGTAGGCCTAAAATTGGGGGAATTGGTTTCAAAGCTTTGAGCTATCAAGTTAGTGTGAAATCAAAATTCCAATTTTGAATTAAACTAAAAATTTGAATAAAAATTACCGTATGAACAGGTACTACTTTTCTTGCATTTTAAATTTGATTCCAAATAAATTGTTCGTTGAAAAAATACCAAACATGCATTACATGAAATTCCACGATATCGAGGTTGAAAAGAATTTTGTGGTTTTCCACAAATTTTACAATAATACAGTACCATTTCAACTCAATTAATTTATTAAAGAAAATCTAAATTGATTGAGCTATTTATATTTGGCAGTTTTTTTCTAATCTCATTTTATTAAATCTATCTATAAAAATATTTTGATCTTTGTTTCAATCAGAACAAAGACTATTGAACCTTTTACATTTGCATATTCAAATGATAAAGCAAGATAAAAATCAAATCAAAGCTATGTGCCATTTCGCCTGCGGCATAACTGAATTTTTTTCAAATGTCAATTTTTAAATGACATCATTTAATAAAAAAAAACAAAAGAAAACTTTAAAATTTAATTCCTTAAAAACAAAGAAAATGAAATGACGTTTTCGTTGAAAATCACAAAAGGAAGAGATGATGGAAGATTTTGCATTATTATTATTGTAAATTCATAAGATAACATTTTTGAAAGCTGTGATGATAGCTGTTTAAAAACTAGTGTTTTTGTTATTTCAAGATCTACGATATCACATAGCTTTGGAAGTCAGTAAAGCAGTAAATTCAATAAAAATGTTGTCCCCTTTGATTATATCGTTTTCCTCAAAAAATGTAATGTTTTTAATTCTTAGAAACAGTATGTTTATTGAATACAAAACATTAATATTGTTTGCAAAAAAATGTTTTGTTATGATTGCTTTTCGTTTTACATCAAATTTCAAAATACAGAGACAAACCGACATTTGTTATATTACAATTGTTGCAACTACAATACTCTCTTATAATTTAAACGTAACAAAAAAACATCGATACACAAACTTATAAATCACATAAAATATTAATTTAAATGCATAATAAAAAAATTATTAAAGAAAAAAATTTTTTTTCATCATACCAAAAAAGCAAAAAGTTTTATAAAGTAAAAACGAAGAATGGATAATTAACATGCTAAAATAACTGTTGTTTTGTTTATGGTGAATAGAAATGATGTGTTAAAAACTATAACTAATATCCATGGCATTTCAGAAAATTCATCATTTAAAAGTCCCAAATGCTTGCAACTTTTTAAATACAAAAATTTTTAAATATTCTTTACTAAAGAATTTTGTAATTTTGTCGAAACCTTCTTTAATTTCAGATGAACTATAAGCAGATGGTTGAAGAAATCTTTCAATTGCTTTTTCTTGAATATCGGACAAAATATTTTGGACATTCTTTGAAAGCCACGGCAATTTTATATTTGCCAAAATGGAATACAAAAGAAGATAAACTTCATTCATTGGAATTTGATTGAAATAAAATAGTTTTGTCCATGCATCAATTTTTGAATTAAGTTCAATCTTGGAAATTATTCGATCAACTTCAATCAATAATTTGGACTTCTTATTTCTTAAAACAAAAAATTCAAAAAGATACTGTGGATTTTTGGTAACGACGGTAAAAATTGCATAAATTTTCTTTGCAAGATTTAAATATTCTTTTTCAAAAGTTTGAACAGTGTTTTTTCGATTTTTGTTGGACGAAGACATTCCAATTTCGAAGCATTTTTGAAGTCGGCATTTTTGACATCGGGCACCTTTTTGGGATGGAACTGCAAAACAGAAATTAGCATATTATAATATTATTATACCATCCCCAAATAAAAGGAGTATTAAATTCAATTGCAGGTAACTAATTTTTACGATTTTTTTAAAGTATTTCATTGAATTGTGCTTTTGGGCACATTTTTCTTTGATAAAAATCACAAATGTATCTACGATTGTCTCCGATTAACACATTCATTGAACAAAAAATGATTGCAATATTTTTAGATGGACACATTTTTATAAATTTCAAAACAGTTGAATCAAATCAAAGAATACGGTAGTAAAAATTGCCAACGCGATTTTTAGGAAACGGAAATAACGTAACTTGTAACTTAAATAAAAACCCTAAACACAATATTTTTGGTAACAAAAATTCTACTTACTTGTTAAACATAATTTATTATTGTTGCGACATTTGTACTCAACAGTCCGATTTCTTGCTCGAAGAAAAAATGTTGCACATGCCGCACAACTTTGTGCACCGTAAAATCCTGATCGGCGTTGAACAGGTCTTGTACAAATTTTACAGTTTTTTCCAGTCATCTTAGAATATTAAAAAGAAGAGTTTTTTTAAAACAGCAAATTTGATGTAATTTAGCAAAATCAACAGTTCCCAATCACATCTAAACTAAACGCTTTAAAAATATTATTCACATTTTTAAACTGCCGAAATACTTTTTGATTGATCCATCCAAATAGTATGAGCAAATCCTTTCAAACATTTAATTGTAAAATGATATCATTTTTTTTTACCAAATTTGATTTTTATCACTGTCAATTTTACACGTATTATAATCCAGAATAAATCTATTGTTCGCGGTTTCGTTTCCGTAAAATTCGTCATTTAATTTAGTTTTCTTTTCTTTATTTAAATTTCTATTGTCTTTTTTTAAAACAAATTCATTTTTATTTGAGTGTCTTTTGTTCTTACGAGTGAATTAATAAGTGACATCATAAAAAATTAATTTTCACCAAGTTTGATGTTGAATTGTTACAATTTATAAGTACTTCTTTAAAATTTTATATTTAATCTGCTTTAAATACTGTTTAACCACAAAATAATCTTAATATTGCATATATCAGTATTTGGCTCAAATAATAATTGAACATTTTTAAAAAAATTTTTAACTATTTCTTTTGTTTCTGTTGAATTACTTTTTAAAAAACAATTTTAAACACATAATCTAGATGTAGAATAAACTATAAAAAACTTTTTCCTGATTCTATTTACTTTGATTTTAGTAATGTCCAATGCAAGCAAAAGAAAAAGAAACATAAAAACACAAAAATGAAACATATTTCCCAATTTAAAAAGGAACAATTTAAATTTTTTAAAGTTTTTAGGGCTTTATTATATCCCCATGAAGTTATTTCAATTTCGCCATGTTCATCGGAGATGCTAAAAACCAATGGAATAGCTACAGGTTGTAAACATTTTCGATCCCATTGATTCAATGGATTTCCTTTAAAGAAATGATTGTTCGAATCCATTCTGATAATTCCTGCAGCTTCCGCAACAATCCCAGTATAAAATGCATCATCAATTGCAAGAAAATCATGATTTTTGGCT
Source organism: Panagrolaimus sp. LJ2414 (assembly GCA_024447195.1). NCBI lineage: Eukaryota > Metazoa > Nematoda > Chromadorea > Rhabditida > Panagrolaimidae > Panagrolaimus > Panagrolaimus sp. LJ2414. The sequence continues at coordinate 12,280,331 of JAMRXY010000008.1, forward strand.
TGTTTTAAAATAAGTTTAACGGCTTTTGTCGTCATTAAATATGATGCTCCACTCATGTACATTGGATAATAATGATTTTTCCATGTACTGTAGGGAACGTACCTAAAAATGGTCGTTATGCAAATTTTTCGACACTTAAACTTATATATCCAATTACATATACAATAGCATACCATTTATCTTTTGGGTTTCTTATAGCTGGAGAATTTTCAATTACATGCCCAAAAATAATTTTATTCCCAACATTTTCACTAAAATTTTTAAAAAAGCTATTAAACCAAAATTCAAATCTTGAAATATCCACAACTGTATCTTCATCGGATCGAAGAAGGAATTTCGCCGAAGGACAATAAAACTGTTGCCATTGAAAAATTGAGTTCATCTAAAAATGAAAAAAATTACACAAAAATGAACTTAAATAAGGCGGCAGTTTATTTTTTTGGATCTCGTAACGAAAATAAATTTGAATAGAATTGTCTCTACAAAATGACCCTGATTGTCAGGTTTGTGTTGGGCAAACCTGAAAATCATGGATTTAAAAATACGCAAACAGTCGCCTCTTTTAATTATTTGAAAAATACTTTTAAGGTTAAATTTGAATAATCATCTACAATATTCGTGAACACAATATCACCAAATATCTCAGATTCTTCCTGCAAAGATTGCCGGAGGGCATTATTCCATGTCCAACCAATAAAAAATTTGTGAGTAAAGTTTGATCGCAAATTCTGAAAGTCTATTTTTAGTATGTTTGTAATTTTCAATAAAAAATTACGATATCTTTTTGCCAACTTTTTCTTATCCCCATTCTTAGATTATGGGTGGTTGGGGTTGATTGAGTTGCAATTAAAATTTCAGAATTATTTTCACATTGATTTTTACCATTTCCAAAATAAAAATAAGAAATATTTCGATTTTTAAGTTCTATTCGAAATTCTTTTGTTTGAAATGCTTTTCCATTTTTTGAATAACTTGGTACAGTATACGGTAAATGTAAAAGATAACATAACATTTTCATTAAATATACAAAAAGTAATACTGTAAAAAATATACTTTTAAAAGGTTTCATGATTTTTTTTGAAAGAAAATCAAAAAAGAGAAAAAATGGGTAGTTTAAATATGACCTAATTTTTTAACGTTGTAGTTTTTATATCCAGTTATTAAATATCAGCAAAATTTTTGCAAAAAATATTGTTGTTCTATTTTCAAGCTCAAAGGAGATCTTTCATTTGCTGATTTTTTTTGAAAAGGTTGATAGTTATTGAAAATCAGGGATTTTCGTTCTTTCCGTGTGTTAAAAAAAGTTTGAAAAAAGCGAAAGTCCCTGATTTTCAATAACTTTGAGCTTCGAGAACTTTCCTGCGAAATAAAAAAGCAGCAAATGAAAGATCTAATTTAAATGTATAAGGGGAATTTGATTTTTCGTATTTTTTATGAGTTAGGCTTCACACTATTTTGATCATCAAAATTTGTATATTTTTTTTGTTTAGGGCCACTTCGACATACCCTATGAGGACAAATTTCATCAAAGATAAAGAGCCAAAAATAGTATAATGTCAAATTGCCATTGGCAATGACGGAGACATCTAACACTACAATTTTTACAAATGCTGTTTCATTTCTGTTTACCTGCTCAATGTTTATAAAATGAATGCTTTATTAAAAGACGAAAGGTGTGGCATATCCAAAAAAAGCATACTGTAATAAAACAAAAAAACAACAATATAGCTTTTAACTGTGTTAATTAATTTGTATAAATTTATTGTTTAAAAATTTCACACTTTTCATTATTTTGTTCCCAAAAATAATTTGATTCCTGCACATAAAAAACAAATTTTTTGTTAAAAATTTTTGTAGAAAAATTTCTTTGAACCATTTCACATTCATAATTTGAGATATTTGAAGGAATTTCACATTGAAATGGCGTGTAACAAATTTCTAAATTCCAATTTTCATTTTCTTTAAAGCATTCAAAAATTGCATTTGCATAAACAAAATTTGATTTAAAATTTGTGAAATTCGAAAAAAACGAAACAAATTTTGCATTCAAAGATAAAATTTCATTTTTTGGAATTGGGTTGAAAGGTTTCAAATTTTTTAAGCTTTCCGGTTTTCCAAGTGTGAATCTATTTTTTACTTCTCGAACTTTTTCAGCTGCGATTTGGACATGGTATATTCGACCTTGATCCGGATCAATGGTTACTGTAACACCATTTGCTAATCCAGGCCAATGAATCCATGGTGTTTCAACTTTGGAGGTTTTTAAAACTGATTTTCCCATAAATAATGATTCTGCTGTTTGCAAAGATTCAATCGAATGCAAAAGTGAAAAGTTTGAAAATTCTTTGGCTAAAAATTACAAGTTTTATTAATTGTAAGCAAGGATGCCAACAGAATTTTATTTTGGATGAAGCATTTCGAGAGATGCCGCCTTTGATCTATTGTTGATGGCGGTAAAAGATCAAAGGATTGTTTTGATTTTGAAAAGGGCACACGCCCTACTCTGCTGGTATCCCAAAGTGTATGTCTTAAAATTTGTAATACAAACCAGCATCAATTTTTGCATAACTTCGATGATAGGTAAATGCTGCCGCATCTGGAAATTGTTTTGTCCATTTCGAAAATTCGGTAAAATAATTTTGTTGTTTAGGAAATAGAATTTCATCAATATCTGCGATAATAATATAATCAGCAGCTTCCTGAAATTATTTTTCTATCAAAGATAATTATTCATTATAGATTGATCATAGTTGATTATAGAAATTATGCTCATTGCCTGAGGGCATTTATAATTATCGATTAATAACTTTCTTACCCGATATTTCATAACACAATCAGTAAGAGCTAAATGTTGATTTCTTGAAATAATTTCTTTCATTGGGTTATATCCAATATCACTGATAATTTTGGAATCAAAATCAAAATATGCAAATTCTTCAATTTTAATCCATCTTTTTGCTTCATAATTCTAAAATTGATATTTGATATTTTTTTAAATAAAAAATGAAACCTTTAATATCTTCATGATTTGTGTCATTGCAGAATTGACATACTGTACTTGCAGATCAACGCCAAAATGATGGTAAATTTCAGTTGCAAAAATTAGCTGCTGCCATCGAGATTCATACAACATTGGCGCATAACACATTACAACTGGAAAACTTTCAAGTACTGGAGTTTTGAAATTAAGATCTATGATTTCAGAAGTTTCTGCAGAAGTTATCCCAAAAAATTCTGGATTTAAAACTGTAGAACAATTTCCAAGAAAAACTTCCCATTTACAATTTGTTGATGGATCATTTGTTGCCATTCGAATTTGAAGTTGTGAAGACATTGTTTTTGTTTGATTTTTTGAATAACATCGAAAATTTAAATTTGGCTGTTGTTGTAATATCTCTTTATAAGTGTTTAATAGAATTATCATTGAATTTTCAGAATATCTGAAATTTAATAAATAAACTTTTTACAAATTTTAGTTTTGATAAATTACAGCTTGGAAGTACTGTAGTAAATGGTAGAGAAAATTATAAAATGGCTTTTATTTGATGCATTATCATTTGATGTAATAAATTCTAAAAATTGCAATTAAAAAATGAATTCTTGTCGAGGAAGATGATAAAAAATATATTTAAAAAAAATCAATATACGTCAATTAAAATATATAATTTAAATGAACAACGTTGTGTAAAATTTTTATGCTTACTTCCATTGTTCAAGTAAAGAAATATCAGCAGAAAAACTACACTGTAACATGTAAATTTTAAAAGCCGTTTTATTTCAATTCGAGCCATTATACAATTATTAACAATAATATGCTTCAAAAAAGTTAATCGAAATCATCGAGATGATGAAAACAAAAAAACTTTCACAAAATTAAAGTTTTCTTTTTTTAATCCAATGCAAAAAAGATCAAAGATATAAAATGATATCATTTCTTTCTTTATTACAGTAAGAACAAAAGAAGCACAAATAAAATAAATTATCAAAAAACAAACAATAGAAATTAAAATCAACAAAAGAATAAAAAAATGACGAATTTTACGGAAACGAAACCGCGAACAATTAATTTTTTCTGGATTTTATTACGTGTAAAACTGGCAAAGATAAAAATCTAATTTGGGAAGAAAAAATGATATCATTTTACAATTAAATATTTGAAAGACTTGTAAAATTTTTAAATTTTCAAGTAAAAAAGGACTTTCTTAAAAATAATTTAATTTCGAAACTCCAAAAAATGGACGCATTTTTTTCGATAAAAATTGTTGCACTTTTATGGTTTTGTATTCAATGTACAGTTCATAACATTTTATTACGGTATTCAAGAACTCGGGAAGTACAAGATATGTTTTTTTCGTCTGTTGCTGTATTTTGTACAGAAATTGTAAAAGTTGTATTTTGTTTAATTATGATTTCGATCCAAGATGGTGGAATTGTTAAGTAATTGTTTTAATTTTTGTAAGATTAATTTTTATTTAAAAATAGAAGTATCCAGAAACAAATCATTGAACAGCCGAAAGATACCCTGAAGGTATGTGTCCCTGCAATGTTATATACAATTCAAAACAATCTTTCTTACATTGCCGCAACACATCTTGAAGCTGCTACTTATGCGGTAATTGTTCTTGAATATTTTATGCAAATTTAATATTTTTGCTATAAAATTAATTTTATAGGTAATTTCACAATTAAAAATCTTTGCAGCAGTTATATTTTCAATAATTCTTCTTCAAAGACAACCATCTTCGAATCAATGGTTTTCATTTTTGATGCTTTTTGCCGGAGTTTCGTTGGTTCAATTTCAAACAAATGGGAGCTCAAAATTATTAAAAGTTGAACAAGATCCATTTTTTGGTATTTATTTTTTGTTTTTAAAGGTTTTAAATTAAATTAATATATGTAGGAATGTTTTTTTATATCCCTGATTTTCAGGTTTGTGGAATACAAACCTGAAAATCAGGGTCTTTTTATTAAGATAAATCTATTTTCTTTCCAAGACCCAAAAAAAGGAAAAAATACGTACATCATTCTAAAAACTCGAAAAAGAATTATGCAAATTTGTAATTTTTAAAGAAATTTTAAAGGATTTTTTGTTACCTGTATTGCATGTCTGATATCCGGATTTGCTGGGATTTTCTTGGAAAAAATTTTAAAAGGTTCTGCCCCAGTTTCGTTATGGATGAGGAATCTTCAAATGGCAGTTTTTGGAATTCCAGCAAGTTTTTTGGCAACCCTACTTCAAGATGGCACAAAAATTAAAAATCATGGATTTCTATTTGGATTTGATTCAATTGTTTGGATAACAGTTTTGTGGTATGGCATCGGAGGATTAGCTGCAGCAATTTGCATAAAATATTCAAGCACAATTGCAAAAGATTTTGCAACAAGTTTTGCAATTATTTTATCAACAATTGGTTCCATCTATGTTTTTGGATTTCATCCAAGTTTATCTTTCATGTTTGGAGCAGTTTTAGTAATCTTTAGCATATTTTTGTACAGTAATAGTTCGTCGTCTAATACTGTTTCAAAAATGTTTTATAAAAAGTTTCAAATAAACGTCGTTTAAAAATCGTTGTTGCTTTATTTTCACAAAAATTGAGTTTAAACTTTGATGAAAATAAAAAAATGAATTTCTGAAAATTAAACAATTTGTCAATCCTTGATAAACATGATGCAAGGAACCCCATGTCGACGGAAATAGGTCAAAGAAATCCCCAACCAAAATAATCTGTATCAGTTCCAAAAACAGATTCTGGCTGCTTTTATGCTGAAGCTGTTACAATCGAATCTCGATTTAAAGTGATTCTCTCTCAATCTCATGAACACTTAAAATTGCGGTTTGACTATAAACTTAAAATCTTTATAGTAATCGATACGAGAATAAATTAGGTCAAAAAGTTGTGAAATTGTGTTAAGATCATAAATTATTATTTTTAGTTTAAAGTCCGCCTTTAAAAAACTCATTTTGACTTGCAATCAATAATAAAAATGCAGAAAGCGAAAGTATATCCAACTATAACAAAGCAGTAAAATTTCAATTTTAGACTTGCAGGTTTTACGAAATGACAATACGATCTATTAAATATTTTAAGACGTTCAAAAATTTTCGAAGATACTTTTTTGGTAATCGAAAATCTTACACTTTTTTCATTTTGTTTTTCTCAACTCTTGTTTTTTGGCGATTTTATTACAGAGATGAAATCGATACCGAAAATTTGGAATTTCTTCTTAATCAATGGAATGAAAGCCATGAATGGTTGCAAAGAAGGTATAAAAATATTGTTTTGAAAATTATCATATTCAATTTTTTAGTTTAATTCAATGCTCGATTCTTTTTGATGAAGAACATTCAAATTATGATGAATTTTCAAAAAGAGCATCTGCTTGGAAATATGAAGTTTCAGAAGCAGACTTTTGGAAAAGCCTTGAAGAAACTTCAAACATTTGTGAAACAATAAAAAATAAATTTGCATTTTTTGAAAAGCCTTTAAGCATAGAAGAAGCAGAATTTCCGTTAGCTTATGGAATGCTGGTTTATAAAGATATTCGACAAATGACTTTTATGTTATCAGCTTTTTATCAACCCCAAAATGCATACTGTATTGCAATTGATCAAAAAGCAACTGAAAATTTTAAAGCACGAATGAAAGTTTTTGGAAAATGTTTTCCAAATATTCATATTTTTGTAGGTTTTAAAAACCCCCTTTAAAATGTCTAAAAAGTATTTTAGGTTGTAAATCAAAGTGTAAAATGGTGTGGCCCTGAAATTCCTTATATTGTTATTTCATGTGTTCAAAAATTAAATGAAAGAAAACATTCATGGAAATATTATCAATATCTTAGTGGAGTTGATCTTCCCCTTAAAACTAATTTAGAAATGGTCAGAATTTTTAAAGCTTTAAATGGAACTTTTAATACTGAAGTACATAATCTTTTTCCTGGTAGATACAAGGATGTAAGTATAGTAATTTATATTTACATAATTTCAAGAATTAACAAGATAGAATATGCTTGTAATTCTTAAAAAAGCCCTTGCAGTTATATTTTTTACAGAAAGGTGCCCCACCATTGCCGATTTGGTTGTCATCCCTTTCCGCAACATTTTCGCGTGCCTCTGCAAATGTTATTGCAACTCATCCAAAAGTTAATGAGCTGTTAAAATTCTTACAAAAAACCGAATGCCCTGATGAATCAATTTGGGCAACTCTGGCTGGAAATCCTGAATGTAAGTTTAAAACAATATCAAAAAAAGCGGAGGTTTACATACTTTTTTGGGTCTTGCAACGAAAACAAATTTGCCTTGACAAAAAGACCCTGATTTTCAAGTTTGTGCTGCATAAATCCTGAAAATCGGGAATCAAAAGATACGTGAATCGCAGCATCCCATGAAAAAAACACAATAAAAACTTATGCAAATTTTAGATATAAAAATGCCTGGAGGATTTTCAGCTTCAAAATTTCATGCAAAAATCCAATCTGAACTTCCGCATAAATCTAATTTGACAAAATTATCACCGATTTTAACAAATTCAAATTCATTCCAGCTACAATCATATTACATTTCTCGATATCAAGTTTGGAATGTAAAGGAAAATAATTTTACAGGAAAATGTGCCGGAACTTGGAAGAATTTATCATGTGTTTTTGGAGTTGGAGATCTTCCATCATTAATTGTGCGGCCAGAATTAGTTGCTCATAAATTATATATTGACACACATCCAGCTGCATTCTTTTGTCTTTATCAAAAAATTCGACAAAGATCCTTGGATTTTGCAAATCAACAAAAGTTTGATGCTTCAAATTATGCAAATTTGCCACAAGTCTTACATTCACAAGGAAAATCCCTGGATGATGTCAAATTTTTCTTTTAGTTGTTTTTTGTTTATGTAAAAATTGTCATATGGTAATTTTAAAGGACTTTTTTTCTGATCTCTGTTTGTTCTTTTATTCTGATATTGTTTGATATGTTTATTACGGTAGTTTTTGAAAACAATAAAAAATTTTATCAAAACTATTGAAGCAAACAGATTACAAATAAAACATTTCAAAAAGTTTTTTTCAAATCATAACAAGAACAGTATGCAATATCTTCATCAAAATTCATATATCAAGATTTCCAATAAATGGAATGCTTCTTTCCAGGAAGCAAGAATCTTCCTACATATAGTAAGTTACTTTTAAGTTATTCAAATGCCGTATTTTCTGCTTGTACATAACATACCGTATATTCTGATAAAAAAGGGAATGTTAAGTTTGAGATGTTTATTTCTTGAAATATTTTGTAAAAATTTGTCAAAACTACTGTAAATGTATCATAAAATATGAGTAATAATTTTCTAAAAAACTTTCTATTTTTTTCAATGTAAACTTACACTAAAAATTAGTCCTGTTCACAGTAGCTCAACTAAGGTTTCATAAAAAAACTTAAAATTCTGGAATTTTCGAAAGAAAACAATACGCTTTGTTATTTTTCTACACATACACTTTGCTTTAAATAGGCTTTATTAATTTTTAATATTTAAAATAAAATCAAAAATAATTACATTTTCTGTTAAACAAAGTTGTTCAAATTTTTTTCCAGCTCAAATTTGATTTTTTATTAATACTTATATAACCATATTTTGAATTCCAGAAACTCAAAAATGCATATTCTTGTAACTGGTGGAACAGGATTTACCGGATCCCATTGCGTTCTCGAACTTCTTCAATCAAATCATACTGTAACAGTTATTGGAAATCTTGCAAATTCTATTTCAGGTAGAGTTAGGAAAAAATGGTGCCAAAAAATAATATTTTATTCCAGATTCCAAAGAGCAACCAATTTGTTTGAAACGAATTGAAGAAATGACTGGCAAAAAGATAAACTTTAAAAGAGTTGATTTGCTGAATTTTTTTGCCTTGGAAAAAATTTTTACAGAAGAAACACCCTTTGATGCAGTGATGCACTTTGCATCTTTGAAAGGTTTAAGTGAATCGTGTCGAGATCCCCTTAAATTTTATTACAGTAATATTGTTGGATCTTTGAATTTGTTATCTGTAAGTCAAAAAATACTATTAATATATACGGTAATGAAAAGAATCAATTACCTTAAAGAAGATGTTTCATTCGCTGCTTTTGTTGATTTCGAAAGAAAGTTCGAGAAGCTCAAAGTTATTGAAAATCAGGGACTTTCGCTTTTTAATGTTAAAAAAGTTAGAAAAAGCTAATGTCCCTGATTTTTAATAACTTTCAGCTTCTCGAACTTTCTTCCCAAATCAAAAAAAGCTGCAAATGAAAAATATCCTTTAAAATTTTGAATATACATTATACCCTTGAACAATATTACAATTTTCAGTTGTGTAAAAAATACAATGTTAAAAATTTTATATTTTCTTCATCCGTCGTTGTCTATGGCACTTCAATGCAAAATTCAGCAATAAAAGAAGAAGCTGCCGATGGCATCAAAATTACAAGTCCATATGGACAATCAAAATTTATGATTGAACAAATGTTACGAGATATTGCAAAAAGTGACCCAGATTGGAATATAATTTGTTTAAGATATTCATGCTTAATTGGGGCTCATCCCTCAGGGTTAATTGGTGAAGATTCAAAAGGAATTCCAAGTAATTTAATGCCATATATTTGTCAAGTTGTCACTGGAAAACGACCGTTTCTAACAATTTTTGGAGATAATTTTGGCACACCTGATGGAACTTGTGTTCGAGATTATATTCATGTAATGGATGCAGCACGAGCAAATTTAGCTGCTCTTAATCGAATTTTGAAAGAAAAAAGTATCGGATTTGAAGTTTATAATATTGGAATGGGAAAGGGACATTCTGTTTTGGAAATGGTTAAAGCAATGCAAAATGCATCCGGAGAAAAGGTCTGAAATACGTTTTTGTTAAAGGAGGAGATCCACCAGTGTTGCCGCGACGCCGAGCGTCACCTTTTTGTGCTCGGCGTCGCGGCGTCGACGCCGGGAATGACGCCGGAGACCAAAATTTTAACAAAAATTTTTCAATTCTTTGTTTTTAACATTAGTTCTAATTTTCTTAACTGTAATTAGTTATAAGTTTAACAATAACATACATTTCTAATATGTTTAAAACAGTTTTACTTGATTTTTATGAATTTTTAAAAAAATGCTCTCTGGCGTCACTCGGCGTCGGCGTCGAGGTTTTTGGAAAATCGGTAACACTGGAATTCACTTTTTTTACAAAAATCAGGGGCTCATTGGAGCTCTCTTTTTATTTTTTTTTCCAGCTGCAGTGAACAAATAAAATAAGCTCCAATGAAGGTGTTTTCGCGTCGAGAGATGCAATCGAAATCGTGAGTAAAAAGTTTATTCACGATGGGTTTCACCCTTTAAATCGGAAAAGCCTGCCAATTTAAACATCTTTAAAACATTGATCTTGAAATGGAAATTTTTAGATTCCAATAAAAATCATGGAACAACGTCCTGGAGATGTTGCAAGTATATTTTGTGATACGACAAAAGCTGCTAAACTACTCAAATGGAAAGCGCAATTTACAATTGAAGAAATTTGTCGAGATGTTTGGAATTGGCACAAAAAGAATCCATATGGATATACTGCAGAAAATGATAACAGCTTGAAACATGGTTAATCTTTATCCGTTCGATTTCTTTACTTATTGATATATAAATGTTGTAACATAATTTGTTTGGATAAATATAAAAAAGGTGTAAAATCGTAATTTTTAATTTATATGGCTATACCCGATATATGATATAATAATGCCATCTGAATGTCACACACATCTCCTTTTCGCAAAAGATTAGCAATAGAGAGAAACTGCTAGATAAGATGCAAAATGAAAATTTCATATTATATTAATATATTTTATTCTTAAACTCTTTGTTTTTATTGTATATACTTTCCAAACGTAAATTTTTTATGTATGTATTTTTCAAATTGTAAATATTTATTTTTTGCCTCGTTCCACTACTTCGGTAATCGGAGCGTATAAATAAAACTAAAAAAAACTAAAAAAGCATATATAAAATATTAATATCATTAACTTAATCATTTGGTAAGTATTGGTGGAAAAATGAGAATCGATATTTACCGGAATCATCAAGATTAAACATATTCCTAAATTTAATTAAAAGGATTTTATCGATTTAGTTTCTAGAACCAGAAGCACCAACAAAACATGACATCATTTTTAAATATTATTTAATTTTATAACAATAAAACCAGAAAAAAATACTGCGATTTTTCAAATATATTTTGAAAGATTTAAAAAAAACAATAAAATTAAAATATAATTTTTTACCATAATCTTCAAGTTATACACAAAGTAAGATAATTATGGTACCGTTTTCCAGAAGATTAAATTGCTTTCTTGTTTTTACTGTTTTTATTAAAATTTTTATTTTCAATTATGTCTGGATTAGTAGTATAAAATCGAAAGAATTCTTAATTGAATTTAAAGATTTAAATATTTCATATTTTTATTACGGTTATGGAGAACATTCTTGTTACGGTAACAGTCTTTTAATTGCAACTATGTCAAGACCAAATGCATCAGATTTAAGAATGGGAGTTCGAAATAGTTGGAAAAGAGATATTGTAAGTTTGCAAATTACTGTATTTAACTCAACAAATTTAAAATCTTAACAACACAAATTATTTCATTAAAATTATTTACTGTTTACAGCCATCAAACATTTCACATAAATTCTTTATTGGATGGACATGGAATATTACCCTTAGAGAAACTTTGAATGAAGAATCCCAAAAATTTGGTGACATTGTTTTTACGAATATTGTAGATGCTTATTCAAATTTAACTTTAAAGGTTTGAAATAAATTTGAATAAATACATAAAATCATTTCCATTCCAGATGACAGCAATCTATCAATGGCAACAATTTTTTTGTCCAAATGTTTATTATCTTTTAAGGGCCGATGAAGATACAGTACTTGATGTTTCAAGATTACAGTATTGGTTAAATAAAGAATTTAATGTTATCAGCAAAAATTTGAATGAAATGGTTATTTTTGGACATGTTTTTGAAAGAGCTCCAGTTCAAAGAGATCCGAACAATAAATGGTAAGACAATAACTTATTAAAGGGGGCTGTTCATTCTTTCTTTTTCGGGTCTTGAAACGAAAATAAATTTTAATGGATTTTTCTCGACAAAATAACCCTGATTGGCAGGTTCGTGCTGTGCACAAACCTGACAATCAAGAATCAAATAAATAAAATGTTGCTTTTTTGAACGAAAATATTTTTTGAATCATTTGCTTCTTAAATGAGATCTAATATTTTTTTCTTTCTTTGATTTCACAAGAACGTTCTCGAAGTTGAAAGTTATTGAAAATCAGGAACTTTCACTTTTGTAAAACTTTTTAACATTAGAAAAAAGTGAAAGTTCCTGAATTTCAGTAACTTTCAGCTTCTTGCAAAATCAAAAAATAAAACAAACAAGTAATAATTTCAATGTTTTTAATTAACTATCCCTTAAGGTATGTCCCCTATGATGTTTACAATCAAACTTATTACCCTGATTTTGTTAATGGACCTTGCTATTTAATAACTTCAAAAGCTATTCAAAGAATATTGAAAGAAGCTAAAAATCATAAATATATGGTCAATGATGATGCACTTCAAACTGGAATCATCGCAAAAGAACTTGGAATTTATGTAACTGATTCAAGAAAATTCATTGCCTATGGGAATCCATTGAATCAAAGTCATCATGAATGTGATGAAAATGGAACACCTTTTTTATTTAACATTTTTGATGAAGCTGGTGAAATCGAAACTGTCCAAAATGGATATGATATTGCTCTTAAAAAATTAAAAGAATTAAATTGTTCTACTTCTTCAATTTTAAAAGCATTGAAATAAAAACATCTAATTCTCATAAATATGAAATCAAAAAATTATAAAGATCCATTGCAAAAAATTCTAGTTGTAATTTTATTAAAAGCAGGCATGAGAAATACGGCCGAAAAAAACGGCCGGCCGCGGCCGCGGCCGAAAATTTGACGGTCGGCCGGCCTCGCAACCTAAAATTTTTGGCCAGCCGGCCGTGTTTTTCCTACTAATAATTTTTTTGTTTAAAATTTTAGCCATTTCATTTTTTCCATTTTTTTCCAACATGAAATTAAACAATATTTACATTTTGACATCAGATATCAAAGAAAAACGATTTACAGTAAAAAACCTTAAGATTTTTAACTTTTAAAATCTTTAAGCAATCATCAAAACATTAGTTTTTGTAACTGTATTTTTTTGCGGCCGGCCGTATTTCTCATTCCTGATTAAAAGTCTTAAATTGCTTACATTTGTTAATCAATGATTGGCTATTAAAGAAGGTGTATCACAAGAAAGTTCGAGAAGCTGATAGTTATTGAAAATCAAGAACTTCCCCTTTTTTCCGGCATTCTTACAATAGAAAAATGCGAATGTTCCTGATTTTCAATAACTTTCAGCTTCGAGAACTTTCTTGCTAAATCAAAAAAGCAACAAATGATAAATCTTCTTTAAGCAGTTGTTTCAAAAAGAATTAAAAGTTTTAATTTTTTAACATAGCCTCCTGCTACAGTACCCTATACATAAGATATCGATCACTGAAAAACTTTAATGCATTTTTATTTTTGTAAAAGAATTTGAAAACCAGTTTGTATAAACTAAACAACTCGTTAAACAAAAGAAAACGAAATATTTCGATAGTAAAAAATTGAAAGGGCATTGTTAAAATTTTATCATAAAGCACAACCAACTTAAAATAATGTGTAAAAGTGAAAGCTTTGTTCATTTTCAAAAATCCGGATAAAAAATTAAAGAAAAAGTAAAAACAGGTTTTTTTGAAAAATCTTTCAATATTTGAATCAAGAGAATTTTTTGGCATTTTAATCATGCAAAAAAATTCGTTCATTAAATTACTGTTAAAAATGTGTTGACTCATTATAAAAAAACTTTTAAATTTAAAAAAATATTTTTCAGGTACATTTCCTCTTTTTTCATAAAATGCAACGACTTGATTGTACTGTAAATAATTATGCTTGGGGAAAGAAGGGAAGTGAATCGGAAGTGGCAAACATATTTGCAGCCGGGCATGAAAATTTTAAAGTTTCACCTTCGATGCCATATGCTGAACTTTGGATGGGTACACATCCAGATGGACCGGCAAGAGTTCGAGATTCATCAGTAAATTTAAGCAAATTTATTGCAAAAAACGACTCTGAAAGTGGTAAAGATGAAATTCATTTACCATTTATTATGAAAATTATGTCCATCAAACATTCCCTTTCTCTTCAAGTTCATCCTACAAAAGCATGTTGTTTTTTTTAATCAATCTTTTGCTGATTTTTTATGATTATGCAAGAAAGTTCGAGAAACTGACAGTTATTGAAAATCAGGGACTTTCGCTTTTTTCGAACATTTTCACCATGGTTTTGCAAAAGTTACATTTATGACATCTGAGTGTCTAGAATTTGTTCAACGATTTTTCTCAGTGCAATAAAAAGCGAAAGTCCTTGATTTTCAATAACTTTCATGTTCGAGAACTTTTTTGCGAAATCAAAAAAAGCAGCAAATGATAGATCTCTTTTAAATATCAAATGTGAGTCTCACAGCTTCTAATAAATAATATTTTAGGAGCAAGCTGAGTATCTTCATGCTAAGGATCCAATCAATTATCCTGATCGTCATCATAAACCTGAATTAGCATATGCCCTTACGAAATTTGAACTACTTTGTGGCTTTCGACCTGCAGTACAAATTTTACAAAATCTTGAAGCTTTTCCTGAACTTGCAAAAATTATGGGTGAAACCGAAACGAAAGAATTTAAAAAATTGATTGAAAATGGTCATAAACAAGATAGTAAAGAAATGAAAGAAGCTTTAAAACATTGTTTTTCGAAGATGCTTTATTCTCAAATTGAGAGACCATCTTTAGTTGAAGAACAATTGAAAAGTTTTTACAATCGATTGGAATCTGGAATCCGTGGGGCACTTATTGAAGAGACAATTCCAGTTTTGGAATCAATGCGAAAACATTTCCCCGGGGATGTTGGATGCTTTTCCCCACTTTACTTGAATCATATGATCCTTCAACCTGGAGAATGTTGCTTCTATGCTGCTGAAGAACTTCATGCATATTTAAGTGGAGGTAATTTACATATTTATATTACACCTTTTTAAAATTATACATCCCTACAGTAGACTACAGTATCCCTGTTTTTTTAGAATGCGTTGAATGTGTTGGATGTTCAAATAATACAATTCGAGCAGCCTTAACCCCAAAATTTATTGATCGAGAAGCTTTGATAAATGTTTTAAATTACCGTATGACAGAACCTGAATTTTATTTAGTTCCACCCCAAAAATTGAAGAATTATCCAAACGTTACTGAATATGCTCCAGATTGCAAAGATTTTATTCTTCATGAAATTCAAATTTCAAAACCTTTACAAGAGACTTCTTTAAATGCCATAGATTCGAAAACAATTCTGCCATCTTTAAAATGTGGCTCAATTTTGGTAATCGTTGAAGGGGCAGCTTTATGCAAATATCTTTTAAATGAAAGAAATGTCAAACGCGGAGATATTTTTTATATTGCCCCAGGGCAGTCTATTCAAATTTCCCCAACTTCTGATCAATTTTTGGGTTATAGAACTTTCAGCTATGAAAATGGTCCGAATCATTCATTTCGAAAATTCGGATAAAAATATATAATTTGTCTTTCATAGTAAAATGTTTGATTATCATTTTAACGCGATTTGTCTTTTTTATGTTTTTAGTATAAATGTTTAGAATCTCCTGTTTTATAAAAGTCTTAAATTTTTTCACGCTAAAATAAAAAAATCACAAAACCAAAAATTTTAAAAGGCGATCATTGGATTTAAAAAATCTAAAAATTTGTGTATGATAAAAATAGAAAAAAGTTAGTTGAAGTTATTATTCATGATTAACAAATGATTAAGTTTTTTTGCAATCCTGGCACGGTATTTACCTTTACCCAAAAGGAGCAGGAAGTTTTTCAGAAAATAATTGTAGTTAAAAAATAATTTTAAGTTTTCCGTTTTCCAATTTCGAAAAAAATTTTAGTTGATTCAGATTAAATTTTTTTATGATATCATTTCATTCTTTAATACAGTAAGAACAAAAGAAGCACAAATAAAAATTAAAAAAAATTATGAAGAAAACAAAAGAATTTAAAATCAACAAAAGAAAATTAAATGAGGAATTTTACGGAAACGAAACTGCACACAATCGATTTATCCGGGGATTTCATTATCTAAAACAGGCAGTGATAAAAATCAAATTTTGTGGAAAAATGATATCATTTAACAATTAAATATTTAAAATGATTTTAAGATCAGACGATAAAATTTTTTGGACTAAGGGATTTTAAAAATTAAAGTTTTTTATTTACCTAGCTTAATTGTTCAAATTTTACAATTTTGTAACAAAAATTTTAAACGGCCTGAAAATTCGGCCCAAACTAGTCAGCTGTCCGGCCACATTTTCAAATCCTGTAATTTTATGTTTTCACGACCTTTTTTGGTTTGATATTTATTAATCTTAATTAAATTAACGGAATAACATTATTTTAATAATTTAAATTAAATTACAGAAAAATTTGATAAAAAATCAAAAAATTTCCAAACCATTTAAGATTTCTATAAAAACAAGTTCAATGATAATCACTAACTTCAAATGCATTGAAACCTTTTTGAATCAAAATTTGGCAACTTTTTCAACCGATTAAACCTGACAGCTGGATGATTCAAATATATATTTGAATTTAGGGTTTCCGAAGGAGGTTTTATTTCAGGGCCATAAATTCGTTGAAACATTTTTTCATTCCAACAAATATATGCCCCGAAATCCTTTTCAGGCAACATTTTATTTGCAAACATTTCAGGAGATTTTTCTAGCGCAATTAAATCTTCAACACCGTAAATGCATAAAAATTTTCTCCAAATTCTACTAAAACATGTAGCATTGACTGTACTCCAATTACTTTTTCTGGAAATCAGAATTTTAACAATTTGCATATTTTTCCTTTTTTCTGGGTTTCGCAACAGAAAGGGATTGGTATCTACAAAAATCCTGATCATCTGGTTCATGAACATGACGATCAGGGTTTTAAAAATCAAAACCGATCACTCTTCCCTTTAAGACTTTTTACCTTGTAAAAAATTGGTGTCCACCAACTTCATCAACACATCTATGAAAATACCCTCCGGGGATGTTTAAAGCTTCAGTAGCTAATAGCGTAGAATAAATATTTTCATCATTAGCAAAATAATTTTTATCATTAAATTGTAATAAAGTTTTTGTTAAATCAAGTTCTGTAAAAATGTAATAAATCATTTCCTTTGATAATGCCGCTTCTGTCATTCCTTTTACAAATCTCAAAGTCTGTGATTCTTCTGTGCCATTTAAATTTTTGTGAGATTCTAAAATATCAAAATTCTGTTTTGTTACATTATGGTTTTTTAAAAAATTTTTACCATTTTTAAAAATTTTTAATTCTTCAAATGTCCAATTATAATTTCTGTTAATTCTTTCTGGATTAACTGGAACCATCATCACATCATTTGTGCCATCCAACCATGTAAGAATTTGAACAATTTCGGCATTTGTTTTAATTGCAACATCATGACTCTGTAAAAATAAATACGGTATAAAAAAAATGATTTTTTGCCACAAATTATTGTACCAATAATAAAATGGCATATTTCCAATTAAATTTAATTAAAATTTTTAGGCATTCAAATTGTGCATAAGTATTAAAATGTCCAGAACTGTCAATTGGGAATTCTTTTTCGGCAACAAAAACATTTGAAAAGCATGAAGAAAGTGAACGAATCTGTGTTCGAAAGATTTCTGTGGATTTTGAATCAATACTGAAACAGTAAAAATTTTGTGGAGCATAAGTTGTTGCTAATTCTTGTTCCATAATAAAATAATCCTGGAAAAAAATTGGATTAAAGTAAACATAACAGAGGCCTTGATCAAGCCAAAGACCGAGGCCGGGCTTTACTGAGTTTATTTTTAGGGATTTAGAACAAAATTGTTAGAAGAGGGTAAAAATGAACGTTATTTAAATAACAAGTCTCGGGTCAAACACTTGCGGGTCTGGTTTTTTTCATGGCTTAATTTTTAGGAATTTCGAAAACCGTTTTTAAAGGTGAAATATGCAAAATGAACAAAAATTTGAAAAAACGACCAGAAAAAAATTGAGGGCCGAGCCGAATCTCGAAAAAGTCGGTCCTAAACTATTTCTAAATATAGTAATGCAAACTTCAAAGCCCTTACAGTATACACGTTTTTTACAAATGCAATGGGAAACATTGCTTCTGCGGCACTTAAAGGCTTTTTTGGAAAATAATGTCTTGAATAAATATCAGCACATTTCATTGGAAAATTATCCGGAGTTTTCCATGTTATTCGTTTTTGAGCATATTTAGAAGTTACAATTTTTCTTTGAGTTTCATTTCTATCAAAAAAGCTATCACAATTTAAAGATTTTGTTATTTCAGGTTTAATAAATTTTCTGGGATAAAATTGTAATTTCATAAAATATGTTATAAAAATGATAATAAATGGTATCATGCTTACATTCAAAAAATACACATAATTAAATCGTAAAATTCGGTTTAACGTTTTTTGCAACATTAATATCAAGCCTGATATCATGAAGCTGGTAATATTAAATTCTAGTTTCAATACTTTCAAAATTAATAGTAAAAGTTGTTAATCCGAGCTGGGCTGTATTTTATCTTTGATCATTTTCTGCCTTGTACTTTTCAAAAAGTTTATTTCCCATTTTGAAGATGCAACGTGCAATTTTTGAGTTTCTGCGAGAAATTCGCCGAGAACGTTTCAGTCGATTTTTGCTTTGTCAAAAACTTTAACAAAGAAAAAATCTCAAAAATCTTACGCTTTTGCAAAAACAAACAATAGGAATTATTATTGATGAAAAGATAAAAATGATGTCATCGAAGAAATATATTTATTTTTTATTTCTCTTTTACAGTGTTGTGCTTTTTATTTTTTGTTGACTGCGACTCCGGAGTCGATTGATCGACTCCGGCGGCACTTTTTCTTTGATGTTTTGGAAGCATCGACTCCGCCTCAGACTCCGGAGTCGGAGTCGCAACAACACTGATCTTTTAAATGATGTCATTTAACATTTATTGAAAAGCATATAAATACATTTCTTTAATTTTTTCGTAAATGTTAAATCAAGTGTATTTTTCAAATTTAAAGTGCTTTTTTACTTTTTTCAAACGATTTGATCTTTTAGTTTTCATAATTCTAAAACGATTGAGTGTGAAAAAGTGTTGACGTAGAAAAAAATTTTTTGATCAAAAAAATGGCGATGACCATGTTTTGAAGGAGATAATAATCATTTACGCATATCAAAACCTTTCTTTCAGTCTTCGATTCGGTTTTTCACTTTTTTAAAATTTTTTGGTCCATTGAGATTAAAAAATTGTTGTTAATATGAAATTTAATTGCAAACTTTTGATTATCATTGTGCAATTCAAAAAAGATTTAAAAATTTTACATTACATATATAATTACTGTAATAATTTATTATTGCATTAACATTTTCATACCAGCCTTTAAAAAAAATTAAAAATATCCTTGTTAGTTTCAAATTGTCATAGTAAAATTATTGCCCATGCTTGTGAATACAGAATAGCTAATATAATTCCATGTTAGATTAGTTCAACAGAAAAAATTATAACAAATCTTTTTTTCTTCCCTTCTCCCACCATTCTTCCCTGGGTTATGGTATTCCTGCTTTTTTAGGGTTTGTTAGTTCATCTTTAAAAAAATTAGTTATTTAGATAGATTACTGTAGTCATATGCCTACAGTAATCTCTTACAAAAGGTTATTAGTAGAATTATAAAAATTAAGAATCAAGAGTTAAAACATCAGAGAAAATTTGATCAAATTGACCATTTTCTTTGAGTTTCTTCAACGAAAATAATTGAGTGTATTGTTTTTGAAAGAATACTGTAAGTTTATCAAAGCCTTCTTTGACTTCTGGAGAACTATAAGCTGATGGTTGAAGGAATTGAAAAACTGCTTCTTGCTGAACAGAAGTTATCTCCTTTTGTTTCTCAAATGGAATCCATGGAAATTTAATTGTTGAAATAATTCCATAAAAAAGTAGATAAATTTCATTAATTGGAATTTGATTATTTTTAAACATTTTTGCCCAATTTCGAATTAATTGAGTTGGTTCCAGCGTTTTTGCAACTTTTGAACCATCTTCATTCAGGGTAGAATTCCCACTTGGATTATAATAATTTAAAATTTGTTGAGGATCTTTTGTAATTACGGTAAGAAGTCCATAAAGCTCTTTGGAAAGAATTAAATATTTTCCCAAATCCTTGGTTGCTTCGGTTTTATTTTGTTCAAGGGTCGGAGAATTCATTCCAATTTCCAGGCATTTCTTAAATCGACATTTTCCACATTTTGTTCCAGTTCGAGAAGGAACTAAAAAATTAATGATTATTTTAGGAGTTACCGTAACACATGCAAGGACATCAGACGATTTCGAGGAAGCCGCCTTTGATCTTTTTCCAACGATGGTAAAAGACAAGGGACTTTTAGAACTTCGGAGGTGCTGTTATCCCACCCCACTGACGTCCCTGGATATTGTTAGGGAAGGAATATGCTAATTTTTAGTGTTACAGTATACCACAACAGCAAATTAATAAAACCTAATTTAAGGATACTTACTTGCCAAACATAAATTAAGATTTGCACAAACATATTTTCTTTTTTTATTTACGGCTCGAATAAAAAAGGCTGCACAAGCTGAACAGGATTGTCCACCATAATGATTATATACGCCACGAATAAAACGTCCACAAACTCGGCATTTAAAAGGCATGAGAAAATTGCAAGGAAAAGTATCAAACTTACTACTGTCAGAAATTATATAATTTAATGATGCAAATTTTATGTTTAAATACATGCCGTAGTAAGCTTGCACAGCTTTTTGAGGCACGCCTTTCTCTTGCCCGAATTTCTGAATTTTACGTGAAAAAATAGGTCAAAATGACGGACAAAATCGGAGAAGGCAGCTTTTTCAGCAGATATGAAAGAAAGATGGATACTGTGGATAAAATGGATAAATATCCTTTGGAAGGATAAATGACATCAAATTGGCAATGGCACATTTTTGTGATAACAAATGCAAGATCATTAGCCCGAAAAGTTATTGTTATTTGTTTTGGATCAAACAAATTTCAAAATTTTAAGTACTTCTTAAATTTAAAATTTATCAGAGCCTAGAATCTTAACGGACATGTACATACAAAGAGCCTTGCAACAGAAAGAAGGTGTGACATAAAGTTTCATGAGAGAAGTAAGTATCCAATGCTGATTTTCTACATGTTTACAATCTTTCTCATATTTTTTGTCTTGCTTCCGATTCTTTTTTAACCAGACGGGGAAGAAGCAAAGAAGGTTCAACTGTTTTATTAACTTTAAGCAATATCCAAAATATAAAAATATATCAATTTTTACCTTTTGGGCACTGTATAATTGGTGTATTGGAGGCCCCTTTGCTCCCTGTGTTTTATAATTATTCCGATCTGAAACTCAAAATATCGGATCCAACAATTTTTCAAACTCAAACAATTAATTTTTTTGCCATCTAGTTTTGAATATTCAAAGTAACAGTTTTATGATATCTTGCACAAAAAACAAATTGCTTATGAAAATTTTTAAGTCTTCTGAAAGCTTTCAGAAGCAAAATCATTACCTAATTAAACTTCAAATTTAAAAATGAAAGAACGCTTTCGACAAAAAAAGTAAATACTGTAACTTTTTCAAAGTTTTGATTAATAAAATCTAAAAAATAAAATTGTTTCAAAGGTGATATTTCATTTGCTGCTGTTTTTGATTTTGCAAGAAAGTTCGCGAAGCTGTAAGTTATTGAAATTCAGGAACTTTCGTTTTTTCTAGTGTAAAAAAATGTTAGAAAAAAGCAAAAGTCCCTGATTTTCAATGAATTTCAGCTTCTCGAACTTTCTTCCAAAGTCAAAAAAATCAGCAAATGACAGATCTCCTTTCATCAAGTATTAGTTTTTTTAATTGAGATCTCAAAAAAACAAATAAATTTATGCAAATTTTGTTACACGTATATAACGCTTTTGACACATTTTTGTGACAGAATAATTCCTCATTTAAAATTTTTGTCAAGGTTGCCTTACTTGAATTAAATATAATTAATTACTCCGTACTTTTAGTTGAGAATATTTTTGCTCTCTCTTTGATTTCACGACCTTTCATGCTGTAACAAGTGGAACATGTAACAGAAAAAAATATGCTTCTGTTTTCCTTTCTTTTTTTGGGAAACGACGAGGGAATTTTGAGTCTACGATTTCGTAGGAAATTTTAGAATGAATTATTTTTGAAAAAATAAAATCCCTAACAAATTTAGGCAGCTGTCGCAGTATTTGGCCCCAAGTCTTAATGTCTGAAGATAAACTCATTGTTTGAAAAATACAAATTAACGGCAAAATTAAAAAGCAGTAATAAAGAGTCCAAAATTACTGTAACGAAAATACCAATTTTTAATTTTTAAAAAAAGAAAGATAAAAGTAAGAAAAAAAATTTTTAACGGTTGGAAAATCTGAAGTTGATGATAGTTAGAATGATTGAACGTAAAAAATACGGTAGAAATGTGCAATCTTAAAACAAAAATACGGAAAAACAAATTTAAAAAATTAACAAAAATAAAGGATTATAAAAATAGCAAAGTTTTAAAGCTTATAACATTTAATTTTATGTGACGACGATTCTACCTCGTCAAATGAGGAGGCAGAATCCATAAGAAAGAGAATAAGAAAAAGAAAGTGAGAGATTGAAAATCATCTTTGTTTTCTTACATAATTTCTCTGGGGTGCAACTCAAAGTACACTTACGATCGCTGTTCATTTGAAATAAAAAAAGAGGAAGGAGTACTTCTTTGTAGATTTTGTGACATGATAAGTTGGAGTTCATGAATACTCAAATTTAAAGTAAAATTTGATCAAAAAAATAATAATTCATTTTATGGGGGCCAATATTTATAAAAAAATCATTATCAGTTGCAATTTTCACGTCCATTTTCTGTAACAGCATCAGTCTTTCATGCAAAACAAAAAAGCTTTCCTTCTATTTCACTTTGGGCCTTCAAAAAGCTCTAGCCCTTTGTCCAGCCTTTGAAAAAAAATGTGTTGAACAAAATTATTGCTAGAAAAAATAAAGGTATGCCCTTAGAGAATGAATTATTCAGTAAAAGTTTATTTACAAAAACTTTCAAACGTATTAAATGGAAAATTGAACGTCTTTTCAAACTCGAAACTTCTATTTTTTCAAGCTTTTTTTCTAGCAATTTCTTTATTTTCAACATCCACAAAAACGTGAAAGAAATAAAAAACTAAACAGTTTTTCTCTTCTTTGCTCTTCAACTTTTCTGATACCATTATAAGGATTCTGTAATTTAGCACTTTTTGATAAAATTCTAGAACTTTATTTTGATTATAATTTTATAAATTCTTTTTTTATCATTTTATCATCGGTTGACAGCTTGTTTTTATCTTTCAATTTTTTGAAATGCGCTTCTCTAAAAAATCAAAATGTCTTAAAACGAAAAGAACACCGGAGCAAAAAAAATTCGCGGGAAAGAAAAAGATTGAAAGAGAAAACGCCGCCGCCGATCGTCGCTTCTTTTTACTTCAATTTTATTTTAAAGATCGTTACTTTTTTAGATCTCTTTTCATCATCTTTAAAGAGACAAGTAATTATCTTACGTTGTTCTGGAGTGAACTTTTAAGACTGCTGAAAAATGGATGAAGCTGAAGAAATTCGTAAGAAATTTGACGGTTTCTCTTATCGTGATCTTCAAAAAGAAGCTAAAAAGTTAAACATTAAAGCAAATGGAAAAGTATGTATCTTTATATAATAAGTTTCTCTTTTTTTCTAATAAGCTAACGTTTTTAGAAAGAGCGACTGCTTGAAAGAATTGTAAAAAAGCTTCTTGGTGAAGATTTGGATTCAACACAAACAACAGCTGCCGGCCCTGCTGATATGTCATCTGTTAATTCTGCAAAAGAAGTTTCTTTTCAAGAATACCAAGAAGATACCAGTGTTGATGCTGAACAACCTACTCCTGAAAATGAAAAGCTTATTGATGAAGATTTGAATTCAACACAAGCAACTACTGCAGACAAAGAAAAAGATGCTAATATGCAACTTGTTGATCGTGCAAAAGAAATGTCATCTGAAGAGAAAGAAGAAGAGATGAAAGCTGAAGAATCTGCTCTTGAAAGTAAAAAGCTTCTTGGTGAAGATTTGGATTCAACACAAGCAACTACTGCAGACAAAGAAGAAGATGCTAATATGCCACTGGTTGATCCTACAAAAGAAATGTCATCTGGAGAAAAAGAAGGAGTTGCCAGTGTTGGTGCTGAACAATCTACTCCTGAAAATGAAAAGCTTGTTGATGAAGATTTGGATTCCACACAAGCAACTACTGCTGACAAAGAAGAAGAAGTGAAAGCTGAAGAATCTGCTCATGAAAGTGAAAAGCTTCTTGATGAAGATTTGGATTCAACACAAGCAACTACTGCAGACAAAGAAGAAGATGCTAATATGCCACTGGTTGATCCTACAAAAGAAATGTCATCTGGAGAAAAAGAAGGAGTTGCCAGTGTTGGTGCTGAACAATCTACTCCTGAAAATGAAAAGCTTGTTGATGAAGATTTGGATTCCACACAAGCAACTACTGCTGACAAAGAAGAAGAAGTGAAAGCTGAAGAATCTGCTCATGAAAGTGAAAAGCTTCTTGGTGAAGATTTGGGTTCAACACAAGCATCTACTGCAGACAAAGAAGAAGATGCTAATATGTCACTTATTGATCCTGCAAAAGAAATGCCATATGAAGAGAAAGAAGAAGATGCAAAAATTAGTGCTGAAGAATTTGCTCCTGAGAATGGAAAACTTCTTGGTGAAGATTTGGATTCAACACAAGCGTCATTCAAAGAAGATGTAGATATGTCGTCTGGTGGCCCTGCTAAAGAATTATCTTTTCAAGAATATCAAGAAGATACCAGTGTTGGTGCTGAAGAATTTGCTCCTGAAAATGTTAAGCTTATTGGTGAAGATTTGGATTCAACACAAGCAACAACCACTGTTAAAGAAGAAGTTGTAGATATGTCTTCTGTTGATCCTCCAAAACCTGTACCTTTTCAAGAAGATACCAGTGTTGGTGCTGACCGTTCTGCTCGTAAACATGCTGGTGTTAAACGTCATTTTTCGGATCTTGAAAATGAAACTGATCAAACTGTTTCACCCAAGAAAAGCAAGCTCATGTCTCCAACAAAATCTCCTGGAACTTTCCGTAAGTTTTTCTTAAAACAAATTTTATTTAGTTAATATTGCAAAGTTTTTTCAGGTCGTCACTTTAATACCCTTCATCAACATGGTTTCAAAAATATGCCTGATATTGAAGCGGATCAAAAGCGGAAAGAAGAACGCCATAAAGAGTTAACCAAAAGTTGGACTCCACAGATTAATCGACTTGCACAACCTAAACTTCGTAATACTCCATCTCCAAAGTTTGTCAATATATAAAAGCTTTTTAAAATATAATCTTCATTTTTCAGGAAAGTTCTTCCATCACCTTTCAGAGCTGTATCTGCATCACCTTTCAAAAGAGTACCCGCTTCATCTAACAGAGCTCTATCTGAAACACCTTTTGACAATGTTTCATCATCATATCTTGAAGATGTTGTCATGAAGAATTAATAAATTGCCTCATTTTTCTCGTTGTTCGTGAATTATTATAAAAAGCGTTGCGTGCATTCTGTTTTGTTGTTACTTTAATCTGTTTTACTTTCTACAATAAATACTTTTCCCCAGACGCGTTTACAACTTGTGTAAAAAAGTGTTGTCTCAGCATCAATTCTTTACGGAATATCGCATCATATAAATACTTAAATCTTCTATTAAATGAGTATTTAAGTAATTATATTTTTTGTCAGTAGTAAAAAAATAGTGAAAATTTTGTAAAATGATTTTTGTCTACTTTTGTAATAGTTTGGTTTGTTGAGCTGTTCCTTTGTTTAAAACTTTAGGCATTCTTAATTAAGATTATTATTCTACAAATTATTTGTAACAAATGCTGCATGTTTTTCAAGAATACAATTTGATAATTTAATTCCAGAAATTATATCCGTCATAAGTTTGAGCCTTTGATTTTCATGTTTGTAATCTAAAATAATGAAAATATCAGTTGAAAATAATTGGCTCGAACCTGATAATCATCAAGCTTTTTATAGACCACTTTATTGGATGGATGAAAATTGTTTGTAAATTTCTCTTGGAATAACCTTTGAAACTTACCGTAATCATCGTATTTAAAAACATTAGAAAAACTTCAACTAACTTAATCATTTAAATATCCGTTAAAATCATATTTACAATTTGTCCACCAGAATGTTTTAGCTTGTTACTATTTACAATTGTACCGTAATCGTAATTGTAAAATAGTAACTTACAGTATTTAGCAAAACAGCTCCAATAATGTCCTCAGAATGATGCATAATATGAAAAAATCGAAGCAAACAATTGTGGCAGAAATAAAAAATTTGGTGATTAAAAGTTTTGTAACTTTCAATTTTGGTGATAAAATGATAAAACCATAAAAAATTAAAAGATCAAACATGAAAGTGAAAATGCCGCCAAAATTGTTGGAAGTAAAACAAATGCAAAACATGGCGTTATCACTTCTGATACTGTACTATTTGATTCAATTGGATTTAATATTGGAGTTTTGCAAGAAAATGTTCCATCGCCAAAAAATTTTACCAAATCATATCTATCTTTAGTATCTTTAATATTGTTTAAAAACAATCTATTTTTAACGTTTTTTAAAGTGCGCAAAAGAAATGTCTGTCTTTTATGAATCATAATCATAAATTATGATTTTAAAAAAAGTCAAAGTGGCCATGTTTGTTTTTTTATTTGTTTGTAGCCTGATTATTTTCGATGTTGTAGTTTTTGAAAAAAACGGTATTTAAATTTAATGAATGACTTTATGTCTGTGTTACAATAGCCAAGTAAAAAATACTACAATGAATGTTGAAGAAAAATACTGTATCCAATAATAAATAAAATTTCAGCATTTTGCCAATAGAATTTTAAACAGTAACATTTTTTTAATTACAGTATCCGTTTTACTCAACTTAAAAAAATTGAATTTGAAAAAAGTGCTCAAAATTTAATACAGTAACTGTTGATATTAGTTGAACATAAGGAATTTTTGCATTTTTTGACAAAGAGATTACTGTATTATTATTATTAAAAAAGAGCAAACATTTTAAACAAAAATTATTATTTCTTGGTCAATCTAAGAATGTTGCCGATAACCTTAAATGTTTTTGAATTTGATACCATCATTTTAATTAATATTCAAATGACGCAAATTACGAAAATGAATTACGTCAGCAGAAGATATCCTTTGATCTCATAAATCCATATAAATACGGATATACAAAATCTTGAAATTTTTCATTTGTCCTTCAAATCAGTGTATTTTTTTGCACTTTATTAAATTTAAATAATTATTTTGTTAAAAGTGTTTCTTGAATGTTATGTAACAGCTTGTTAGAAAAAAACTGATCCATCCAATTATAGAAAAAAACAGTTTGAAATTTTGAAGGTCACTTAACTCTCTTTTTAAAACATTTTCCTGCGGCACCGTTAAATTCCTTCCCGGTTTTTTTGTTCTTTTGACATGACTTCTTTCTTGACCCTCTTTTTTTGCTGCTGCTGTCAAAAGGTATTTTTTCTTCTTTCTCGACGGTTTTATTTTTTTTTGAAATTTCGCAAAAAAAAGATTCCAAAAAGAAAGAATTGGGTCAAATTGAAGCAGTACCAAAAAAATGAAACCCGTTAAAATTGTTTCGGAATCTTTTTTTAAATTGCTTCTGTTTCTGCTGATTATTTTTTATGTTTACTGATTGTTTAATTAAAAAATTACGTAAGAAAATATTTTTTATTGAATCAAAACAGTAAAAAAATAGTACCCGATATAATTGGATATATGAAATCCATTCAACAATTTCATGAGATTACAGTAATCCACTTTTCCAAGCTTCAATAAAGTTTTGATTTCATTTTTGAAGTTGGAATTTCTTTTTCTAAATATTCAACCATCTTTTTAAGGCCACTTTCAGCTGATAAAACTTTCAACAAATTTTTGAATAATTTTTGTAGATTTGGACTAACTTCACTTAACCGATCATTTAAGATTGAAGTAATGGCATGTGCCAACTGGGGATGGCATGAAGCGGCCATATGCCGACATGCAAGCATTAGTTCACGTTTAACAATTTGTTCATCAGTTTCTCGTCGAATCATTCGTCCAATTCTTGAAAGTGCCATTTCCATACATTCTTGATTTGCAAAAGATGTGTGGCCATCATATGAAAAAACATGTTTACGAAATTTTTGTAGCGTCGGATCAGTGGAAGATTTCGAGAATTTAATTGTTGTTGAAAGGATATACTCAACCATAAGGTAGACGGTAGTTGCTTCAGGGGACTGTCGATATGGCCGAAGTAAAAAATAATCACCAACAGATCGTCGAAAAAGGCCAAGTTTATGAGAGGTAATTAAATGATTGGATAAATTGAAATAAGACGTTCGGTCGTTATTGTCTTTGCCTGAAAAAAAATTTGCATAAAAGTTTTTAATGACTAGGGAGTTAGGTATTGTCATAAGGTAAACTTTTTCAGATACAGGATATAGGACTTCAGAAATAACGGTTATCTCTTATCCAAAACTTACTTGGTTTTAAGAAATATGTGCATCCTCGAGATTGTAAACTTTGCAAAATTCCTTCAGGCAAAAATGAACAAAATTGCATTGTTGCTGTTGGACAATCCACAATCATTTCTTTACTATTTGTTACAGCTCCAGATGGAAATAAAAATTCAGGATCTTCAAAAAGTTTCTTTTGTGGCATTCGAGGAAATGGAGAAGCAGAGAATCCAAATTTATCTTTAATTGAAATTATCATATATGTTACAATTCTTAGAGATTTACAACATTGTTCTACAAATTCTTCCAATGTCAAAGGTGATGCCTGCGGGGGAGAAAAAATATCCCATTTTGGTTCAGAATAATACAGCGGATATGAAAGTGGAAAAGGAAAAACGGCGAAAGAAAATGAAAGACGAGAATAAAGAACGAATGGGATTGACTGAAACCGATCACAAAAGATATAACAATGCCCATCTTCCATTTTATCATTATGCAAATCAAAGTATAGTGAAAGTGATGAAAGATCTGCCTTACCGAAGGACGACATTCTAGAGATACATAATTTAATTAGTTATTTGAAAGGTTCAATTGCAAAAACTTACTTTGTAAAAGCTTCTTTTACAATTTCTTCATTACAAGCATTGGTAAATTGTTTAAGTAGCTCGGTTTTTTCACTAACACCTAACTAAAATTAGAGCTTTAATAGAAATTTAAATAATATTGCGACTAAACAAACCAAAGAAACAAGAACATGTTTTTCTTCTAACAATTTCTTAGCCAAAGCAGTAATACTTTCAACAAGTTTTTGGGAAACTGATAACTCTAACGTTGCCGTAACAGCAATATAAGTTTTCATAATTAATTATATTTTAATAGAATTTTAAGTTAAGTAATACTAAATTACTAAATTTATTAATGAGATCTTTTGAAAAATTTTAATATTTTTTTTGCTTTTTTCAATTTTTATTTTGCATCCAAGGACAGCTCGCCAAAATTGGGCTTTTAATTTATTTTTGAATTTTCAAAATTACTGTTTTTTTTGGATTGGTGTTATTTTTGATACTGATGCTAAAATTTATTTATTGATTGTGAAAATGATACTTTTGCAAATGAGATAATGTTAACATTCATCCGATCATCTTCTTTCTCCAATCGCCACCGGACACGACCTTGTTTTTTGCCTTCGAAAAAGAGTATAAGTTTTACTTGCCCTAGAATTAGAAGAAGACAACTGAAACTCCCATTTTTTTAGTCAAAATCTTTCTATTGATCCCCTTCTCCCGTTTTCTATTTCTAACGTTTTCCCCTAATTCTTTTTTTTTGTATTTTTCCAAAAAAACTCGATCACGGCCAGATAAACTTTATTCCCTTTTTTGGTTTGAAGAACGGCACTGTCTGTCTTTAACATCAAAAAATCCTCTCCAATTTTTTTGATTCATTCATTCCTATTTTTCGCGCTCCACCGGCCGGTAGGCGTCCCAATGATTCCCCCCTTGTAGGTCACGGTCAAATATCTTTTGATTCCCCCCTTTTTTTCGGTTGCCTTTTCCTTCTTCTTTCAGTTTCTATCATCCCCGATTTTTTTTAACTCTTTCCTTCTGGCGGCGGCGACAAGAGAGAGATATCTTTCTTTCTATGTTGTGCCAGCTCTCTCCACTTTTTTTTTACCCGATTCCAAATATTTAGGGGATGATGATGGAAGAGGAGGATTGACAAGGGGTGGTAATCGGTGCCATGACCTCTATCTTGATTACTTTTTTATTTCTTCTTTTTGCCTTGATCTAATAAAAAGTTGAAGGTATCTCTTTTTCTTCTCGGGGGGAAAGAAGGAAAAAAAGGAGACTTACTTTTTTAGCTTTCAAATTACTTTTTCTTTATTTTGACTTTGCTTTTAACTTTAAATATACCCCTTCAAATTTCAGCAGTTGTTTTTTTAATATTTAGTTTTCTTCAACACTATTTTTTCTTTCTTTAAATTCAAACTTCCAAGGTTCTTGTTTGAAAAAAAGAGAAATGGTGTATTTGTTTAACCTCTTAACCTTAATTTGTCGTGAACCGAAAAAACCGTACCATATTTTTTTTGGTCATGATAGGTCTTTTTTGTGATTTTTGAAATTTTTGTGTCTTTCATTAAAAATCTCCAAACTTTCAATTAATGTTTAACAACCACAAATGAATTACTGTAATTAATTTACAAATTACCAATATTTATAAAAAATTTATTTATTTAAAAGTTTTACTTAAAATAAAAATTTTGAACCCTTTTTAAAACTTCTACCTCTAAATTTTTTCCAGTTCACCAGAATCTATTAATGTAATTTCAAAGATTCATTATCCCATTTAAAATTCCATTTTTTCTTCCTTAATCCATCATCATTACCGTATTAAAGATTATTATATATTTTTTCAAACATGTTTTGTCTCCACTTTTTTTTCTTACAAAAGTCAAAATTCTTGTTTTCTCTTTTACAAAAATAGAAAGGAAAGGAAAGAAGAAGTTCTTTCAAAGAACCATCTTGAAAGATTACCGACCTGTAAAAAGGAACGTGGAAAAAAGAAAAGAAAAAAAAGGTTTGACCGCTTTTTTATGCAAAAATAAATTTATCTTATTTTTGCTATTTTTTTCTTGTTTTTCACTTTTTTCTTTTCGTTCTTCTAAAAACTGTATAAAAATGCGAAAAAAATAGAAAGGGATCTCATATATCCAATAAGCGAAAAAAGATTGATCATGGAAAATCCCCTTCTTTTATTTATCCCTTTTTCTTATCCCTTCTTAAAAGGCATTCGGTGCAGTCACCGGAAGAATTGGAAGAAAAAGTAAATAACAGCAAAACAAAAAAGTTTTAGTTTTGTACGATATCCCGGATAAATCCTTTGGGTATGTTGACATAGTAGTAGTAGTAGGTAATATTGATGAGAAAAAAGAAATTAATTTTTGAGTAATTTTTTCGGGATTTTAAGATTTTAAATTTTTTATTGTTTTACCGCAAGCAAGAAAATGAAGACAGAGATTTAAATATCGGATAAAAGCGAAAATATACGGAATCACGAATATAAAAAAACTGAGGTCAAGTGCCTGCCCGTTACGCAAATCCATCTAAAAAGAAAAGAAATCCGTTTATTTAAAAGCTGTAGATTTTAGATTTTTTAAGTTCGTTAAAGTCAAAAAAAAGATTTTTCATGAGTCATCAAAAAAATTTCAGGATTTATCAAATCTTTTTTTTTGAAAATGACTAGATTTCATTAAGCTTTTCTTTATCTCTCTTTTTTTACTCCCCAAAAATCAGTCACCTTTTTTTGGGCTGAAAAAAAACACGTCACAAAATTTAAATGTATAATGCTTTTCTGGGTCAAACCTTTCTCCATTTTTTTTTTTGAAATTTTTTTCAAATATCTCTTCCCTTTTTTTCGGTCTGATTACATTTTTTTTCTCAAATCTTTCAAAGTTCATCGTGTTTTTTTTAAATTTCGGGTGTTAAATTTGACGTGACAAATTTTCATTCATCAAAATGATCCAATAAAATACATCTTTTTTAAACATTTTTGGCACTTTTTTTAGGTTTAACCATGTTTTGGCGTTTGGCGGCAATTGTCGCAACGCTTTGCCTCATTCAAGGTATTCTATCAGGTATGTGCCAAAGATATCTTCAAAAGAGATATATCAAATCCTTTATCCCCTTTTTTGTAGATGATGTAAATCCATGCAGACGACAACCATTCCGTGGTAGATGCCCTTCTTCAAATGGCGCAACGCCAATGCGATCTCAATTTGTTTTACGATATTATTTAAGAGGCGGCGAATGTGTTTCATATCCATATGGTCATTGTGCCAATGATGATAATGAACCAAAACTTTTCCGATACAAAGAAGAATGTGAAGATGCGTGTGTAAAACAAGCAAATTCTCCAACAACTGCCAAACCCAAGGAAGTTGATGCCTTAACAGTAAATAATAATTCTGGAGAAAAAGAAGTTGTTGAAACTGAAACTCAAGTTCCTCAATCATCTGGTGAATTTACATATGCCACTGGAGGTGTTGATTCAACAACAGGATCATCATATTCAAGTCCAAAAACTGAATGCCAACGACAACGTGATTCTCGAGGACAAGGCTTGATCAAAGGTGGATTCATTCCAGAATGTTCTCCAAATGGTGAATTCAAACAACTTCAATGTGAACAAGATAAATCTGAATGCTTCTGTGTAAATGCGGAAGGAATTGAAATTGATAATTCTCGAACAAAATCTGGACAAGAGAAACCTGATTGTGAAAGTGAGTTTTAAGCTTTGTTTGAGATTTTTCGAAAATTCAAATTTGGCTTCTGAAGCAACTTCAGAATCCTGAAAACTGAGATTTTAAAATTTTATTTCTGAAGCAACTTCTGAATCATGAATCCTGATAATTCAAATTTTTATGCAAATTTTTTCAGAAATCATTTCTGCCTCTGGTCAACGAACCAATGAATGTGTTGGTGGAGCAGAAGTTGGGCCATGCCGTTCTTCGATTCCTCGATTCTTCTATGATGAATCAAGCCAATCTTGCCAACAATTCTCATATTCTGGATGTGGTGGAAATGGTAATAATTATGCCACCCAAGCAGCATGTGAACATCGATGTGTTCCACCAAAAGAAGCTGGAAAATGTCATAAAGGAAAAGATCCCCTTCGAACTTCCCAAGGACAACTTATCAATTGTGCCAAAACTGAATGCCCTGCAGGATATAAATGTAATGTCATTCAACATTCATCTGTTTGTTGTCCAGATGATGAAAAATCTGTTGTTGGAGTTTTACATTCTGGAGTTGGAGCAGCTGCATGTGAGTTGCCAAAAGAGCGAGGACCATGTGATCGATATGAACTTCGATTCTATTTCAATAAAGAATTGAATGAATGCAAATACTTTTTCTATGGTGGCTGTGAAGGAAATGATAATAATTTTGCTCGAGTTGAAGATTGTGAAAAAACATGTGGAGCTAAGGTTTCTGGGGATTCCCCACCACCACAAGCTCCATTAGTTGAAAATAAACAAGTTCAACCAATTACAACTACAACAACAACTGAACGAGCAACAATAAGACAAACTACAACAACTGAAGCTACAACCACCACCACCGAAGCTCCAACAACAACAGCAACCCCGAGAGCTGCTTCAACTACCACCCAAACCCCAACCACTACCTCCACAACTGAACAACCCCGGCCAACTCAACCAACTTTCCATCTTCCAAAAGAAGAAAATACTTTTGAAGTTCGAACCTTCCCACCCGTTACAACCCCTGAACTTCCCAATGATCGATGCTTACATCCAAGAGATGAAGGATCATGCGGAGGACAATTTGTTCGATGGCTTTGGAATAATGAAAATCGTAAATGTGAAAGTTTTGCATATACTGGATGTGGGGGAAATGGCAATAATTTTGCCAGCATGGAAGAATGTTTATCCATTTGTCATATTGAAGGTTTGCTTTGACCTTTGAATTTCCCAAACATAACAATTTTAATTTTAGTTGCAAAACCAGAACCCCTTCCAGAAGTTGTAAATGTTTGTGAAACTCTTGTTGATGCTGGAGAATGTTCTGGCACATTTATGCGATATGCCTTTGAACCATCCACAAATGATTGCCATCAATTTGCATATACCGGTTGTGGTGGAAATGGCAACAATTTCGCCACAATTAGTGATTGCCGAAAAAAATGTGTTCCACAAAAAGGTCCGGACCCAACGATTCCTACTACTGCTTCAACTGCTCTAAACGTTACTTTGCGTAAATTGCTTCTTTCTTTTTCTTCTTTTTTTGTTTTTAAATCTTTCCTTGCTTTTTATTTTCATTTTTTACAATTTTACATTTGGCTTTTTTTCATTTTTCT
Source organism: Panagrolaimus sp. LJ2414 (assembly GCA_024447195.1). Classification (NCBI taxonomy): domain Eukaryota; kingdom Metazoa; phylum Nematoda; class Chromadorea; order Rhabditida; family Panagrolaimidae; genus Panagrolaimus; species Panagrolaimus sp. LJ2414. The sequence goes on from JAMRXY010000008.1 coordinate 12,315,013, forward strand.
GCTTGGAAAGCTTTTTCTACAATTTTATTTTTCCACTTATACAGGCATACTGTAACTTTAAAATTTTTCAGAAATTACTCCAACGAAAAATATCTGCGATCATCCAATTGAAATTGGAGAATGTTCAGGTATTTTCCATAGATTTGCATATGACGGTGAAAGTAATGAATGCCGACAATTTGAATATGGTGGTTGCGGTGGTAATGGCAATAACTTTGCCACAATCACAGAATGTCGATCCGCATGTGTTCGAACTCGATGCCCACCTCCTCCTACTTGTGATACAACTCGATGCCAAGTTGTCAATGATGTTCGAGGCTGTCCATTCTGCAGTTGTCCACCACCACCTCAACATCCACCAATTATTCCAAGTAGGCTAACCCCCTTTAGGCATGCTGATGAAAATCATTCATTTGCAGACTTCCAACCTGAGCCACAATGCCCTCATCTTGATGTTAATCTTTGTGTTGAGCCATGTATTATCTTCTCAAATCGACGAGGTTGTAAGGAATGTGTCTGTCCAGTACTTCCAAATCAACTTCCCCCTCAATCTCTTCCTCCATCAAGACCAACTCAACATCAAGCCCCTGCTCCACCACCACCATCTCCTGAAGTTTCAATGCCTCGACCAATTATGAAGCAACCACCTCCACAACTTCCTCGACCAACAGAAGAGCCATTTATTTCACCACAACAACCTGTTGCCCGGCCACCTGCCCCTCAACAACCCCAACAACCTGCTCCTCCACGCCGCTTTGAACCTGAACCAGTACCACAACAAACTCCACCTCCACAAAGATTTACTCCTCAACCCCCTGCTCCACCTGCTCCAGTTCGGGCACCATCTCCTCCATCACCTCCTGCTCCAAGATTTAACAGTAAAAATACTTTTTTTATATAATTTTTTTAAACTCTAAATATTTTTAGCCAATGATATTGTACAACCCGTAATTGAAGGAGTTAGAAATAGTGTTGAAGAAAGACCTGTTCCACTTCCACAAAGACCTCGTGCAACGATTGCTGATCTTGGTGAAAAATGTACTCAACCCGTTGACCCAGGACCATGTAAAAACTTTGTTGAACGCTGGCATTTCAATGAACAACAAGGCGAATGTGAACCATTCAGTTATGGCGGATGTGCCGGAAATCGAAATCATTTCTTCTCTCGAAGAGAATGTGAAATTCATTGTGCTAGATTTTCAAGTAAGTTAGAATGTGTGAATTAATTAAATCTAACGTTTTTGCTAACATCAACAATTCATCATGAACTAATACAACCCTATTAATCTTCTTAATGCACTACTTTAAACCCCGCACATTTTTCTAATTTTTTAGGAGTTCCACGACCCATTGTTGAAATTGATGAGGTTGTTGTTGAAACTCCACGTCCACCAATTGTAACTTTCCCCTCTTCAACTACACCACCACCAACTGCTCAAACGTGGCCACCTCGACCACATTCACTTTCACCACAAACTCCACCACCACCTCCCCAAGCACCTGTCTTTGTTCCAACCCGACCATCAACAACTCTTCCACCACCATCCCCAACAACAACAACATTTGTTCAAACTCAACCAACCCGGAGAGAATTTACAACTACTCCATTTATAACAAGTACTGTTTCTATTTCATTACCACCACCACCGCTTATTTCAAGCACTAAACAGCCTTTTATTCCTAATTTTGTGCCAAATAAACAAATTTGGCAAACACCACCACAAAATACTTTTGCACCGCCTTTGCACCAACAACAAATTCAACGGCAACAATTTGTGCCTCAACAACCTCCTGCTTTTGAACCACAGCCACCAGTGCAACATCTTCCAACATCCTTTGTTGCTACAGCTCAGCAACCTCCAAGGCAACAATTCGTCCCACCTTTACCTCCAAGCAACCCACCACCAACTCCGTGGATTCCAGCACAAACTCAACCACCACGAAGAGTTGAAATTCCTAAGGCTTCTAGCACTTTTGCACCTATTACCCCACCCCGCTTTGAAAGTACTTCTTCTGTTCCAACAACCCTTCCATCAACAACTACAACAAGGGTTATCCCAACCACTACATCTACTTTGCCACCTAAAATTGAAAAGCCATCAAAAGTTCAATTAGAATGGCAAAAATATTGGCAAGAAGAAAAAACTACAACTCCTCATTTTGTTCCAACTAATCCTCCTTTAGTTCATCACTTTAACACTGTAGTTTCTACTACCCCACCTCCATCGCCTCAACAACCCACTTTTGTTAAACCCTCCACTTCTTTACCCCCTCATGCACCACCACCAGCTTCACCTCCTACGTTTCATTTCAATTCACAACAACAAAACTTTGTTTCGCAAAACAATGCCGCTATTCCAGCACCACCACCACAACCACCACGACTACCATCACGGCCACAAAGACCTGTTGAACGACCTGTACCACTTCAACCAATTGCACAACAACCACCACAATTTCATATTCCAACAATTCCACCAAAACTTCCTTTACCTGATGTTAATAGACAATTTGCTCAGCCTACCTTCAATCAAGCAGCTTTTGAAAAAGCTCTTCCTCCAACACCTGTAAAAAGCGAGTATCAACCTCCAAATCCCCCTATTAGAACTGACTTTAATCCTTATATCCCTCCATCCCCAAGACCTCGAGATGGATACGGTACACAAGTACAACCTGAAGTTGTTGTTCATCGACCTGTTAATCCACAAGATCAATGGCCAGCAAATACTCGAAAGCCTACAGGTGGCTCATATGGAATGGAAGAGATTGGACATGGACATCAAACTGCCCAAATTCATATTCAAACTATTAAACCTGCAGAAGTCCCAGTTGTCCAAAGCCAATGGCCAGTTACCACTCAACAACCATCAACAACAATTATTCAAGAAAATAAGGCCCCTGAAAATCTTGTTCCTATTTTTGCTGCATCAAGTCATCCACCTCCACAACAACCTGTTCAAACAACTGCACCAACATTGACAAAACTTCCAATCAAACCAATTAATGCAGAAAATGTTGCTCCATCACACCCTGTTGCACCAGTTGCTCCTCCAAGAATCATTCAATCAACTCATGAAGAATCATATGGACGTGAAACTGTTGAAACTACTGCTGCACCAGTTGCACCAACACAAACTCCAAAAGTTGAAACAGCAAAGCCAGATTATGAGCAACCCACAGCTCCTGTAATTCCATCCAAACATGCTGAAACTGTTTCAGAAGAATATGGTGGTGAAACTGTTGCCCCAGTTACTTTATCCCACAAACCCATTGCCCCTGCAGGCAATGAAAAAATTAATAATGAATATTCAAGTGGTCCTGAATCTGTCAAACCAAATGCCCCAGCAGTTTCACCTGAAGCTCCTGCCCCAATTGATAATGAAATCAATAATGAATATTCAAGTGGACCCAAAAAGGAAAACCCTAGTGCACCAGTTGAAACACCAGAAAAAGTTGAACCTGCAACATCTGCACCAGCTGCTCCAACTACACCAGTTGCAACAGCTGCCCCAACAACAACTGTTGCAGAAAAAGCAACTCAAGCTCCAACAGTTGGTGGCTATGAAGAAGTTCAACAAGAAACCACACTTGCTTCTACTCAAAAACCAGCAGCCCCAACACCAACTACAGAATCTATTGAACCACAAAAATCTGCAACAAATTATGAAAATGCACCAGAAGAAAGTTTAGTGGTGTTGGATAAGGCTTCTTCAGAAACTGCACCAAAAGTTGATGAAACTGCTACATCTAAAAAAGAAGAATCTGCTGCAAAACCACCCCTTTCAGCAACCTATGAAATTAGTGATATTACAGCTTCTTCAACTTCTGCTCCTGTAAATCCAGAATCCAAGCCAACTTCAAATGTTAATGAATATCGAGTATTTGGTGAAAAATCTAATTCTCAAAAAGCTATTGAACCACCCCCATCATCAAATGTTAATGTTCCAGAAAACAGCAATTTAGGTAAACCCCAATTACAAATTATTGATGGCGGATCCGATCGATCAGTTGGTCGAAAGCCAATTGCTTTGCCAGAAGGTCTTGTAAATATTCCAATAAATAATAATAAAGAAATGGAAAATACTTTGTTAGCTGAATCTATTATGTCTCAACATCGTGCTTCTATTGATGATAGTAATAATAAGGGTAAGAAGAGCGAAGGGGAAAAGATGATTGTTGTAAATGGTCAGGGTGAAGTTATGACAACGGGTCGGATTGTTGAAAGTGGGAATACCAAAAATGTAAAGGTTGAATTTTCAACTTCTGAACCAGTTCAAACTGAAAATGTTCCAATTGAAAAAGTGGAAGTTGTTAAAGAATGGATTTCTGTTGATTCTAATTCTGTACAACAACCAAGTGTTACTGTAGCTACAGAAGTTGAAACACGTCCAACACCTCCAAGAGCTCCTCCAACTGCGTCAACACCTCCACCATCAAGATTAATCTTTGCAGAGAAACATGAAGAAATTCAAATTGTATCAAATCCATCAACCCTTCCACCAACACTTCCATCAACTGAAACATCAACAGAAGAACCTGTTACAGATGCAATTCCAACAACAACAATGAGAAAGCTAATTCGAATTCAACCAATTCATCCAACAACAACTAAGGTTGAAGTTGAAACTCTACCAACAACAACAACTTCACAGCCCTCATCACCTCCAACAGGACATTTGGTGGAAAAGATTTTAGCTCCAATAATAAATGGTGACATTGAAGAACATCATCCCCGTGACATGCTTGAAGAAGTCGTAATTCCACCTACAAGTCCCGAAGAAGAACAAGTTTCATTAACTCCAACCACCTCAAAAATCGTTGAAGTCTCAACTCCAAAAGTTACAGTACCTCCTCCTTCAACTACCGTACCTCAAACAGTACAAAGTTTTGAATCCCATCACATTGAAATCTCTCAAGCATCTGAAAATAATCTTCAAACGCATCAACATTCTTCAAATATCTCTCAATCAACACAAGGCGTTAAAACATCTGTACAATCTGAAATTAAAGTTGCTGAACCTGAAATTCAGGGTGTACCAACTCGACCTGTTATTATTATTGCACCTGTTGAGACAAAAGTTGAACCTGTCATTCATCATTCTTCATCATCATCATCTTCATCGTCATTTTCAACTTTTGAACAAAATCAAGGATTTAATAAATCTGAAGAAACAAAAGTTGTTTATAAAAATGTTCAAACTTCATACAATTCGACATCAAATAAGCTAAATATTGATACACAAGAGATTGTTCAAGTTTTACCATCAACAGAAACATTCCCACCAAGACAATTACCAACAAATGCACCAACCTCACCACCCCAACCCTCTTCAACTCTTCCACCCCAAGTTGTAACAAGCCCTCAGGTCATTATTACAATCAAACCACCTTCCCCTTCCTCCTCTTCTATTTCCCCACCACCATCTTTGAAGCCTGTTGAAGAGAATTCCATCGTCGAAGCATTCACAGGTCTCACATCACTTTCAAAAATTATGGGAATTATTACCATTTTTTTTCCATTTTTGGCACGCTTTTTTTAATCCTTTTAATCACAACTACTACCATCATGTATATATCACATATATATCAGCTTCTTGACTTTTTATACCTTTAACAAAGCATTGATTTTGTACTAACAATTTTATAAAAATTTGCTGAAAAGGCTTTTAAAGAATTATGCAAATTTTTCTATAAATTCATATTTCAGTTTCGCCCAGAACTCGACCTCCAAGACCAACAACAACCACCTCAGCTCCAATTCCAATTGATATTGAAGGTCCTGAAGAGACAATGGTTGAACCCCAACCTGCCCAAGCCTTTACTCCACGCCCAATTTTCCGTCCAAATCCAACTTCAGTTTCACCAGCGCCATCAAATTCAGTTGAAAAAGTTACAATCTTTGGTCCTCCAGAGAAACCTGACTTTGATACAGAAGCATGTATGCAACCACCAGATTCTGGAAAATGTCGAAACTTTGTTTCTCGATGGTTTTATAATGTTGAAAAAGGGTTATGCCAAGAATTTTCATATGGTTCATGTGGTGGAAATGCCAATAATTTTGCAGATAAAGTTATTTGTGAAGCAAAATGTGCCATTCAAGGCCATAATGCCGTTCTTCCACAACGTTGTAATTGGCCTAAAGATGAAGGCTTTGGAAATGGATATCATCCAAAATGGTATTTCAATAATAGAAATCTTCGCTGCGAGCAAATGGTCTTCCGTGGAAGTGGTGGAAATGATAATCAATTCAGTAGTCAAAGCGATTGTGATCTTTCTTGTAAACGTAAGTTTTTATATCAATGTAGAAAAAAATTTGCATACCGAGTATTTTTAGCTGTACATGGAACTTTTGTTCCACAAGTTCCACAACCACCTCCAAGAAAGACCCATAAAGAAACTGACAAAAAGCAATTACCAACTAATTTCGCCCATGGTACTGTAAATGTACAAGAAGGTTATGATGGTGCAGGTGTTCCATCACCTGTTGTTGAAATGTAAATTAAACATTTAATGCTTGATAATTTATTAAATTTGCATATTTTAGTCCCGACAGAGCTCCTGCTGAAGTTCCATATGCTCCAACTGCAAATGCTCCATCTGGAAAACAACCAACTGCACCAGCATCTGGTCCTGCACCAGCTACTGCACCCCATGCTCCATCAGTTGATAATAATAAATACATTCCACCTACGGCCCCATTGAGACCTGAATACAACAGTGTTGAAGAACCAGCTTCACCAGCTCCAGTTGCACCACCTGCACCAGTTGCCCCATCTGCTCCTTCACCAGCTCCAACTTCCCCCGCTCATGTTGAAAGCAATGTTGGTGGAGGTGATAATGAAGGATATAATGGTGGTCAAGGACAAGGAAGTGCTGCTGCTCCATCAGCCCCTCAAGCTCCACAAACTCCATCAGCTCCTGCTCCAGAAGAATCAAGTCAGGGTCAAATCGAAGCAGCTTCACCAAATCATGAAGCAGGAATTCCAGTTGGTCGTGGAAATTATGAAGAACCTTCTGTTCCTGGTATTAATCATGAAGCTTCAATTGGCTCACAACAACCAAATCATGGCGGTGAAGAAGAAACAAATAATCTCGGAATGGAAAGCGTTGATGGATCAGTTTCAAATGGACCCGATGGAAATGTTGAAGAAGGACAATCTTCAAACAGTATTGAAGCTGCTCATGGATCATCTTCTTCATCTTCATCATCAGCTGGTGCCAATCCAGAAGGTGCCAAATATGAATCAGAAGGTGGTGAAACAGGTCCTCAAGCACCAGCTGCACCAGCTGCTCCATCTGCTCCTTCAACTTCTGAAGTTCATGGCTCCAATAATAACGGTTACAATGCCATTCCAGCTGAAGACAAGATGCAACCTCCACCTGATGCCCATCTTCCAATGCTTGGAAAATCCCCTAAGGCAGATATCGATTATGTAAAAGGAGTACGATTAGATGGGAATGGTGCAAAAGCTGAAGGAATCAAAACAGCTAATGGTGAAGTTTTCACTGAAAATCTAACTGATAAGGATTCTGATTTCTTTAAATCATTCAATGGTGATGATGGCACTGATGAAGCAACGGAAGCTCCAGAAGATTCTGATCGAATTCCAGTTTGTCCAAATGGTCTTCAAGCAAAATTATATGATAATGGAAGACCTGTCATGTGCCTTCCAGGAAAAGATCAATGCCCAGAAAATAGTGTTTGCTATTTCAATGGAATGGATTATTTCTGTTGTCCAAATTCTGATGATCCTTATGATAAACATATCTTTGGTGGGTATGATGGTGAAGAAGTTAAACACGGATATAAATCTGTTCCAACTTCATTAAATATTCGAGCAATTAGAAGAAAACGACAATCAACTGGTGGCCTTCCACCATCATCATTCTCAATTGATCATATTACAAAACCTTTAAGATTTGATGATAAACCAGTTCGACAAATTTCTCGAGCTGGATCTGTTGATGCTTTAGGTCATCTTCGAGTAAATCCATGTACACAAGAAGTTGAAGAAGGCGATTGCAATGATGCACATCTTCGATATTTCTATGACATTAAAACTGATACCTGCCGATTATTCTATTATTCTGGATGTAATGGAAATTCCAATAACTTTATCACACAAAATGAATGTAATCAACGATGCAAATTGGGAATCGTTATTACAACTACTGAAGCACCAGTTCCACCGGGTCGATGCCCTGGGGGTAAACTTCCTCTCGGAGATAATGCCCCAGTACTTTGTGGAAATCAAACTGATTCAATTGGATGTCCTCGAGGATATTATTGCCGAAATGGACCTCCAGATGTCTGCTGTCCTGATGATCTTCCAGATCTTCAAACAATTCTTTCACAAAATGTTAATCGAGAAATTCGTAGAAGACCTTTCATCAATGCCGCAGGCAAATTTGATGGTGGTGATCATCATCATCATCATCATGAACATGAACATCATCATGCCGTCCATGGTGTTGCAACTGAACATGCCGCAGGCGGATATGATGCTGATTCGGCTGCTGTTAATATTGATTCTGCTTCACAAACAAATGGTCACGAACATGCTCATGAAGAACATGCTCCAGCTGGACAAGCAACTGAACATTCTCCTGAAGCAGCAGCTCCTGCCCCAGCTACTGATTCTGCTGCTCCTGCAGCTCCAGCATCATCAGGATCAGAATCAATCGCTCCAACAACTTCTGCCCCAACTGCCACAACTTTCGGTCTTCCCGATAATATTTGCCCTGATGGCTCAGATGCTTTAACAGAAAAAGATGGAAAAACAACTAAAATGTGCGGATCTGGTTTTGATGGTCATGAACTTTGTCCCCGAGGTTTCTATTGTTCAATTGATCCTGATCGAAATAGTCGACTTTGTTGTCCAATGACCCTTCAAGGAAGTAATATCCCACAACCACCTGTTATTGCACCATATTTTGGACATCGTCGTCATAACCCCGGAGAGGTCGTTGAACGAGGCTCACTTCCAAGTGATCCAAAACCTCCAAAACTTAGTACTCCAAAACCTAAAACTCGAATGAGTAAGTTTGAGTGAATCAATGAAATGATAAATAATATGCAAATTTTAGCAATGGAAGATTTTGAAAATATGGGAATTGATGAAAGTAATGCAGAATTCCATGCCCCAGGAGGATCTGAAGGTGGTGCTACAAAAGGACATTCTGATGAAGAAGGCATGCCTGGTTCAAGACCTGAAACCGAAACAGTTGATTCCCAACTTGATGCCAAACCTGACAAAATTCCAGTTGAACAAAATTCTGGAGATGCAAATTCTGTTGCATCCCCAGCCCAGGTTCAACCTGCTTCCATGCCAACTGATGAAGGAGAAGAAAAAGGCCCATATGCTCATCTAAGATTGAAGCCATTTGTACGACAAAATAAAATGAATCTTCTTCGGGCCAATGATTCTACGTCGGTAAATAATGTTGAAGAAGGTGTGCATATTCGAACCAGCTCACAAGAAGATCCCTTTGAACTTGATGGTGAAAATAGCGGTGGCAAAAAAGTTTACAAAGAAGTCTTTGATTTAAGTATGTGTCAGTTGAGACCTTCTGAAGGTCGACAATGTCGTGAAGATGAACCCCAACCTTTGACGAATCTACAGTATTTCTACAGTATTAAAGATCGAAAATGCAAATTATTCTTCCATCGTGGATGCGGTGGAAATAGTAATAGATTTGATACAAAAGCAGATTGTGAAAAATCTTGCTCAAGCTTAATGGTAAGTAATAATAATAATAGGAGGAGATCAAAATTCCACTTGAGACATTCAAGGTTCAGAAAGTGATACCGTAATCATGAGTCTCAAGTGGAAATTTTGATTTCAAAATTAATCCTTTACTAAATACCGTAATCATTTCAGGGTCATTAGTTCTTCTTCAATTCCATTGTTTACCTCTTCTTTAAAAGCTCAGCGGATTTCATATTTATCAAAAAAAATTTCAAAATAATAATAATAGCCTTTATCCATGAACTCGGATCTTTGTTGTAATAATTAATAATAATTTTTTTTTGAACAAAGAAAACTAATTTTAAATGCGCGTTTCTTTTTTTTTATTAAATTTTGTAAACTTTAATTTTTATCATTAAATATTGTATCTTTAATTTACAATCCCACCAAAATTCTTTCTCATTCTCAACGCCCATCAGCAACATTATAATCAGATGGAGGAGGCTGTTTGGAATCTGCCAAAATTCTCTCTGTTTTTTATTTACCACACATTCCGACCTTTTTTGTGCAATTTTTGTAAGAATTTTATTTATTTTTGTTATTTATTTTTTTGATTATTAAAAATATATTATTTTTTATTAAATTTATGATAATAAACTATTGAAAATATTTCAACTTTTTATCTATTATTACTGTACTTTATACAGTAATAAATCATTTATACTGTAACACATACAGTATTCTGATAAACATGATCCTTGAATTTTTCAATAATTTTTGATTTAAAAAATTAGCATCTGTTATTTTTGATGCAAAATCATCAACAAAAAAATCATACAATAAACAAATTTAAATTTGCATTTTTAATATTTTTGCATCTCTTCAAATCATAAAATTTCACTCCCCCGCAATGGGGGGTCAGGTCCTTCTTCTTCAACGATAGAAGTATATAAATAAATATACTGTAGCAGATATATATTCAAATGTCATCAATTAAAGCAAAATCAAGAAGTCATCATTCATCAGCTCATGCGTCATCTGTAAAAATAATAGGTCCAACTACACCAGAATTGGATAAACAGTTGACACAAAAATTTGGACTTCCACAACCTTTATCTTCATCAAATTATGAATTATATAATATCGAAATTGACACAATTCAAACAAAGAGTAATTCGAATTTTGTAAGTTTTTTGCTTTTTTTTTAATTGATTATTTTTTAAATGTGGTGTTATGTCCCCGAACGTTCAAAAGTTCGAACATGTTCAAAAATTTTGTCCGTGTTCAAACATGTTTTTTAAATTTGTAAATTTAAAGAAAACATGTTCATAATTTATATATCCATGTTTTTTATATATATATCTAATGTCTCATCCTTTTTTAGCTTGGAATTCAATTAACTGAATCATGTGTTGTGCATTCTGTAAATCGAGATAATGTGGATGCGATATTTGGAGATTTATGGCTTGAAGTAAATGGAATCGAGTTAAAAGATAAAAATCATTTTACAGATCTTTATCGAAAATTACGTATAGCTTCAAATGGTTCATTAAAACTTAAACTTAAAATTGCAAGACTTTTATGGATTCAAAGTTTACCTGAGAATCGAATGCCAATGGATATGCTTCCAAGAAGGGAATATAAATATCATTTAGCTATAATATATGGAATCCCAAAAATGCATTTAACTTTATCTTTAAAAGCTCTCAATGGAAAGGTATCGTTTTGGATTTTGTATTATGCATGGATTACATATGATTTTTTAGGTTTTTGTTTCAAGTGTTTGTGAAGAAACTCTTGGAAGAATGGCATTCTCAGTTGGAGATGCCATTTTGGAAGTGGATAATTCAATTATTGCAAGTATTACAGGTGCATATGATATAATAGTACATAATTTAAAAACTAATGGAATTGGTAAGTATTTTTTATTTAATTATGATTTACTTTTATATTGGCAAACATCAAAGTAATCATGGGATCTTTTGGCGAACATGTTGTAGTTGTGAATCACTGTTAGGGATTGTCCAGATCTGACGTCGGGTTTTTTGCTAATATTTTCAAACCCCCCTCCCCCTCTTTGATATTTGCCGCTTTTAATGTGAGCGTCAGATTTTGGCTAACACCTTCCCCCCTTAGAACACCCGACGTCAGATCTGGACAATCCCTTGTGCTTTTTCATTTTTCATGAATTCGACTTACGAGTCGGAGTCGTAAAGAGTTTATTCAGAGCCTAAAAGCGGCTTTTTTCCTTTGATGTATTGAGCACATCAACTACAAACTCCGAGTCGTAGTCGCATCAGCACTGGATGTGATAATGTAATGCTGTACTAAAACTAATCTAAAAACCTTGTTTTTTAGTTAGTTGTGTGGTTGAAAGAGCTGATTCAAAGAATGCAAACTTTTATGTTCTTGAAGCCCTTCGATCTGAAAAGAATCCGCACAAAGAAGAACGACTGAATAAAGATGTTGAAAAGATTTGTCGAAAAGAGAAACGAAAGAATTTTCGTGAACCAAATATTCAACCTGCAAAAGGAATTATAAAAGGAAAGAATTCAAAATCATATCAATCGTAAGTTGTTATTTATTTATTTTGGGTACGGTAATATTAATACAGTAATAAGTTTTCAGAATTCATGTTACATTCAAGCCTGCTCATGATGTGGTTCATATCAATGCAGATATCAATCCAAAGCTTCTTCAACCAGTTCCAAGTCATAATGTTCTTCCAGCTGATACATTACGTAAGAATTTACTGTATGTGTTACCTAAAATTATTACTGTATAAATTTTGTAGTTGCTCCAGGACGTTCAGCTGAAAGTATTCTCTCTGAAATTTCTTCTGAAGCAACAACTGAAGAACATCAAGAACCAAAACTTGCAAAATCTCGACCAATGCGACAAAAAGATTGCCGTTTAACAACTGGAACAAAAGTGATAAAACAAAAACGAGTTGCTGCTTCAACAGAAAGTCCAAAATTCACTCCTCCTCCCACTGCTTCTCCCGCTGCTGGTGGATCAGGTTCTGCAACTTCAATCAATAATAACAATAAATCTCCAACGCCAATGGGTTCACCAAAAGATACAAAGGATTCAGATTCTGGAAAGAAATTCCCAACTCCAACTACTACTGGATCGACTGGAACAACAACCACAACAAAAACAACTCAAAATACTGATTCTGGAAAACGAACTTATTCAGTTGTCAAAACTCAAAATGCAAATACAACTTTAAAAACTCAAAATACTGAATCAGCAAAGAAAGGTTCAACTTCGAAAACTCAATCCAAAACTCCACAAGATATGACGGATTCTCGAAAGAAAACAATAACAGGCTCTCGGACCCCTGAAAATACTGATTCTCGAAAGAAAAATAGCGTTACCAAAACAAAGACATCAAGATCAAAAGATACAAGTCCAAAGAATAGTAATAGTCAACGATGGTGAAAAAGAATTTTATTATTATTGTATGTATTTTGAATGTTCAACAATAAATACTTATTTGTTTTCATAAATATTGTATGCTTAGAAGTAAGTTGTATTACAAATGCTTTAAACTTGTTTGCTCATTAGTTTTTATTTATTTTTTGCTTGTTTCGAATGCACTTTTTTCTATTAAGTGTACAACATGATGTCAACAAATAATAACTATTTTCTTGAACATATAATCAAATTTGATTATATGTTTTGTTTAAATTTAAACAGATCGTTCAAGACATTGATTAAATTCATGTAATGCACAATTAATATCGAAGAAGTAATACCAGAAGAATTTTGCGATTATGGTTTTGAATGAAATGAATTAATTTTTCGACTTTGACCATCCAAATGATTACATTTCCTACGTAATTTAAAGCATGGCATTTTTAATTTTGAAAAGTTTTTGTAAAGAATTAAAATTGTCTCCAAATTTTTTCGTTACCGTATTTCTATTTTCAACGTGCATAACCCAAATCTAAATGTGTTTGATCATCTGGCACACTCCAAATAATTTAAATAAAATTTATTACCACTAATTTACACAAAAAATTAAATTAAATACCCAAAACAAAATCTATTGATTGAGCATTTTATTAAGCACTTTAGCCATCAATTTACCATCCTTATTTCCATGTTCTTTAAAAAATTTAATACCTTCATTTCTTAAATATTCTTGAAAGAGTTCTTGAATTTCTTCAGAAGTGCTAAAATTATTCAAATAATTATCATTTGAATCAGGAAATGTCTCATAAAAAAATAAGCTTACTATTCATCGGTATGACCATATTTAACAGCTAACTCATCAAATTCAATATCTATCATACCACTTGCAAATTTTTTCAAAGCTTCTAAATGCTTCCCACCAGGTTTAGTTAAAACAAAAATTGCTTCATTATCAAAATCTGGTGTCAAATCAATTACTTCATCAGTTGCATCAATTTCAATTTCTTCAGGAATTTCACGGCGTTGAAATTTGAATCGACGACGTTGATTCTTTTCAGGAGGCATTATTCTATAAAAATTTAATAAACTTGAGTCAATTATTTTACAAACAAAACTTACGATTTATATTGTTCGCAAGCAACAGGATCAACTGCACATAAAGTTTCGATTGGAATAGTTGCATATCCATGCCTAAAATAAATGGTGTAATGTATAGTTTATCCTAGTACTGTATCTAGACAAAAGTGCATTTCCACAACATAAAAACAAAGCAAAAAATATGACTTTGAGTTAGATAAATGGAAAAGTAATTTCTGTAAATCCGCTTATCCATTATCTGCTTTAAATAGAAATAAAACTTACTCAGGATGATCACATGGAAGAACAGACTTTTCAGAAGATATCTTTCTAAAAATTAAATAAACTCCTTCTGATCATTAAATAACAAAACTTACGATTTATAGGATTCACAAGCAGCAGGATCAATTGCACATAGAGTTTCGACAGATATTGTTGCATATCCATGCCTAAAATACAGGCACATATAAAGTATAATTACATAATTCTAGTATACGGTATCTATCATAGAAATGACGTTTCCACAACACAAAAGCTAAGTGAAAAAAATTACAAAAAGATAAAATTTTAAAAAGAGGGAGCATAATTTCTGGAAAACAGCTTATCGAAATCCTTCTTTAAAACAGAAAAACAACTTACTTGGGACGATCACATGGAAGAGGAGGTCTTTCTGTTGTAAGACCAAATCTGCCTCGATCAAGAGTAAAATCGCGAGTAACACGATGAACAGGGTTAGGTCCAGGATTTGGAGGAGGCGATACACGAGCATCCATGTTAGAAGCATGTTGACCTTTTCTTAAAAAAACAAATTTAAAAAGTATCGGATATAATTGGAGTTTAATAAACTTACAAAATCGTACCAACTATAAATAAGGCAACACCAAAGATCATCAAAAGACCCATTATTGTTAAAAGATTGAACACAGACAAGCAGCAGCAGCAACAATAATAATAACAACCAACCAGCACAAAAATGAATTTGAAAGAAGTTTTGAAAGGGTTTAACAAAGACCAATGTTGCTTATATATGAATTTTAAGTGAAATTGATGCAAATTTCAAAAATTGATGTAGACAAATTTTTGATATAATCAATATTGAAATTTCTACAGTAAACCAAAAGTTTAAGTATTTCTTAAAACATATCATGGAAACCATTAAAATCATGAAATATACAGTATTTGAGAAGTAATACCAGAAGAATTTTGCGATTTTGGTTTTGAATGATAAAACATGAATTAACTTTTCGACCTTGAACATCCAAAGGACAACATTTCCTTTGTAATCTTAAACATGGCATTTTTGATTTTGAAAAGTTTTTGTAATTAAAACCTATTACAAAAAAGAATTTATAAAAATTATCTCCAAAATTTTTTTTGATCGTTCAAAAAATTGAACAAATTCAAAATTTTCTTGCCACGAACGGTACTAACTTCTCTGAAAAATTTTTAAAAGTTTTTTCTTTGATTTTTTTCAACAAAAATTTAACAAACTTTAAAAATTAAACTTTAAATTCTGTGATATAATTTATTGTTAAAATTGTTTAATTAAATGTTTCCAACATTCCCCGTTAGAAAGGATCCCTTGAAAGAGATTCAATATCCAGATCCCCCAGAATTATATAAAAAATATTCATTACATGAAATTCGAAGGGGAACATGTTTGCCTCCACCACCTCTTCCATCAACTTTTCAAGTCTTTGGTGAAGTATACGATCTTAATGCTGTAAGTAAATACTGTAGCTCTTAAGTTACTACTTTTTTACACATTTAACTTTAATTAAAATCTTCCTAAAACTTTCAAATATCTTAATTTTTAGCATGTTATTCCACCAGTTGAAACAAAAGGTGTTCAAAGAGTTTTTAACGAGACTCGTGGAATTGCAGATATCAAAAAAGAGATGACAAAAATAAATCGAAGTATTATGGCAGCTTTCATTGATCTAACACAAATTTTGATTGAGTTTGTTTATGCGAATCAAAAAGCTTTGATAAATCCAAATCTCCTTTTTAGAAATCCCCAATCTGATGATAGAATTGAAAAGACACAAAATCTTCGAGTGTTATTCTTAAATTTTCATAATTTAATTAATGAACTTCGACCAATTCAAGCTCGAGCTACCCTTGTTGCAAATCAGCGACAAACATTTCTTAAAACTCAAAAACTTGCTGTTGATATTACAGAAACTTTAGCAGCTACTCAAGCAGCTCTTCTAACAACACAAATACTTCCTCGTAAACTTCCATCTATTCCAATTCCATTGTTGCCAGAACTGGACGAAGGTTCGTCCATTTTTATTAGCTTAAAAGTAATTAAAGATAACCTTTTTAGAAGAAGCTTTATCCTTGCAACCAATTGATTATGTTTCAATGATGGAACCATGTAAAGCAGAAGATGACTTTGATGAAATTTATACAGAAAAAAAGAAGAGCCGAAGACAACTGGAAGAAGAAGCATATATTTTACAGAATTGGAAAGATCCACCAAAAAAATTGAAGGAAAGATACATTTATCGGGATAAACTAATTGCATTAAAAGATGAACCAATCAAATTTGAATCATCTGATGACGATGCAGATGATGAAAGAACTGAGGATGAGTTGGAGACATCTTCTGAAGATGATGATGAAGAAGAAGATGAAAGTGAAATTGAAGACGATGAGAATCAAGAAGAAGAGGAAATGGCTGAAGAAGTAGAAGCAGGAGAAGAAGAATCACAAGATGCTCCTGGATCTTTTGAAATGGAAGTTGATGTTGAAGTAGAAGATGAAGAAGGTACAACTCCTTCAAAAAGTGATGATGAAGAAGAAGAGGAATCAGAAGATGAAGAATCTGATATTGAATATAGCCCAAAGGGTTCTCCACGATATCAATCTCCACCACCTCCAGAAGTTCAAAAGCTTTGGCAAACTCGAAATGAAACTGAAGAAGTTGAAGAATCTGATGTTCAAGAATTACGAAGAGAGATTGTTGATGATCGAATTGAAATTTTACAAGGATTGCCAAAATATTACGATAGAAAATCCTTTGAAGAATATTATAAAGCTCGTGGGGTTGCTCCTGATCAAGATGAAGAAGTTTTGGAAGTTTTACGAAAAAAGCGAGAAAGAATTAAAAAGCATCAAGAAAGAACAATGTATTTGGATTCAGCTGATGAAGATTTGGAGGAAAGCAGTGAAGAAGAAAAACCACCAAAGAAAAAGCAAAAAAAGACCTTGGAAGTGATGGATGATGCTGTAGATCCATCAACGACAACAATCATCGATGATGAAGAAGATGATGAATCTGGAGAAGAAGAAATCGTTGATTTTGATGAAGGTGAATCTGAAAAATCCAAAGAGAATCGAGAAGACGCTCCAAAAGAAGATGAAAGTGAAGAAGAAGAATCTGAAACAGATTCTTCTGATTTTGATTCATCAGATTTTTCATTTAGTGATTTTTCAGAAGTTGAAAATTCTTCTGATCTTTCTTCAGATTCTAGTGATGATGAAGAATTTTTCATTGAATCCACAATTGAAGCAACAATTGGAATTCCATCCATTCGGCGACTTGAAAGAGTTGATGAAGATGACTTCGATGAAGAACCAATTCCACGACCTCGAAGACCTTCTTCCCAACCTAAACCCCCTCCACCTCCAATTGAATCAACAGATTCTGAATCTGATCTTGATTCCCCTGTTAAACGCTACAGCACCCCTCCAGATAATGATGATGATGATCTTGAAGATGAAAGTGAAGAAAAGATATCTTCTGATGAATCAGATTCAGAGGCAGCAGTGATTGAACCTGACCCAGGCTCGGGGTCAACTTTAGAGGAAGAAGGTGGAACTGCCCAGGAAGACAGTGATGCCTTACTTGCTTCATCCCCTGAGGGTCAAGAAGATGATGAGGAGGATGAAGCCATGGAAGAAAGTGATAATGAAGGCGATCCCCAGGAAGGTGTTGAAGAACAAAGACCAGAATCTTTGCAAGAATTGAATCGACCCTCCCCTGTTGCATCAAGTTCTCCATTTGATGATGATCAACCTCCAATCTTGGAACCTATTGAACCTCGAAGATCTTCAAGGGATCAATAATTAATGTGAAATGTGATAAAGTTTTTGTGATAATAATTTTTTGGGTTTAATTTAATTTATTTCCTGTTTTTGTATATTTGAATAAAAAACCTTGCGCAAAATTCCAATGTCCTATTTTTTTCAATGACAGTTTTCGTCATCTCCTTTATCATCAAAAATAATAAAAATTATTATTTGACCCAATTTTTTTGTCTCATCCTTTATCCTCCGATTTTTTTGGATATCTCAAATTTGATCATTGTCGAAAAACTTTTTTGAACCATTTCAACCTTCCAAAATATTTCTATTTTGATTAAGGATGAAGAAGTATGAAGTAAATGCCATTAAACGAGATGTTCGATATGAAAGAGGAAAATATTTAGCTATTTTTAATATTTCAATTGCGGCTGCAGTTTTTTGTATTTCAATTTTTTCAAGATTTTATCTTGGATATTGTTTGCGAAATTTGGATACAGAACTTTTTGAAAATTTTAAAAAGCTTGAACTTCAAGATATTCTTCTCTCAAATGAGATTAAAGAATTTCAAGAAGAACTTGGAATTTTATCTGCACCTCGAGCCCTTCGGCATGCCGTTGATCCATTTTCAAAGGTTATGCAACAATGTAGTAGTAAGTACATCGGATACTGTAGAGCTCCTTAAATACAATAATATTTGTAGAATGTACGCGGCTATCATGCCCTCCAGGACCTGCAGGGGTTGTTGGCCCTCCAGGGGCTGATGGATATCCTGGAAATTCTGGTAAAAGTGGTGACCCTGGTATTGATGGCCAAGATGTCATTCCAGAGCCACAAGTTCATGATGTAATAATAGCTTTTAATTTCATTTTAAGATAAGTTAAACAATAATTTCAGACCCTTGCCTGTGTCATTTGCCCTGCCGGGCCTCCCGGTCTACGTGGAGCCCAAGGGGAGCGTGGTCGAACAGGAGAGATCGGACAAAAAGGAAGCGGTGGACCCCCTGGCAATCCCGGCATTGATGGCGAACCTGGAAATCCTGGACGACAAGGATACAAAGGACAAAAAGGCCTTCAAGGTACTCGTGGACAACCTGGTGCACCGGGCTTTAGTGGTGTCGGCCTTAAAGGTCCCAAAGGACCCCCTGGACCTGCTGGGCCCAAGGGCCCCATTGGAATCCCAGGTCGTCCAAGTAACACCGCTGGAACCCCCGGAAAACAAGGTCAAATCGGACCGGCTGGACCATCTGGAGCTGTAAGTTTTATTAAATTGGCGTACAACAATTAAACAAATAATTACAGTATGGTGCCCGAGGTATGCCAGGACAATATGGAATGCCTGGTGAAAGTGGAGAACCAGCGTCATATTGTATGGCAGATTGTGGAGTCTCAAAAATTTTGGCTCCTCTTCCCCATGAAGCTCAATCACCTTCTGCTATTCCCGTTGAAGGCGAAGAAGATGATGATGGATATCAGCGTTAAATAATTTATGATATATTTGATTACTGTAATAATTAATTGATAATAATGTTAATAAATTAAAGTTGACAAAATTTAAAAATAGTTCCCAACATTTTTTCAGAGCTACTTAAATTTAAAAAATTTAAAAATTTGCAGAAATTTTCAAGTTTGATTACTGTAATGGTAAACTAATAATAAATATCAATAATAAAAATAAATATTGAAAATATTCATGTCGAATCTAAAATTTTTTTAATCGGTTCTTAAGATTTTTCTAGCATCACAAAAAACTTGAAAAAGTTTAAACAAATTAATGTTCAAAAATTTGCATAAACTTCAAGTATTTATGCTCGCAGAAATCACTTCTTTCATTTTCATTCAACGAAAGAAAGAAACGTTGCTGCTGCTTTCATTTCTTTTTTTCATCATCATCAAAAAAGAAGGAAAGAAATTAATCAATTTAAAAATCTATTATGGCTTCTCAACTTGATAAAATTCCTGCAAATGTTGTAAATATTGTTCGAGAAGAAGAGCGAATCCGTCGCTTACATACTGAAGCCCTTGGCCGCTATAATTATCTCAAACAATTAATTGCTGATGTAAGTTTTTTACGACTTTTTCATAGCAGTAATAATTGATTGGTTTTTTTAGAGGAAAGCTCAAGCTGAAGCTGCTAAAAATGATACCGCTGCTGGATATGTCGATGAATCAATTGAAGTTGAAGTAAGTCCATTTTTATTTCATGCTTTTTGGCTTTCTTGGAGATCAAAGCGGATGAGCTTTGTAAGGATATAAGTGAGCCGATTAAAAGCTTGTCGGTTTCAATATCTTGACTTTATTTGATGGGATATATGATATCCACTTCTTTACGTTGCTGATAAAAGAGTATGGGAAGCATACCACTTCATATTGATTAGTTTTCAATATGCAAATTTTTTGCAATCTAGATATTTGATATCTATATCCACATGATATCATCAGCTTAACTACTATATCACTAATCTTGAATAGTGGAAATAATAGTGGATATCCGTCATTAATTTTTAACCCCATTAGACTTCATTATGCTAATTTTATGGGATATACGAAATCCGCTTTTATCCATCAATCATTAACTATCAATCATTTTTTAGGAAAAGAATGCTGAACTTCATATCCTTTCAACTCAAACTACCTTAATCTATTACTATTTTGAACAACAAACAAGTTCATGGCTTTTCTTGGAACGTGATCGTATGAATGGAAGTTCTACAATGTTTACAATTCAACGTAAAGGAAATAATATTGCTCCAAGTGTTCAAGTTTTAACTACTTAAATTCCATTTCAATTCATTCATTCATTCATTCTTGTGTAATGTGTATTTGTAATAACTAAAATTTACTTCTTTCTCTGGTGTAATTTTTTTGATGGATAAAAAATAAATGCTTATTAATTTAAAATTTACTGGTTTTATCGGTTTTTTACAAAAAACATTTTTAATCAATTTTTGGGAGGAAGAAAAAACTGATTAACTTTGTTTTTTTGCTGAAGAATTGTAGTTTTAAGTGTTAGCTTGTTTTTATTCAAATTTGAAAATCTGTTTTTTAATACTCATTTTCTTAAAAGAAAATTAAAATAATGGCAAAAAGTAATTTTAGCTTTCAAAAACGAAGGTCAAATTTTGTAAAGCAAGAAAAGAAAAAAGTTGAAAAATGAAAAAGCGAAATATTCAGCCTGAATAATTCAGTAATGTGTTTATGCAATTTTTAAATCTTCTGATGTGAGTTTTAAAAAATTAGTTTTTGACATTAATTTTACTCTTGAATACAGTAATATAAGTTTGGGTACTGTAATTCATTATAAGTATATCGTCTTAAAAATTACAAATCAGGTTTTTTTGGGGTTAAAAAACAAGATCTGATTCACACTGATTTTGAAACTATTCTGAATTTGGTTTCTGCTGTTTGACACCTGAAATCCGAAAAGACAAAGTATTTTGTATCGAAACGTCTCCTCAAAATATTCAAATTATTTCAAAAACACAGCAAATTATTACCTTATTTTTGGTTCCTGCTAGAAAATAGAATTTCCCCGTGTGACCGAATTACATGCTTATAATCCTCACAAAAAAATTATGAACGATTTTGACACTACTTTTTCTTAATTTTTGTATTTGCTTTTATCTGGTATTAATAATACTACAAAAATATTAATATTTATTACTTATATTTTTGTGAAAGAGGATTTTCCATCCAACAAAAAATCTTGTACTTTCAATCGTCGTCGACAAAAAGAAGCATCAAAATTTTTGTCCAATTTTTTCTCTTTCTTTTCCTTTAAACAATGTATTTGCTTGCCATTTCATTAATTGAGATGTAAGTAATATATGTATGAAAAAGTCTGAGTAAAAGATTTTATAAAAGAAAATATACCCTCGGGGCGGATTATTGTGACTTAAACAAAATGTTTTGTATTTTTGCCGTGTACTCTTCTGTCAATTTTTATAGTTTTTTGATAAATCCTACCTACTTTTTTGTGATTAAATTTCTCTCTATTTTTTCATATTCAAATTTATTCTTCAAATCTTGTTGCTTCCTGATTCAGTCGGTTGTTTGACAGATTTTATTTCTCTCCAGGGAATTTTGAGATTTCTGAAGAAGGATGCGGATTCTGTTGGCGATTTTGGCATTCTTCCTTTTAATTTGGAAAGCATTTTGTGCTGAAAATGATACTGTAAATGTTAATAAAATCCGTGTTGGACATATTGGTGCCATCAATGTTATGCCAAAAGCGGAAGCAATTCTTGAAATTTGTCGAAAGGAACTTTGGAATGAAGGAATTTTGAATAAGGATTTTGATTTGGAGTAAGTTTGCATTCATTGATAAGAGATATCTGCGGATATATCAAATCCTACTACCTACAGTAACCCATTTGTGGATATATCAAATTCTTCCCCTCATTACCCCCTTGTGGATATATCAAATCCTATGATACCTACCATAACCCCCTTGTAGATATATGAAATCCTACTGCCTACCGTAATCCAATGATTTACAGAGTTATCAATCAAATGGGATGTGGTGAATCTTTTGAAGGTGTGGCAGTTGGCGCGGATATGTACCATCAACAAAACGTAAAATGTTTTATTGGACCATACTGTAATGCTGGTAAACACACCCCAATATGTTCTCATAAAACTACAGTATCCTATATAATTTTTAGAATTGGATGCTGTTTCAAAGATGGCCTCATATTGGAATGTTCCAATCATTGGATATATGGCATCTTCAACGGCATTTGCGGATAAAACAATTTATAAAACTCAAGCACGAGTTTCTCTTCGAACAACAAATTCTTTGGCCTTGGCTGTTTATGCCGTTCTAAAACATTATTCATGGAATCGCGTGGCAATTGTCACAAACACCGGAACAATGGCCTTTGAAAGAACTGCGGCTTTTGAAGAAATTTTTCATAATCGCGGAATTACAGTCGTTAAAAAGATTATGTTTGATGAAAATTCTGATGCTAAAAGTATTGCCGCAAGTGGATATCTGAATGACATGAAAAATAATGCAAGAAGTAAGTTTTTGGGGGATTTAAAAAAATTAACGATTTTGGACAAAGATTAAATTAAAATTTTAAAACCGTAATAATACAGTATTTTCTTGGTGATACTTGCCCCTCCAAAATCATAAAAACCCTTTGATCTTTTACCGCCATCGGCAAAAGATCAAAGGCGGCATCTCTCGAAATGGTTTCTCTTCCCTGCGAAATAAGATGTTGCTGACGTCCGTTGCATAGGTAATTATAGTACTGTAACTACAGTACCACAATGTGATTATATACAGTAATTTGCATTTTGAGATAAGATGACAAACTTTTTTCCAAAAATTAAATTTTTTAATAACTTGACCCGTAAAATTTCAGTTATTATTTGCCTGTTCTCTGCAACCCGGGACATGTCAAAAGAATTTATGCAAGCTGTTTCCAACCAAGGATACAATACCCATGACTTTGTTTACATTCTTCCATGGCTTCAAGCGGAAGCAAAAGAAAGTCAACCTTGGATTGGTTCAGATGGACAGCTACAAGCTAATATCAAAGGATACTTTTCAAATGCCCTTATCGTAAGCTTACTGTAACTGTTTAAATTAGCATAAAACAAAACTTTTCTAGATTGATGATGTAAATGGTTTTGATAATTCTGTTGTTGTAACACCTTTCAAGGAAAGAATTGAATCAAATGGAATTTCAGTGGATGAGCTAAATCTTCAAAATATTTATGGATACATTCATCTTTATGATTCGTTAAAGCTCTATGCTTTAGCAGCCCGGGCAGCTTTAAATGAAACTGGTGATCCAAAAATCTTAAATGATGGAAAATTTATTTGGAATAAAATGCGAAAAATGACTTTTCCAGGTTTGTTTGAAATTTAATTTTTTGGTAAAAGCAGATTCGAAACTTTACAAATTTGAATAAAACATTTGTTTGCGGCACAACATTTTTTGAAGCAAAAAATTGTAAAAAGTTTTGGTTTAATTAATTTTTATGGTAAGATAATTTTATTTACAGTAATCTAAAAATGGTTACTGTAGTTTTAATGTTGTCAACAAACACAAGATTACTGTAGTTTTATGTGTAATTGCTGTTGGCATACAGTATGAAATACAGCACCTAAAATTTGATTACTGTAGTTTTAATGTTAAAATCAATGGTTAAACCAAAACTTTAAAAAATTTGCATAACTTTTTCAATTGCTACCGTATAAAATCTTTTTAAAAAAGCCAAACACATATATTTTATTACAACAAAAAAAAATTGAATATTCTTTTTTCATCGTTTCTTTTCGGTGTGCCTTTGATCCTTTTTTCCATTAATCGCATTCTTTTTTCTCCTCCGCAGCTTTGCTAGCAATGAGGCAATATTTATAGGTCTGATCTCATTGCCATCAAATAATTCAAATAATAATAATAATGGCAATACTTCTTCACGTTAGGACACTTTTTAAAAGATGTCATTTTAGAAAATATAAACAATTTTTAGGTCTAATTAGTACTGCTGGAATTTCATCTGGTACTGTAATGATGGATGATTTGGCTGAACGAGCTGGAATATATGCTGCTTTTTATGTTACGCCCAATCGAGATGAAATTCTTAAAGTTGTTGAAATGAATCCTTTTGCTTTATCAAATTGTGATGGATTAATTAATCGAAGTGGTTGCTTTGAATTGAATGTTGTGGATGTACAAACTGGATTTTGGCAATCTTTGGATGGCAGCTTACCAGCAGATGAACCACAATGCGGATATCGAAATGAACGATGTGATTATACTTTGATTATAATCGCTGGGATTTTAATTCTTGCTGTTTTAATTACAATTTTCTTGGGATATCTTATTTATCGAGTACTGTAAGTATCATCAAATAGATGATTACTGTAAATCAATGCAAAAAACATTTTTAGTGAAAATCGAGCCCTAGCAAAAACGTCATGGCGAATCTTCCGAGATGATATGAGAATTATGAATGATGATGAAATGAGATCTGTACTTTCAATTGGAAGTACAAGAACAAAACTGTCAAATACATCAAAATTTGGAAAGCACCATGCTGTCATTGGCACAAATACACATGCCAGTTTTCATATGTATCCACAAAAACGTCCATTAATTTTTAGTCGGGAAGATATGCAAACTTTAACAATGGTAAGCATATTACGGTTACTGTAGGGAGGGGACGCCAAAAGGGTGGGGCACAAAGTCACGAGCATCTCTCAAAATAAAAAAATTCTTTGAACTTTTACCGCAATCGGTACAAGATCAAAGGCGGCATCTCTCGAAATGATTTCTGCCATCTCTGATATAAAATTTTGCTGACGTAGGATTACTGTAATGTAGAAGTAGGGTACATTACAGTAATCTTTTGTTTACTCATGAATGACTTATCTTCGAACAATGACTAACCAATTTTTTAATTTGCATATCTTAGTCATGTTGTTGCCGACGACTTGTCGTCAAAGTAAAACATGACTAACAAAAACATATTATCTAATATTCTTCCATTATCTTCCATTTAATTTTTAATATTCTTAATAAGCAAAACTACAAAATCTTCAAAAAACTGACAAGAAAAATCCTCTTATAGCTTATTGTTCAAAAAAAAGTAAAAATACATAAATATTTATCTCTCTTTTTTTAGATGAAACAAGTCGTCCATGATAATCTTAATCCATTCTTGGGAATGGCCTTTAATGAAAAAGAAGAAATGTTACTACTTTGGAAATTTTGTTCACGTGGAACTGTTCAAGATATCATATATAATGATGACGTAAATCTTGACTCAAAATTTCATGCTGCTTTTGTTCGAGATATCACACTTGGTTTAGAATATTTGCATGTTTCACAAATTGGATATCACGGATCTTTAACCCCTTGGGCATGCTTAATTGATCGAAATTGGATGGTAAAATTGACAGATTACGGTATCGCAAATCCACTTGAAAAATGGGAAAAACAAGGCGCAATTTCAAAAGAATCGCTGAAGGATAATGAAGATAAATCTGGGGCATCACAAACTGGAAGTATGTTTTTACAAAAGTTGATTGGTCTAAATTAGCATAATTTATTTAAGGTTTACTGTATCAAGCTCCTGAACTTCTAAAGAATCGAGAAACAAATCGCCGCAGGGGTGCTGATCAACAATGGGTTAAACAAACACAAAATCGTCGACAAGCTGGAGATATTTATTCATTCGGGATGGTCATGTATGAAATTCTTTTCCGAAGTTTACCATTTCCAGATTCTACTAGTAATGAAGGTAATTGTTAAATCTCGTATTATGCCCTAAGGACATTGTTATAGATATCGTTGGATATATCAAAGATGGCTCAAAAACTTATAAACCAACTGTCCAAGATCGAAGTGCCATTCATCCGGATCTTGCCGCGCTGTTACAAGATTGCTGGTCAGAAAATCCTGAAATCCGCCCCAGTATCCGACGAGTCCGTTTAAATACTGAAAGCTATCTCAAGGTCAAAGGTATGCAAATTTTTGTAACAATGGCAATTTAAAATTTGAATATATTTTAGGATCATTGGTGGATCAAATGATGAGAATGATGGAACAGGTATCATAAAACTTTTATTACTGAATTAACTTATCAATAAAAACTTACAGTATGCAAATAACCTTGAAAAGCTTGTACAAGAAAGAACTGGAATGTTAGAAGAAGCAAATAAACGAGCGGATAAACTTCTCAGTCAACTACTACCTTCCTATGTTGCAAATGAACTTAAACTTGGACGTCCTGTTCCACCAAAAACTTTTAAACATGCTTCTGTCATGTTCTCGGATATTGTTGGATTCACGACCCTTTGTTCAACTTCAACCCCAATTGAAGTTGTAACAATGTTGAATGCCGTTTACACTGGTTTTGATGATGTCATTAACAAACATGAAGCATATAAAGTTGAAACCATTGGAGATGCTTATATGGTTGTTTCAGGGATTCCAATTGAAAATGGAATTCGACATTTAATGCATTTATCCGATGTCGCCCTAGAAATGATGAAATTCTTAAAAGATTTTGAAGTTCCACATCGAAAATCTCAGAAAATTAAAATTCGTCTTGGTCTTCATACGGGACCAGTTGCCGCAGGGGTTGTAGGATTAACAGCTCCAAGATATTGCCTCTTTGGGGATACTGTAAATATGGCATCCCGAATGGAATCCACTGGGGTACCAGAGATGATTCAAGTCAGTGAACCTTTCAAAATTAATCTGAATCAACATTATCCTGAATTTACAACTGAACTTCGAGGAACTGTTGAAGTTAAAGTAAGAGATTACGGTAGATTTTTGATGGTAAATAAAACTTTATTTGTTTTAGGGAAAAGGTGCATGCAATACCTACTTTTTGGATAAACCTGCTAAACCTGTTTCGCCCAATCCTTTGTAAATAATGTAT
Source organism: Panagrolaimus sp. LJ2414 (assembly GCA_024447195.1). Classification (NCBI taxonomy): domain Eukaryota; kingdom Metazoa; phylum Nematoda; class Chromadorea; order Rhabditida; family Panagrolaimidae; genus Panagrolaimus; species Panagrolaimus sp. LJ2414. The sequence continues at coordinate 12,342,635 of JAMRXY010000008.1, forward strand.
TTTGATTAATTAATTCATTTTTATCAAAACTTTGTATTTGTTAAATTATTAAAAATTAATATAACAAAATTATTTCTCGAAGATTTAAAATTGAAATTTGTTAAATTATAAAAGTTTATGAAATTCAGTAAAGTTTATTCATAGAAAATGCAAAAGTTGTCAAAATTTAATGAAAAATAACATCAAAATTTTCAAAAACAATAACAAACAAAAACAAATAACAGAAACTAACTTTGTAAAAAACAAAAAGGTATAAAAAACATAGCCGAAACCACGAGCAAGGGGTCAAATTTTTGTTTTTTAGCGATAATAATTTTCACGATAAAAACTTTCCCAAAATTTACATGTTTTAAGTTCTACTTTTTTCTGATGCAAATTCCCATTGAGATCTTCAATTGTTTGTTGTAAACCACTTTTTTCGTTTGAGCATTGTTTAAATTTTTCAGCATTTTCTTTAGAAGTTTTTTGATAATAAGAAGTGTAGCCTTCCCATCTATTTGACATGTCTTTCCAAAAATTGACGTCATCATTACATTTCGTCATGTCACCAGTTTCCGTTGAAGTTTTCTTTTCTAAATTGCTTTTAAGTTCTTTAATAGCTTGTTGTTGCCCACTTTTTTCATTTAAACATTTTTCGAGTTCTTCAGCTTTTTCTGCGGCAATTTTTTTGTAATAAATAGTGTATTCTTGCCATTCATTTGACAATTTTTCCGATATGTTTAACATGTTTTGCCAGGGATTTGACAATTCTTTCCAACAGCGAATGACATCATTCCATTTCGTCATGTCACAAGCTTCTGTTGAAATTTTTTCACCAAAAGCAGCTTCCACATTTTTCTTTGATTTTTGTACTGTTGTTTCAGTTAAAAATTTAATTGTGGCATCCCGTTCAATAATTTTTTGTTCTAATTGGATGATATGAGCAGAATAATTTTGAATATTTTGTTGAAAGTTCTGAAAAACCAATAATAATAGACCAATTATCCCCAAGAATATAATATTTTTATGTATTGTATTAATCATTTTTACAAATCCGAAGAACAATCAGCAGAACGATTTTTGAATACAAAATGAAAAAAGTAGAAAGATAAACTCTTTTTATACCTGAAAAATCTGAACAATTAGGGCATTGCTGTGGATGGTTGCATCCGCGGATGGTGAACCAATATGCTTATTAGGAAGGGCATGTGCCATTTACTGCAATGGATAGATAGTAAGGGACAAACATATTTTGTGCCATTGCTGCTTGGACAAGACAAAAACTTTATCTAAATCGATAATAAAGGATTTATAAAAGATTCCAGCATTATAGAGTTCATGGTGAAAAAAGTTTATGCCTTTTATCCGCTAAATAATCAACACTTTTTCGAAACTGAAAAATTTGTATTCAATCAAAATTCCTATTTTAAATTTTATAAAAAAACATGAAAAAAAAGCTTGTTAGTTTTAGATTAAATTAATTTATTCAAAATTTTAATACATAATAACATCATTAAAATAAAAATCAGACAAAATTAGCAAAAATTTCTTAAGCTGAGCAAACACTGATAGCAACACAGACATCTTTTGGAGCTGTTTTATCCCGGACTAATTCGATAATTTGATCAACTTTATCAGTGATAATTTCATGGCACTTTTTATCAAGGTCATCATTTCCAAGTGTTACAACATCACAAACTTTTCCGCCATTCTAAAACAAATATTTAGGTAGAGTACTGTAAGATTTAGTTATACAGTAATACAATACTTTTAACATGCTTGTTACAGTGTCACACTTACTTGTTTAAAATCATCTTCATGTTCGATAATTTGTGTTGTGGCTTTTGTAATTAAAGCAACGCACATTTCACAAACTTTATCTCCAACTGAATCATCATTTTCAGCATCGACGATTAAAGCTTTTCCAGAACAAACTGCAACAAAAATTGTAAAAACAGTAAAAGCAATAACGAATTTCATTTTTGATTTAAAGTTTGTTGAGAAAATTTAAGAAAATACAATTCAAAGTAAAATTTGAATATGAAAAACAGGGATTCTGAAGGCATTTATATATACTTCAAATAGAAGCAATGATGCATGACGTGTGCCGAAAAATGAAAATGATTAATTTGAACATTGATTTCTAAAAAAGAAAAAAGAATTCCAAAACAAAAACATCAAACAATTTTTAAGTTTTGTTTCAAGCATGATGATTGTAGAAAAAATGAATGAGAAAACAAAACATACAATCATTTCTGTTTTTTTCTTGTTTGTTTTTCTTGGTTTAAACATCATTTAACATTTTCAAAGGAATTTGATTTCTTAAATTAAAGATTGTTGTTGAAATTTTAAAAATGCGGCAGTTTACGTACTATTTTGATCCCTGATTTTCATGGTTTCACAGCACGAACTTGAAAATCAGGGTCTTTTTGTTGATGAGTGCAGTAGGAAACAGTCTAATAAAAAACTTTATTGTTGTCATCAAAGTAAAATATGATAGTAAAAAACATATATAACAAAAACAACAACAAAAATTACACAAGTTTGAGGTTATAAATTTCAGCAAAAGTTTCAACAAGATTATTGTAATTTTTAAGACAATATTTATTTGAACTTAAAAATGGAATCCAGGTTACACCTTTTTCAATCTTTTCAGAAGTTTCCCAAAAAGCTGCAGTAAGATTTTTCAATTTTTCTTGTTCTTGTTTTAATTTATCATCAGAAGCATTCAGATTATCAGCGGTTTTCTTGTGATTATCGATTTCTTCTCTTAATTTTTCATTAACAGAAATATAATTACGATTAGCATTCTGAAGTTCTTTTTTAACCTTTTTTAAATTTATCCAAAGCGAAATTTCAGTTAACGAATTTGCATTTAAACAAATATCACGAAATTCTTTTTGTTCTCCGAGAAGTTCACGAAATCGCCAATACTAAAACCAAAATTTTTTAAATAAAAGGCAATCGTTGATTACTGTACTCTGAGTATACTTACATAAAGATCTGAAGCTTTTTCTTGCAATTCTGCAAATTTTTCAGTAGAAAACAATCCATTTTTTTCACAATATGATAAACGGTCTTCTCGAGATAAAGGCTCAAGCATATTCGATTTGATTGGACGAAGGATTGCAACTACAATACCACAAAATAATGTAATTAATATTGTAATAAAAACAGAAGCGCATAAATTATATACACTTTCTTGGTCAAACTTTTTCTTCATTTTTGTTTTAACAAAAATCAAATAAATCAACCAAACTATGAGTAAAGAAGACAAAAATGACTCAACTTTGCCAAAAATTTGTTTTACTACCTCCTAAAATGGGTTGATTTTGACCTTTATCTCTCAATGACACCCTTAGGGTAAAAACTATTATTAGAATAGTCTAGAAAACAATTGTTATTTTAAATAACTACCTTAAAGAGAACGTCGGAGGCAAAGAAAATAAAAACGGACAAACCGTCGTAAAAGTGCAGTGATTTGGAATGAAAAAGAGAGTGAGTCAAACGCAAAAAACCTAAACTATATCTTCTTCTTCAGTTACTTCTGTAAAAAATTACATTAATTATATTAATTAATTACAAAATAACATTTTCAGCGATTGCATGTCCTTTATCTAAGGAAATGAGGGCCATTCAATGACAGCTGAGATAACGAAATGCCGTATTACACTTCAACGGCACTTTGAACCAGAAAGGCTTAGGTTCTGCGTTTATTAAGCGTTGCCGAAAACATAGATTAAGTTTTTGCTGTGTCATGCCGTTTTGAGTTTGTCTTATAGTTTTATCGCTTAAAATTAAAGAATCCCATAAAAACCTTTATTCTTATCATCAAAATAGAATATAAAAAATGATATAAAAAACAACACCAAAAATCACAATTACATAATTTTGAAACTACCGTAAATTTCAAAAAAACTTTTAACAAGATCATTGTAATGTTTAATCAAAAAATAGCATGATTCAGTTATATTTTCTTGTTTAATCTTTTCTGAAGTTTTCCCAAAAGCAGCAAGAAGATTTTTATACCAGACGCAGCGCGCCCCGAAGGGGCGCGCTGCGGCTGTTTACGACTCAACTTCCCTACTTTTCTACCCCTAAAAATCGATTTTCGTCAGTTTTAATCGTAGAGCTATGAAATTTGGCAGGTATGTAGAGAAAAAAATCGCATTTGATAATTTTTTGGTTTTGACCCCCCTCGACCCCTGGGACCCGAGATATCCCCCAAAAACGCCCGGACGAGTGTCAAATTCGATGTTTTTGACATGGGGGAATAATGAGAGGTATCGGAATGAATTGGGCATGGTCCAAATAGTACTAAATGACTTTTGGTTTGTCCCGAACGGTTCATCTTGGGGGTCAGGGGACCCCATTTTGTTTAAAAAAACGGGGTTTTGCGGGGTTTTGATATTTTTCGTCGAGTACGAGCTTTGATAAGTATTGGAATCGATAGCCCGTAATTAGTTACATATGAATCGACACCGGGTTTATTTAAATATCTTCATTTTTGACCCCAGGGGACCGCTTTTTTCTTTAAAAAACGGGTTTCGCAGGGTTTTGAGATTTTTTGTCGAGTACGAGCTTAAATGAATATTGGATTCGATAGCCCGTATCAAAAATACGTAGACAAAATATGTTCTTTTCGATATCAGGGTCATATGTTTTCTTTAAAAGTAAAGATGGCGATTGCAAATCGCTATTACTCGATCTTTTGGGTGTTTATATTTTTGTGGGGGAAAAAGCCCAAATAATGTTTTAGTTTTTTTATTAAATTTATTAAAACTAAAATATTATTTTTTTAATAAGTTAAAATAAGTGGAAAAAACGTTAGAAGCAGCCAATCCCGTCTGCCGCGCAGCGGTATTATGGTATTTTGCTTCGCAGCAGACGGCTCAGGAGACTAGCCAACGGGGAAACAATAATTTAAAATTATAACAAATACGGCTGTTGCAATGTAAGACGGGAAAAGAGATTAAAAGTTGCAGACGGGATTGGCTTACTGTAAGACGGGAAAAGAGATTAAAAAGAGATTCTGAATCGGCTGGCTGTAAGACGGGAAACGAGATTAATTTTTTTCTGATAGACTACCGTACAACAGCCATCGCCCTCTGCAATAAATAAAACTGTATCATTCAGCCCTCCAATTTATTTTTTAGTATTTTGTTTGCAAAAATATGTTATGCTTTTACTATTAAATGACTATAATCAATACAATTAAAAATTAAGTAACGGTAAATGAAATAAAATTAGTTCTATGGACAAATGTTATTAGATTCATTTAAATTTAAATCTATACAATAAACTTAATTTTTAACCTATTGTATGGGCATGCAAATTCAGAATGCATTTGTAGGAGAAAAAGCATAAATAATCGGGTACTTTACATGATAAAAAAATAAATTAAGTGATCTAAATCCGAATACTTACGGGAAATATTCGAAATGTGAATCTATTATAAAATGCATTTGGAGATCTGAAACAAATAAAACAAAAAACAGTTGGTGGTTTTCGGTGATGTTTTCTTGCACAACTAAAGGCCAGGCATAAATGATCGCCGCGAAGCGGCGATCATCAACATGTCCGCCTTTTATTTATTGCAGAGGGCGATGGCTGTTGTACGGTAGTCTATCAGAAAAAAATTAATCTCGTTTCCCGTCTTACAGCCAGCCGATTCAGAATCTCTTTTTAATCTCTTTTCCCGTCTTACAGTAAGCCAATCCCGTCTGCAACTTTTAATCTCTTTTCCCGTCTTACATTGCAACAGCCGTATTTGTTATAATTTTAAATTATTGTTTCCCCGTTGGCTAGTACTTTTCTTTTTCTTCTTTTAATTTAGCATCAGCTGCATTAAGTTTATCGGAGGTCTTCTTGTGACTTGCAGATTCTTCTTTTAATTTTTCAGTGGCAGCAACATAATTATCCTTAGCATTCTCAAGTTCTTTTATAACCTTTTTTAAATATTTCCAAAGTGAAATTTCTGTCAAAGAATTTGCAATTACGCAAAAATCACAAAATTCTTTTTCTTCTTCAATAAATTTCAGTAGATCATCAAATTTCAAATACTAAAACCAAATATTATTGATAGAAAGTTACCTAAATTTAGTACACTTACATCATATGCTAAATCTTTTGCTTCCAATTCTGCCAATTTTTGAAGAGAAAACTGTTCATTTTTTTCACAATATAATATACGGCCATCTTGGGGCAATGAATTCAACTTATCCGTTTTAACTGGACGAAAGATTGTAACTACAATACCACAAAATAATGTAATTAATATTGTAATAAAAACAGAAGCGCATAAATTGTATACACTTTCATGGTCCAACTTTTTCTTCATTTTTATTTCAACAAAAATCAAATAAACCAACCAAACTATAAATAAATAAGAAGAAAATGACTCGACTTGGCAAAAAAAATTTTTATTTGCCAAAAAATGAATTTATCTTGACTATTTTCTTTCCATTACACCTTCAGGGTTAAACACAATTTTTAGAAAACCTCGAAACCAATTTTTTCTCACCAACCATTTTTGTAAAATATAATATTTGATTTTTATTAAAAAACACCCTTAATTTTGTACACAAGAATTATTTTTTACCCACAAAAAATGCATTTTTTCAATGCAAATAAAAAAGTGTTTTTCCCCTTTTTGCGAGCGTTGTGGCCTCATCACATTTTACAGCCATCCGAACATGCTGGGATGGCCGAGTGGTCTAAGGCGGTAGACTCAAGAGTACTTTCTCTTACACATGTTATGTGGACTGGGCGTTCTACTCCTCGAATGAGGGCGTGGGTTCGAATCCCACTTCCAGCAAATATTTTTTGAAAATATTTTTATTTAAATTTTAAAATTATTTCATTTTATTACAACATAGTAATTTAATAATAATAAAGCACTAAAATGCTTACAAAACATTGAAAAAAAGTTTTTTCGTTTGTTATTTTAAACATAAAAACAACTACATTTTTTGTATTTCAATCAATGAAAATAATTAAAGTCTGATATTTTTTCTGTTTAAAACTTGTAATTGTTTTTAAAATGGATGCATATCTTCTTCCATGGCTTGCAAAAGAAATAAACTATGTCGAAGATGGCACTTCAGATTCTTCAATGGTTGTTAGAACTGCAACTCCAAAACCTTTGTATAAATTAACATTCTTTAATTCTCGAGGTTTAGCAGAAATGTCTCGGTTGATATTAGTTTATTCAGGGATTCAATTCGAAGATAACAGAATCGGACATGATGAATGGTTAGAGATTAAAGAAAGTAAGTAGTGATTTAGAGGGAAGGGAAAATTTAGAAGATCATGTCATGGCATAAAAACGCCATTATGCAAAAAATTAGCATATTATTTTTTATTAAGTCATTGAAGTTATTTAAATCTTTGCAGAACTATTATTCCATCAATTACCATGCCTTGAATTTGATGGAAATGTTTTATGTGAAAGTGCCGCAATTGCCAGATTTTTGGCAAAACAATTCAATCTTGCTGGAAAAACTTTCGTCGAACAAGCAAAAGCCGATTCAATTATCGATTTTCTCAAAGATTTTGTAACTCAATTAATGCCACATTTACAAACTTTAATACATTCCAAAACACAAAAGATCAAAATTACATCTGCTTTGATAAAATTACTTCATAGAAATATGCCATTATTAGAAAATTTATGCAAAAATGTTGGGGAACATGGATTCCTAATAGCTAGTGGATTAACATATGCAGATTTTGGACTTGCTGTTGCATTTGAAACTCTTCAAAAACTTTATCCATCATTGTTAAAACCGTATGGATACTGTAGAAGGCATTGTATGAATGTGTATTCGTTACCAAAGTTACAGTACTATTTGAAATCAAGACCGGACACATTGTTATAATAAAGAAATTTTTATTGAAAAAAGATATTTTATGGCACTTAAAATAAAACAACCAGATCTTTATGAATAAAATTTTAAAGAAGGCAGCAGTTTACGTACTAGAGAATCCCTGATTTTCAGGTTTCCGCTGCATGAACCTGACAATCAGGGTTCTTTCGTCGATGCAAATTTATTTTCGCTACAAGACCCAAAAAACCAGAAAATACGTAAACCACAGCCTCCGTTAATGAAAAATAGCACATATCAAATAAATAAAAGATTACCACAAAGTTTTAAACCATTTCGCCACATCCAAAAAAGTCGTTGCAGTTTTTGTTAATAAATTTGTAGCTTCAGCAGTTTTGACCATTTCATATCTCAGACAATGTCCATCTTTTCCAGGATTTCGACATTTTGTTTCAAATTGCCGATATAATTCTGAGACATAACACAAAACACAGGCAAGAAAGATAATCAAAGTTGTGGTAAATAAAATATTTTTAATAAATCGACGTAAAGTTTCACGATTTAAATGTTGTTCCCAGATCATCAAGTTCAAAAGTGCCGGAAGGAAAAAAATTAAATAGACCAAAAGTTTGTAATTTAAAGTTAATTGAAATGTTTCAAAAATGATACCCAAAATGGAGGGGATTAAAGGAGAAATACATAAAACTGCCCAAAATATAATTGCCAAAAGGGCTTTAAGGAATAATCGGATAAAAGCTGCAACCCATAAGCTAATTTTTATGATTAAATATTTGGCATATAAGAAATCATTCATCCAATGATCAACTTGATGGACGTTTAAGGTTGTGTCATAATTAATTAATGATGTATGAGCAGGTGATAACCATTTCACCAAAAGAATTGACAAAATTGCCCAAATTGAACCAATCAAATATTTTAAACGATTCGAAGAAACATCAGCATTAAACTCCGATGAAGCTGGAGAAAGCTCTTCATAAATTGTTGAATTATATCCATAAATAATATTTGCCATTAAAAATGTCACTTCTGGCCTCTTCCAATATGACATATGTGTGAAGACAACTTCAGTCGCCCAATTGATAAACTTTTTTTCAGTTGCAAATAAATTTGCATAACTCTTAAAATCCGGATGTGCAATCTCTTTCAAATCATAATCCAGCCGATGTAAAAGTCGTTTTTCATATTCAATTTTTTCGATTTGTTTTGTTTCTTCCAAAATATTTTCTTTTTCGATTCTGTGTGTAATAAATTCAAAAAGGCTATCAAGATCATTTAAAAGATATGAAAGAAATTCAAAAATCATTTCCAAAATCATCATAAAAAGGGACCATGGCTTTTTGGAATATTCACCTTCAGCAATTCGATTCCAAAATGAATAATTTGAAGAAAAAGTTTTAAAATTGAAGGTATGCTTTTCAAATTCATATTGCAGGAATCCATTATGGGATGAGGCATTTTGTCGATCACCATTTAATCGATGATGAAATTTTGCAATTTCTGTTTTTTCATCTTCACTGCAAATTTTTTAAGAAAATTAAAAACATATATTTTTCTTCACAAAAAATGTCACAGTTTTTCAAAAAGGTGTCACGTTTTCGTGACAAAGGTACATCGAAATCATAACTGGCATTTTGAAAGGTGTCATTTATAAACTGAAACGGAATAAGATGTCACAAAATCGTGACAATATTTTGAAAATTGTGACAATTTAAGAAAAACGTGACATTTTTTTAAAAATCGTGACAATTTTTTGAAAATCGTGACTATTTTGGATAAACATGACATTTTTATTGAAAAAGTGTCACTTTTTTGCTCTGACTAAAAAGTCAAATCCTAAACAATTTTTCTTACCTAACAGCTGCAGATTTCCAAAAACTTCGATGAAAAGATTTATGTAAGCTTAAAGTGAATGGTTCAACAAATGTATAATTTTTATTAAAAAAAACTTCAAGTCTTTGGGCAATTGGATCATCAGAATGTAAAACATTAAAAAGTTTGCCATTTTTAATCCAACGATTTTTTCGAAGTTCATCTGGATCAACTGGACTACAGTTCATTGTGAATAAAGTTGTATCTGTTTCTTGCTTTTTAATTTCTCTTTTAAGTAAAACAATAAAATTTTCTGTTAAATGTTTATCACTTTTTAATTTTCCAATTTTCTAAAAAATGGAAAATTAAATTATTATAAATACACAGAGACATCAGCAGGGCACTGTGTCCCAGGATCATGTACCCCTCTGAAAAGATAAAAATCCTTTGATCTTTTACCGCCATCGGCACAAGATCAAAAGCATACCCCCTTGAATGTTTCTGTCCCTCCAAAACTGACATCCATGAAAATGTATACAAAAAAATTACCAATCCTTTCTGCAATTCAAAGGCAGCCATTTTAACTGCATTACTCAAATTTTCAAATTCATTTGATCCATCAGTCATTGATGTCTCATTTGAAGATTTTAAACAAAATGCATCACTGGCAATAAATCTTGACAATGGTGAACCAATAAAAAATAAATTTTCAAGCTGAAAAATATTTTCTTTTTATAATTTTCTCAAAAAGTAGCAGCAGTTTACCCTGATTTTCAGGTTTGCGCATCACAAACCTGAAAATCAGGGTCTTTTTGTAGAGGCAAATCCATTCAAAATTTATTATCGTAAAAAGACCCAGAAAAAGGAAAAATTAGGTAAACCCGCCGCCTTCATTAAGAAAAAAAGTTTTACGTTTTCAAAAAGTTTTCGATTGAATTGATTCGGAAAATCATTTAATGCATCGAAGGTAATTACAGTACCCAAAGAATGGGCCAAAATTGAAATTTTTCCATCAAAATTTGGATTACGTTCTTTAAATTCAGCATATTTTAAATTAATTTTTTCAATAAATTTGAAAATTATCTAAAATTTTATGAATTTAAATAAAGAAAAAAAATGACAAAGTTAACCATTTTTTTGAAACCTCTAAGATAATAAAAAACATCATTTATGATAAGACCCATCGTATTTACATGTTCTTCTTTAATTAATGATAAAGTCCAAATAATTTCATCATTTAAGGATAAATTATGCCTCCAGGCAATTGGAATAACCATTGGCATATCAATATGTGGTTGAAATTTTTTCAAATATTTTGAAAATCCATTTCGAACACTACAAATTGTAGATTTATTGATAGATATCATATATCCGGATATCATTTTTAGCCAATAGTGATATAAAGTATTTAATACCCTGAGGGCAAAGCCATAAGCAGAAAAAAATTGATAGGGGCATTTTTGATTTAATAAAAAAAGGATTTTCCCAGATTTGCATAGGCCTTGAATGCCCTCTTCTCTACGGCATTGCCTGAGGGGATGCTGAAATAAAAATAGCCACTTACTCATATGCATTTTCGACAATACTTTCTTCACCTTTATGATGCCCAATTCCATGAACAACAAAAATTAAATGTGAATAACTTTTATTTTCTCTGTCATGATTAAAATTTTCAATTTCTGGTAAATTTTCTTTTGCAAATAAACTTTTGTCACAATGTTTTGATTCCGAAACGGGTTGATAAAAGTTTTGCTGCAAAAAGGTGTTATAAAATTGTTTTACAGATTACTGTATTTCTTACCATTTCAGAATCCGGTTGAATTTCTTGAAAATATGACATATGTGGTTTCTGATGAACTTTATACAAAACATCGCCTCGAACAATCATCCAAATCTTTTTTTCATTCTCCCAATAAATTGGTAATAAAAATCCATGCTTTTTGTTTAAAAATGTGTAGGCTTTGTACAAATTATTCATAACCAAAATTTCGCCACTTTTCTTAAATCTACAAAAAAAATTTTTGTGTTTTTGCATAAAAAACAAAGTTTTGAATATGGCATGGCAGCCCGTGGACCCAATACGATATCCGACCCGGCAGGCAAGGCCCTTATTTTTCGTAAAAGTTGGCACATTGCCATGTTATTTCTTGAAAAAATTTCGAAAATAAGTTTTTTTAATTTCTTGTTTCAAAAGTGTAAATTAAAAAAGGCGGTGGTTTACGTATTTATTGTTCCCTGATTTTCAGGTTTGTGGAGCACGAATCTGACAATCAGGAGACAAATTTATTCGATTTTTTTTGTTTACGAGACCCAATAAAGGAAAAATACGTAAAACGCCGCAGCCTTTAATAATATAGGACATATTATATGATAGTTTTGCTTTTTTAATCTCATCAAAAAAAATTCTTACAATTCCTCTTTTGAAACTTTACACTTTTCATTAAAATGTTCATCAGAATGTGCCGGACAATTTTCATAATGTTCCTTCACTTTATTCCACTGACTTTCCAATTTTTGTGAATCATCAACTAAAAAATAATCTTTTCTTATCGATTTTTTGGGTATTAAATTTCTCACAATTTAATGGAATCCATGTTTTTGTGATAAAATTTTTTTTCATTAAATTTACTCGATTTTTCCATTCATTTTCTAAAACGATAAAAGCAGAATCATTCCAATTTTTGATATTTTCTGTGCAAATGGAATTATTACAATCAAATTGTCGGGCAAACCATACAACTTCTTTTGATTTGACACATTTAAATTTTGTTGTTAAATCATTATAAAAATACCAGGATATTGCAAAAGCTGCTATAATGATAGCATAAATGAAATGCCGCCGTTTTAGCATCTACAAAAAAAATTAAAATTAAAGGAGATGTTTCATTTGTTGCTTTTTTTGATTTCGCAAAAAAATTCGAAAAGCTGAAAAATATTGAAATTCAGGAACTTTCTCTTTTTTCTAGTGTAAAAAAGGTTAGAAAAAAGCGAAAGTTCCTGATTTTCAATAACTTTCAGCTTCGAGAACTTTCATTCCTGCGAAATCAAAAAAATCAGCAAATGAAATATCTCCTTTAAAATGTTTTTAATTCCAAAAATTATTTCACATTTAAAAAAATCAACAAAAAAGTATAGGTAAAAAATTGGAACAAAATTGGGAAAAAAAGAAAAAGAAGGCTTTTAAAAAATGAAACAAAAAATGCAGCCTTTGATCAAACTAAAAATAAACGTTTTTTCTTTCTGCTTTTAAAAAAAAGTGTCTTCCTCCTTTTTTTTATCTTACACAATAGAAAATGCAAAGCAACAAAAAAATCCAATTTATAAAAAAAGAAATCAATTGATTAATGGTAGTTAGGAAGTTGTAGTGATTTAGATTGCCAGATTGAAAATAGTGTAAACAATTTTGAACGTGAAATATATTGGACATATTACATGACAAACAAAAGTTTTTTTAACTAATACTTTCAAGGCCGTAGGCAGAAAAAATTTTCGGGGTGGGCATTTTCATTTCGGAGGGGGCACGCCTTTGATCTTTTGCCGCCTTAACACGGCGGCGGCAAAAGATCAAAGGATTTTCTCAGTTTCGGGGGGGGGGCACGTGCCCCAAAAGCCCCCCCCCCCCCCTCTCTACGGCCTTGAATACTTTTTGCGTTGATTATAATTTGCTAACAAAAAAAATTTAATCATAAAAATATAACGCAGAAAATTTATTAGAATAAAAAATAATCAGTTTTCAGAAATGCAGAAACGAATTTTCGGCTCTGAAATAATTTCCAACAAATTTTAAAAAAATGATTTTTAAGAAAATCGTAAAAGATAACTGTTACGTTTTTAGGAGTTCTACTTGATACAAAATAAAAATTAACAATCCCCTAAAAAGGTCCCTGCAGAATCAATAAGTTCAATTTTTTGTAAGCTTTATAAAAGTTGACAGTTCTTTAACCTTTTTAATCAGTAAAAAAAAGTAATAAGAAATGAACCATAAAAATGACAAAATATTGGACGTGGTTTTTTGTGCATATAATTGGGTACAAACTTTTTGACATTTTTTGTAGAAAAAAACTGTATATAAAATTTGCTTATCAGGATGAAAATGTTTCTTTCTAAACTTTTTTGTTTCATTTTTTTATTGTTTCAAGAAAAACTTAAAAGAAAGTAGCGTTTTTGAAAAATGGGAAAGCTTAACAGAAAAAACAAAATTAAGGAATTCAAAAATGAAGAAAGTTTTTGTTTTTTGTAAGATTTATTTTTTTGGATTCCGTTTGATTTATCAAAATAATTTTAGGTCAAAAACAGAAAAACAAAAAGTTTCATCGGTTTCATTGGTTCAATTGGTATGTGAAACATGTAAATATACAGTACATTTTGTATACTGTATATTTACAAATTTAAAATTTACAGTAATCTCAAATAAATGTCGATTTTTCAGTTTCGATATGGAAGTGCTTTTGATTTTTTTCTAATGTTTATTGGAACTTTGGTTGCCATATTTACTGGTGTTGGGATGCCGTTTCTTTCGATTATTTTGGGAAATATTTCTCAATCATTCATAAACATGACAAAATTGACGAATAATGAAAGTAAATTTTCATTTTTAAGTTTTTGCTTATTAAACAAGTCCTTACAGATCAAACAGACTTTAATTATACTTCTTCAAAATTTAGTCAAGACATTCAAAGCCGATCCCTTTGGTCCGTTTATATGGGAATTGGGATATTTTTTTCTGCATTAATTCAAGTTTCATGCTTTTTAATTGCCTCAGAGAATATGATGCATAGATTAAGGAAAGAATTCTTTAAAGCAATTCTTAGACAAAATATTGAATGGTATGATTTAAATAATTCTGGAACTCTTGCAACAAAACTTTTTGATAATTTGGAACGAGTTAAAGAAGGTGTTGGAGATAAAGTTGCCTTTGCAATTCAATATACGGCACAATTTTTTGCTGGTTTTGTTATTGCTTTTATGTATAATGTAAAATTGACCCTAATAATGATGACAATTTCACCATTTATGATTTTGGGAGGAATTTTACTTGCAAAGGTTTGTGTTGATTCATAAAAAAGTAAACTCAAATTTAAAAAATGAAACAAAATTCGACTATTTTGTCCGATATTTAAATTCTATTTTTTGGAACAAAAAGTTCTATAGAAAATAAACCAGTTTATGATAAATTTTCGGAAGTAAAAACGAAATTATTTCTGCAAAAAATTTATTTTATATAAAAATAGTTTTGGCTTTTTAAAAACACCGCCGCTGGCCAAAATACAGAGATTAAAGATTATCGCCGCATCGGCGTCCTTTGATCTTCGGCAAATTCTTTTGAACTTTTACAAATACCACTGCCGATATCCCTGCAGGCAACGTTCGTGACGTGAATACTCTGCAAAGAATTTCGATTTTAGGCCAAAAAGCCGAAATTGAAGTTTTATTATTTCAAAATTTTAATATCAATCCTTTCCAAAACTGTTCAATTTTTTAGGTCATGTCCCGATCAATTATGAATGAAGTGAATCATTACGCGACGGCTGGGGCAATTGCCGAAGAAGCTTTAACCTCTTTAAGAACTGTCTACGCATTTAATGGACAAAAATATGAGTGTGAAAGATATGAAAAAGCTTTGATCAAAGCAAAAATTGGTGGAATCAAAAAATCAATTTTTATTGGGGGATCATATGGTTTCACACATTTAATTATGTTTTGTTCGTATTGTTTAGCATTTTGGATTGGAACTAATTTTGTCGTTGATAAAAACATGGATGCTCAAACCTTAATTATTACATTCTTTTCAATCATGATGGGTTCAACTGCATTAGGACAAGCTGGACCACAGGTAAGAATATGAAGTGTTTGGTGATTACTTTTATTTTTTGATTGTTTCAGTTTGCGGTTATTGGAACTGCTCAAGGCGCCGCTTCTTCCGTTTATGAAGTGATTGATAAAGTAATAACTTATTTTAGAACATTCCAAATTGAAACATTAACGTTAAAAAAACTAAAACTATTCAGTGCCAATAATGACATTAAGTTTATTTCGGACACAGACACTAATTCAAAACTTTGTCAATGATCCAAAGGTTTGAATGAGTCAAAATTGCCCTCAAGCAATTTGAACAACATTTTAATCGTATTTTAAAAGACAAGCTTTTTTTGACACTTTTTTATGAGTTGCCTTAATTCCTAAATTGGGTCTTGAAACCAATATTCGTTTATGCTCTTTTTTATTCTTTTTCGTTTCAAGATACATTTCAGGCATCAGGGCAGCTTAATAAAAAAAGTATCAAAAAGCCCATGTCCTTTAGCTTAAAACCAACTTTTTAATGTTTGTTAAAATCCATCATTTCAATCCGCATTTTTAAAATTGATACATTTTTAGAGACTCGAAATTGATTCATACTCCGATGAAGGGATTAAACTTTCCAAGACTTCTGGACATATAATAGTATCCAACCTTCACTTCAATTATCCGAGTCGATCCGATATCCCAGTGTTGAAAAGAATAAGCTTTGAAGCCCTCCCTGGTGAAACTGTAGCATTAGTTGGGTCATCAGGTTGCGGGAAAAGTACTGTAATTTCTTTATTGCTTCGATTCTATGATGCAACTGCTGGTGAAATTAAATTAGACGGGTACAATATTTCTGATATAAATTTAAAAAATCTTCGAAAATTAATTGGTGTTGTAACTCAAGAACCGATACTTTTTGATTGCAGCATTGAAGAAAATATTAAATTTGGTAATGCCGATGACGAAGTTAGCTACGATGAAATGAAAGCAGCATGTAAAATGGCAAATGCCGATAAATTTATATCTGCTTTACCAAAGGTTAGCATTTCTTCTTTGAAATTTGCATAAATATATTTTAGGGCTACAAAACCTTAGTTGGAGAAAGAGGTACCCAACTTTCAGGAGGACAAAAACAGCGAATTGCAATTGCTCGAGCCCTGATTCGAAATCCCAAGATTCTTCTTCTTGATGAAGCTACTTCTGCATTGGATTCAGAATCTGAATTCATCGTTCAAGAAGCCTTAGATCGAGCAAGGGAAGGAAGAACAACAATAATAATTGCACATCGGCTTTCAACAATTCAAAATGCTGATAAAATTATTGCAATTAAAGATGGAAAAATTGAAGAAGTTGGAAGTCATAAAGATTTAATGTCCAAAGAAGGATATTATCATAAACTTGTTAATTCACAAGTTTTTGTTGATACTGAAGGTGAGTTGCACTTTTTTATTGATGTGACATGAGGCGTGAATTGTGCCTTGAAACGAAAAAGAATGAAAAAGAACCCAAAAGAACAGTGTTTTCATTTCAAGATACAATTCAGGTATCAGGGAAGCTCATTAAAAAAACAGTCAAAGAGCCAAACATAATATGTAAATTTATATTTTTAGTGCCAACCATGACAACTACAAAAGATGGCAGAGCCCGAACAATCTCAAGATTATCAAAATCTGATCCCCTTTCTCCCTGTGGCATAACTTCAAATGAAGAAGAAAAAGAGACAAAAACAATAATAAAAGATCCCCAGACAAAACTTAAAAAGCTTCAAAAAGCTCTTGTTGATGAAGGTGCCAAAGAAAGAAGCCTTTTTGCAATCCTAAAATTTGCAAAACCCGAAGCATTTTTGATTCTTTTTGGTTTAATTGCTGCAATTATTGAAGGAACAATTTTTCCAACTTTTTCATTATTTTTTTCAAATATCATGGAAAACTTTGCTGGAAGAGATCCGGATCAAATGAGAAAAAATGGACATTTTTGGGCAATGGGATTTCTACTTCTTGGACTTATTTTATCTGGTTCAATTTTTGTTGAAGCTTCACTTTTTGGTTTAATGGCTGAAAGGCTTACAATGAGAATTCGATCAAAGCTATTTAGAAATATTTTGCGACAAGATGTTGGATATTTTGATGCTCCAAATCATTCATCTGGAAAATTGTGTACTCGTTTAGCATCGGATGTTCCAAATATTCGAATGGTAATCAATAATTTTTTGTACCATTAGGATAAAAAGAAAGATGTAGTAGTTAATGGATTGTCGAGATCTGATACCGGGTGGGGGAGACAGGGTTAACCAAAATCTGACAATGGCCTCAAAAGCGGTAAACATCAAAGGAAAAAAATTAATTAAGGGAAAATGTGTTTGACACTTTCGAAAAAAACCAACGTCAAATTTGGACAATTCCAAAGTGGGATTATTGATTGATTGTTTTAAAACTTTTTTATGTATCTGTTTTCGAATCTGAAGTCGAAAGATCAAAGGAAAATATGCCGCTTTTTGGATTGTCGAATTTGATGGAGTCAAATTTAATAAAATTATTCTCAATCACATATTTTTAGGCAATTGATTGTCGGCTTTCTGCCGTATTTTCTTCAACCATTTCTATGGCCACTGGAACTTTTATTGCATTTTATTTCAATTGGCAAATGGCCCTTCTTGTTGTAACAATTTTTCCGCTGGTTGGTTTATGCGAAAAATTTCAACTAGATTATGCTCAAGGAAAAGCTATAAAAGATGCCAGAGATATGGAAAATGCCGGAAAAGTTTGATTTTTTTGAATTTTGAAATTTACATATTTTTTGCCATTTTAGGTTGCTTTTGAAGCAATTGAAAATATTCGAAGCGTTCAAGCTTTAACACTTGAAAGGCATTTTTGTGCAGAATTTAAAAAACATTTAGAATTTCCGCATCAAACTTCACTCAAAAAATCAATAATTCAAGGTTTAACTTATGCTTTTTCGACTTCGTTGTTCTTCTTTCTTTATGCCGCAGCTTTTCGATTTGGGGGTTGGTTGATTGTTGAAAGGTATCAAACAGCAAGTGAAATTTCGCCAATGAATGTTCTGAGGACATTATATGCCATAAGTTTTACGGCAGGAAGTATGGGATTTGCAAGCACCTTTTTTCCAGCATATATCAAAGCAAAAATTGCCGCAGGGTTAATTTTTAAAATGTTGGAGGACAAACCTGTAATTGATAATTCATCTAATAACGGCTTGGAAGCGGTATGTGATTAATAGGGGTTTTCAAGAACATTTCGCCGTTTTTTGTAGAGACCGAAATGTCCCAACTTTTGATATCTTTGAATTTTTAGAAAAACATTCAAGGACATGTTCATTTCAAAAATATTGATTTTTTCTATCCTCAACGATCAGAAGCAAAAATTTTAAATGGCATAAATATTGAAGCCGCCCCAGGGCAAACCATTGCACTTGTTGGATCATCCGGATGTGGAAAATCCACATGTGTTTCATTGATGGAAAGATTTTATGAACCATCAAATGGAAAAATTTTAATTGATGGAAGAAATATTCGTGAATTTGGATTACAAGGAATTAGATCGCAGATATCTCTTGTTTCACAAGAACCACTTTTGTTTGATAAATCAATTAAAGAAAATATTTTCTATGGATTAAACGAAGATGAAAAAAGTGAGGAATCAATGATAGAAGTTTCAAAATTAGCAAATATTCATAACTTTGTTATTAGCTTGCCAGAGGTATGTTATGTGTTTATCTTACAGTAATCATATCCTTGTAAAGAGAAATTCCTACTCCTCGCGGCATTCTTTGATCTTCGGCAAACCCTTTTGAACTTTTTGGAATGTCAATTTACCTACTTTTTACTTTTTTCGGCCTGGTAACGAAACTTGATTTGCACCAACAAAAAGATTCTGATTGCCAAGTTCTTGGTGTACAAACCTGAAAATCAGGGATTTAAAAGTACCTAAACAGCTTCCTTTAAAGATTTAAAAAAGCCCTATTTAATTACCTCGATCCATTAATTTTCAGCAATACGAAACCAGAGTTGGAGAAAAAGGTACCCAATTGTCAGGAGGGCAAAAACAGCGAATTGCAATTGCTCGAGCCCTGATTCGAAATCCCAAGATTCTTCTTCTTGATGAAGCAACTTCTGCATTGGATTCAGAATCTGAATCAATCGTTCAAGAAGCCTTAGATCGAGCAAGGCAAGGAAGAACGTGTATTGTTATCGCCCATCGATTATCAACAATTGTAAATGCAGATCGAATAATTGTGATTTCAAATGGAAAAATTGTTGAAGAAGGAACACATTCTGAATTGATGGGAATGAAAAGGGTGTACTTTTCATTAACACAAAAACAGAATAAAAAACAGTAATAATTCTTGTGTACTGTATTTAACGTTAATATTTATTGGATCAAATAAATTGTTTTAAATAATTTTAACTCAATTTTTTGATTATGATTAATAAAATTGTAAGATTTTGTCATTTCTAAAAACTTTTATTGGGTAGTTTTCGATTAAAGATCAGATTTTTCCAATTTAACGGTGTTAAAAATTGTAGCGCTGCGGCATCCTTTGATCGATCTTTGGCACAATCTTTTAAACTTTTTGAAATGCCGCTGCGCATGCTTAAATGTATACAAAAATTATTTAGATAACTTTTATTTAAACTATGGGAGGAGTTGATACAAAAGTACCGTAATAAATTAATTGCAATAAATAAGATGAAAAAAGAATCGGATATTTTCTTTTTCAAATTTCACAAAGAAAGGGATTTTTTATTGTTGTTGTTGTTGATCGAATGCTTCTTCAGGGGCATAAAAATACTGTGTTGGAGCAGCATTATTGGTAAAATCAGCAAATGCCAAATTTGCATAACTTCTGCCAAAGGCATCAATTTGGGCATTTGTATAGATTGCCGTGGTTGGTGTAGCTGGTGCAGCGGTGGAAGTGGTTATAGCTGAAGTAAAGAAGAATCCATTTGTGACAACAGAGGCTTCAGAATCTTGTCGAAGAAGGACAGCTTGTTTATCCATCAATTTGTGGGTAAGGTTTTGAAGGGATCGCTTTTTTCGTCCTCCCCCACCACATCCACAACAGCCACATCCGCCACAACAACAACAGGGGCGGCAGCAGCAACAACAACAGCTAAAAATTTAAGGATGGATTAAAAGGTTACGGTAGGGGGTAGGGATTACGGTTGGCAACAACAACATCGACAACAGCAGCATCGACAACAACAACAACATGGCCGGCAACAGCAACAACAACATCTGAAATCTTTGAATAATTAAAGTGGATGTTTTTTTGAAGGGAGGGGATGGCACTTACGGCTTACAGCAGCAGCAACAACAAGGTCTACAACAACAACATCCACAACCACATGATCGTTTTTGTCGAATATGTGTTTCATTTGATGATGACGAAATCTCTGTTGTTAAAGTATCAATCACTGCTGTTTCATTTAATATCGGTCGAGGACGATCATCTGTTGTGGCTCCAGATTCTGATTCTGAAGTTGAAGTTGTTGAGGCAGTTACTGCCAGCTCAGTTGTTGCCAAATCTGTTGCGTTTTCTTCAAGGGATTTCATAAATCCAACATGTCCAATTGGGGATGCTTGTAAAAGATGAAAAAATCCAACTGCAAAAATCGCCACAAAAAATACTGTTGAACTATGCATTATTGAAATCCGTTAAAAAAGGGGGAAAATATTCGGAAAAGGGGGAGAAGATGCAATAAATCCGAATTTGAAATGAATGATTTTTCTTGCTTTTAATTTGGTCCTTTTATATCCATTCTTGGATTTTTTGGGATTGACTTAATCCAGCCAGAAAAAAATATAGCAACTTTTTTTTTGCTGCTGCAAAATTCAAATGTCAAAAAATCACTTTTTGATACAAATTTTTGACACCTTATTTTTTTGTAAGCATTAAATTTTTCTTTCCTTTTTTAAAACAGCTGTTTGTAAATATAACGAACGGGATATAAAAAAGGTAGTGCGCAATGTGATGAAAAAAATAGTGATTTTTGACAGTGAACAAAGATTAAAGTTTTTATAAATTTTATGTATTTTTTTTAAAATGTTGACAGTTATTTTTTAAACGAGGGTTTTTTGCAGTTTTAAAAATCTTAATTATACCGACATAAATTATTTGTAAAAAAGAGTGTCAAAATATTGATGAAATTTATTTACTGTTTAACATTTTACGGTAATTAGCAGACAAACTTTTTCGATATTAAACGGCACTGCCATGACAATTTCGAAGTTGCAGTAAATTATGAAATTAAAAAACCAACAATAAAATATGAGATTTTTCAAGGGAAATCTTATTTAAAATTGCATTTTTTGAAATTTAGAAAATGTTTCTTTCATGTTTACAAAATTAATTTTTTCCTTTCGTTTAAATCAAACTTTTTACATTTTGCTAATTTACATTGCCCGGCATCCCGCTGAAGCGATACCAGTTGCTCCAGATGAAAATTTTCCAGTTGCAGGATTACACGGAAATGCTAATAAATCATTACCAGGATCAATGATAAATGGATTACCAGTTGTTGATATAAGAGCCATATTACACCAACCACAATACATCAGAGTTTCGCCAACCTCGGGATCACATTCATAAATTACAATTCCAACACCATTGCAGGTTTCACCGCTGTTTTGAATTGGAGAAGCTTCACAAGGGGTACAAAGATCTACAAAAAAATGCAAAAATAACCAAATTTGTATTTACTTAATATCAATATAAAATATTGCAATGCACTTACTTTGAGGCTCAGTTGGAGGGACACCTGGATCAACAGGATCGGGAGGAGGATTCACAGAGCCCCCAGGGGGTCTAATAAGTGGAATCTCTGGAGTTTCATCTATAACCGGAGTAGGCATGCAAGTTTTCGTTACTTTAAAAAATAAAAATATCGTTAATAAATAAAAAACACGTGAGATACTCATGTTTATGGATGTATCTTTAAACAACTAAACAAAAAAAGTGAAAGTTTTTATCCGAAATAAAAAAAGTTATTTTAAAACGAGATAACACTTTTTTTTACTCGATTTAATTAAATTAAATTAATCTTCTCCGGTGAAAAATGTTTCTTAATAGACGTGACATTTATCATCCAAAAAATTAGTTTTTTTGTATTTTTGATCTTTTTAAACCTTGGTCAAAACTTATCTCTACTTTCTTTGAACAACGTTAAAAAAAACTGGAATAAATGTCAAATACTGCAAAAAGTGATTTAATTGAAAAAAAATAAATTACTTTTTTAAATTGATGTTTTCTTTTTTTTAAAGATGAAACGTTTCTGTTACTTAATTTTTTTGGAGATGTATAATTTATATTAAAAATTTTAATGCATATTTATATTTATTAATAAAAAGAATGCAAACATAATTATTCTAAAAAATAAAATGAAAAAAATATTGTAGTTTCTAATTGGTGGTTTTTAGGTTATAATAAAGTAAACTTTTTCAATTAAGGATCTTCTGTTACAATAGGACACCAACGGCAAGTTTTTAGGCAGTTTATCTGCATATATTTCTTGAATTCGATATCATTACAAAGTGCTCGCATTTCTTTGCATCTTGTATTAACATCAACACATCCATTTTCACTGACACAGGCTCCGCATGTACCAGGGCAATATTGATCCATGACATCTGTCCAAGTGTCGTCAGTACAGAATCGCTTATTTGCAGTGCAATTGATTGGAGCAACTAAAATGATAGTTTGAAGAATGTACAGTTCATTAAAAACAATTTACGTGGATCATCTCCGCAAGAAAATGCATCAGTTTCACAGCAAGCAAAGCACGTCTTTGCACAATCCAACGCGATACTTTCCATTTCAGTTTTTTCGCATTGTGATGGTCGAGTACCTGATGATTCTTCACCGCCGGGAAAGATTGTTTTACATTCTGCGGAATCTCGAAAATCAGAACATTTGGTTGCAGTCCAATCAAAAACACCTGAATTAATTCGACATGATTCAGCTACGATAACTTCATTTGAAAATTGAATGCATAAAAAAATAAGAAGCAAGGAAGCAAGGTATGTTTTGAAAAATGAACTCATCGTTGAATCTTTAATCACCTAAAAACATATTAAGGATTTTTGAAAATTAACTTCGGAATCTTTCACAGCAGCTAATTAAACGAAAAGGTGCTATTTTATTACTTGTTCTCGCAATTGCTTATTAGTTCATTGCCGCATTAGTTCACTGAATTATCCTTTTTTATATGTATTGTTAAAATAGAGTTTATTCAGATATTCTCGCCAAAAAACCAAATTAATTTCGCGAATTTCGTTCAATCTTACAATTTGTTAATTTTTTGACAGAAAAAAACAGATAGCAGAAAAATGTTTTTAATAAAGTTTAATTTAAGGATGAATGAGGGCTCAAATTTTTAAGGACCTGGCGCATGACAATTGTCTAAATGCCCTCGTCCATTCTGAGTTGTCGCGATTCACAAGCCGTGAAAATTTTATTGTTTCTTCTGTTCAAAAAGTTCTTAAGAAAAACATGTATATGCGAAAATATAAAAGTACCATTCCACTCATCATTTGAAAAAAGAAATAAAAAATAACTCTTAAATCATTCTTTGAACAGCATCTTTTTCATATAAATTAATCTGTTTAAAGAGGATTATTTTTAACACATGACTGTCTGGGGGCCCTAAATTCGTAGCTTTTCAATTTGAAATTGCAATCATTTAAATAAAAAATGATTTAATACATGTTTAAAGCTCGATTTTATTTTTTGCTAATCATTTGTTTTTGATTTGATATTTCTCAATAAAAAAAGAAGACAAAACAGATAGTAAAAACATGTTACTTTAATTTAAGGATGAACGCGGGCTCACATTTCAAGGACCTCACCCGATCTGGGCGCTTAAAAATTGTCTAAATGCCGTCGACCGCCTTGAGTTGTTGCGATTCACAAGCTTTAAAAATTTTATTTTTTCCACTTTTCAATAAGTCGGAAGAAAAACATGTATAGGCGAATATATAAAAGTACCATTTCATCGATTACTTGAACTTTGTGGTTATTCATTTTTGCTAAAATATAGGAAATGTTTTTTTTGAAATCTGTTTATCAAAAAGTTTTATTGATAACAAATGAAAAATTAAAAAAAAATAAAACCCAGATTTTGCACAAAACAGTTTTTGACATTTTTAATTTTCAATACTTTCGACATATAATACAACACCCTCCCTGGCACCAATGTCTTCGGATTCAGTAACTTTGTAAAATAAATCAATTGTTTGATTTTTGAATGTCAAAAATGTGCCAGGGCCATCAATTCTAAAAGATTAAATTATATGTATTTAAAAGATAGTAACAAGCAACTTACAACAAAACTTCTTTATTAACTGCAAAATGAAATATATTAAAATCTCCAACAATTTTGCGATATACAATTGTAAATTTAACCAAAACATTTCCGATATTAAAAGAAAGGAAAGAACCCGAAAGACCAACAAATGAACAACATTTTAAACTTTGAAAAATATTAAAATTTGGAGTAGCAATTATTGTACGAAATGGGTGCTGTAATACATTTATTGTTTGAGAATTTTGCTGTTTTAATACCATAAAGAATGTTGAATTGGGAGGAACAACAATTGAATAAATACTTGAAAAAAGATTTATATGATTGAAAGCTTTTATTGATTTTGAACTAAAAATGTGATTATTGCTGGATAAGGAATATATTGGTTAGGAGATTTACTTGAATTGGAAAAGTAATTGTGATGTGTCAACTCCAACATAAATTTTGACATTTTCCCGAGCAGAAGTCGTCCACAAATGTGTAACATAAAAATATGTGTCCGTAGGAATTAAAAGTTTCAATTCACAGCTTCCTTCAAAATTTGATAACGCAACAACCGAAAAACTTTCATCAGTTTTTTGGGCTACATAGATATTTTCTTTCATAATACAGCCTTTACTAGATTCTAAAAAAGGAAAACAAAATACATATTTATTCTTTGTGCTTAAAAAATATTTGTTTTATTTACTTGCTAATCGAATTGCCAAAAATGCGTAACTCGCTTGTTCAAAAAAGTTTCTGAATGATACCACAAAACTGGGGTAAGAAATAACACATTTGTAAGGATTTGGATAAGCAAAGCTTAAAATTAGTAGAAAAAACGTTATCAAAAAATTTCCAAAGTTACCAATTTTTATGTGAGTAATTTATTGTTAAACTTTTATTGTTGTAAATTTGAGCAGAACTTTCGGCTATGCTGGTATACAACACAAAAGATATATTATTTTCTGGCTAAAAATATTAATAAATAAAGACTAATTTTACAAAAAAGTTTACCAAATTTTGAGTAACTTCAAAGATATCATGTACGCTATTATCGATAACGCAAAATATCAGATCATTTGATAAAACAATTTTTTCGTTTATTGCATCTAAAAAACTTTTTAAAAATCATGTAAAAGACAATGTCCACTAAAAATAGCTGCCCTACTGAAATGATATATTTAGGGATCTTGTAACATAATGCTAAGAGGATTCAGAAGATTTTTAAGCTTTCAAAATTATGCATATTTTCTCAAATACATCCAAAAGTATCTCCAATTTCAAAAATTTTAGAAACTGAAAATGCTTTGTTGATCCACAAAAAACAGATTAAAGTTCTTCAGAAAGCATATATCTGGGCAGTCATAATAAAAGCAAAACTTGCGATTGTCACCAGGAATAAAATCAATGTAAAATTCTCGCATCAAAGGAGAATAAAAAGTATTTGCTTCAAGAGCATTTGTGCTTCCATGATTTAAAAATACAACAAATTCTTGAGTTTCATGGTTATACTTGTTAATTTCCAAAACCGTTTCATTATTTGATGAAAATAAAAATGTATCTCTTTCGTCAGATGTTACAACAACATGTATTTTGGATCCATCACATGGTTCAAACTAAAAAGCATGCACTGTTTTTTAACTGTTGCGTTTTACAAAAATTCAATAAGAAACCAACTATAAATTTGCATATAAGATTTCCACAATAAATTTTTGTTGGTGTATCCATAATATTCCAAGCAGTTGAATTACAAGGAATAATTGTTTCTGCGCATTTACATTCTACAATAAAAGAAAATTATCAATGCTATGTTTTAAATGTTTTTTACAAAGACTAATCGCGATAGTTATTCTGAAAGAAAGGATCTCTTTGATAATATATTCAAAAAACAAAGGCAGATAGTTATTGCTTACAAGAAACTATATATATACCGTACCGTATTCAGATAACACAATTTCAAAACCAACTGATGCCACACTTCCATCACTAATAAATTGGAAATTCACGTATTTATATGGTTGATCTTTTGTTGCTTGCAGAAAAAAAGTTTCTTCTGATTCTATGATAATATCATTTTCACCATTAACCGAATAATGTACATAATCGACACCTTTTTCAACGAAATACTTGTTAACCTGAACTAAAATTCCATGATTTAGTAGAATCGTAGCATTTATTGCACACTGTGCATTATTATCATATCCATTCAAAATATTATTTGTCCATGTCGATTGAAAAACATAATCGGTAGCCACAGAACAATCTGCATCAATTTTGTAATACTCTTTTTTAACAATACTGATATACGCTTGAAATTCAATTTCTGGAATAAATGTTTCATTTAATGGATCAAGAGATAGTTGAATTTTAATATAGTTGTCTCTGTTATAATATGGATGATATGTCTTTGCGATATCGTTCCTAAAAAAATATTAAAATTTTATTTTTTCTAAAAATGCAAATACCCTAAAAAAGCTTCAGTTGAATTTTCAATTGTTAATTGAGTGGATGATGAAAAATTCATAGCTTCAATGACAACTTTGAAGCCATATTTTTGAGAAGTTTTAAACTGCCATATACACGGACGACTTCGTTTTTCATTTTCAAAATAGGTTGATCGAATATGAATAATTTCAGTTTCATCATGAATTATCAGCGGATTGGATATTGCTTCCAAGGGGCATCCGCTTGCAATATCTTCATGAGTAACAAAGCCTTGAAAGGAACTGCCAATGGACACATAAAGCGGGTCAAGAATATCTCTTAAAGAAATTTGCTTGTCAAAAATCATAAACTTTTTGTTAAATATTTTATCTCCATGTTGTGGCAATCGTATAGCCCCTTCAAAAGCAAGAAGAAGTTTTTGAGTCTAAAATTAAATTTTTTTCAAACATAATAAAAATCTCAAATTTACCTCTTTTGGTTCTATTAAAGAAAAATTTAGCAAACAGTGATATCTATTATAAGACGGATAATCTGAACTTTCAAAAAATATTATTTCATTTAATTTTACATTAATTGTATCGTTTAAATAACAAACATATTTTTTGCCAAAAACAAATGGCACAAAAATAATTAGAAATACTCTAATAAGCATTTTCACAAAAAAGTTAGTAAGAATTCTTCTTTTTTTTTTCAACTTTTAAATCATTCTTTCAAGTTGAAAGTTTCAACAGTATCTTTCTTCTTATAAATTAATCTGTTAAAAAGAGGATTATTTTCAACACATGACTGTCTGTCGGCCTTAAATTCGTAGCTTTTCAGTTTGAAATTGCAATTATTTAACACATTTATAAAACTCAATTTTATTTTTGCTAGTCATTTATTTTTGATTTGATATTTCTCATTGCTGCAAGATCATCAAGATAAGTCTTAAAAACTTTCTGAAAAAAACCACCTTAACGTTCGACATTTGATAGTGCTAATATTTCAGAACCCAAATTTAGCATGATGACGTGCATTGCAAAAGTTGTTTTGAGTTTGCAAATTTCAATGTTACAGTACGTACGTACTACTGCAGTACTCCTCAAATTCAAATCACTTATCATTATTGCTCATCATGATAAGTTATTTGAATCACCCACTTCATCCCAGACGTTCAAAGTAAAGTCCTTTACCACTATTTTTTTACTGCCATTGTACTTAAGATTATTGCATCATAGAAAAGTATACTCAAATATAAAAACTGTGTTGTTTTATCAATCATTAAATAAACAAAAAAAGAAAAAAAAAGGTGTATTCGTAAAGCATTCATCCATCAAATAAACAAGACAAACATTATTTCCCCGAATATAAAAGAAACTTGTCTGTGAATCATAACTTCTTTTTTTTGATTTAAGCATTTTTGATGCTTTTGTATTTTTTATTTTGCAAAATTTTGGGCTAAAGTTTAAAATTTATTAAATGCTTCAAGAATTTTTTGTAATATTTAGTAAGTTTTTGTTTATGCTTTCTTTAAAACTTTCAGTTACTTTTGGAGTTTGTTAAAATTACTGTTCAAAAGGAAGTTATTAAAAACCTAAAATTCTTTTGTCTTATTTAATTGATTATAAATTCATGTTCAAAATTTTAAAATTAAACTGTTATTTCCTTATATGTATTAACAAACTACAGTATACTACACTGTATTTTAAAACAACAAAAAATATGAAAAAACAAAGAACCGATAAGAACAATAAAAACTAAAATTCAGAACTCTAAAATCTTTTCTTTTTTGAGAAAAAAAGAGAGACGAGGAAGTTTAGCTAATTATTTTATTTTTGTTTCTTCTTTTAAAGTTTAAACATTAATAAATACGTAAATTATCTCTCTCTTTTTCGTTTACTGCCTGACTGAGTCTTGATGACTCATGTAATTTGAGCAGTTCAATTTCAATCTTCTTCTTCTTCTTTGTTTTGTTTAAAGAACAGGAATATTATCCCTTGAAAGGAAAGAAAGAGAAAAAGTAAGTTTTACTTTTAACTTTTATAATTGAGGGTTCTCTGTTTTTTTTGTTGTTGTCAAGATGAAACCATTTTAAAATCCAAACAAAATAAATTTCCTTCTTCCTGCAAAAAAAGAAAATAAACGTTGAAAAGAAAGAAAAAAAGGTTTGTTTTCAAAAAAAATTGCAAACAAAACTTTTGCTTAAAAATTGACGAATCTTTTTTCTTTCTTTCAATCAATTTCATTCTTCTTCTGAAGGTTGCATTTCTGATGCATCATTTTTGCCCATTTTTTGCCGCCTTCTCATTTTTTTTCTTGGCTTGCTTCTTCTCATTTTCAAATCAAACAAATTCTTCATCAGCATCAGCATCATTTCCGTATTATTAATAATAATGTTATTATTATTATTATTTTCGATTCTTTTTCGCCTCCATTTTTTCTTCTCGTTTAGTTTCAATGTTTTATAAAAAATTCTGGAATTCTGGAAGCAGTTCTTTTTTGTTTTTCTTTTTTCAAAGATTTTCATATCAAAAGATTTTTCCCCTTTTTAGAAACAACTTTTTTCGCAAAGCAGAAAACCTTTGAATTATTCAAAGCTGTTTTTTTTTCATTTCATCTTTGTTGTCTTTTGAATGTCTTCAATCCAATTTTAGCTATAACAATAGTCCAAAAAGCCTCCCTCCCCCCTAAGGGCAAAGGTTTAAAAACCGATGTCTTTGAAGGTTTTTTTTTTGCTTTTGACACTTTTTTCTTTCTATTTGTGCTTTTCAATTTGATTCTATTTATTTTTCCCGTGTAATTTCGCTTGTTTTCCTTCGTTTTTTTGAACAATGAATGCTGCTACATTTTTGTCTCAAGCTAGCTTTTTGAGCTTTTTCAAAACCCTTTATTATCACCCTTTAACGACAAAAAAGAAGCATCCCTTCTTTTGGCATGAAAAATGCCATGCCATCCATCTTCTTCTTGTCTTTCAACAAACCATTACTATTTGTAGTATTTTTTTATTATAAAAAAGAAAGAAGCAACAGAAAAAAAAAAGAAGAACAACCGCTTAATTGATGCTTTCTTTCTTCTTCCCTTTTTTTGAATTATTTGAAAAAAAATGAAAAAAATATATTTCATCTTTTTTTTCTACCCAAATGTTGTCATTAGCTGCTTCAAAATAAGAATTGAAAACTCAAAAAAGGAAAAAAAATGAAAATTAAAAACGTGTACTCCTCTTTTTTTGATAATGAGAAAAAAAAGTCAGATGTGGGGCATTGAAAGTTAGAAAGAAAGAAGATGATGACTGCAGCAGCAGCTGAAAAAGTTATTATTGTTATCTCATCTTTTTTCAATTTTTTCCTTTTTCCTGTTCCTCATTATAATAGTATCATAGACCCATAATAGTGTTAAAACTATTGTTCTTCTTTAAATAAACACATCACCTTTTTGATATCATTGTTTCATTGTTGTACTGGTCTTCGAGCCCAATTTTCTGTCCTGAGAAAAGCGATTAAATGAAACTGACAGGAACCTTCATAAATCCAATCCCCAAAATTTGCATATCCATACCTCTTCCAGATTAATCTTCTCAATGGATTTTGAGATATTAACAATTTGCCTTCAGGTCAATTAGCTAATATCTCAAGATCCATTAAAATAATTAATCTTAAATAGTCATGGCTATGCAAATTTTTGGGATCGGGTTTATGCAGACTTCCGACAGTATTATTTAATCGTTTTCTCAAAATAAAATATTTGGCTCAAAGTTTTAGTTTAACTATGATTAATTCTTTTTATAATCAATTATTTATTATGATTAATAAAATTTTAAACTAAAACTTCTGTTTCAGTGAGACTTAAAATGTCAACAAGCCTTCAGAATCGCCTTCGAACAGCCCGGCATTCAATTGCAAATCATGCATCTCGACTCAAAAAAAGAAAGTATGTTTTTATTACAATTTTAGCATAACTTTAAAGGTGTGCAGTGTACCGTTTAAAATGACGTAAATTTGTTTAAATTTTTTGAATATAAGCTTAATTAGAGAGAGAGATGTTTGACCTTAAAATAGAAGTAGATATTTTATCTAAGAAAAATACGTCAATGTTCAATTTCAAAAAAAGTTGTGTTTTAAGAGCAAAAAAAAGAATAATTGCTTGTTTGCTCTTTTTAAAATGTGTTTTTTATGGGTTTCGTTTTTTTAAAACAAGGATTAAAAAAGAATAGTGTTCATTTTTAATCTTTTAAAAACAAATTAAATGCAACATAAATAGCATTAAAAAATAGTTTTAATTTTTAAAAGGCAAAAAAAGGAAGAAAATTGGAATTTTGAATTACTGTAATTTCGATAATTGGGTACTGTAATACTGAAAATGGGTTACTATAATTTCTATTTAAAGTTACTGTAATTTCGGTAATGGGTTACTGTAATTAAGAAAAATTACAGAAAGCTTTCCCGAAAGCCCACCCTTTTATCAATGACAGATCCGGCAACAATGTTACTCAAAGCTGCCCTCGATCAACCGGCAATTGAACATGCCATTCAACCAATTGAAATGCTTGAATATGAAACAGAACTGGATTCTGAAACTGAAGATGAAACAACTGCAAATCTTCCAAAAAACCTAAAAGCAAAATTCAAAGAATTACAAACTTGTGAATCTTTAATTCGTAAGAATTTTTTTATTATTGATTGAATTTGAAAAGGGATTAAACGTTTAGAAAAAGATGGCACAGAATTATTAGATGCATTATCTCGAGAACTTCCAACTGGATCAATTTCTCGGACAACCCTTGATCGGCTTATTCTTTTTAAAGTTTGTTTATTTTTTATGTGTCTCTTTTTTGCTGCGCTCTATAAAAAAAGAAGAAGAACCAAGCGATTGATTTTTTTCACTTTCGAAGTTCAAACAGCCAGTTGCAGGCATAAGAGACTTTTTTGAGCAACTTTTTTCGCCGTCGAATAGTGCAGTGGTTAAAACGCTAACCCTGCGAGCCTTTCAAAGGTTCGTAGCCGCTATTCGATTGCCTTCCGACTCTCTGAGTTGGTAACCCCAAAGTACCCGGCCACGTCTCGGCGGATTCAATGCAAGTTATTGTAGTGTTATCATTAAATAACCCATTGAATTTCGGCGTGGCCGTAAAAGCCAAAAATTTTTTTCATAAAAAAATAATATTACGAGTTTTTATCGAAAGAAGTGGCGGTTACGGTATTTTTTTTAAAATTTAAACGTTTTTTTCGAAATGAACAAACCTGATGATCAGGTAAGCAAACAAAATAAAAAGATCCTGATCGTCAGGTTTGTGCATTTCGAAAAAAATGTTTAAAATTAAATAAATACATTAAACCGCCGTCTCCTTTGATATTTAAAAACAGTTAAACTACATTCATCATAGTTTAGCTTTTTAACAAAAGAAATGTTGATTTTTTTTCTTTGCGCAATTCACTCCCAGTCTTTTTTGCTTCTCTTGATGATCCATTTTTGCAACACCATTCTTGCCGTCGTATAGTGCAGTGGTTAAAGCGCTAACCACTACGAACCTTTCAAAGGTTCGTAGCCGCTATTCGATAGCTTGGAACCTCTGGTTTCAGACCCAACCCCTAGCAAAAAAATTGGCTTTTCCGTCTATTATTGTAATGTTATCATTAAATATATAGATTATGAATGTAAGTCCGGTTTTTTTAAATTTTTTAATCTTCAGATGACTGCTGGAGCCATGCTTGAAGCATCCAAAGAATTCACGGCGGCAACTTCAATCGAGATTGAAAATCTTCAAAAAAATTCCACAAATCCGATCAAAGAAAAAAAGAAGAAAAGAATGATACAAAAAGAAAATTTTCTTTTTCTTTCAAATGGAAAACCTCGAAGGCATGAAAGTAAGTTAGTTAATCTCATGAAGGGATATATCAAATCTCCCATTAATCCTTTTTGAAAAGATTTATCAAATCTCCTATTGTAATTCATTTAAATTAGTTCTCTTAAAAAGAGATATATCAAATCCCCCATTTCTGTAAATCTTTAAAGTAAATCTTTTAAAAAGATATATCAAATCCCCTACCGTAATTTATCAAGCTTAATCCTCTAAAAATAATATATTAAATCCACATTACCGTAATCCCTTGAAGTTAGTTTTTCAAAAGGATATATCAAATTTCCCTTTCTTAATCCATTAAATTTAATCCCCTAAAGAGATATATCAAACCCCATTACCGTAATCCTTATCATTTTTCTAGCCGAAGATGACGAATTCTTTGATGCCATTGAATCTTCATCATTAATTTCATCAGAAGATTTATCAAAAAGTACCTCTTCAAATGTTTCAACACCAGTAAGAATTTGTTGTATTTATTCAAAATTCATTTAAACATACAAATATAATAAAATCAATATATATTTCAATTTTTTAAGATACCACCACCATCACCAAGTGAAAGACGAATAAGCATACCATTTCGGCCATCAAATTCAATTAATTATTTGACTTTAATGAAGAACTGCATTGGGAAGGACCTTTCTAGAATTTCAATGCCGGTTAGTTAATTAATAATAAAATAGATAAAAAAAATTACTGTAAAATACAGTAAAAAGGTGTTTCAACATGATGATAGTAACAGAAAAGTTATGATTACTGGATTACTGTAGTTGTTAAAAAGTACAGTAATTTTAAAAGTTAAAATTTAAAAAAGTTACTATCATTATGTTGAAACACTTTACATTAAAAAAAAGACTTACTTTAATTTTAAAAATATGATGCGCAAGAAATGCCATAATATAAATTCCACCAAGAACCATTGCACATGCAATAAAAGGACCAAAATAATCTTGAATTCCAATTATTTGATGAGTATATTCTACCATAATCAATTTGTTTTCGTTGTTTTTGTTGAAAATTGAAGTTGAAAAGAGAATCACTCTTTTTTTGCAAAAAAAATGCAAATGCTAAATTGCGCAATCAATTTTTATTCGCGAATAAATTTTTATGCAAATTTTTTAATGTATCTCATAAAACCATGTAAATATCTCAAGTTTTAGGTTGATTTTAATGAACCAATTTCGGCTCTTCAAAAACAAACAGAAGATTTGGAATATTCATTTTTGCTTGATCAAGCTGTAGATGAAGATGATGAAACAAAACGATTGGCATTAGTTACAATTTTTGCATTAAGTTCTTATTCAACAATTGGAAAACGAACAACAAAACCTTTTAATCCAATGTTGGGAGAAACATTTGATTTTGATAGAAGGAATGATTTAGGCTGGAAATCTGTGGCTGAACAGGTATGTAGTGGATATATTGATGGATTTATGACATCCATTTATCCCAAGATTTGGGATATCTTTGGATAAATGGATTTCGTTAATCCATCATTATCCTTCAATCCAGAGATAAATTAAATCTTGGGATTAATGATATCCATTAATTCAACGATAAAACTAATCCAATATTGCTCATTGTTCAGGTCAGTCATCATCCACCAACTTCGGCACTTGCTGCCCAAAGCATCCATGGCTGGTCCTTAAATCAATCCTATACTTTTACAACAAAAGTCAAAGGTCGATCACTTTGTATGACCCCAATTGGTGGCACATATGTCAAGTTTCATAACACTGATGACTTATTTGTATATGAAAAAGTAAGCAACCCTCAAGCTATATCCCCCTACCGTAATCCAATCTACCGTAATCTTATAGGTGAGTACGTCAACTCGAATGACAAATATCATGACTGGAAATCTTCAAACAGATAATTACGGAGAACTTTGTGTTAAAAATTTAAAAACAAATTCAAAATGTATTTTAAAATTTCATGAAGCTGGATACTTTACAAAGACTGAGCCTCGAAAAGTTTCGGGTGAAGTTTTGGATTCAGATGGCATTGCCAAATTCAGAATCGAAGGTGCATGGGATAAATCGGCAACCCTCTTCAAAATTGATGAAGATGAAAATATTGAAGAGGAAGAAATTGTTTGGAAAGCTGCCCCTCTACCGTAAGCAACATTTTAGCTATGGGATTTGATATATCCTTTTTTACATCTTTAAAGGATTACATATATCTCTTTTTTAGAAAAAATGCTGATAAAATGCATAATTTTACTAAATTTGCCATTGAGCTAAATGAGTCAGAAGAATGTTTACCACCAACAGATTCAAGGCTTCGACCAGATCAAAGGCTAATGGAAGATGGAAAATGGCCTCAGGCAAATGAGATAAAGCAAAAACTTGAAGAAGCTCAACGGGAAAGAAGAAAGAAAAGGGAAGAAGCTGGAATTGGTAAAATTTAAATTTTTTTATTAAAAAATAATAATAAATAAATATTACAGAATATGAGCCATTATGGTTTAAAAGAAAATCATCTGATGAAATGATTGATCAAAATGATGTGTATTCATTTAATGAAAAATATTGGGAGAAAAGAGAAAAACAAGAATACGAAAGCATTCCAGAAATTTTTAAATTTTAGGGTAAAAATGGGTTTCTTTGCAGGGTTTTTGGGTTGAAAAGGGTTTCCAAAATGTATTAAAAAAATTTATTGTTATTTATTAATGTCCATGTTAAATAAATATTACTGTAAATCAAACTGTTTGTTTCAACTGATTTTAACTGATTGTCATTTTTGTCATTAAATTGTTTTGTAACAATGCTACCGTAATACCGTACACAGTAATTTATTGCTGATATTTCTGAATATGCTTCAAAAAGCATATTATCATCGAATTTTAAAACAAAATGCACATGAAAATTCCAAAAAAAATTAAAAACACCGACCCCTGTTTTGCACATTCTAAAATAAAAAACGTACAAAAACGTTGTAACAATTCCTTAAAAATCAAAAGAATTTTCTTTCCGTTGTTTTGTTTACGATCGATGCTTTTGTTGTTGTTAGCAAAAATAAGAAAAGGAAAAATGTAAAAGAAAAACAAAGCGCAAAAAATTTTAAGATCATTAACATGCGCAAAATATAAGCAAAAACTACCACTAAAGTGATGATGTACAACCCAAATATCGCAACACTTTCTTTTTTTTCTCACATTTGCCATTTCCGTTTGACCTTTACCCAAAAAAGAAAAGATGTTGGAGAGACTTTATCGTCACATTACATCAAGATCGGCTAAATTTTTTCACTTTTAAAAAATTTAATTGTAAAAAACTTTTTTAATGCGTGTATTTTTAAATCAATTTTTTGAACAATGTTTTAATAATACGTTTTGAGTTTTTATTTTTCT
This sequence comes from Panagrolaimus sp. LJ2414, assembly GCA_024447195.1. Taxonomy (NCBI): domain Eukaryota; kingdom Metazoa; phylum Nematoda; class Chromadorea; order Rhabditida; family Panagrolaimidae; genus Panagrolaimus; species Panagrolaimus sp. LJ2414. The sequence goes on from JAMRXY010000008.1 coordinate 12,378,988, forward strand.
ATCAAAAAGCGTCCATTTTGAATTTTTGGGTTTCCTTCTTCTTCCCGCCAAATAAAAGTTGAACATAAATTTTTTTAAGCTGATGCTACGGCTGCGCAAAAAGAACGGCCATTTTTCATTTCCATCTGCTGCTTTGAAAGAAGAAAAACAACCCCAACATTTTTTCTATTATTTTTTATTTTAAAAACTGCCAGTTACATTTATATATAAAAATATATTTACGTTATTTCCAGCTTATTTTTAACGAAGGACAACAGCAAGAAAGAAAAAAACGAGACCAAGGACAACTCTTTCTCTCTACTTGTACTACTACTACTTTTTCTCCTTTCCCTTGGACTCGAGAATAGAAAAATTGAACGAAGAAAAAGAAAAATAAAGTAAAAGGCATTGGTTTTTTTCTTCTCCTTTCCTTCACCATCATCATCGCAGCAGCAGCAAGAGAAAAAAATAGCAGCAGCCTCTATTGTTGTTGTAGTTTGTCTTACCACGATTTTCATGTTAGCGCTTTTTTAAAGAAACAGAAAAAAGCAGAATGTCAACGAGTAACAGCAGCCGCTCATACTGGGATTCTGTTGGAAATCGGATAATTCGATTCGTTAATCTTTTACATCCTGAATCTTCACCAATTATTGAAGATTCTCGTCCTTCAATAGTCAAACCTGGAATGCATCATCGAAACGACGAGAATAGGTTTGTTTGCTTTGTCTCTCTCTAATATTTGCAAATCTTAAGCTAAAGATATATAAACTAAATTGCATTTTAAGAGGCCGAAAACGTACAGATAAGGTTGGACATGTTGTTGAAACGAGATCACGAACTCGGGCATCTTTTTCATCCCCAAATGCCAGTGCTAAATCAGCTTCAAATACTCCTTCCCCAGCGATTAATGGCTTTCATGATTGTGAAGAATCAATTTCGGATAAATCTTTTGCAGTTCCAACAATTTCTCCGAGGAAACTTAAAGAGCTTCGAGAGCTAAACGAATCTTCAACATGGAAGGATCCATCTGTGGGGAAACATCCACGACCAACTCGTCGATCGTTAACAAGTCAACGAACATCTCCTCGAATGCCCGCCCTAAAAGCTGCTCCACAATCTTCAACCCCAAATATATTTCCTGGAAGACCTTCAACACGATCTCAAGTTAAACAAAATGGTTTTGGTACAAATGGAATAACGCTACATTTTCCCCAACCTTCCCCATCTTCAGCTTTACAATTAAATGGAGTACAAAAACGTCGAACATCTCTTCGACTTGAACATCATCATGAACCGGTAGCAAAGAAACAACGGGTTATTAATAAACTAAAACTTAAAATTCCAAATCGAATATCAAAGATTAAGAAAAAACCAATCAAAAGGCAGAAATTTAAACCGTACAGAACAAAGAAAGTCCTGGCATTTGAAACTTCAGATATTGATGATCCTGAAACTTTTGATTCTCTTGAATCTCTACAGCAAAGATGTATGAGAAGGAAAATTCCAATCAAACGATCAAAAGCCAAAAATACTTTAAAAATGAAAATTAAAAAACGTCCAAGAACTTCTGATTCTGCATTTTCAATAGTTCCAGAAATTTTGGAGAAAACTAAAGTTAATGAAAATAAAGCTTTAAAAGCTGTTTTACCGATTATGGCTTTCAATGAAAAAAAACTTCATCGTATTTCTCTTGCAGAAAGAATGTACATGAAAAGATCATTAAGACTAAAAAGACCATCAGATGCAAATTTCTTACTTCCATTTCCTCGAAGTCGACTACAACATAATCCAAAATTTAAAATTGCAACAAAACGAATAAAACTTCCCCCTCTAAAGAATGGAATTAAATGGTTGGCTTTACTTACCCCTTGTCAACGATCATGTAATTGTATGAGATTTCAAACTAAACGGGTTAAATGGAATTCTAATAAAATGCCAAAAGCAAAGCATGTCAATGCTTTAAAAATTGATGATGTTTGTAGTTGCTGTAAACATTCTTTGTGTATGTTGTTTTTCGCTGTATAATTGTGATTAATTAAAAAAATTTTAGGGGTACATCGAAGAAAATATGATCTTGAAGATAGACGTAAACGGTATACTGTAATACGGGATATTATTATTACTCAAAAGATGATCAATTTTGAAACAAATAAAGAAAATTTAAGGGTATGGTTTTATTTTTTGATACACTCAGCTATTCTAAGCTACAATTTCCCTTCGGGGTATGTTAGCTGACATGTTCCCATAGGCACTTTTATGTTTATTCTATTTAATAAACTTTTTTCAGGTATTGTTTATTTTATTAAAAGATCTCATCTCAATAATTGTTGAAAATCGAGCACTTCCAAAAGAATGTTATCCATTTAAAGGTTCATTAATTCATGATTTATCAATTCGAAGGCATGTTCAAGCTTATATGCAATCAAAAGAAGCAAGAAGATTGGGGTATACCTTTTTATTACATGATCTATAACATCATCTTTTTTAGGTTTCTTAATCGTCATGCACAAGATCTCCTACAAACTTTGGAAGAATTTGTTTTTCCACCTCCAGATAAAATTGAAAAATATTCTTACACATTTCGATTCAAAAAATATTCAAGAACTATTGTTGAAAAAACTTTTCTTACTTGGTATCGGCATTTTTATTTGAGATGGTTGGTATTTTGTCGGCTACCGTATTATTTAAATTGTTTACCAAAATTTGAAACGTGCAATATTATGAGCTTTCAATTTGTTGAGCTTTTTGGTGAAGCAATTTCATTAAAATTGGAAGAACAATATGAAGAAACGAGGGATCCTGCAGTTAAAGTTGTTGCAGTAATGTTTCGAAGATTGCGGGTATTTTCAAGAAATATTGTAACAATTAGTAAAAGAAATGTGAAAAGATTAACGCTGAAGGGTTGCGGTAATAATGTTTTGGATAGTGATTATGATGAATGTAAGTTATTTAAATTATGAAAAGCTAGTCCTCCTCTCATAAAACAGCCATTGTTCGTTTTGTGTTGGGTCTGCGTCACTTTATATTTCAAAAGAAGCGGGGGTTTGGCAAACTGAGTGCAACGGCAATCGGATTTTTGCCGATGAAACAAACTTGATTTCATTTATTTTTTTATTATTATTTGTTAAATAGAAAACAGCAATTGGTTACTGGTATCTTACACTAAACAAATTCTGACGGGTTGTAGCTATAGCCCCTAGTTATAAAAAATGGACCTTAAAAAATTAAAAAAAAAGAGATTTAAATTTTTTTGATCGAATTATTTTTGTTTGCCGGTCTTGAAATTTTGCCTAGTTTTCTAATTTCATCGATAAGTTTCTAATCTACAAATTCCTCTTTCAGCCCTTCCATCAACCCCTGATGCAATTGAGACTCGAAGTACTCCTGCCCTTGATGCAATTCTTCAAGAGGATTCTGGTCCATTTACATATATCCGACATTTTGAAGATGAAGCTGAACCCCTTGAAGTAACCTGTCCTCTTCCATTTGCAAAATATTTTTGGACTCTTGCAAAAAATAAAAAGTACAAATTATTCCTCAATTCAGTAAATGGTGCAAAAAGAGAAGGATCCCTTACATTTCGGCATGATCCATCTTCTTTGACAGATTTTCGAGAAATTTCTCGGGATATTATAAAAAGAACACGTGTTTCAAGATGGCGTTCAAATTGTGATAGAGAACGGGCAGCTGGAAAAATTGAAATGTTAGTTTTGAGGAATATCAAATCTACAACTTGCCCAAAGCAAAATGATTTCTTAATGCAATTTATAAGTGTTATTCATCGGCAACTTCCAAAAATGCCAAAGCATTATATTATTAGGCTGGTAATGGATGGAAAGCATCGATCAATGATATTGTTGAAATATTTGAATAGAGGATCAAGTAAGTTTTTGATTTTATTCTTTTTCAAATAAGTTTTTGGAAGGAGACATCCTCTCCCAAAATTTGTTAACAATTATTATAATGATATATTTTTAGGTCCCGGTTGGGCAGTTCTTGGTGGAATATGTTTTCGGCCATTTAAAACTCAAAGCTTCTCTGAAATTGTATTTGTTGCAGTACATGCTGATCATCAAGTTCGAGGATATGGTGGATACTTAATGGATCAACTTAAACGCTATCATGTTGAACATCTTGGTTTTCCTCATCTCCTTACATTCGCTGATAAAAATGCCATTGGATATTTTCAAAAGCAAGGTTTCTCAAAAGATATTGGATTATCTCGAGAAAATTATCATCGATATATCAAAGAATATGAAGGCGCAACCCTCATGTATTGCCAATCTCGACTTTGTAATACTCCTGAAGATGAATTATATTGGGCTTATAAATTGAAGAAACATTTGCGAAATTTATATTTTGTACTTTGTCCAGAATGGAAGCAGACTTTTGAAGGTCTGGAAAATAAATTTCTTAAATGGGATTTACTTCCAATGAAAGTTGATCGATTTGAACAAGTTGATAATTATGGATTTGGGCTATTTTGTGATGATATTGGATTACTACAACTTTTTTGGAAACGACAATATGAACTGATTGAATTAAGTGGTGGACCTTCAGAAGAAGAAGAATTCTTTTCAGATGATGAATATTTTGGTCGAGAAAATCCGACTGGTGAAATATCTGATGATGATGAAGAAGGATACAGTTTGGATGATGAATTAGCAACCCCAGAATGGAAGGAACCTGATGACGATTATGATCCAGAAGAAGAAAATTCAACACAAATGATGTTTATGCTTGTTGAAGCAATTTGTCGATGTCCATATTCTTGGCCATTTCATTATCCTGTTGATGAATATGATGCTCCAACATATTCTGAAGATTTGAATCAAGCAATGACACTGGAAATTATTGAAGATCGATTAGATTGGGGATACTATGTTCATGTAAGTTTATGATTTGGTGTACTGTAGCTTTTACGAAACTTTAAAAAAATTGTTTTGATTTTCTAAATTTATGTAAACTTATATAAGTTTGCATTGGAATCGAACTAATCCATTTCTAATTTTTAGGAAAGAATGCTTTTCCTTGATTTTGCTCGAATTTTTATTAATTGTTACGCTTTCAATGAACAACAAGATGGTCCATATTATCATGCTTGTTATCGTCTCCATCAATATTTCAATGGAATTTCACTTCAAATATTTGGTGATCGAATTGCTCCTTACCTTCTACCAATTGCTGAAGCATCAAGTTTTCGAAAACCAAATCAAAAAGCTGATCAAGTTGTTTTTGATCCTCTTCGACCATATTGGTATCCAGTCCGTATCATACTTCCTCCACCACCTCCAACTCCAAAATCTAAGAAAACTCCAAAGAAAAAGCTATCCAAGACCCGTTCAAAATCAATTGGATCAACAAAGAAACGAACAAAATCTGAAACACCTGCTCGTGAAAAAACTCCACAAAGAAAGCCATCATTTTCAACGACGAAAAAAGTTCAAACAAAACTTGTTTTTAATCAAAGCAATGCTGCTGGATATCATCTTGAATTTCTTGATGAAACACCACCTGAAAAAAGAACAACAAGGGCAGCAGCGAGAACTTCAACAACACCAAATACTCCAAATAATGCCCGAAGGCGGCGACGTTAAATTATCACTTTTTAAAAATTTTTGTATTATTTTTAGTTTGTAATTATTTGTTTATATCTTGTCTTGTCTTTATTATATTTGTTGTGATCATCATGTACATATAATACGGTTATTATTTTTTTCTTGTTTTTCTTAATTGTTAAATAAATGTTTTTACATGCTCATTACTGTATGCTTACTGTATTCCGTTTTTAATTTGAACAAAAATGAGTTACTGTAATAAGATTCAAATATCAAAAACTTTGAAAAGTTTCATAAAAAATAAACAGACCATAAAAAATGAAAAGAAAAACGTAAAAAACTAAAGTGTTCTTTCTCCTTTTTTTATCCCAAGAAAAACGCAAGCTTTCCATTTTCATTGATGCGGAAAAATTAAAGAAAAAAACATACAAAAAAGGAAATAAAAAAGTTAAAACATTTTTTTGACAAATATTATTCCAAATTTGGATTCTATTTAAATTAAAAAATAAATAATATAATATTGTTCAAGTCGCAGCTATTTTAAACCATGATATTAGTAACTTCTCAGGTTGCGAATACTGTAGCAAATTTAAAATCTCGATATTACAAATATTTGGAGACTTTATGCTCTTCAAATGGCATCGAAATTGGAACTCTTAAAACCAATGGCTCGGATTATGAAGAGTTGGAAATGTTTTTTGGTGGTTTACCAGTATTAATTGGACTAAAATATTTTGAGCGACTTCGATGCCTGAGGCTATTTGGACAAGATATCGTAAATCTTAAACCACTTGTTGAAGTTTCAAATACCCTTGAAGAATTATGGGTTTGTGAAGGGCCTTTAAAGGTTAGTATTACTTGATATTGAAAATCAGGGATCAAGGAACTTAGAAAAATCGTTTCAGGATTTGGCAGGAATTGAAGTTTGTAAAAAGCTACAAAAACTTTATCTTTTTGATTGTAAAATTGAAGATGGAAGCCAGTTAGGGAAGTTAATTGGACTGGACACTTTATGGATTATGAATAATAATCTCAAAGATTTAGAAGTTAGTACAGTACTACTGATAAGTAATAAAATAATAATCAAAAGTTGTTTCAGTTTTTGGATCATTTACAACAATTAATCGTACTGTATATTGGTGGAAAACAATTTAATGATTCAAGTTAGTATTTTTTTACAGTAATTTTCACTCTTAAACATTGTAATTTTTAGCAGCAATGAGTGTACAAATTTGGCCTCATAAACTTCAAGAACTGGATATTGGCGGAAATGAGGTTAAATCTTTTCAAGTTTGTTTTAAAATAATAATTTATTTATTAATTATTCAATTAAATTTTACCAAATACTGTTTATCATAATTTTAACACTTTTTTGTTATTAAATTTTGGGAAGTAGCGTATCATGGAGGTACATGGTATGGGTTAAAGACCAAATGCCCCGGCAATGGTTCCCTTAATTGCTCCATCTAAAGCGCCTCGAAACATTCCAGGTTGATCATTCATATAACCATAGTCATTTCCTCCTGAAGCGATTGTTTGAAATTTTTGTGAATCGGATTTCAAAATTGGAAAGGGTCTAAATTTAAAAAAGCAACAAAAATAAAGAATTCCTAAAGTCTTTGATCTTCACCGCTAAATATTATTGATAAAATAGTGGCGAAGATCAAAGCTTTGCAGCCGACAAATGAATTTCAAAATTTTAACATTTTTTAAAGACGAATTTGAACAACCCCTAACTCGTTTTTTAAGCTTACCGTAATATCCCCCATAAGGAGCCATTCGTCCACCACCATAATTATCATATCCACTTCTCATCATTGGTGAATGATATGGATATTCATAGATTCCCAAATCCCTTGGATGATGATAGAAAGATGCTTGAGAATATGGATGAGAATAAGCTGTTGGATAATAATCAAGTGTAGAAGCAGCCGCAGCAGTCTGACCCGGATAAACTGGACGATAATATCCACTATTTCCCATTGTACTATCCAAATATCGATTAAGATAAAAATCTTTATTATAAATTTGTGATTGGGTTACAGTAAAAGTTGGAATTAAGAATATAATAGCAAAATTCATTATTAATTGAAAGTTGAAAGGATAAAGAAGATGAAAGTGGATATATAAAATCCGGCTTGGAGAAGTTTATATAGAAATTTTTTGGAATTTTGAATGAAAGCTAAAAAAAATCGAGGTTAACGGTTACGACTTTTTTATTCAATAAAAAATCGTAAAAATTTTTTTAAAAAACATTCACTTTTTCCAATGTTTTTTAAAAAATTAGAAAAAAACCACTTAACACATTTTTTTCAGTCAATTTTGCCCCTTTCTTCATGTGAAGTGATTCGATCTTTCAATATTTCATCCGATCGACCCCATTCTTCCTCTTCCTCTCCCCAACAACAACAACTTATTAATCGTGAATTACATTTTTCATGGATTTCATATCATTTTCCATATCTCGAAAAACTCAATAATGATAATCTTTGCGAAGCATTTCAACAAATTTTTTCTGTAAGCTTTTTCTTCATTTGTTCCACTTTAAAATATGGTAATTACAGTATCCTGCAGAGAGGCAGTTAATGGATAGTTACATACATTTTGTGACTTCAGAAAAAAGTTATAAACAAAGAATTGGACTAATTGAAAGAAATTTTCATAAAATTGAAGAAAGATTAAATTCTTTGGTTGGCACTTTATCGAAGTTGGCATTAACAGTGCCAAAGAAAGAAGGCCGTCGAGAGCTGGTAATTCGAATGCAACATCAAAGTCAAAGCAGTTTAAAATCTTTGAAAAAAGTTAAACGTAAGATTTTTAATTCTAAAATAAGAAAACGGATATATGATATCCAAATGGATTTTATTAATCCATATAAACATATGTTAAATCTGATAAATTTTTCTCTGACAATATGTTAGAAATAAAAAGTTGACGTATGATATTCAAGGGGATTTCATAAATCCACATAAAATGGATATATGAAATCCATTAATCCTTTATCCATCATTTTTAGGATTCTGTATCAACTATGAGCAATGCCTTCATCGACTCCAAGATTTTTATTTTCCAACTTGGCGCCTTGAGGGTTCCCTTCCATCTTCATGGCCCCGAGAACTTGATGATTATGAAACACGACTTCTCGAACATTCTTTCAAATGGTTTGGTTCAAAATCCTCTGATTTTGATATTAAACTTAAAACAGCTTTCTATTTTGAACCTCAAAATCAATCAATAAATAATCAGCTAAAAAGATACGATGTTGAAAAATTGTTTTTCTTAGATTTTGATCGAAGAACTTTTTTATGGGATTTACGAAGTTGTGTTGGACTCTTTGATCGAAGGCTAGCAAAAGATTATCGAGAAGATGCTGTTCGAATTTTTAAAGATTTTAATGTTTTTATTAATGAAGCACCTGAAGGGGTAAGTAAAGTTTGGCACTTTTTTGTGGCAGTTGAAAGCAGCATTTTGAACCTTTGTGCCATTCAAAATTTCTAATGCCATGGCATTTCACTATATTGAAAAATGTTTTAGACTCGATTTTTTGTTGTTCCAATGGTGAAATGTGAAAAGAAGTTTAAGAATTTTAAACTTGCAGCTGTAAAAGGAGAATTAGATGAAAATGACAGAAATGAAACCCCCGCAGATGCCAACAAAGACCTAATTCCTGCTGCTCCAGAAGGCGATAATGAATTTCCAAGCAAAGGTTTCTTTCCTTTAAAGCTTTAATATAAATTTATGCAAATTTTCAGGTCAAATAGAATCCGCATATTGGTCTGAACTTGAACTATCTATTTTATGTTTAATCGAAATTCAACCTTCTGGATCTGTGGTTTTTGAAGATTTACAAAATCCTGCATTTTTTGAAGAAAAACTTGGAACACAAGTTAAAAAGTTGAAAAGTCTTGGAATTGATTTGAAGATTGATAAGCTTCAAGCTTCACTAAATGCCTCAGGGCATGAACATGAAACTGGTGGGGTTGAAGCAGAAGCAAGTAATTTAACAGAAGATTTGGGAACGGATGGAAAAAAAGCAAAGGCTAAAAAGATTGAAGATATTTTGGCAAATGAAATTTCACGAGATCGATGGCGTCGGCATCCGCCATTTAGTGGAACTCGAAGGTTATCTTTGAGGGATCCGCTGGAATTGGCATTAACGTTTTCAAAATCTCCAATTTTTGTTGATACAATTGATTTATGTGTAAGTTTTTAGAAGGTAAATGGGACCGATAATGCTTAATGTAGCCTCAGGTACTTATTTGGGGCTGCTCTAAGTTCGGGCAAAATTGTGCAAATTTGCAAAATCTTGCATAATTTAGCTCAAAAAGTTTAAATTTTTTTAAAATGTTTCGGCACAAAGTGTGCCATTAAGATACTGTACAGGGACGTCAGTAGGATAGCCCTCCTAAAATTATAAAACTCCTTTCATCTTTTACCGCCATCCTCACAACATCAAAAACAGCCCCCTTCAAAAAAATGCTGCTGACGTTTTTGGCCTAAAATTTGCATATCGAATAACCCTTCAATAGCTATAACCCTAACCTCATAAATTTAAAAATTTCAGAACACCGTTAATTCTTTGGATCTTTCAAATATGAAAATTACAAAACTTGATGGAATTGAACAAATGTTAAATTTATCTTGCATCAGTTTGGCCCAAAATAAACTTACAAGCATTAAAAAATTAAAACATCTCAAAAATTTACTATTTTTGGATCTTCGAAATAATAATATTTCTCATTTTGATGAACCTCCAGAAATGTTATCAGAAATTAATTTCGCAGATAATCAATTCATTGGTTTAGGATTTTGTGGAAGATTACAAGTAAGAAAAGTATGTTAAATGAAGTGATTAGAAATTTATTTTTAGTTGTTGACAAAGCTAAATGTAAATAATAATAGAATAAAAAGTTTAAAAGGACTTGAAAGTTGTAAGCTGTTGGAGGTATTACAAGCAGCCGACAATAATTTGAAAGAAAAAAATGAACTTGAAATTTTAAATGTAAGTTTTATTTTTAGCAGTTAGGTGATTTCCCCTAATCTTTTCACCCAGGGCAACATCAAAGAGACCGACATTCCATTTTATCCCCTAGGGGCTTTCTCCTCCTGTGAGTTTAGGAAAAGGGAACGACGAAGATTCTAAAACCCCTAAATTTTTAACTTGTTTAGGCATTCCCAAAGCTTATGGTCCTTGACTTGACGAATAATCCAATCAGTGAATCAGATGATTACCGAAAAAAAGTTCTTCAACGTTGCCCGGCTTTATTAGTCATTGATTGTGAATTTGTTCCAAAAGATGAACGATCAATGGTTCTTCGAAAACAAGGTTGCTACATACAGTATTCTACAGTAATCAAATTACATAAATATTTTAGGAAAAGCTTTAACAATTGATTTTATTGAAAAAGTATATCCAAATTTTGAAATCCTTAAAATTTTGAATCTTCGAGGAAATGATTTTCAAATGATTGCCCTTGATCGAGGAGCTGTGGCGAGATTGCAACAATTAACTGAGATTGATTTAAGTGAAAATTTGTTAGAAAATTTATATGAATTGATTGATTTACAAAATTTGGAAATTTTAAATTTGTCAAAAAATTCAATTGTTACTTTAACTGGAACTCCGATGATTGCAGATACTCAAAGTAGTAATTTAATAAATGGGGTTCTGAATCAACAAATTCAACAAAAGGTTTGATTTTCAAAAACAAAAATTGATGTCACTGAAATCTATGTCTTGAAGACACAATTGCAGTTTATGCAAATTTTCGCTTCTGACCAAACATGAAAATCAGGAATTATTAAAGTCGTAAAAAATATACAAAAATCGTCTTCAACGAATTTTGGAGTTTAGTCAGAGCGCAAATTTACATAATTTGCCATTTTCTCTTCTATAAAAAAGGATATGTGAACTAACTGTTTTAACAAATATTAAAAAATTTTTAAATTCATCGTTATACAAACATTCAAAATAAGCTTTCAGATTTTGCCAGCTTTATGCGAATTGAATTTATCTTTCAATAATTTAACCCATCAAATGATCTCTCGAATGGGATTAAATTTGCTTTCAAATTTGAAAAAACTTATTCTAATCGGAAATCACATCAATAAGTTTGTTCATGTTTAAATTACTGTAATCCAAATTTCATACATGATTCAGATTTGATATGATTCTTTATGATCTTCCCCGAATGGTTGAACTTGATTTGTCAAACAATGAAATAAAAAGTATTCGAAAAAAGGCCCTGCCACAGTTAAATTACCTAAATTTATCAGATAATAAAATGAAGGATTTGGAAGGATTAGCAACTCCATGTCTGGAAACATTGGATATCAGCAATAATAAGTTTGTGCAAAATTTTGAAAAGTGGTTACGGTAGTTGATAATTTTAGGATAGTGACATGTTCAGCTTTGAAATCAATTTCACAAATGTATAAACTTAAAAAACTGAATTGTCAAGGAAATGCCGTAATTGAAAGAAGAGTTTATCATGAATTTGTTAAAACACAAGTAATTATTCTAATTTAAAGAAAACGGTGATTTACGTATTTTTTTCCTTTTTTGGGTCATGAAAATAAAACAAATTTGAATAAATTTGCCTGAACAAAAAAACCCTGGTTTCAGGTTCGTGCTGAATAAACCTGAAAATCAGGGATCAAAAACTAACGTAAATTGCTACCTCCTTAAGGTAACAATTAATTAATTTTTATCAAAAACATAAAATTTAGGTAAAAACCCTTGAATTGCTAGATAATGAAGCAGTGATAAGAGATGCCACTTCTTCATCGAATTCAGATCAACTTTATCGAAGATTATCTACTGTACATCCAAAATCCCTTCCATCTGGATCCAACAGTAGCGGCATAACAATTCGAGATCAAAATAGCTATAAAGAAAATGGAACAACAACAACAACTACAAAATGGCAAAATAATAATCTCAAATCAAAAGAGCTAACATTTCAACAAGGAAAAAGACCCGTTTATCTTCCGCCGGGTTCAAGCTTAATCGTCAATCAACGAATTAATAAAGCCTTATCATACAAAAACTTTTTTCCTGAAGGGTTAGTTTATTTTAAGACGATTTTTGTATATTTTTTTACGACTTTAGTTTATTTTAAGGAAGTTACACCACGTATAATTCTTTCTTCTGACAAAACCTGAAAATCAGGGAACAATAGTTTGAATCCCTGTTTTTCAAGTTTAGTTGTAAAAATCGTTTAAAAAATTTGCCTGCTTTTTTACAGTATGTTAATACCTTTCATTATGCAAATTTTAGACATTATTTATTTGAAGATGGTGAACTTGATGAATCATCACCACCATCTCCAATACAGTATTCTTATACTTTGCCTTTAATAAATAAAGAACCTAGAAAACCAAAGAAAAGACAATCAGCTCCCCCGCAACGAAAAACTCCAAGTTATTTATATTTACCACCAATCCGGGAAAGTAGTGATCTAAGTTTGATGGGACATCGGTTCGTTTGTGATAAAATTATAAAAATGAAATAAACTAAATTTTTAGGGTTCATTTTCGATAATTTGCAAGATGATAAACATTATCGTTTTTTCATACCATAAAGTATTATGTATTGTAAGGTTTACAAAGATTAATTGCTAAAAATGAATTTATTTGTCTTTTTTGAATAAATTATTATCATTAATTTATTGAACTTTCAAATTTTTACCCACATTGTTTAATGTTTTGTTTTTCCCCACAGCAAATATCGTGTTTTATTTTAACAAAAAAAAGATTTGTCTTGAATAATTTGTTTCAAATGATTGAGAAAATATTGCATCATTCTTATCTATGATAAAATTTAAAAGTAACGGTGATACAAGAAATGCAATTTCATTTGTGATATAAAAAAAACACTGTCAAATGGAGTTTTATTTTTTTCCATCATGGTGAAGATTAAAACGACTGAATTAAAATTAACTAACTTTGTATTTTAAATTGGATAATTTATTTTTAGATGACAACAAAAGAAGATAAGTTATTTTTAAAGCAGCAGCATACTGTAACTGATAGTAGCAGCAGAAAATTTTACAATTTCAATTTTAATCAAAGTCACCAATGTACATATAATGCATTTGTTCAATTATTTAGCAGATCAAACAATGATAAAAGTTTTGGTAAAAATAAAACTGCAATTTTATAAATTTAAAAAAAGAGGTTTTTTGGAAAAAGATTACTGTATTTCTTGTTCAACATAAAGAAAAATTTATAGAATTGCAGTAATATTTTTGTGATATCAGGCTTTACAGTATCCAAGAGCGATGTAGAAAAAGGAAAATCTTGGAATAAATCAACAAAAAATTTATGTTCGAAAAAGAATCTTAATTTAAATGATGTTATCAATGAAAAACGAGCAACTCAAAAATATCGGATGATGAATGCTAAAACTTATTCCACAAATAATAGCACTTTATCCCTTCATATTGCGGCATATGAAAATTCCATTGATTCTCCATCAAATGAAATTAAAGATTTGTCACAGAAATCTAAGGCATCCAAATTTGTTGATTCTTTATCAAAATTACAAGCAAATCAAGCAAGTTTTTACCTTTACATTATTAAACTTATTATTCTGTGTTTAGAATTCATTTGAATTCCCTCGACAACTCAATGAAATCAAGGATAGCATTGAATCGAGTAAACCAGAGGTTCAACAATTTATAGCATCTCAAAGATTAATTTCACCAACTCAAGGTACTCATAAATTTTGTTGCAACTCCAGAGGCGTCGGCCCTCAGAATGATACCAAAAATGCATAAAAATGCTTAAAATTTATTTTTTTTGCTAAATAACTTGGGAGTCGTGACGAATTCGGAGTTCCCCAAAATGAATAGGTACAACAATGGTTCCTCAATCAATTCAACTTGAACCTACTTCAGTAAGTTTTAAACAAAAATATCCCTTCGAAATCATAAAAATCCTTTGATCTTTCACCGTCATCGGCACAAGATCAAAGGCATGCCGCCTAGAAATGATTTCTGCCTTTTTCAAAATTAAATGCTGATGACGTTCTCGACATTTATACCGTAACTTCTTAGAGAAGGTTGCAACATTATTGCATGGAATTTGCCCAAAATATACCCAACCATTTCAAAAAGTAATTATTATTGTAATTTTAGATGGAAAAGAAAAGAGCTCAAATTTATACCAAAGATGTTCGAAAGAAGCGTGCTAAATCCGTTGGAGAGTAAGTCTTCTTTTGACCTTATAAGATGATATATCATTTTTATCCCTTCATTCAATGCCAATTTTAGAGCTTCTGTAAGAAGTGCACTTTCACCAACAAGATCATTGGATAAAACTCAAAATCTTGAACCTCCATCATCAAATGTTGAATTTACATGTGTTGATGGGCCATCACTTCGACAAAAGAAATCTTCTGGACATAAAGAAACAACAACAAAAACTCTATTTTCATCAAAAACATCAAAATCTGGTCCAAAAATTTCGACGAAACCTCATCTTCCCACCACTGAAGCTGCAGCATCCTCAGATACAGAACCGGATATTAAAATTGAAGATATTGATATCCCAAAATTCCTTGATTCACATTACAAAAATCTTCAACCTGGAATTCATCGAATGGAATATAAAGCTAATCAAGTCAAAGCTATTGTTGCAGCTGTTACAAAAGTTTTTGCATCTGAATCCACTCTACTTGAACCAAGGGCCCCTCTTATCATTTGTGGAGATATTCATGGACAATTCAATGATTTAATTAATATGTTTTTATTTTTGGGTCAACCTCCTACTGAACGATATCTCTTTCTTGGAGATTATGTTGATCGGTATGTTGGGAGATTTTTTACTGATTGATTAAAAAAGATTTGAAATGATAATAATTTTACTCAAAATGTTGAAACTTAGTTTTTTTCGATTGCAACTTGTTGGCCATTTCGCCAAAATTATGCAAATTTCGACATTCGATTTTGGAGAACCGTGAAATATTGAAAGATTCAATCTTTCAAAATTTCAATTTCGTTTGCTAAAATTGAAATTTACATATAAAACTTTTCCAAAATGGAATCACTAAAACCGAAATTTCTGAACCCCTTTTATCTGAATTATGCAAATTTCGACATTCGATTTTTGAAGAGCTGTGAAATTTTACACAAAAACTAAATTTCTGAATCCCTTTTATCAGAATTATGCAAATTAATCATCATTAATTTTCCAGAGGTGCAATGTCCCTTGAATGTATAATTTTATTAATGTGTTACAAAATTCAATATCCAAATTCAATATATCTTTTACGAGGAAATCATGAATGTGCAAGAGTTTCAATTCGATATGGATTTGGTGATGAAATTCAAAATTCATTTAATCCTCAACAAGCTTTAATTATTTGGGGATTATTTCAACGAGCTTTTAATCAAATGCCAATTGCTGCAGTTGTGGATGGAAAAATTCTTTGTATGCATGGTGGACTTTCACCTGTGATGGAAACATTGGATGATATTCGAGCTGAAAAGAAACCTCTTCGAAATCCTTCAAAGGGAATTGTAAATGATATGCTTTGGGTATGTTGGAATGGGTGCGGTAGTACTTTCCCCTCAGGGGATTGTTCAGATCTGGCATTAATAGTTTTGAGGATGGGAAGGGGTGATTTTTGTCGGTTCTAATCTAAAATCTTAGAAGCGGCAAAGATCAAAGGAAAAAATCTAACGGAAGTGTTGATCTTAAAATTTGTAGTTTTTGCTGTCGTCAACTCTGCACAATTCTCAAGGGGTTCCATGTACTGTGGTATCCCCAAGTTCATCTCCATCTCAAAACTTCTATCTCCTTATCCAAACCCCATCCCTAACCCCCAGTGGGCTCATTTCTTCCTTTCCTAAGAGATCTAAATTTTCTCCAACACTATTCAAATTTGCATAATTTACAGGCTGATCCTGACACAAATATTTCATTTTGGCGTACAAGTGCTCGTGGATCTGGTTTTGTTTTTGGTGAAAAGGTAACCCCCACTTCACTTATCCTTTATCCCCCTTAAAATCCCAAACATTCCTTTTCAAGGTAATCTCAGATACTTGTCGCCGGCTGGAAGTTGATTTAATTGTTCGGGCCCATCAATTATGTGTTGATGGATTTTGGATTTTTGCTGATCGACAACTCATTACAGTTTTCTCTGCCCCAGCATACTGTAATCTCTTTCGAAATGCTGGAGCCGCTTTAAAAGTTGATGCAAATCTTCATTGTCAACTTGTTGCAATTGTTCCAAATGGGGTAATTGATTATTTTATAATTACTGTAGTTGGTAAAATATTAACATTTAATTTTTAGCCAAAAGTTAAAGATATGATTATTCAACGAAATCAATTATTTGAATCTACAGAAAATCCTAAAAATAATTCTGCTGAATCTGAGAAGCCTCTTCCACGACCATGTTAAAATTAATTAATTTTAAAATTTAAATTTTGAAAATTTACTTTTAATATTTTTTGTATCCAAAATTCATGTCATTGAAAGACAACAAATTTATTAATATTAATTAAAAATAAATATATTAAAATATCTCTGATAATTTTTTAAACTAACGAAAATAACTACAATGGTGGAAACAAAATTAACATAAAAATGTAAAAAAATTAAACATAACAAAAATTTAATACAATTACTTATATGATTACCCTGATTTTCATGTTTTGTTGTTGTTGTTTTTCGTTGAAAGAATTATTTTCGACGACGTTGACATTACTGATTGAATCTGTGCACGATGATTACGGTAAATATTTATACAGATTACGGTAATTGACTGATATATTCTGGATTGAGTTCTGTTAAATCTAGCATTTTTACGTCTTTCACATCATCCCCTTGAGGGCGAATTCCAAGTGTGGTTTCTTTGACAAGATTACTCAAAGAAAATAAATTGAACATGTCAATGATTTGTAAGGATTCATTCTTTTTTGCGGCAACTTTCTGGAAAACGGAACAATTATTTATTGTCAGGGTTGTTTAATTTACAGATCAAAAAAAATAGAAACTTTTGGCTTAGGTTTCATACAGCGATAAGGATGTCAGTAGAGTGCCCCCTCCAAAATCATAGAAATCCTTTAAACTCTTACCGCCATCGGCAAAAGATCAAAGGCGATCCCACAAAAAGGTTTCTGTCCCCTAAAATTCTACTGAGGTCCTTATCATTCGATGACGTCATTCTTAGATATTGCCTCTCACAAAAAAAAGTTCTAACCCGAATTGTTGGTATCCTTAAAAGGATTGCTGAATATCGATCAGATGCCTCTGCTGGATCATATCGAATTGAAATATGCTTGAATAAAGATGTAATATATTTCTTTTGTTCAATCGCAACATTCCTCTGACTTGCAGAATCCAAACCATCTGTGTCTGAAAAAAAATTTGCATAAATAAGTTTTAAAATTTTTACCAAAACTATGGTAACCAGAAAAGTGCCCGTGTTGCACTTAAATATTTATTAAAATTTTTTGATATTTAAATGTCAAAAATTTTATGGTGTATGCTCATTTTTTGAGGCTACAGAAAATTAAGAATTTGAATAAAGATTTACCGGGATCAAAGAACATTATAGCCTGAAGGGTTGCAAATTCGGTGGTAGTAATTTTTAGTCGTCGAAATGGTTTCATTACATAATCAATCATAACTGCCATTACAG
The DNA here is from genome assembly GCA_024447195.1 of Panagrolaimus sp. LJ2414. NCBI lineage: Eukaryota > Metazoa > Nematoda > Chromadorea > Rhabditida > Panagrolaimidae > Panagrolaimus > Panagrolaimus sp. LJ2414. Next base: position 12,397,177 of record JAMRXY010000008.1, read on the forward strand.
GAGTTAGCCCAGATAAAGATCCAACTGTGGGATAATGAACAGCCGGAGGGACATCCACAAGGCTTCGAACTCCTGTTTCAATACAAGTTTTACCTTCTCGAATTAAATCTGGATCAAAAAATGTATGCATATTTGATGGAAAATAACTTGAATGACTTGTTGCAGTTGGAGGTGGAGTTTTGAGGCGTTGAACTGAGGGTGGTGGGGGTTGTTGGAGGCTTGGTGCAGTGGTGGAATTACTTGAACTTGATGATGGTTCCATTATTTCATCATCAATAATTTCTTGCTTGATTAATGCTGCAAAAGATGGGGGAGAAACATCTTTTTTATGTTCAGGAGTTCGAAATGCTTCACACATTATCATATATGAGCTAGCATGATTTGTGATTAATGCAACCTGGAAAATTTTATTTGTTTAGAAACTACAGTACCATTTTAGGATGGAAGAAGTTTGTAGTCAAAAGCCTAAACTTTTTACCTTAATCTAACTTTGCAGAATTCAAAATCTCAGTTTAATCTTTTTTAAATTTCTATTTTGTGATTAACCTTGTCAAAGATCCATCAAACCCTGTCTTAAAAAAAGCTTATCAAAAACTGCGGTTTAAAATTTTCTTTTAAAAATACAAATTCCTTTCAGACTTTTCTCTCTTTTTTCCATTTTTATCAATTACAGTATATTTTCAAACCAAAAAAGTGAATCTTAAAAAGACCATTTACATCAGCAGAACTTTTCAAAAAACCAAAATTCATTTTCTTAAAGCTTAAAAGATTTTCTCATCTTCTTTTTTCTATTTTAAACAATTACCGTATACAATATTATTTTAGGATTATATCACATCACATAAATCACATGTATTTTATATGTTTATGCCATAATCCGAAAATAGTATGCAAAAAGTCTATTTTTGTACAACACTTTAGACAAATAGAATACTTCAAATTTCGAAACCCTGCGAATTATAATCATTTTGTTTTTCTTATGCAATAAAATTACTCTTTAAAAAATTTGTAAATACATAATTTGTAGGCAGCCAAGAAAATTGTAGTTAAAAGAAAAAATGTTAATCCTACTTATTTGATATCTTCTTCTTTTAATACTTATAATTTTAGCTTTTGAGTTTTTTGTCAAATTAAAATGTTTAAAATTTTTGAATACAAAAAAAAATTGTAGCAAAATAAATGTAGTCTATTTTTTAAGTTTTAATAAAAATTTGAATAGACTTACTTGATCGGCATATGGAAGTTTTCGAAAAGCAAAAAATGTTTTTGCCCAATCAATATAAAGTGCAATAATACGGGAACGCCAAAACGGCATTTGACATTGTTCTTTATTTTCTTCTGGGGTTGCAATTGGATCAGTTATCTGGAATACGGTAGTTTAAGGTCATTGTTGGATTTGTAGGTAAACATACCTTAACATTGATGGGCTGAGTAAACCTTGAAGGTGCCCCGAGGGCTTCCCCCAAAGAAGCATATGGTTCAATTTTGCCACGGGAAAGTAATAACGAAAAATTATTTTCCAATTGTGCCAGCCTTTCCAACATTGCTTCATGTCCAGGAAACTTAAAAAAAGTAGTTTTTAGTATTTTCATTTTTAATTTTTACTTAACTAAATTCAAAATAACCCTTCTCAAATTTCAAAAACATATTTTTTAATTACTCTATTTTTAATCTTGCTCAAAAGCAGACAAAACCAAAACAAAACACATTTTAGCAAAATTAATTAATTTTTACGAAAAATTTGGAGTATTTTAAAATCCTCCAAAACCGATTTCCAAAGATTAACAATTTTTTTCGCCCTTGAACATTAAAACTACATACTTTACTTTGTGGTGAATCAGGATTTAATTCATCATCCCCATCTAAATGACCATATGGAGTTGAAATAGTTTCACCAAATTCTGAATTACTGTCATCATGAATGTCATTTATCATTGAAATAAAGGGAGAGGAATCTTTTTCCGGACTTTTTGATCCCTTTTCGTGGGCATTTTTATCTTTCCTTCTTGTCCTCTTTGTATATCCTATTCGATCTCGATCATTTTGTATCGCATTTTTATTCATTCCTGCTTGAAGGCATTTTCGAAAACGGCAGTGTCGACACGCGCATCTTACATCTTTATTTACAGGGCAATTACCATTTCCAATGCACGTAAATGTTCGATTATTCTGTAATGATAATAATCTTTTATGGAAAAACAAATAACAAATATTAACTAGAGTTTTGATAATGCAGAATTGTTGTTTTTGAAAACATATGCCTCAGAATCTGATGCACTATTAAGAATGCATTTACGTTTAATTTTATGCATTCAAAATATTTTACAAAACCTAATTTGGCTGAATTTAAAAATAAAATAATAAAGTCATTTCTTTCAAAAAAATGATTTTATTATTATACTTTAAAGGTCAGGAAAATTAGGTTTTGCAAAATATTTTAAATGCATAAAATAAAAATCAAATGCATTCTTAATAATACATCAGAATCAGAGGCATATGTTTTTTTATGAACAAGTTGAAAAAAATAATTATTATTTTCCCAATGGACTTTTAAAACATTTTTTAGAAAAAGCATTAAAAAAATACACAAATTCGAAGAAAAGTAATGGCACTCAAAAACCAAAAAACATTAACCAATTCAAAAATCTTTTTTCATACTCGGAAGACTTCTATTTTCTCAGAATAATAAATTGAGAAAAAACTTACAACAACAGCTCGACGAAAAAATGTTTTACAACCTGAGCAACTAGCAACTAAAATAAATGAATTTCTTAGAATTAAAAATGAACTTTTAATAAAGATAATCTAACCATTATAGTGATTTCCTGTGGCAGCGTCACAGCAAACTGCACATAAAGTTCCTAAAAGATAGAAAAAAGCATGTAGTCAAAAAAGCATAAGATAAAAAATCGATTGAAAAAAAGTTTAAAAATTACCTGGTGGAAGTTTTTCATTGCTTCCAGCCATGGGCTGTTTGTGAAGTCTAAAATCGACAAAATGGAAAAGGGTAAAAATTGATAGAAAGAAACGAAAGTTTTTGTTTTTAACTTAAAAAGTGCACGTCACGAACATTCTTTAATAGACTTAATCAATGATGATGTAAAAAAAAGCAAAAGAAAAGAAGAGGATACATAAAATCTGAGATTTAAAACAACAAATTTTTTGTTGTTGCTTTTAAAGTACATTAATTTTAATTTACAAATATTTCAATAATACCTTTTTTGTATGAAATAATTAAATTAAATTTTAGATAGTTAAAAAGAAAAGGACATCCAAATGATGAACAAATAAAGAAGAAAAAAAAATCAAACAATAACCAAAAAAATTGTTATGTTTGTCGCAGCAAAAACATATACACACGTTTATTTTATTTTATATATTTTGCTTCCTCCTTTCAAATAAATATACTCTTTTTTTCGTCAATAATAATGTTTCAAAGAACACAAGTTTTTTTCAGTTCAACAAAAAAAAATATTCCTCTAACAAAAACTTTCTGCGCAAATTTTTTTTAAAAAAGCAAAAAAAAACTAAAACTGAGACACATTTAATAAAATACGTGCCATTAAAAAAGCTTTTTAACATATTCATTTATGGCATTTTTAAAATTGAGAAATAAAATATAGCGCAAAAAAAAGGTGGCATTAAAAAAATATATATGAACAGGAAACGAGAGCTTATCTTCTTTTTTACTTTTTTATGTTGTTTGCTCCCCTCCAGGGGTGGAGAAAAAGAGAGAGAAAACTATGGCTGAAGAAAAACAGACAAGTTTCGATCTTCTGTGTTCTCTTAAAAAAAATTGAATGTCGTCGCCGTCGGGGATTTTTTGGATGACAGCCAAAAAACGCTTAAAATTCGCGGAAAGACTTTTTCTTTTTCCAACGTTGAATTTCTGAATTTCTTTGCTTTTTTATACTGTGTTTAATTTTAATTACTGTAATATCAATGTTAAAAAAAAATCATGTAACTATTACAAAAAATTAAACAAAAAAGTTTTAAATTTTTTTTAAAAAAAACTTTTTCTTTCTTGATGATAAATAGAGCATAAACTACAGTACAGAAATTTTAGAACATTCGAAAAGCTTCGAGAAATATTTTTTCCGTCTCTTTCCCTTTTTTTTCTTTCCTCTGCCTGCCAGCCCGCAGGACTGTGACTGCCTTTTGCTGCTACTTTGTCATGTATTTTTTCTTCATTCTCTTTCAATATTATTACGCACATATTTTGAGTTTAGTTTTTGCGTCTGGGAAAATTTTGTTATTGAAGTAAAAATAATATTTTTTAGACTAAAAGTGAGTAGTTTTAGTCTAAAAGATATAGTAGCAAAATCAATGTCCTTTCCATAATTGATATATCCTAATTGTCCCATTCATTCAAGCAGTTTATGTACATTTTCGTGAAACAAATTTTTCATTTAAATTTATTTTTTCTATTCTCCAATTTACTTCATTTTTTCATTTCATTAATTATTTCATTTTTAAGGTCTCTCTCTCCATTCTTTTATTCCTATTCCATCTATCTGCCGGTGTACTTTGCTGCTGCAAATTTATTTTATTTAATACAAATCAAAAATGTTCTTCATGAATGGTGGTGGCTTTCCTGGAATGTCCGGGCATGGACATGATGGCCCTGCTGATACAAAACTCTATGATTTGTTAAAAGTTTCTCCAAATGCTTCTGATGATGAAATTAAAAAATCTTACCGGAAGTTGGCAAAAGAGTTACACCCTGATAAAAATCCTGAAGCTGGTGACAAGGTTTGTATCATATATATACGTTTACCTAAATTTTTAAAATTTGATGATTTTTTTAGTTTAAAGAAATTAGTGCTGCATATGAAATTTTATCGGATCCAAGAAAGCGTGAAATTTATGATGCTGCAGGCTTAGAAGGATTAGAAGGTGGTGGCGGCCCTGGTGGAATGGATGCTGACATATTTGATCTCCTTGGTGGTGGTGGTGGCCGAGGTGGCGGTCTTTTTGGTGGATTGTTTGGTGGTCATGGTGGTGGACATCATTCTCGTCGCCGAAAAGGACAAGCTACTATGCAGCCCTTAAATGTTACGCTTGAAGATTTATATAAAGGTAAAACTTCAAAGCTACAGCTAACAAAGAAAGTAATCTGCAAAACTTGTAATGGGTAAGCATTGATAATCATAATCTTTATAGACCTTATATTTCTGCATATTTTAGAGCCGGTGGTAAAAATGGTGCATCATCACAATGTAACAAATGTGGTGGAAAGGGAAAAGTAATGGCAACAAGAATGGTGGGTCCTGGAATGATTCAGCAATCAGTTCAAGCTTGTCCGCAATGTCATGGAAGAGGGTCAACCATCGCAGATAAAGATAAATGCAATTCATGCAGCGGTAATCAAACTGTCACCGAACAAAAAGTTATTGAAGTTAATATCACTCCTGGAATGAGAGAAGGACAAAAAATTGTATTCCATAATGAAGGTGATCAAGAACCTGGAATTGAAGCTGGTGATGTCGTTTTGGTGATTCAATGCAAAGAACATAAATTGTTTGAAAGAAAAGGTGATGATTTATTTATTTCCAAAAAGATTTCTCTTGCTGAAGCTTTATGTGGTTTTAAAATTGTTATTGAACATCTTGATGGGCGAAAAATTGTTATGCAAACAGAACCCGGTGAAGTTTTGGAACCTGAATGTATTCGAGCTGTTATGGGTGAAGGTATGAAAGTTTAATTTTTTTCTGAAATTTGTTCTAATGAATGCCATTATAGGAATGCCAATTCCATCTCAAAACTTGGAACATGGAAATCTATATTGTATTTTTGATATTAAATTCCCATCAAATCATTTCTTGGCTGATGAAAAGTTGTATAAGGTTTGTTTTTGATTCTATAATTCAACCTATATTTATTATATTTTATTTTAGCAATTAGAATCTGCGCTACCAGCAAAACCTAAAACTGTTCCACTTGGTGAAGAAGTTTCACTACATGAATTTGATGAACGCCGGTATGAACGTAGTGGTCGTCGAGAAGCTTATCATGGTGATGAAGATGATGAAGAAATGCATGAAGGACATGGCCCACAAGTACAATGTGCTCAACAATAAATAAAAATATTTTTCATATTTTATTCTATTTGAATCTATTTTTCCCTGTTGTCTTTTCACTGATAATATATAAAGCGTATTTTGTGATTTCAAATGTTTTGGTTTTTTTAATAGGGAAAACACTCCTGGGGTATTGTAGCTTGAATCGACAAGTTTTGTTTCATTCATGGTTTTAAAGATGCAACAAAAAATTATGTAGCCTTTTTTGTCTAGATCTAGAAAAAACTAATTCAAAGAAGACAAAAATAATTGAAAGTTGTGCAATTTTCACTTGAATAATTTTACAAAGTGACACGAAAGTGGATCCGTCGACCTTGAAGAATTCTGAAGTGGTAATCGCAGATTCTTATATAAAGTTAAATTTTAATGCATCAAAAAGTGAGAGAGATTACATGTTAAATAAGAAAATGTTGCGGGCTACATTGTTCTTTGCTCTTTTGACGACTGCTACTGTAGCACAACAATATTATCCATATTCATTTATACCGTATCCTCCACCACAACATCAACCATCACAACATCTCCCACCAACGACCTATTACATTGTACAAGGCCCACCATCTCAACCAATTTATCGAACAGGTTTGAAATTGAAACAGTCCCATCCCGGTAGTTATTAACTTTTAGTTGAATCAGCAGAAGTTAATGGTACTCCAGCTGCTGCAGTTTCTTATTCATCTCAACCATCATCCCCTGGAGGGACCATAGCCATTGCTGGACCACCACCACCTCCTCCTCAAACTTTTGGATATCCATTTTCAGCAGGTCAAACATACATTTTTGCATCTCCTTATCCCTTTCCTCCACATGGCAATACAATTCTTCAAGGACCACCATATCCATTCCCCTCCGGCATCGTCCAAAGTCCAACACTTGTTGCACCACCGTATGAAAAGAAACAAAGAGCTTCTACAAAAAGAATTGTTACTTAAATTTTGAATAAATTACTGGTTTTGTATTTTTATCAAAGAATGTGAAATAAAAATTTTGATTCGCTTTTATCGAGAATTGGATTAATTCAAAATCGTTTATTGCTTTTCTGCTTTAAAATGAAATATTTTAAAAAATCTTTTGAAAAACAACAAAACAACGGATTATTTTTCGTGGAAAATCCATTCATGATGATGATCAAACTTTTTGTGATTATAAAATCATAAATGGAATGACTCTTCATGTTCTGATTTGTCAATGTGGTTGTTGAAAGATGAAATTTTAAAATATAATTTTTCAATCAAAAAAAGTTCCAATAAAAATATTTATTTTTTCATCTTTGTTAAAAACGGTTAATTATTAATAAAAATCAGTTAAATTAATTTTTTCGACAAAAAGATACAATTGCAAAAATTCCTTTTTTAATATACACAAGATGAATAATTGGAGGAATCATTGAAAACATTGAAAGAAATGATGAAGCAAAAAAGAGGCCTTGTGAAGAATTATTTCCATCTCTACAGAATCCTTGATGTCGAAATTTTGCATATTCATCACCACAACTACCATGATATAGAAGAATTACAAATGTCAAAAAATACATTATCATTCGCCAATAATGTAGATGAAAATACTAAAAAAGATATATGGTAATAAAGAAAACATGAAGGTGGATTTCATATATCCCCTGAGGGTGAATTTGTGATATCCGACTGTATTCAGATTAGATTAAAACATAAATTTTCGTAATGCAGCAGTTTTTTCATGCTTGATTTTTGAAGCTGGATATCATCTATCCCAATCGGATATCATATATCCCCTAAATCCTTTAATCCCCTCAGGCATGAAAAATCAAAACTTACCATTTTCTTTGAGCATCCTCGAACGTAATAATGTTTAATTCCTTGTTTAGATTCTTCTTCAGCAACATCTTTATGTTTCCATTGCCAAAATGAAATAAATCCAGCTCCAACAAAGCAAAGAATCAAATTCAAGGTCGTCACATAAACTCCAAAAACTTTCATTCCACTAGCTCCATTTGCAACATTACTCAAAATGATTGAAATAAATGTAAAAAGTAATTCAATTCCATTCAGGATCAATGATACCATTGGCAAATCCAAGAGATAATCACCTTTTTCACCTTCTTCTTGTCGATTTTCTCCTGGAACTTCTGTAGCTTTAACTTCGGCAGGTGGAGCAAGCCCTAAGGGGGCATCATTTGGTGAATCAGTTGGCTTTGCAATATCTGTTGGTTTTGCAGCTTCATCCGCCCATTTTGTTAGTTCCCATTGAGTTTTATCATATCCAGTTTCACGTTTTGCCATTGACTAAAAAATAAGGTAGCATTTCATATAGCTCATTGAAATGAATTTAGCAAATGCTTTATCCTTTAAAAATGGATACGTGAAATCCGATTGTACAAAATAACGTCAGCAACATTTTCGGAGAGAACAAAACAATTTTGAGGGTGCCGCCTTTGATCTTTTGCCGATAGTGGTAAAAGATCAAAGGATTTTTACGATTCGGAAGGAGCATTTTTCCTTGGTGCCCTAAACTTCTGAAATCTCTGGTTCAACAAAATCGATTTAGTAAATCCCTTATCTGCTTCTAAAACAGATTCCCCATATCCTCTTTATCAAAAATGGATATCTAATATCTTTCCCCAACGGCCTTTGCAAAAGCGGATCCCTCATCTCCCTTCTTCCTTACCTTTGCTTCAGTAATTTGTGTCATCTGTGATCGGCGAGCTTTAATTGCTTCTTCCTTTAACTTCTCAAATTTATCTTCATCTGGTGGAGCAACAGTTTTTTGAGTTTTCTGAGTTCTTCCACCTCCATCATTTTGTGATTTTTGAGATTTCTGAGATTTTTGTGAATGTTGAGTTGGTGCAATTAAACTTTTCTTTGATCTCGATGATCGATGACTACTTTTACCTCGCTTTGAACCAGATTGAGTTTTTTGTTCTTTCAATGAAGCTTAAAAAGACTATTTATTAAAAAATTTAGTTTCGAGAAAAATAACTTACTTTGATTAGAATGTGATGATCTCTTCGACATTGTTGGTGATAATCAGTTACAGTAACTTTTTGGAGCAGTTAATTTCAGAATAATAATATTTGATCAATCAAATCAGTTTTTCAATCAAAAAATCAGACCTTTTCGTCATTCAGAGTGGCTTTGTGCCAACAATGAATAATGAATGTTTTAAAAGATTTTTGGATGGAATAATAATTATTTATGCAAATTTTAGTGATATATTTCTGTGCATGTACTTTTGGGTTACTGTAAAAACGTCAGCAGCAGGGGTAAAAGCCATTTCAAAGCGGTCACATTTTTGATCTTCTGCCGATGGCGGTAAAAGATCAAAGCATACTTGATCCATCCTGTTGGGTTACTGTATTCACGGTAACATTCTACCGTAACCTTGTTTTTTGTTTAAATGAGTAAGTTTTTATTGCTTCTAATTTCTACAGTAATATTATTTATTAAAATTAAATATTTAAATAAAATTTTTTTAAACAATTATTAATTAATTAACCAATCATTGTTGGATTGAGTCGATTTCGTGAAAGACGTTCCATAATTTTATCTTTATCAACCAAGAATAAGTTGACCTAAAAATACAACATTTTACTGTATTTCTATAATTACAGTAACGCTTACATTTGGAACAACATGTCCATAATGCATATGCCGATCCGCCATGAAATTGAGATATTTGAAAACAGCTGGGAAACGTTCATGTGGATCAGAAAGAGTAAGAGGAAAATCAAGGAAGCCATTGGCGATACCATTCCCGAAACCTTTTACCATAAATCTTCCGTCTAAATCAAATAATTCATTGACACCAATCAACGGAAGATCCATGTGTCCTGCAACTTCACGAATCTTGGATAAATCATATTCGGCACCAACTGAGAAGCCACTAAGGAAGGGCTGACGACCTCCGTCATTTCGCCCGAGGGGAGCATCAGCATATTCATCAAAATTCTTTCGAACTTTTAAATTATAATTATTTACACCCTGGAAAAAGGGATTACGGTAGGTAGCACAGTAGTGAAAGAAAACAGATTGTGGATATATCAAATCCTGGGATTTGATATACCCACTCTGGCACTTATAAATTTTAACATAAAGATCATAGCAAATGTTTCAGAATTCTGATATTCAATTTTTCATCCTGCATCGTGTTGCAATTTGATAGTGGTGGATATGGGATATCATATATCCTTATCTTTATCATTTCTCTCAAATAATAATTAACCTACATTAACAGCATATCCGGCACCCCATGAATCAACCAAATCTTCTGTGTATACAGCCGAAACAGCTTGGGTAAATGGATTAAATGCACTTCTGTAAATTCACACACGGATATATCAAATCCCCTTCAAATCACTTTTTTATTACCTTCCGGTAAAGATTGCAGTTTGACCGGGTAAATGCATATCTGGGACAGTTTGGGGTCGAGTACCAGATTTATCACCAGCAATATATAAATTTGGAAAGAATGGACCTGACCGTTCATCAGTCATCCCCGTAGGCAATTGCAAAAGTCCAAGTCCACGAGGTCGATTACGGTATTGTCCTATACAATAATTTAAAAGTTATTAAAATTGCTTCGAAAAAGAAATTATTACCGTAACCATGATCAACAATCCAACCACAAAATATTACTAACCAAAATTTAAACATTATCACTGATAACAAACTTTTAAATGATTAAAAAATTAAAATGATTCGAAAATTTTTAATATATATTTTTGATAAGGAGGATCTTAAATCGGATTAAAACAACTTAATCTTAAGTTTTATGTAATCACTTTCACTTCTTCCGAAAATAGAAAGTTTTTAATTGAGAGATGTGACATAGTTTCTGCGATATTAGTCTATATCACTGTTCCAAAGAAGATGAGCAGAAGAAAACGGATAAAGAAAAATGGGATGATCGAAATTTGATGAGCAATTAAAAATTTGGAAAGTGAAAGTTTGGAAAAAAATGTTCAAAAGTTTTTAAAGTTTAACGAATATAATTCAAACGTTGTAATCTGAAATAGTTTCAAAACACATTTTTCCAAAAACGATCAGAATCTATAGATTACTGTAACTACATGTAAAATCCAATAAAATACTTACAAGAATTTATTTATTATAAATATTACAAGATGAAAAACTTATCAAAATTTAAGCAATTGGACAAGGTTGAAAATTCTTTTGTCGAAGTTTAAGAAGTAAATCTTGAGGAACTTGAGACCAGACAGGGAAGCCAGATGGTTGGAAATCATTACCAGGCATATAAAGACATGATGAAAGTTGAAGAGCACCTGTGCCGCTATTTGTAGAACCTTAAAATTACATAATCAAAAACCGTAGAAACAAAATATGTCTGTATTTACCTGCAAGCAAATAATCAGTACCAACAGCCAATTCAGTAACACCACATGCAGCACTTGAATTTGGAGTAAAGATTTTATTTGGAAGAGGAGAAGTATGATTCAGAAAAGCAACATTTTAGTACAAAAGAAAAAAATCAAAATAAAACTAACTTTAAAAATTTCAACATGATTTACAGTATATTCAACAGAACCCCCAACATTTTGTTTTGAAATGATTCGAGCATGTGAAACTAAAAGGTAAATATAAGATGATTATTACAGTATACAAAGATGAAAAAATTTACTCCATTGTGATCGACAGTAGGAAGTTTGTTGAGTTGGAGGAATACATCTACAAGCATTGGATAATTCAAAAACCAAAACAACAAGTGCCAAAGAATAAATAATTTTCATCATCATTTTTTGTAATCTGAAAAAGCAAGAATAGAGGTTTAGCGGTTAATAAAACAACACAAAAATAATTAACGATGGAAAAGTTCAAAAGAAATCGCGTTTTAAAAACGAGAAAAGGAAACGACAATTATGTACACGTGAAAACAATAGGGATAAACACAAATTTAATATCCAGCATAGATGAGCAAGTAAGTATACAAGAATAAAAGTAATGGGAAACACGACAATAATATTTTAGACATCGAATCGACACTTGCATGTAAGCTTGCAGGTGTTCCCGGAAGAATGACTCAAAACAGCCATATCAGTAGCTTTTAAAAACCATTTTAAAAGATCAAAAGACTCAAAAACAGATAAAAAATAGAAAAATATTTACACAGAATAAACCATAACAAAAAAATATTTTTCTATTTTCACATGCGTTTTTGCGCTTAATGTTTAACAAAAATGAATATTTTAAATACAGACTAAATACTGACAATGACAATAAGAAAAAAATTCTTGTCGAATAACTTCCGTCAACTTAAGAATTTGACAAACATTATTAACATTTAAACGTGAGGCGTGAAAAGTAACAAAAAATTCTTTGACTTGTATTTGTTAAATGATTGAGTTTGCCTCATTGTCGTCGTTAACATTGTCACAAAAAGCAAATAAAACATGTTCAACAAAGGATTAATTGTTGCTCAACGATGAGAAACATGTGTTGTTGTTTTTTGTGATTTTATATGAATCATCATGATGATGACGATTAGTCGAAGAGAAAAATGAATAATCATAGCATAAATAAAATCAATGAAAGAAAAAATTTAAAGAAAAGAATAAAATGGTAAGTTCGAATAAACCCAATCATACAGTAAAAAAAACCATCTTCCACAAACGAACTCTTCTACAGTATTCCAAAAGTCTTAAAATAATGAGAAAGTATTCAAAAGCTGTCTGACATTTTTAAAATTTTTGAAATTCCTACAGCCTTCTTGCAGTTTTCTAACAACAAATCAGTGTATTCGCGCCATCGCCGTTGACGGCATGATGGCGGTATTTTAGAAAATTTCAAGACTTTGCTGCACATCAAAGGATGCCGACGGCGGCGACGTCAATACTGTACTGCCAATTTTTTCCAACGGCGACGGCGGTGTTTTACAAAAAACGAATACACTGCAACGAATACTTTCTCACTGGAAAGCTGTTGGTAATACTGCAGAAGAGTTAGTCTGTAGAGAAAAGATTTGGAAGAAATAAATGAAAGAATGTCATGATTCATCTAAGCCTTCAAATCCAGCATGTTCATGTTTTCGACAAGGACTAATTAAATGGGGGCGAGATAAATCAGAACACAGATGGCTGAAAAATGATGTGAAAAAGAAAATTGAGGGAAACGAAAAAAGTTATAGTTAATTATCTTGAACTCCGAAAAAATCGCAGTTTTCGATTGATCTTTGAAACTGATTGACTTCGCTCCGACGCAAATGCTATAACAACATTGAGGAAAAAGAATAACAAGAAACAAAATATATTTGAAAATAACAAAGCAAAAACAAAATCAAAAAATGGAGAGAACAATTTTTTCCATTTTTAAAATTTTTCAAAAAATTTTTTAGTTTTGAACATTAAAATTGGCTAAATGTCAGCAATGGCAACCTCGTGTTTTGCAAAATTCAACAAACAAATTTTTTTTGCTGCATCGAAAACAAAAACAGCATCCAAGATTGTATTTCTTGCCATTTTTCTTTCCAATATCTTCTACTTCTACAAAATAGCCTTCAAAAAAATGGGTATTAACATTCATCAAGGACTTCGAAGAATTTTAAATACAAATCAAGAAATTAATTCTATTTTAATTACGGATCAAGATGGTGTTCCAGTTTTAACTGGAGGTTAGATTTTCTAATTTATTTTGCTCATTTTCAATTATAATTTGTTTTAGGAGAACAAGTTCGCAACATTGCCTCCTTGACAAGCTCCTACGTAACAGCCTTGGATCAATCAATGAAACTTAATCTTGGACCAATGAAAATTTGGACATTCTACTATGAAGCTCAACAAATTGTTATCTTTGCTCGAAGTCCTTTTGTTGTATATATTATGGCTCAACCACAAGCAAATAATGCTGCATTAGCAAGCCTTCTCGACAGTCATTTGAAGCCAATTTTGGAAGAACTTAAAGTTATTCATACACAAGTAATTGCAACTTGTCCCCCAATGCCGGTATATGATTAATCACAATGTTCAAAATATGTAGAAGGGAGAATAGTTTTGGTACCTGGTCAAAATACTTGATGATTGAGATGGAGATCTTCAGTCCTTCTGCTGCAAATTATAATACTTACCTCCCTTCATCTCAGTCATTCCTTATCGTACTTGTTTTACACAGATAGTTATCATTGTTTAGAAATATATGTAAATTTTTATAATTATAAATTATTATTGTTTTTTGTTACTGTTTTTACTTTTCTTTTCATTATTGGTTGTCGTTTTTGAAACTGAATGAACGAAAACAAAAAATGATTCTCCTTCCAAATGCAAGAAAAGAATTTTTCGTGGTATTTATTGGACTTTTTCTAGTTTGCTTTGGACTTCTTTGGCGCTTTCATGCTTCTCAAAAAGGTCTTGCAACCTTCAATGGCACAAATCTAACCATTGATGAACCGCTTATTGGTACTCCATTTGGTAAAATCCCTGCTGCAAAAGATGTTGCAGAAGAAATAAAAACAAATTTTCAAAGTTTACGATCTGATAAAAATCTTGGAAATCTTTGGCAAGGCCTTCTTGAAATGAGAATTGGTAATAGCTCATTGAAGTCTATGAAAGATGGATTGCTATCTGCTACTGGAAGCTGTAAGGACATTTTTTTGTCATTTTTGGGATTCTAGTTTCTATAGAAAGATTTTTTAGTGAGTCCCAAATGTGGATATGATATGCTGAGAGCTGTGGAGAATATGGCCGCAACTGGATTCTATGCAACTTCATGCCAACTTGATCATCTTACAAATCCAAAAGAATCAACTTCAAAATGTTTTGGTAAGCTTTTGGGTTTTATAGACTATGGTTGGATATATCTTATCCGCTAATACCGCATCCATATTGCCGTAATTGTTGTTGTGACTTCAGCTTCAAAATATGTGGAGCTTATGAATGACACTGGAATTAAAAGGGATTACTGATATCCTTTTGCCTAACATCTGGATGTACAATATCCTGTTCTACAATAACTTACAGTACCCTTTTTTCAGCTTCCCAAACTTCATCTCTTCTCTGGGCTTCACATCTCTTTGATTCATGGGGAAAGCCGCCTTCTGGAGTTGCATCATCTGGACCATTCTTTTTAATGGGAGATTTTGAACAATGCTTAAATATTTCAATTCCACCACTTCCAAACTCTAAAAATTCAACAGAATTACCCCTTGAAAAAACACAGTACTGTCGAGCTGATTTTCATTTTGGTCAAAAATCTTCTACAATTTTAACATATGGAATTTGTGCTCCTGAATCATGTACTGCATTGGATGTACAACATTTTATCAATTTTTGGACAAATGATTTGTTGAAACATGGACTTGGAATTGATGTTCGACCAGATGCTGATATCACTTGCTTTATCAAAGATGAAAATGTTCAATGGACTGTTCCAGAAGTAATTTTTGAATACCGTACACTCTCCCTTTTTACAAACTCTTGTTTTTAGATAATCTTTCTTTCAATCATTGGCGGGATAGTTGTAATAGTTTTACTTGGAACTGTTATTGATTACTTTTCACATCATCGTCCAACTCTTAAATCTCATCCACCCTTGATTCATCATCGTCGAAAACGTGAAAATGCCGGATACGAAAGTTTAGATGAACGTGAAATTGATGACATTGTTTCATTTGCTTCTTCAAAATCTTTTCTTCCTTTGGAAGCTTATTTCAAAGATTTTATTACGAAAGATGCTCGAATGGAAGCTGGTTTGTTACAATATATGACAGATTACTGTAGTTTAACATTTCTAAAATTTTAGGTCGCTCAAATTATAAAGCAGATTTTATGTCAATTATGGAAGAAGAATTATCAATTGCTGGTGCCCCATCTGTTGCATTAACCTATAAAGGTGGAGAAGAAATGAAACATACTTTCAGTCATACACATTTCTTGGTTGATATTGTATGTTATTTTTGGATGCCTTGTTTTATTTACAGTAAACTTTTTAGATAACTGCATTTTCAATTCGTCGAAGTGTTGAACATTTACTTCGTGAAAGTGGATCACAAATTCGTTGTCTTCATGGAATGAAAGTTATTTCTGCTGTTTGGGTATGTTTTTGATTACTGTATTTTATGAACGTTTTTGATTCTTGATAGTTCTAAAACTATCTATAACATTTTGTTGTTTATCTTGCAGCTACAGTACTCTTACGTTTTAGGTAATAATTGGTCATTCCTTCTTGCTTTCAATTGGTTACATTGGAAATGGTAAACATCTCGTTGAACAAATTCAATCAATGACATTTGCACAATGGATTTTCAATTCTTCTCTTTCCGTTGATTCCTTCTTCCTGATGTCTGGTGCAGTTTTGGCATTTTCATTCCGTCGAAGACTTATTAGGTAAAAACATACTGTAGCTTTTTATTATACCTACATAATTGCTAATAAAATATTTTAGTGCAAAAAATGATAAATCACGTTTATCTCGGCTATTTGCAATTTCTCGTTGGTTAGTTGTTTACTTTCATCGATGGTTACGTCTACTTCCTACTTATGCTGTTGTACTTGGATATACTGCAACAATCTTTAATCGATTTGGTTCTGGTCCAATGTGGCAACATGATGGTAATAATTATATGATTGAATTTTGGCTTTGTTTACAGTGACATATTTTTAGGTGTTTTTGGTTCAAAATGCAATGGATCTGATTGGTGGCATCATTTACTCTTTATCTTGAATTTCTTCCCAACTGAATGTATGCCGTGGATGTGGTATTTATCTTTGGATACACAATTTTATTTGATTTCACCAATTTTGCTTTTTTTACTTCACAAACTTCCATCTTTTGGTAAATCTGTGGTTGGAGCATTGATTCTTGGATGTGGAATTTATCGATTTGTTATTTACAAACTTTACGAGTAATTTTTTAAACATTTTTAATTTTTTTAATTTTAACCTTTTCAGTTTCCCCTCCAATATTATTTTAAAAATGCTTGAAAAAGAAACGATAATCTCTGATGAAGCAGCAAAAATGTTTGGTCTACTGTATGCAGCACCACAAGCTCGAGTTGCACCATTTGTAATTGGAATTCTTTTGGGTTGGATTTTGGCCGTTAAAAAACGAGCAATACTTTTTGATGGTCGTCAGCGAGATTGTAAAAGTTCTGGTCCAATGATTTTTATGATGAAAATTATTTCAATTCTTTTTATTGCTTGGGCAATGCATGCTCCAGATTTTGGATATTTTGGTTGTAAATGGTTTGAAATTTTTTATTCTTCTCAACATCGAATTCTTTGGTCAATTGGTCTTGCTTTAATGGTTTGGTTATGTGAAAGAGGACATTTTGAACCGATTGGTGCAATTCTTGGATGGGATAAATGGGTCCCAATTTCACGGTAAGTATTAAATCGGTGTTGGACATATGAGCATGTTTATCTCTGAATTTTTAGGCTATGTTTTGGAATTTATCTTTCCCATGAATTAATTATTATTGCATTTGTGTATCAAAGACGTCGAGTTTGGATGATTGAAAATCCATATGAAGTTATTATCTTTGCCCTTGGCGTTACCGTACTTTCAATACTTTGTGCAGCATTTTTGGCGATCTTTTTCGAACTTCCACCTTTAACCCTTGAAAGAAAGCTTTTTATGAGAATTCGAAAAAATGTTGCAATTCGACGAAATGATAATGGAAATTTAACAATATCTGAATGTGGAAAATCAATGCGGTCAATCAAAGGTAAACAAAGAAGTGATTCAAGGTTTGTTTTTATTATAATATTTGTTGAATATATTTATCGTTTTTATATTTTTATAGTGTTTCAACACAATATGAACTTGATAATGAAAGTAATACAATGGAAGTTTTACCAAAAATATTACCAACAACAAAATCAGAGAATAAAGTTCGAGATTGGTTGGTCCAGACTGAAGATGAAGCAAGCAAACAAGAAATAACTGAAGTGAGTGTTTTTTTTTGACTGGGTTTATTTGTGAGCGATCACACATTTTTTTGGTTCCTGCTGTTGTTTTTCTACTTGATAGTACTTTGTGTCCTGAATGGCTGTTGAAAAGCAATAGGACACTTTTTGAGGCCACCAGTCAAGGCGAGATGGCCGAGCGGTCTAAGGCGCTGGTTTAAGGCACCAGTCTCTTCGGGGGCGTGGGTTCGAATCCCACTCTCGTCAGCTAATATTTTTTGTTTAATTACTGTAATATATTTTTAATTTTTTAGCGTAATCCTCCAACAATTGTTGATACTGAAGAGTCTGTCGTCGCTGCTGCCGCTGAACCTGATTTATTGCAAGTATATCCATGGGAT
This sequence comes from Panagrolaimus sp. LJ2414, assembly GCA_024447195.1. NCBI lineage: Eukaryota > Metazoa > Nematoda > Chromadorea > Rhabditida > Panagrolaimidae > Panagrolaimus > Panagrolaimus sp. LJ2414. Next base: position 12,415,485 of record JAMRXY010000008.1, read on the forward strand.
AATTCACAATGGAATTCTGATTCTCGTGTTGATCAAACTCTCAAAACTGCAACATCTTTTTCACCAAATAATAATACCGATTCGGCCACACAAGTTATAAATGCTCAAGATTGTGTCAAAACTGAAAATTCTCAAATTGCAAGAATCATCAAACAAGTTCAATCTGATCAAAGATTTTATCAAAGTACTGATGCTTGAAGAGAAGAAAAGAAATGAAAGAGAAAATTAATTGAATGTAATTTTTATTTATTAAAAACTAACAAATTTTGCAAAACTTTTGTATGAAATAAAAAAGTTTTTTAAAAACCCGTAAAAAGTTTGTTTATTTCTGAGATTTTGTAGATGATTAAAAATTGAATTTTTTTAATGCTGCAAATATGTAGTAGTTTAGTAGTATCGAGAAGGTCGAGTTGAATTTGTATTTTGTTGAAAAATTGAACGCTTTGGTTTTGGTGTGTCATAAATGATGCAAACAAGGTAGAAGGCATTTAATGAGAACTGAAAAAAGATACACATTAGGGATTTGAATTTTAAAAAGTTGTTGGCAACTGAAGGCCCTCAGGCGACTAGACTACAAATTCTTGGAAACTTTTTGTAACTTAAATCTTTTTTTAATGTTACAATGTAGGTGTCACAAAATCATGTGACACTTCTCCAGGGGGATGAGTTAAAATGTTAAATTTACAAACCTGAGCAAAATACAGTAATTGAGAAATATCTTGAAACATTCCAAACCAAAAATCATCAAAATTTGGAAGCTGTTCTGCTGGAACCAAATTTACATATAGTCGGAAGAGGTAATTTGGTAAATTCATGCCCAAATCCAATAAAGTAATGCATAAACATCGCCGCAAAATTTTCATTTGTCTTTGTCGTTTCTTTGATTTTTGTCGATTCAAAGGACTTTTAAGTGACTTCAAAGCTGCGGTGCCTTGGGTTGTAAAAGATGAAAATGAAAAAATTGTTGGAGATTTTTTGAAGCTTGTTACAGAAATTTTTGCAGATATTCTTTCTTTTTCTCCACCACCATTGGCTACGGTAGTAGTTATAGCCGGAGGGGAAGTTGTTGGTGAATCATCTTCATATGAATATTTAATAGCATTTGGAGAAAAATTTGCATTTGTTAAGGACATCTTTGGTGAGCTATCCCCAATGCATTCATCTACCGTAATCTTTCGTTTGATACTTTTGGAGCTATTGTTATTACTGCTATTAATACCGTAATCAAAGGATTTCGTTAAAGTCCAATCTGTTACCCAAATTGAATGGCAACATAGCACTTTGATATCCAAAACAGTAATAATAATAAGTGGTAAAAAGTAGGACCATGAAATTTCAGCAATTTGAAAACGTTTTTCAACTTCTTCACTAAATTTCTCCCCACATCCTCGAAATTCTGGGACAAAAGTGGCATCATAGAGAATCCAAGATTCAAAAATGGCACACATAATTGCAATAAAAATTACTGCCAAAACAGGTTCTTTGTTGAGGCGAAGATGGGCATACGGTTTGTAAAGGGCAACATATCGAACGGCGGAAAGAACAAGCCAACACCAAATTGAAAATGCTGATGCAGAATGGATAAAAAATAGATCAATCTGAAAATGTTTAAATAATTACAGTATGCTTCAAGATAAACAATGACGCTTTCATACTATAACTGTAGTTCAAGTTACAGTATGCAAGGCTACAGTAATTTACAGTTATTAAAAATGAGCTACAGTAGCCTACAGTAATTCAAAAACTTGAACTTACTTTACAAATCATATCCATTGTTGTTTCATTTTCAATCCCCAAATATTGGGTACATAAAACTAGTAATAATGAAGCTAAACTAATTGTATCTGCAATTGCCATAAAACATAACAGCTGAAGTGAAACACGAGTTGTGTAACTTTGTCGCTTACTGTAACATTTACAATTTTATTAATAACAAATCACTTCAAAATTTTAAAAACTTACGTTCTAAATTTTCGTTTACAAAATACAGCAATATTTAAAATTATTCCACCAATACAAATTACATAAAGCGACATTCGCATTGCAAATGGCGACAATGCTCTTTCTGATTTGGCATCTGTGGATACTGTAGAATTTGAAACAGTTATAAATATTTCTGGTGATGATGATGATGAAGGTATTATTGGGTCAACAGACATTTTTTCTGATGATTTGTGTTTGAATGTTTGGATTTCTTTGAACCTTCAAAAAAAAAAGTTAAGTTTAAATAGAAATTTGAAACTTGAAAAAAAAAAATTAGTTTGAAATTCTTTGAAAAATTTCTTTTTCACTCGAAAAAAGCGAAGAACACGTTGTTGAACACGTCAAAAACAAAAATGTACACATAATATTTAAATAATAATAATAATAAATAAATATAAAAAAACAGGGATATGAAATTTGAGGAAGAAGCACCAATAATAATAATAAAAAATTGAATTTATTTAAAGTCTGAGTAAGAGAAAAAGAAAGAGATTAAACAAAGGAAAAAACAGGAGAGCTTTTTTAAAAATGATAGAAAAAAGAAATCCCATTGGATAAAAAGAGATTTCTTTTTTTCTATTTCCGCAACATCAAAAAAAAGATGAGAGATAATAGAAGGTCGTCAGGTGAGAAGCAGGAAGCTCACTTTCAAAGATAATAAAAAAAGAAGACAATGAAGATTTTTTAAAGTCGTAGAAGTTGAACGTCAAATACATAGATATAAACTTCAAAACACGTGAAATCTTTTTTGTGTCAACAAAGAGATGTAAGAAGTGACATGTAACATATAAAATAAAAAGTGAGAGGTGCATCATGTACTTGTACTTGAAGTGGATTAAGGGAGAAAAAACGGATATACACACTTTGTTGATCTGTATTCAAAGTTTTTGAATTTAAAATACATGAAAAATATTAACAACAATGAAACACAAAATTGAAGCAATATTAAAATCGTCAAAACTCAGTAAAGAAACATGCAGAAAGATATCCCCTAACGGGTTCACCAAATCCCAATCAGACATTTCTGATTTTGACACATTTTTTTAAAAAACAAAGAACCGCTTTTACTTTTTTTGGCAGAAACTAAGAAAAACTGAGTTTTGCACAATTAAAAAACAAAAAGTTCAAAACTTAAATAAAAATTTTAAATCCCTTAAGGGGAGGGTTTTTCAGAGTTCATTCTTGGCAAAGGCGGGAGTAACAAATTACTCTATCAAAGTTTAACTTTAATCGGAAAAGCTGTCCCATTTTTGAGTTTTGGGTATTTAAGAAAACACAAATAGTCCCATTGCCAAAAAATTAGTAAATTAACATAATTTAAAATACTGGGAAACCCCTTTTGTTTTTAGAAATGTACAGTAATAAAAACAAAAAAAGATTAAAACACAAAAAGTTAAAAGAGCCTGTTTAAAAAAATGCCAAAAAAGGTTAAATTTTTTAAAGTCAAAAACAACAAAAAAACGTGACAATTAAAATATTTGTCTATCCCCTGAGGGCTCAGATTTAAAGCTTATGCAAATAAAAAAAAGGATGATAAACTTTTTTTTGATGAGAAAAGTCGACGACAAAAAGAAGCATCAAATGTTTACTAATGTTTTTGGTTTTTCAAAGAAAAATGACTGTGAATGAAAGCTTGGAAATGGATGGGATAAAAAGGAAGGAAAAGGGAAAGGAAAAGATGAAGTCATCCAACAAAAACAACAAGTTTAAAGAAATTTGTTGCTTTGCTTTTTTTCTCAATTAAGGAAGCTCATTCATTTCAAAAAAAGCGGGAAATTTGAGGAGTATTTCTGTTTTTTCATAAATAAATTTGCAACAAATTAATTAATTAAAAATTTTCAAATACACATTTTAGGGTATTTTTCAATGATCATGTAAAAGTGTAAAAAGAGGAAGAATATAAAATATTAGAAATACAAATAGTAAGAAAAACAAATTTCGAACGCTACCGTAATCCTTTCTATGACACAAGAGGAGAAAAGGAGTTGTTTTTGATTCATGTTCATCGAAAAATATTAATAATAATGAATTTTAACGAATACAAATGAAGCACTTTTATACGAGATGTATTACTACTTCAAAGGAAGGAAAAAATGAGCTGCTACGTTTTACAAAAAAGATTACTTTTTTATTGCAAAAGTGATGCACTGCTTGTCATCGACAATAAAAAGGCCAAAAACCTAGCTAACTAAAGCAATTTTAATGATGGCAAAGCTGCTTAAAAGCAGTTTTGCCATCGGTAATAGCAGTCTTAAAATTAAATATCCCCATTGGATTACGGTAGGCCACGGGGTTAAAGAAACTGCGTCAAGATTTTTTTGTTTCTATCAAAAGCTCTTTATATACTTTTTGCAAAGAGTACTTGAACTCTAAAATCTAAAAAGTACCTTATGTATGGTATTACTGTAGCTTTGTAAAAAAAGTCTGCGTCAAAAAATTTAGAGCTGAATATATAAAGCTATTTATGGGATTTATCGTAGTATTATTTAAATTTAAATTACGTGAAAACGAGATTTTCTCTCTTTTTTGATTTCCTTTTATTTTATCCCTTAAAGAAAGACGCGTTTCCACGGGTCGGATATATTACAAAGAACACTATTTTTATTTAACTCAATGAACTACCAAAAAAGTGTGTCTTTAAAACCCTTCAAAATTTATCCCAAGAAATCCCCACCCTCCCTTTGGGAATCAAAAGAAAACAAACGTTTAAAGACAAAAAAGTTAATAAAACAAAGAAGAAAAAAAGTGCAAAGAAAAAAATTTAAAAAACAAACTTTGTTTTTTTTTCTCAAAAATGCTCTTTTTCTTTAATAGCTAAAACCATATTTTCCAAATTGTTGTTTAGTTCAATAATAAAAAAATTACCCAACCATTATGAAAATATCATAAACATTTTTCAAAAAAAAGTGTTTACAATTTTCAAAAAACTTTGCATAGAAAATTTTGAAGGTTGTTCTTTTAAAAAAAATTTCCAAGAAAATAAGAAAAAAACTTCTTCGGTCTTTTACGTATTCTTTTTGGGAGCGAAAAACACATTTTAAGCAGAAAAAAGCCTTTAAAGAGTTTAATTTCTGATCAACAAAAAATTTTCGGGTAAAATAATAATATTTTAAAAGATACAAACAAAAAAATAATATTATTTTTTTTTGATTTTTAGAAGTTATTATTAACAATGAATTTTTAAGTATTTTCTAAAAAATGTGGGTAAAGTTTTGGGTTGAATAATTAAAAAGTAAAAAGAAAAAAGCGGGTGTATTTCTATTTAAATTGAAAGTTGACAAAAAAATGTGCTTTTTTAAGGTAAAACAAAATTTGACATTTAAAAAGGCCACACGGAAGCAGAAATGTAGTTTATTTTTGTCAAAATTAGAAAAAGGCTGCTACAGTAATCGAGTACTGTAAAAAACACTTCATTTTAGGCATCGGTATAAAAACTTTCTATATTTTCAAAAAATGACGTTCAATGTCGAACTTAGAAAGACGAAAAGAAAAAATGATAAAACCCAGATCCAACAAAACTCCCATTCAAAAAATTTAAACGACAAACTTCCTTTTCGGAACCGCGGTTTTCATGGATCCACAAAAGAAATTTTAAGAAATAAAAAAACAAAGTTCCGTAATGTTCAAAAATTCTTCTATTTCGCTTTCAGACATATGCCGAAAACAAAAGCTGCTGCTGCTGCTGCTGCTGGCATTCCCCCAAAAAAAACCCGGAACAACTCTATTTTTTTTTAAATCAGAAAAGAAGACAAAAAAGTGATGTTGCGAAAAAACATGGCTTCCTCCTCAAATAAAAAAAAAGACTAAATTTGTTAAAATTAAAAACTCAATAATTAATTAATTTGGCAATAAAAAAGATAAAAAAGTAATTTTAAAATGTAAAATTTTTTGAATTATATCTGGTCAACTAAGAAAAAATGCAACAATTTAGACGTAAAAAGTTTACGTTTTAAGCATGGGAATTTTTGTAATTTCATAATTAATTTTTATTAAATTTTGAAAAAAAAATTACAAAAAAAGAAGGAAGAGAAACTTCAAAAAAGTTGGGGAGGTTAATTTTTGAAAAGAAACAACAAAACCAAGCAATCCCGCTTTGCTGTCGAAAAATAAAAATACAAATTTTTTATATCTTATTTTTAGAAATATGTATATTTTTGTTTTAGGATAAGTGCAGTTAAATGTCTTTAAAAACTCAAAAAAGAGACACGCAAAAAGAAGGAAACAATGAACGTCAGAGAAAGTTCATTTACATTTCTTTTTTTTGTAGAAACAAAAAACGGCACATGTTTCCGGGAGTTGGGTTAGCTTTGGTGGTTCATTTTGACAGAAAAGAAATAAGAATCTGAAATTGGAAAAAGATTTTAAGGATTTTTTAAATATACAATTTTTAGGCATTAGAGATTTGACAATAACAAAAAGCTCAAATTTTTAACTAAAATTAAAGAGGTCGGTTTTGACTTCAGAAGTTTTATGAGACGTTTTCTGCAAAAATCGAATCATCCCTTTAGGGTATTTCTATTCTTCTGAAGGGAAATAAACTGTCTGAAACATAAAAGCATAAAAGTAAGTCCCATCGCGTCAAACTTAAAATTTGCAAATTTTCATGTAACAAACTTGTAAAAACTAGTTGAACAAAGTGTAATAGGTTCAACAAAACTTCAAAGTACATGCCGACAATGGCATTTGCCATTAAAGTCAAGGCATTTTTATAGAGCTTTAAATGACCTTATCTTAAAGAAATAATTAATATTCAACTAATTCTCAGAATTAAGAAACAAAGCCATTCCAAGAAATACTCATCTTGAATACAAAATTACAAAAATTGCAAATATCTCTTTGCAGATCTTTTGCAAATCCTACATTCGAAAAACGTCATATATTCAAATTTTGCAACTTATTAACTTTTTGGAACTAAACAAATTTTTTTGCTTATTAAAAATAAAGTTTAATTAAAGCAACAGCAAAAAATAGAGGTTTATTAAATTACTTTTGTCCTTTTAAAAAAATATTTGCTTTAACAAAAAAGTACGACTCTTCTTTCATTTTTTCGACGTCAAAAAATTGAGATGTCTTTCTTCGTGTTCAGGTTTCTCCCCCTCGCAATATTTTTGGTTCAAAAATTTGCAATAAATTTTTTTTGGCATTAATTTTTTTTGGATAATACATGTAGAAAAGTGCAACTATGAAAACACAAAAATACACATATGATATATTCCTTAAAAAGAGTAATAATAATAATAAAGAACATGGACTACAAAAAATATATCTCCTAAAAAAAGGAATGAAGAGAAAATTAGATTTTCTTTCCCAAGGATGGGTTTCTTTTTCGGAAACAAAAATAGCAAAAAAAACTTTTTTCAGTTTCATGAAGGTCAGCGAAAATTATTTTGGAATAATGTTTGATTTATCAATTATTAAATACAAGAAAGCATGGGATACAAATTTTATTTGGAGAAAGGTTCTTGAAAAATTGCATTTTTATTCAAAAGAAAATTCTTTTTGCTTTTCTTGAGTTCATGAGATTCTGTTAATTTTAAAAGGTCATAAAAACATAGCTTTTTATGCTAAACAATTTGATACAAATTAGATTTTAGAAAAAAATGTGATGATATTTTTTAGCTTCAAAAAAGGCAAAGAAAAAACATGGTGGTGACAGTTATGTTTGGTAATAAATGTGTGGTGTTTAAGCATTTGAAATGCATTAAGGTTCTAAAATTTAAATAAAAACCTTTAAATTTCTCTCAAAACTTTTAACAACTTTTGTTGGGTTAATTTCACCCACAAAATTTTGTCAACAACATCCACAAATTTTTTTAGGATACTGTAATACATATCAAATATGGAAGTTTTTCAGAATTTCAAAGAACATCAAAAAAACTACAAAGAAGAAAGATTACGGTAAAAAATGGAAATAAAATTTCCATTTTTTCTTAATTGTCGCTTAATTATTTATGCAACCTTTTTTCCGTTTTTAAGCTTTCTTAAAAAGTACAAATCTGAATTAATAAAAATCTTAAAATAGTTTTTTCTTCTGCTTCAAAAAAGGTTATAAAAAAAGAAAAACGGAAGAATCTCTTCTTTAATAAGAAACTCTAAAAAAGAGTTGAATAAATAAAATTAAATAAATTCAAAAGACGACGCCTTTTTTTACACATTCGTAATTTTTAAGAAAAACTTTACTTTTTTTAAATTTGAAGGTTTTTTGATGCAAAAATGCTTTCTTGAAAGAAGGGTATACGGTAATCAAAGAAAGAAAGAAAAGATTCAAAAAAATACAAAGGTCAAAATTATACAAATGTATATTTATTTGTTTCAAATGTCCAAAGTTGTTATTTTTATTATTAATTGTAGCCCTTGAAAAAAATTGGGGTGAAAGGAAGTTAAAAAATATATATTAGTTTTTTCATGTTTATGAAATATGAAGCACGAGCAAGAACAGTAATTATTATTCAACATATTTCAAAAAAAGAATGGTTTCCACTCAATTTTTTTTATGACAAAAACAACAATGATAATAATATTCTTGCAGTGGAAGTGACACCCTCTCTTGTTCTCAAAAAAAGGAAAGAAAAATTAATAAAAAATGAAGATGAACCCGAAAGAAAATTGGAAGAACGGAAAAAACAAAACAATTTTTTAATGAAAAACGGAAGCTTGACATTTATGTTTTGGATAATATCAAAATAAATTTTATTAATAAAAACTATTTCTCAAAATGGCAAGACTTATGATAAAATTTATAAACCCCAGTTATGACAAATTTTTTAAAAAGCGGTTTAAAATTAAAATTTCAAAACTAATTTGCATTTTAATCGGTTTTAAATCCAAATTCTTTTTAAAAAAGAGTCCGAACAACAACACGAAAATTTTTAATCTTTTCCCTCTCCTGATTTTTTTGCTCTGATTAAAGTGAGTTCCATCACCAGATCATTCAAGGCGAGATGGCCGAGCGGTCTAAGGCGCTGGTTTAAGGCACCAGTCTCTTCGGGGGCGTGGGTTCGAATCCCACTCTCGTCAGCTAATATTTTTTATAAACTTTTTTTTGAGGCAGAACCGAAAAGTTATGGAAACCTCATTACAAATCGAAAACGTTTTTAAACTCAAATTTTTAAAAACTCATTTTTTCTTCTTCCGAAATTTGAGAAGCTAAAGAAAACCGAGACAAAGTTTCGTCTTGATAAAAGGACAACCAAATAAAAAATGCGTTTTTTTCGGAAAAAGTGCGTAAAATTGCTAATAAAAATTTTTGAAATTCTTTCAAAAAAACTGTCTATCTGAGAAGCTAAAAGCAGATGTTTTCTGAAACAAATTACGTCTGTAAAATGTAGCTTTGAAAGGGTCGTTTGGCTCAAAACTGTGTGGAAACAAAACATTTGAATGAGGTACAAAAAGTTGTGGTTGGAACAAAAGTTTTTGATGTTTTAGGGTCATTTTACTAATAAACATATTTGGTTTTGTTTTTTTATAAGTTTGTTCAAACAGTAAAAAAAGGGATATTAAATATCCAAAACCGAGGTCAGCAAACAGGAACTAATTTTTTTCTCAAACTTTTGAAGATTACTGTAATCCTAAAAATACTATGTGCTTTTCCTAAAATTGAAAAGAAATAGCAAATTTCTGTCAATGACACATTTTTTAGTAAACTAAAAATTTCTCGTAAAAATATGCTTTGACTATTATTATTGCGGAAATACGTTTATCCTATTTTTCTTTTTGCGATGTGTGTGGCATCTTTTATTTTCTTTTGTTCCTTAATTTTTACGCTAACATTTTTTGCGTATTTTTTCTTTTAAAAGTAGCAAAAACAAATTATAATATTTTTTCAAAGAAACGGAAACTTTTTTTCCGCTTAAACTTCGAAAAAATACTTTGCTTTTTTTCGATTCATTCAAACAAAAAATGGCAACAATAAAAACGCGAAGAAAAACACACCCTCCTCGTCAACATCAGCACATTATGGCACGAAAACTGAAAAAAAATGTTGCGAACAATGAAAAAAAGTTTTAGAAGTAAAGAATCAAAACAAAATCTTTTACCTAAAAATGATGCATAGAGTCGTCAGAAATCTTGAAAAATAAAATGTTGATGCAAAATTTCTTTCTTTTATGCGGACTGCAAAAAACATTATTTCGAAGAAGAAAAGAAAGAAAAAAAAGGTTCAAAGAATAATAAAATTATATTGAAACAACAAAAGAAAAAAGAAAGAAGAAAAACGCGGCATCCAAAAAACATTCGTTTAAAAAACAATAATCAAAAGCAAGCCTTCTTGGAAGACAACAAATCTATGGTGTTACAATATTCAAAAATGAGACAATGGTTATAGGGTACAAAGTTTTGTCGAGTTCAATGGAAACGCCATTTTGTTTTTAGTATTTTTTGGTTTTTAAAACTTTTGTTCAGTTTTACGAAAACTAAAAAAAAACAAAATGGTTACGGTAACCCTTTTGAAAAAAGTATAAAAAACATATGGAATTTAAGATTTGTTTTGCATTAAAAAATATAGATACATTTTTTGGATAAAATTGAAAAAAATTTTATATCTGTCCTTGAAAGAGTAAAATTATGTGAAAATTTAATGCACAAAACTTTGTAGGCAATGTTTTGAGCCAAAAAATTCATTATTTTGATTTGATTAAAAATTTTTAGCTTTTTTAGAGATTAAAGTTTTACTGTTTTCGAAGAATAATAAAAATTCTTTAAAAAAAGTATGATTACTGTGAAAACTTAAAAAAACGATTATTATTCAATAGTAATAATCACAAAAAAATCCGGGAAAATACTGTATTTTCATGATATTTTTAATATATAATACAGAATTCAGGCTTACAAAAATACTCAATTTCCAAGTAAAGCTATTGAACTTTAACAGTTAAAAAAAAGAAAAAACAGAATATTTTATACTTTTGGCCATTTTAAGCACCATCTATTAAAAATAATTACCACTTGTTCCTTTTTTTACAAAGTAAAAAAAGGCATTCCAAAAAGGCTATCATTGAACTTCAAATTATTGCTTTCAAAAATTGAATAATAACATATAGCATTTTTTACACATGACAAACAAACTGCATAGTCATGCTCGCATAAACTATACATAAGTATAGTACCATAAATTTATTAATACAATATTTATTTTTTTAATATTCTTAAAAATGTTAAACACTTTCAAAGTCATTGCCTCATAAATGTTTATGATTTACGTTTTTTGACAGGTGAAAAATATCAACCTTGAAATTATTACTAAAGTATGTCTCAAAACTATGGAACCACTCTGAAATGCTGCATCATGCTTTTTCTGTTTACTTTCTCCAAATCCCACATATACCATAAGATTCAGCATGTTCAAGAACCTAGGAATCACGGTTAATATCATAAGTTTATGATAGAAATCTCAAAAATTTCCAAAATGTTTAAAATTAGGGTGTCTCAAAACTTTGGAACCACCTCTGAAAAATTTGCATATGATAAGTTTTGAAGAAACCACTGTTCAGGGCATGTTGACTATGCTTATTTAAGCTCATTTGCGAAGAAAGTATCAAAAAATGTTTAATGGCACGGATTTGCCACCATATTGAAAATACGGCATTTTAGTGTGTTTTGGCATTTTTCAAGTGCCAATAAAACGGCACACAGTACATTTCAGAAGATGCAGTATATGCCATTTTGTAGTCCCATTCACTGTTAACAAGTCCTGAAAATTTCATAGCTCAATCTCTCACAGATTTCTCAAATCCCAATTTCAAAGTTACAGTAAAACGTCAAAAAACACATTTTTTTGACAAAAAAGTAGAAAAATGACGAAAATTAAGAATCTTATGGTATATGTGGGATTTGGAGAAAGTAAACAGAAAAAGCATGATGCAGCATTTCAGAGTGGTTCCATAGTTTTGAGACATACTTTACTAGTAGTAGTATAGTGGTGGTGGGCTACTTACTATCAAAAATAGTTAATTATTAATATTTTTAATTTCAAAAATGTTCTAAATAATATTAAATTTATTAACAAAAAAGTGATGTTAAAAACGTCCTTTTTTGGATTTTTACTAAAATGAAATGGGTAAAACCGATATCATTGAAAGAATGCATTAAATTTGCTTTGCAAAAGGCTTCTTTTTTATACTTATTTTTTGCAGTTATGTTTTTTTATAAATTTTTAAAATGTTCAAAAAACACCCTACAAACTTTTGTTATTTTGAGAAACTTCATTTTTTTTAAAAATCTAAAATTATGTTTTATTTTTGGAAAAGTTTTTGAATTAAAATGTGTTTTGTTTTTGCAATTAAAAAACATGATTTTACAGTAATCTTTAATACAAGATTATGTTATTGTTTCCAGGTACTTGTAAAGCCAAGTACAACTTGGCACTAACATAATCTATTCCATGACCTATTAAATAATTTTCTCAAAAACCCGGAAAAACATAGATCGGCGAATAATTTTAAATTTGAATAATTTTTGCTACATACTTTTGTGGGAGTTTCCCACTCGACGTAATAATAACTAATAGCTAAAATCCAATCAAAAGGTTAAAATTGTAAGCAACAAAAAACGAAGAACATAACTTTTGCTTTAATTAAAATATCTAAAATAAGATATGTATTATTTTTAATAATTGTTTTTGAATGAATGAAAATTAAATTAAAAATTAAAGTAAAAAATCATCAAAATACATAAACAAAAATTAATAAAAAAAGTTAATCTAAAATAATTAATAAAAAACAGAGATGAATGTCAAATGGAAAAAAGTGGGCAAATATTTTTGGGGAGAATTTTTTGATTATAGACATTTTTTCAGGGGATTAAGACAATAAAATAGACAATAACATTAATAAAACCAAAACCAAGCAAAAAATAAGGCTTCTATTGATCTCATTGAATTTAGAAATGGAATGTTAAATTCGTGTTAGAAGGTTTTGGAACATCTTAGAAATATTTTGGTAATGTTCTTTCTATGAAAGATGAAATTTAATTAGTTTTTGTGAATCCATCTTCCAAATTGACTCTACTTGGACTCAGGTGATATCACTAGTTTTTTTATACAGTATACAATAATATAATTTAAGGTTTAAATTAGCATGTATTTTCTAATTTATTAACAACTACCATTACCGTATACTAGACGACATTTTATAAAAGGAAAGCTTCAATAAAGTACACATTTTAAATCCATTCAAAAGCTTCACAAAAGAAACATAAAATTTCAAAGAAAAGCTAAATCCAAAAAACGACGATGCGTAAATTTAAAAGTGCAAAATCATACGGTAACTGAAACTAAAATAAAGTCTTTTGAAACAAGCAAGTATTATTCATTTTTACTAATCCTAAAACAAAAAAAAGACGATACTATCATTATCATAGTCATGACTGCAGTCATCTCAGAAAAGTTTCCAAATTTATCTTTTTGATTACCGTAATCTAAAAACCAAATGTTTAAATGGCTTCAACAAAGAAAAAAGAATGTTTATTAAATTTTTATCCTTGAATGATTTGTTTCGAATGAATAATGCCTTCTTTTTTGAAACATTGACGAAGTTAAAAGATTAGCCAATTTTAGGCCAAACGAAAGAAATTTAAAAACAGAAGCCTTCGAGCAAGAGTTGTCGGAAGTGATTACTCACTCACTTTTTTTTATTACTTTTTTATTCTGTTTTTGAAACATGTGGTTTTTATTATTATTTTTAATAGTCAGAAGTTGAAAAAATCTGATTAAAAAAGTGTTTATTATTAGCTCTATTTAAAAAATAAAGTCTGTACTTTTTTAACTTTTAAATGATGAGATTTTTAAGAAAATACGTGAAACTTCTAAATTTGAAGAGAAGTTTTAAAAATAGAAAAATTTCTTGATTAATAGTTTAAAAAACTCTTTTAAAAGAAATTTTGATATCATTTAAAATGTATAATAGAATAAAATTGAAATTATTGGAAACAGTTTTAACAACAAACAAAAATTTAACAACATTAACGTTCAATTCAATTTTTTTTAAAACTGTTTCTTAACAATATTACAACTACCGTAATCTCTGCCATATTGAAAAAGAAAGAAAGCAAATACAAATTTAATTCTGTTAAAGATTTTTTTGTAGCCTGCTTTTTTCAATGACGGCAATTAACAAAAAATTATGTATTCTTTTTATTTCATTAAAATTTAATATTATTGTTAATTTAGACTTTTAAAGACGTTTTAAGAAAGCAATAATTGAATAAAGAAAACACAAAAATGAAACAACAACAATTTTTTGACTTTTAAGACTTGTACAAAAAAGTGAACTTAGGAACTTTCTCTAAGGGAAGTTATTAAAAAAGTGGTATTAATTATTAAAAGTTTTGTACAAAGATTGTGTTGCAATTAATTAATTTTACAACATACAATAAATTTATTACAAGAAATAAAGGCTATTTTCTTGCAACAAAACAATAGACTTTTGCCATTTGCGACAAAAACTGAATGGCACGAAAGTTTTGTGCTTTGTTTAAAATTAAATTTGTAAACTTTTAAAATCTTTGCCTCTCGAAAAAAAGGAAATGCGACGTCAGAGTTCAGAGAATTTAAAAAAGCGGCAAATTCTTTGAGCTTTAAACATGCCCATTCACGGACATTAAATTACCTAAATTTATTTTTGAACTTTTTGCTTTTATTTGTCTTAAATTTTTAAAGCAATTCATAAAAACTAAACATTTGTAGACATACTTGAATGAAATGAAACTCGTTTTATGAGCAGCAAAAATGCACAATCATAATTGTGCTTTTTGAATAAAAGAAAATAAAACTTCTAACTACCGTAATAGAAAAAAGCTGAACATTATTACGGCGTGAAAAAAGGACATTGTTATAAAATGATATCAAAAAAGACAACTTTTTTTGGAACATGAAAACCTAAAACACGACAGAAAAATGACAACAAAAAGTTGCAAAAATTCTGCATATTTAATATTTTAATGTATTTATAAAATATTAAAAAAACAAAAATTTCTCAACACATTGTTAAGTTCTAAGAATTGAAAAAATCATAACCAAATATTACTGTAATATTGTTTTGTGAAATGTTCAGAAGACATGTTTTTGAATGATTGACTATTAAAATTCATTATGCACTTTTATTAATATTTATGACTACTGTAACAGAACTTAAAATAAAAGGTTGTTGATTGTTTTGAGTGTTAAAAAATGACAAAGAAATTACAGTTTTTGACTTTTAATAACTATTTTTAATAACTTTATTGTCAATTGTCAACTTTTTTAATTTGTTAATGTTGGACATTATTTTTTTTCATTAAAATAAAAAAGATTTTTATTTTAAAATCAGTATAAAATCCCTGAAAAAAAAAACGGTTTTCACATTTTTGCACACATTTTTATTAAAATTTAATTTTGAGATAAACGAGAAATGAAAATTATGAAAAAATGATAAATTTCGAGAAAAAGTAGAAAAAAACCAGTGACATCAAAAAAAATTTTGGGGAAAAATTCTTTTTCTCTTTTGTTTCATTTTTCTCTTTTTTTTGTGACAGCGGTTATGAGTGACCCAAAAATATGTCTTTCAATGATAATATTTTAATTTTAATAACCGGTCGTTCTCGTCTTCGAAGTTTTGGATTTCAAATATTTGAATATATCCTTTTCTTTTTCTTATTTATCGTCGAAGAATTTTCTTTGTTTCAATTTTATCCCGCAGGAAAGAAAAAAGTTATGATTGCCAGCAGACAGGAAAAGGAGGAACAAAGAAGAAAAATGAAAACCCAAATTTTTTAGGTTGGAAAAGTTTCTCCGCCTCAAATCCCAAATATGAAAAACTATAAAAGCAAAAGTCTGATGTGAAAAAAAGATCATTGGAGAAGCTTCCATTCTTCTTCATCATCACCAAAAATGGAGAGTCCCTACAATAAATTTAAAAGTTGCGAAGATGAAGATACCCCAGCTCACAAGGAAGCTCGGAAATATGCTTTCATTGCCATTATTGCTTCCGTCTCAGTTATGGTAATGGCAGTTGTTGCCATTCCATGGGCATTTGTCTCCCTTCATGGCATTTCTGCTGATGTCCAATCAGAATCTGATTTCTGTAAAGTTCGAGTCCGAGATATCTGGTATGAAATGTACAATCTCCAAAAATCTGGAAAATCCGTTCAACAACTTCGTCAAAAACGTGGTTGGCTCTTCGGACAATGGGTTCCAGAAAATGGAAAGAGTGAATATGGAGCTCCTGGAAATGAAGTAATTACTGTACTATATAACAAGATATCTCATGTTTAATTTTTTTAGCCCAACTACAATCCCCCTGCCCCTGCTCCAGCTAACAATGGATATGGTCCAGTTGTCAATGCTGAACCCAACCCAGTTTGTACCTGCCGACAAGGACCTCCTGGCCCAGCTGGTGAACCTGGAGATGATGGTAAACACGGTAAAGATGGTGATGCTGGAAATGACGGCAAACAAGGACAAGATGGTGAAATCTCACCTGCCCCAGAAGCTGCTGAACCATGGTATATTTTTATTGACGAAAAACATCTTTCAAAACATTAACAATTTTTAGCGTCGTCTGCCCAACTGGAGCACCCGGATTACCCGGCAAACAAGGACCCAAGGGACCACCTGGCCCACGTGGAAGCCATGGCATCCACGGCATTGATGGACGACGAGGTGAACCTGGTATGCAAGGACCTGCAGGAGCTATGGGTGCCCCTGGCAAAGGTGGAGAACAAGGAGATGCTGGAGCTCCAGGCAAAGTTGTTCAACGTGATGGACCTCGTGCAGCTCGCGGACCAACTGGACCCGCTGGACCTAAAGGTAAAGTTTTGACTTAAATTTGATTTCGAGCCGTAACTTTTTCTAATATTTCGCAATATATGCCGTGTTTGATATCATTCGAAAGCTTATGACAAAGCCATTTCATTTATGCTAATGTTTAGGAGTACCCGGATGTCAAGGCAAACCTGGCGGAAGTCACCCTGGCCCCCCTGGCCCGCCTGGGGATGATGGCAAACCAGGCAGACCCGGCAGAAAAGGACCTCAAGGGCCTCCTGGACCTGTTGGTAGTCAAGGACCTCAAGGATCTTGCGACTGTCCACCTCCACGTACACCCCCTGGCTATTAAGCCCTCGCTTCAAGTCATCCCTTCGGATCTTATGCTGAACCTTAATTTAATGATTGCTTTCTTTCTCGTTTCTCAAAATGTGCAATCTTTTGTTGTAAATTTAAAATAAAAATGTAATTTAAAAAACCAATTTATTTCAACAAAAAAACAAAACAATTTTACAAAACATTTTTAAGGACCTTTGAAACCCTAGGAGGCAAAGCTCCGTTAGTAAGAATATTAACAATTTCAAAAGTAACATCAAAAAGATTTTTTTCAGCAACATTCTTAGTTCTTCTTATTGGCTGCAAAAGATTAACATATAATAAATCCATAAATTTTTCAATTGATTGATACGAAATGATGAAAGTTTTTGTGAAACAATATTCTTTGGATCTTCTGGTAATTGAAGCTGATCAGCCAAAATTTCAACATATGATTCTGAACTTTCTGAGATATCTTTTTCATTAAACAAGGAATTCCAGAAACTTTGAATAAAACTATCAGGAAAAGGTGAAGATTCATCTTGTTGAATTGAAGTTTTTGGAGTAGAAGACTTTTTGCCAGCTTTAGAAGGACGTGTAACACTTCTTAAATAATTAAAATTACGTCTCCTTTATTTTATCCCGAAGGAAAGAAAAAATTATTTTAACAAACCTTATTAACCGATAAACAGAGCACGTTCGAGTTCCATTTCGGGTAAAGTTGTAGAATTCTTCTGGATCAATATGTTCTGAAAGATTTGCAAGATATTCTTTAATAAAAGGTCCAGCAACGGATGGGACTGATTCAGGACTAAAAAAGAGATTTATATTACTTTTAATTAAAATGGACGTTTATTACCAAATTCGAAGAACATGTTCTGAGTGAACTTTTAAAATATCTTCTTTGCGTTCCAACGGAAGGTCATCCGAACTTGTTAAGCTTTCCAAAATTTGGGCATGTCCTTCTGGATCAGATGAATGTTGAATAAAATGAAGACTTGGATCTTCGTTTTTGTTCATTCATTTTAATTATTTTTTAAAACTCCAGAAACAAAACTTTTCTCTAATATTTTCGTGCCCTAATTTTATCAAGCATTTAAAAAACCCAAGAGATAAACTTATATTTTTCTTACTGTATCTCTTTTTTTGTATCATTTTTATTTCGTTTCTTTGGAGGCATATTCTTTTTGAATAAATATATATGTTGTGTCCGAACTGGGGAACCGTCGGAGTTGGAGAACCGACGTCGGAACTGGAGAACCGACGTCGGAACTGGAGAACCGACGTCGGAACTGGAGAACCGACGTCGGAATTAGAGAACCGACGTCGGAATTGGGGAACCATTAACCTTTTACAGTTAATATCTACCTTTTTACAGAATAAGCAGATAATAACTGTAATAAGTAATTTGTGGTAAAATGTTAAAATGTTAAAATTTTCAAAAATGTTAATTTTTCAATTTTTATAAATTGTTTTGATTTTGCAAAGACAAAATAAACAAAAAATATTTTTTGTGAATCAGTAATAAGTAATTTGTGGTAATGTGGTAAAATGTTAAAATTTTCAAAAATGTTAATTTTTCAATTTTTGTAAATTGTTTTGATTTTGTAAAGACAAAACAAATAAAAAAAACATTTTTAATGAATCAGTAATAAGTAATTTGTGGTAATGTGGTAAAATGTTAAAGTTTAAAAAGAAAGAAGTTCATTATCATCATCGAAATCCATAAAAATCCATGTTTAAACATGCCCATATCGAAACAATTTTTGACGAAAATCTATTTACCACATTATTACTTTACCACAAATTACTTATTACTGATTCATAAAAAATGTTTTTTTTATTTGTTTTGTCTTTACAAAATCAAAACAATTTACAAAAATTGAAAAATTAACATTTTTGAAAATTTTAACATTTTACCACATTACCACAAATTACTTATTACTGATTCACAAAAAATATTTTTTGTTTATTTTGTCTTTGCAAAATCAAAACAATTTATAAAAATTGAAAAATTATCATTTTTGAAAATTTTAACATTTTAACATTTTACCACAAATTACTTATTACTGATTCACAAAAAATATTTTTTGTTTATTTTGTCTTTGCAAAATCAAAACAATTTATAAAAATTGAAAAATTAACATTTTTGAAAATTTTAACATTTTAACATTTTACCACAAATTACTTATTACAGTTATTATCTGCTTATTCTGTAAAAAGGTAGATATTAACTGCAAAAGGTTAATGGTTCCCCAATTCCGACGTCGGTTCTCCAGTTCCGACGTCGGTTCTCCAGTTCCGACGTCGGTTCTCCAGTTCGGACGGTTCCCCAGTTCCGACACAACATATATATAACTAACATAAAAATAAACCAAAAAATCTGCAATTACGACAATTCTGAAAATCATCAAAACTAAATATTTCTGTCTATCTGTTTTTTTTAAATTTAAATAATTGTAATAATAAAATTTAAAAAATGGGGTTCTTTTGAATGTTGTTAATGTTTGAAAATTTAAGTAACGAAGTCAAATTAAAGTCAATCAACATTAAAATTTTTTGTTTTATTTATTAACAATATGTAAATTTTTAAAATAAAGTATTGCTTGCAATTACGGTAACACTGTTTACATCTTTTTGAATATTTAAGCATTTGAAAATTAAATCAATGCAGGACTTTCGATATGTTTGAACAACTACAGTAATCGTGATAATATGAAATATTGGATACCATATAACCAAACAATATGCGTAATAAAATAATTTTGATGGATACTGTATTGGAAATAACATACCGTAATAATAGATAATAAAAAATGTAGAACAAATTACAATTGTAACAACTTGAGTAATTCGGGATCGCCAAATTAAAGAATATTGAATTTTTAAATTTTTGCTTAAATTTTGGTTCTTTTTTGCTTTATAATTTTTGTATAACGCAAATATGCACCAAAGATATCTGAATCCACCATAAATTCCAACAATACTAATTAGAATAATAGTTTTTGTGTTTAATGATGGAAATCGAAGTAAGATTGAATTTGCATTAAAGATTTGATCGAAATTGGATATGATTGGATTAAGCTCAGATAACAGGATTTCTGTTTCATCAGTTTCAAACATTAACATCCCCAATGAAATATTTGCCAATCCCAAAGTTACAAATAACCCCAAAAATAACAGTCCACGCCAAAACTGCCGATTTGGTCCTACGACGAAATGAAGATTAAAATATCGATGACTTAAAATTAAAAATAGCTGTTCAACTAAAAGCGTTAAAATCAAATTCATCAAAATAAAACATATCTTTGCCCATTTTATATCCAAGGATTTGATATATCCGGTAACAAAGATAACATTGAATGGGATTAATATTATTGGTTTTAATAAAACAGTTAAAAGCTCCAGCAAAAAACAAACAAAAACGAATGTTAACATTGTAAATCGAAAGAATTTCATTTCCGAGGTTGTACATTTTAGAATAATCCAAGCATGAAAAATCTCTAATACAGTACTCAAAATAAATATTGAATCATTGTAATATCCCAAAAATGTGACATCATTTGCAGAAATAATTTCTGTAATGTTGTAAGTTTTTGGTGATGCCATATTATTGTTTGGAATAGTTTTAATTTTCATCCATTCAACTTTTTATATAGTATTATAAAGTCTGAAAATTATTATTTATTTTGTGTATAAATAAAATGCATAAACAATTTTTAAAAACAGAGGCAACCTTTTACTTTAATTAATTTAAGGCGTGTTTTAAAGGTTACAGGTGAATGTTTTTACAAAAGCAAAGTTTGTAAACAGCCCTTTTGTTGATTTTTCAACTTTGATGCCATTGGAGAAAAACTGCCTACATTTTTACAATTGCAAATGTAAAACGTAATGCATTAATTTTGTAATGTTAAAATATTCTTCAAAAGAACTCCCAAATAACCTGGTTGTTTTACATATATGTTACTAATTTTAGTTCGAGATACATGAAAAAAATTTTTACACAAAGAAAAATATAAAAAGATGCAAAAATTATTTGCCTCTGGCAGGGGTCGAACCTACGACCTTTGGCTTATTAGACCAACGCTCTAACCGACTGAGCTACAAAGGCAGCGAAAAGGGTCTTGTAGAAAATTATTTTCAGACACAAAAATGTTGCACGCAGCAATCAAAAAACTGATGCATATTCCGTGATGTCCAAAAATGATAAAACATAATTAAAAATCTCGGTTTAAACCATTTTGTTGAAAAAAGTCTTTAAATTAATCATTGCTTTATTTAAGTATTTTTATAGACATAATAATTCGTTTCAAATTTACAAAATGAAAATGCATTTGGGCCAAAATTAAAAAACTGCAATGCTTTGAGCATTTCTTGCTTTGTATGAACAACTTCCTAAAAAAGTTTTTATAAAATTTGCATAATCTTTTATTCTTGTTCTGACAAGAAAAACTGAATATCTTACTTCAGCTCTTTGAGCAATATTAAATAATTTTGCTTGTCTGGCAGCATAATTTGTTAGTCGTAAAGTATTAACATAATATTCATGCAATTTTGAAGATGCTTTTTCTATCATTTCTTCCCCAAGTTTATGTGTTGATGGACTTAAATCTGGCAAACCTTTAAATAATTTAATATTTATGCAAATTTTTGGCTACTTTCAGGGGCTGAAACTTACTGTGAAATGACCACAGCAAAATTAAACAAATATAATTAAATTCGATTTGCGTTGGCTTTAATTTACTTATTTCGGACATTAATATATCAGATTTTTGTTTGCATGGAAGAAAAAATAATTTTGTATTTTTATGAATAGAATTTACTCCATATACATTAATATTGTTATGCCATTCTGAAGCATAAAATTGGCAATCATCAACAATTCGTTTTACAGCAGATTCTTCATTAAAAAATATGTACGTCAAATAAGCGTTTCGAAGATTCATCAACATTTGCCAAAATCGATCATGGATTATTATCTAAATCATCGTGTCAGGTTGTTATTTGGATGGCATAAAACTTGAAAAAAGTGCCAAAAAGACGGAAGATGGCACTTTTTTGAGGAAATTAAAAAAAGGTTTTAGGGTTTACCAACTTCAAGGACGGCACAGGTTATAAACAAACATTGTATATAAACAAAATAGTGCCAAAACGGCATTTTGTGTTAAAACGAATGCCATTTTAACGCTTTTTTGCAGTTTTGTCGCGACTCCAACATCGGAGTCACCAAAATAAAAAAGCACAACATTGTTTTTTGTGCCAAAATAGTCAACTCACTTTTTCATTAAATGGCAATCTTTGAAAACTTTGATAAGATGAAAGAAGTTTTGCAGTATTAAATGAAAAATTATTTGCAAAATTAACTCGAATAAAATATGAATGTGCTGGCTTCCATTTATCTGTGGTTTGGGAAGTTTGTATTAAATTTGTTATTAACTCGTTAAAATAAGCTGTTTCACAATTTGTGCCATCAGCATTTTTTGGAATATTAGAATTTTGCTAAAAAATACATATTTGAAGCAGGGCTCTGCGAAATCGAAATTTGAAAAATTGAGATCAAAATGTTTTCGAGTGAGTTTGTAATGAAAATATCGAAATCGATATAATAATATCATCATTCGAAATCGAAATTTTTGAAAAAACAGAGTAAAAAATTTAATCAAAACATCAAAATTGAAATGTTTTTCAGTCACTTCAAAATAAAAATATGAAAGTTGAAATCAAAATTTTTCTCGAAAACAAAATATCGATTTTTGCCGACGAACTCTGATTCGAAGTTATAGCTCAACAAAAATTACAGTAAAACACTTACTTTTAAGGTGACATGAATTTTATGAAACAAATCCACAACATCATAGGGATCATTTTCTTCTGATATTTTATATGGCAAATCAAAAATAGTTTGTAATTTTTGTTTAGATTTTTTAATATTCAAATCTAAATTTAGACATTTTTTGTAACGACAAAACCGACAAAGTGGCCTTTTTGATGATGCTATAAATTAATTTAAGATAGTTTAAAAAATATTCAAATAAAAATTTTACATTTTAATACACAATCATTACTATTTCTCTTACAAACATATTTTTTGTGTTTATTAATTGAACGTCGATAAAATGCTGCACAACCATAACAAATTTCTACCTATAAAATGTAAAAAGTTGAATAATCCAATAGTGATAGTAAGAAATAATTAAAAGTTTTCATTATTACTATCAACGTGTGATAGTAACACAAAAAATTAATAACAAAAACGTTGCGTTTACTCTCATTCCTCTAAAAAAAATTGTTAACACGGAATTTTTTTAAAAGTTCTCTTGTATTTAATTACTTGTTATAATAAAGCGATAAAAAAACAACCAACCTGTAAGTGTGACTTTGAAGTTAATTTACCACAAATTAAACAAGGCTCTGAACAATTTTTTAAAACAACAATTCCCTGTTTTTCCATGATCAATTTTTTATCTTTTAAAAAAATCAAATAAAAACAAAAAACATCAATATCAATATTTTTGGGGTTTGTATTTCCATTAAAAAAAAGTCATCAATCAATTGCACACTGTTTAAAAAGAAAATTAAATTGAAGTCATCAAAATCGCAGCGTCAAACAAAAATTTTGTTAAAACTGATTTTATTTTTTCCAAAAATGAGCCCATGAAGTGACAACAACAACAACAACCTTTTTTTAAATGTAACATTGTTATAATTTGGGTGGGGGAGGTGATATTGGTGAACTTTACCCTCGAACGAAGAATATATTTTTTAAACTGCTCATTTAACAATGTCGACCTTTATTCTGGCATCAAGCAAGTTTTTCTTTGTTCGTTTCTTTCAAATAGCACAATCCAAAATTTCGCAAAAATCATTTAAATTTTGTCCTTTCTGTATATTACAGTATCAAGAAAAATGGAGTCTTCAATAAAAATTTTATTTACCCGTTTAAGGAAGAATGTTGGTAATTACAAATATAATTTCTAATTGGAATAGCTATTAGACCACTTAAAACAATTCCAAAAGTTCTCGATGCTCCAGCTGTTGACATTGCAAATTCTCTGACATCTGGTAAAATTTCTTGATGCATTCGATGTAAACTATTAACATATGATAAACCACCAATAATTCCTTCAACCAAAATGATACCAAACATAATTGCAATATGCGGAACAAAAAAGTAAAGAGCATTAACAGCAAGAAAAATGGCATTAAAAGCCTAAAAAATTTAGTTTGATTTAAGTTTTTTTGAAATGATATAAACCTGTAAAACTGGCATCAAATACAAAACTGCCATTGAAATTTGCATAATGTTAACACTGGATCGAGAGATGAATGTTCCGGTTTGATACAGAACTTGATACCAACGATATTGAGAAGATTTTGCAAGATCAAAACCATGTAAGCAATCAAAATAAATTAAAGGTGTCTGAAAGCCTCTTATTCACATTTCAAAGGCAACAAAATGGCTAAGGCCAAAAAGAGAACTTACAAGTCCTTGATTGATGAAATATTGTGCAAAGTAGACGAGAATCACAGGAATCATGTATTTCAATAACGACTGAAAATATTGTGTCTCAAAAAGATTGTCTGAAACTAGAACGTCAGCAGATTTTTATTTCGGAAAGGGCAATACCCAAAGGGCCACGAGTTTGATCTTATGCCGATGGCGGTAAAAGATGAAGAGATTTTTATGATTCAGAAAGGAGCATGTGCCCGTGGATGTCCCCACCCTTCTGCTTCTGAAATCCCCAATTTGAAATTATATTGTTTTTGAAAAGAAATAACTTTTAACAAGAAATTTTTATTTATTTTTGCTTGTGAAAGTGTGAAAATAAAAATAACTAAATTCTTATTATTTTTTAAATAAAAAAAGCTAACCTTGATAACTTTAAATTTTTTAGCAAGTGATAATTTTCTTTGTACGACTCCACGGGACTGTTTAGTTTTTACAGTATCGTCCACCACTTCACCGTTAAGTTCCAAATTCCTAACACTTTCATCAACATCTCCACGAGAATATGGAACAATCCAAGTTGATGGATTATTAAGATTAAAAATATGAATAGTTTTGGGTTTATTTAAAATAATCCAATATGCCGTTGAATATGTTAACGGGATTACAAGCATAATCAGCATTGTAACTTTTGGTGACAAATTCGCTAAATGTGGTTCAGTAAAAGCGGCATAAGCAAAAGAGGCCACAACTCCAGCAGCTCCTGTACCACTTGACCATGTGGAAACTGTAGTTTTTGAAAAATGTGATGAAAGTGCTAAACAGTTAATTGCACCTAGCCCTGCTCCAATGGCAGCAAAAACAACTCCTTAAAATGGGAAATTTTTAGATTCTAAATTTTTAGGGTGGCTTACCAATCAACGAAACGGCAATATTTGGCGAAAATGCAACAATGATAAAACTTAAAGCTTGACATGAAACAACAACAGCATGTCGAATTCCATATGGGATTCGATTCATAAAAAATGGAAACGTTAATTCTACTACTACACATGGAATTGTATCAGCTAATAAAACAGCACTGGTTGAAATCTTGGAACAATGTGCTCGAGTAATTGCTTCCTGCAAAAATTAGAAATTCGAAAACGGGAATTTTTGTGGACAAAAAAGACGATTCAAAACTTTAAAATTTGCATACAAAGCAAACATCAGAATTGTTGTTGGGGTTTTTAATTTCGTGATGACTTTGCATGGAAATAATATCTTCAGCTCCAGATAACATGGTCACAAAAGCATAAGAATTACAAAGCCCAAAAATCCAAAATGCAAGTGGATTTTGAATTGATGACCATTTCAATCTTTTATCCATGTTAATAAAACAATTAATAAAAGTATCTGAGATAACTTTTATCACAAAAACCGTTTAACCCAGAAACAAGCTCTGTGAAATGGAAAGAATTTAATAAAAAGATATTAAAAATTATTATTATTTTTATGATAGCTTTATCAAAATGTAATCCCAGTGATCAGACATCACAATAAAGAAAAAAAGATTAAGCCTGCAAATGCGTTTTTAAGCAGCAAGAATAAAGCAAACCAAAAGTGTGAAAAAGAAGACACAATAAAGATTGAAAAAATAATTTGATAGTGGCAAACACGGCTGCTGGCAATCAAAAAAAGAAGAGAGATCCTTTATCGACAAAGTAACAAAATTGTTAGCTAACATTTGTAGGATTTAAAAATGACCAATTGTTTTTAGTGAAAAAAATTCAAGTGATAACTTTTACAGGTTTGTATTAATAAACATGAGCAAAAACACATCCACTTTTTGAAGCTAATTTTAAAGCATTTGTTTTTCAGAAGGGTAAATTAATTTTAATATATGATCTTTTCAAATTATTTGCTTTGTCTTTACAATGACCATTCAAGATAAACTTGCAATTGTTAGATTATTTAAAAACTTCGTAGAAGAACAAAGCCTTTCATTCCATTGTAACACACAACAGTTTATTGACTTCTTCTTTGATAGTTAGAAATTTTTTAAGCAGTTTTTTTTCCAAAAGCATTTTAATCAATTGTCCTTTCATTCGTGAATTTCCCATTGATATTATAGTGTAGCGATTACCTTTGTATCAAAAAATAACACCGATTCGAGTCCGGGTAGGACCTTCTATTGTTGCTCTGCCTAGCTTAACAATAATTGAGTGTAATGAACTTTTCAAAAATGTTTTCATGCCATTTTACTGATTTTCCTTGCTACTGAGTTATGTTCAAATCAGTTAAAATATCGTAACTATAATTTTATGCTCCCCAAGGCCCTTTTGATTTAACAATCAAATATTCAAAATAAACTTAACCTTTCAAACATCATTTAATTTTTTTGTCAACATGAAAAAACAAGGTAAATTATTTTTAGTTTTGAACATCTAAGCTATGAAATCTGTAGTATGAACTTACAAGTTAAAGTTTTATTTGAAACTGAATGTTTTAATATAAGATTGATGTGAAAACAACAGCTATTAAATTTTATGATTATTAAAAGAATGTAATGCAATGTTGGAGATTAAGGACTTCCCAAACGAGCACATCTAAAGTTAACTAACACCTTAGCAATGAAACAAAAAACCAGGAACAGAAACAAAAAACTTTAATCTTTCAAATTCGGTTTTTATAAAAATTTAAAATTTAAAAGAATTAAAAGTATTTTCTAAGGTTAAACTTTTAAAAAATATGTTATTGATGTCATAGACTTTTTAGCTCCAAAAAATGGAAAAAATCCAAAGTTTTTCGTGAAAGACACAGCAAAAAGAGAATTCTTTTGTCCCCATTTTTCTTCGTCCTTCTACCATTAGGGGATATAGCTCAGGGGTAGAGCGCTCGCTTTGCATGCGAGAAGTCTGGGGTTCGATTCCCCATATCTCCAGAAATCATTTTTTGAAAATGTTTTGAACTTTTGTAACCCGGAAGAATTTCTTTTAATGCATCAACATAATTCATCACGTTCGAAACATTCTCAATTAAGATTTTAATCATGTTTTTGTTTTTGATGTTAAAGAACTTTGACAACATATACAGTGAAAAAATGGAGCAGCCACGAGTTAACTCCAATTGGAATGATCTTTGTATATCAAAAATTTTGATTCAAAATGTATTTGTTTTTTTGCTCCTTCTCATTCTTAAAATTAATTAAGTGAAGGTGAATAAAGTTAATCAAAAAATTAGCGTAAATAACTAACTTTCCCATATCAAAGTTGCAGCATTTTTTGTCATAAGTAAAAAATATTTCATTCTAATTTTTTCATTTTCAATCAAATTTTGTTCTTGGGTACGATACTTCCTCAAACTTGTTCAACAAGAAATTATTCGTGTTTGAAATTCAAGATGGGTGCCTTTTTACAAGCAATTTATCCAATTTGTAAATTCTTCCAACTTTTCATCGTCTTTTTCAATGATCTTGGCTTTGGTATTTACAATTATTTTCAAGAACGTTTAATTGTTCCAAAACCAGATTCTGATTTACTTTTAACTTCTGGTACGGAATTGGCTTCAATGATTCGTGAAAGAAAAGTTCGAGCTTCAAAAGTAATTTCAACATTTATTGCTCGAATGAAAATTGTTAATCCAATTTTGAATGCCGTTATCGAAGATAATTTTCGTGGTGCTTTGAAAAGGGCGGAAGAAGTGGATGCATATTTGGATAAACTTGATCGAAGCTCTGATGAATTTAAAAATGTAAGTTTTGTGGTTATGGGAATTGTAAAATAATGCTTATTAGAAGCATTTGCACATGCTGAAACACGAACCCGGCCTTTTACTGGTCGTTGAGTGTGCGCGTTAAACCACTCGACCATCCGAACAATTGCTTATTAAAAACTATTGCAACTGTTTTTAGCTTCATGAAACAAAGCCATACCTTGGAGTTCCATTTACAATCAAGGATACTTTTTATGTCAAAGGTTTCCATATTACTTGTGGACTTACAGCATTTCGGAATCAAATTGCTCCTGAAGATGCCGCTGTTGTCAAGAATATGAAAGAAGCTGGTGCCATTCATCTCTGTATTACAAATGTTCCAGAAGGTGGTTTATGGGTATGTGTTTTATCGACTTTTTGGAAAAGATGTCATAATTGATAATTTTAGGTTGAATCTTCAAATATGCTTTATGGTCGTACAAAGAATCCATACGATTCTCGTCGAAGTTGTGGTGGTTCATCTGGTGGAGAAGGTGCTGTTCTTGCTGCTGCTGCTTCTGTTATCTCTGTTGGTTCAGATATTGGTGGATCTGTTCGAATTCCAGCTGCTCATAATGGAATCTTTAGTTTAAAGCCTTCTGAAGATGTTGTCCCAAAAGCTGGACAATGGCCCAAATTTGATGATGGATTTCGTGGAAAAATGCTTACTGCAGGTCCACTTTGTCGATATGCAAAAGATCTTGGTCCAATGCTTCGTGTTTTTGTTGGAAATGAAATTGCTGATAAGCAGCTTCAACTTTCAAAACCTGTTGATTTGAAGGCTATTCAATTTTATTCCATGGAAGGCACAAAGTCTCCATTTCATGTTCCTCTTCATCGTGATCAACGGGATGCCGTTCGAAAAGTTGCAAAACATTTTGAAAAGAAATATTCAAAACCTGCTTTTCGCCTTGATTTTAACAAAATTCATCATTCAATTGCTTTTTATTGGGCATCTTTGATGTATACCGAATCTTCAGCAGGTGGTTCATTTGGTGCTCTTTTAACTGGTGGAAAAGGTGAACCTTCAATTATTGTTGAAATTTGGAAGAAAATTACTGGTAAATGTGAACATACTGTTCCAGCTTTAATTATGCTCATTCTTGAACGATTCATTCATGTTTCACCTGAAAATCAACGCTTTGTAAGTTTTTAATTTGGGATCATTATTCTGTGATTTAATTTAAATTTAAAAAGGCGACGGGCTCTTTGATTTTTTGTGTTTAATTTTCCTTGATGCCTGAATTCTGTCTTTAACCAGTAAATCAAAGAATCGAAAAGAACACAAAAGAATAATATTTACGTTTTATGATACAATTCAGGCATCACGGAAGATTTCAAATAAGAAATTAAAGAAACAGCCGTCTTTAATTTTCCTTTTGCTAACAGTGTTTTTGCGTCTTCCAAACCCAAACTTTGTTAATCCACCATAATTAATATATTTTTAGTATGAACGTAAACGTGAAAAACTTCGTGCAGAAATGTTATCCCTTCTTAAAGATGATGGAATTTTGATTTATCCTTCATGGCCAACTGTTGCACCATATCATTCTTCACAACTTTCATTTCCCTTCAATTTTCCTGGTTTTACTGGTCTCTTCAATTTTATTCGTCTTCCAGCTGCAATTGTTCCACTTGGACTTGATTCAAATGGTCTTCCAATTACCGTACAACTTGTTGCAGGACCAAATAATGATCGACTTTTAATTGCTGCTGCTCACGAACTTGAAATTGCATTTGGTGGATGGCGGATTCCTGGTAGTCATCTTTCTACTTCTGGTGGTGCCAAAAAAGTTTAACTGATATCATTTTTTAAAGAATCCTTGTAAAAAATGTATTTAATAGTATTAATTTGTATGTGATAAAAATGATGAAATTTTTTATGTTTTGTGTTTCTCCGAAAAATTACAGATTCGAGCAATGTGTTGTATACTCATTCGAACAAATTTTGATTTAAACACCAACAAAGAAATTCTCTTCTTCAATTGGAATAAAAAGAACAACATAAAAAGCTGGAAGGGTAGGACCCTGAGGGTTGGTGTATGTAAATTTAAAACTTCAGTGAAGCCTTTTTTTCCTTTGAAAATTGTCCTGGTGTTATGGTAGATTCGATGAAAGGTCATAATTTTTTGGAATAAACTAATAGGAATAATGAAATAGAATTGTTGAATAAAAAATAAATATTTTATTGAAGGCATTTTTTTATTCTTTTTTTAAAACACAGGATACAAATTTAGTATCTTATATTTTTCTCTCTTTTGTTACCCTTTGCTTCAATGATTGAAAATTGTGTTTTGTGTCATGACTAAAAAAATCGACTGCTTCAAATTTATCTCTCCGTTTTTTTGTCACAACAAACACAAAAAACATGTCATCATTACGAAAATTTTTCGGCATATAAAAAGTGAAAAAATAAAGTCAAAATTTTCATTATTGTTGATCGAAGGTTGAACAAAACTTTATTAAAAAGACGAAAGAATTTTTACTATAAATTAGTATATGAAATTCATTTGAGAAAAGCTTGAAACAAAAAATTAGAGCTTTTTAAATATTGCGGATGTGTTTTTGAGCAACAGTGTTGTTGGTTTTTGTGCCTCTTAAACTTTTTCATATTTCATAAAGTTTTATATTGAATCTTTATTCATACCGTAAACTTTTTTATCAAAGAATAGTTTTTAGAATTATTCAAAAATGTCAACATTTGTTGAATTATCAAATGGTGTTAAAATGCCTCTCTTTGGTTTGGGCACTTGGCAGGTAATTAATTAATTTTATATCGTAATTTTTCTTCTCAGAGAGTAATTATAAAATTTTAGGCTGGACCCGGGGAAGTCGCAAAAGCTTTAAGAATTGCCTTAACACTTGGTTATCGTCTTATTGATACAGGTTTATACAAAATTTTTAATTAATTAATTCAAAAATTGATAAAAAATATTTTTTCAGCTTTTGCTTACCAAAATGAAGCCGAAATTGGAAGTGTCATTAAAGAATTTATTTCTTCTGGAAAGATTAAACGTGAAGAACTATTTGTTATTACCAAACTTTTTTGGGCTTTTAATCGTGCCGAAGATGTTGAACCTCAATTGAAAGCATCTTTAGAAAAGCTTGGCCTTGATTATGTTGATCTTTATTTAATTCATATGCCTGTTTCATTTGATGTAATATTTCATTATAATTTTACCAAAATATTTGAAAGTAATAATGAAACAAAATATTTTAGCATAACATGTCCGGACATGATAATTCTGTAAAAGTTACAGATATTTGGAAGGTTAGTTTTTTAAAATTGAAAAAATTCTTAAAATAAATTTTCTTTTTCAAGGGAATGGAAGACATTTATGAAAAAAAATTGGCACGAGCAATTGGAGTTTCAAATTTTACTGCAGAACAAATTCAACGAATTCATAAAATTGCCAAAGTTCCTGTTCACAATAATCAGGTTTGTCGTTTTTTGATTTTTGAAATTGACAAAAGTTAATTTTTAAAACTTTTTAAATTTCTAATTTTTTTAACCATAGCACTTTTTAAATTTATTTTTTTATTTATAGATTGAAGCCCATTTATATTTTAATCAACAAAACCTTGTGGTAACTTTTTTTGATCTAAATTTTTAATTAATTATTCAAATTTTTCTTTTTTAAGGAAGAATGCAAAAAGTTAAAGGTTACTGTAACAGCTTATGCTCCACTTGGTTCCCCTGGAAGAACCGATATCGTGGTTGGAAAATTGTAAGCCTTAAAAAAATATTAATCAAAAAATAGAAAACCATTGTTTTTTAAGTGCAAACCGCTTTGGGGCTTCACCTGATCCATTGAAAAATGATGTCGTGGTTAAATTGGCAGAGAAATATCAAAAAACTCCTGCCCAAATTCTTCTTCGTCATCTTGTACAACTCGGAATTTCAGTTGTTCCAAAAAGTACCAATGAAAAACGGCTCAAAGAAAATTTTGATGTTTGAATTTTTTGAATTTATAAAACCTAAAAAAACTAACTTTTTTGGTTTTAGATTTTTGATTTCTCTCTTTCGGCCCAAGAAATTACAGAATTAAACAATGTACCACAAGCTCCAAGATTATTTGCTTTGGAAATGTGAGTAAAAAATATATTACCATTTTTTTGATCCTAATTAATCAATTAATTAATTTCAGGATGGAAGGTCATCCCGAAGATCCATTTAAAGAAGAACGTGGAAAAGCAGTTTAAGCTTGGATGCAGATATCCTAATTCATAAAACAATTTTAACTTGCTAGCTTGCTTTTTCTTGAAATGTTGACTTTTGTATTCAAAACTTTGAATTAAAACAAATATATTTTTGTCATTCTATGAAAATTTGAAAACAACGAAAACAACTGTTTTGGGAAAAAATTTAATTTGAAATGGATACTGTAATCTTTTATAATCATCTCATCAGACCATAATACAAATATTTTTTTAAAAATTTTTTTGAAAAAATTAAAACTTTAAAAAAATAATTTGGACGCAGAATACAAATTTGGTATCTTATATAAGTTATATTTTTCTCTTTTTTCTAACGTTTTGTTGCGGTGATTGAAAATTGTGTTCTGTGGTGTTATGACAAAAAATTGATGGGTCTGTGCTTTTTTTCCACAAAAAACACAAAATACATGTCATCATTAGAAAAGTATACGGTAATTTGAATAATGAAAAAATAAAATTTTAATCTTACGTCAAAGTTGAAACATGGCAAAACAATTATCGAACACTTTTGATACAAACTTTTTTTTAAAAGTTGTCGTTCGAAGCTTAATTTTTGATAAAATAGTAAAGCAAATATTTTTTATAAGTAAAAAGTTAATTTTCGGCACCGAAAAAGCAGTTTATTAAACAATTTCTTATGGTAGTCCAGTTAACTGGACTGAAAATTCCAGTTGTTGAGAGCACTAGATATAACTACCATAACAAAAAGAGATTAAAATTAACTACCAATAGAAAATTTAATTTTATAAAAAAAAGAAGAAAGATCAAGTAAATGCCTTAGAGAATGTCAAGCAAAAAACGTGTTATTACCATAATTATAATGGATCACCAACACTGTCATTATCTAACAAAGAAAAAGATGCTTCACAAAAAGGTGGTATATCTTTTTTTCAGTGATATGAAAAATATTTTTTTCTTTCAATTTGTTTTTTATTCAAAAAAATGTTTCAAAAAACAAATATTAGCTATTAGCTAGCGCGCTTGCAAGCGTTAGTTAGTTCAGCATGATAGTTTTTTTCTTTTCATTTTCAGCTTTTTGATAAGAAATGAAAGATAAATAATTTGATGAATTTTTATTGAGTTTGTGTTAAATTTTTTTTGCAATCAATATTAAAAAATTTTATTTAAAAAATATGTTTGTTTTTTAAAAATGTTTTTAAAGTATATTTTTTGATTTTCAGATTTGTAATGCCGGAGGAGAAAGAAGATTATGATAAAAGTTATCTTGATATTCTTGAGGAATTAGAAAAAGAGTATTTAAAAGATGACTTGGACGTTGATAAATTATGTGATATAATATTGATTTATGGCGAGGAATTCATGTTACCAAGGGATATTTGGGAGAAACTTTACAAGTAATTTTTGTAAAAGTTTGTAAATTCTTGAAAAAGAAAAGTTTCAGCGAAGATTTCTTTAACTATGATCACAGTGACATTAAAGATGAAATTGATGAAGATTTTGAACGTGAAATTTGTCATTTAGCATATTATCAATTTTATTTTAATGAAAAAATTTTACGATATACTCGATGTAATATTCCTCGTAAACTTTTGAAAAGAAGCGAATCCCTTGTTGATCGAGATGTTTTTTTACCTCATGAGGAACTTGATGGGGCACTGAACTGTTATGAAACAACTTCTTGTAAGTTGTAAATTAAGAAATTTGTTTGTTTCAAATTTCTGTCAGCACTTAAAATGCTTAAACTTTGAAACGACAAAAGTTGCTTGGATGGATTTTGATGATCCATGTAGCCTAAGGCGTGAAAGAAAATTATATTTCTATCACAGCTTTCGCAAAAATTTTTAAACATTCACAAAAATGACAACAACTAAAAAATATCATTTAAAAAATTTTATTTAAGTTTCTCAACCACCGAAGGATGTTTACGATGGATATAAAAAATCCAAAGAATTATATGATAAAATTATGTCAGTTGAAAATGATGAAGAAAAATGGATTGAAGCTTTGAAAGAAGCAAATGATGATTTATTTGTTCAACAAAATATAGAAGATCGGATTGGAAGAAACATGAAAAACAAAAAGTTGTGGAAACTTTATATCGCTTATTTAAGTGATTATAGTCCTACTGTAAGTTAAGTAATTTTTGATGCAATTAAATATCAGATAAAACCGAATGACTGATTTTTGGAAACTCTGATACTTTTGGTTAACATTATTTTTTGTAGGTTATGCTTCATACATATTCAAAGTACTGTCGATTTTGGCTTGACGATATTGAAATGAGAAAGGAATATGAGAATCAAGTCAAAATTTACGGTCCTGTTGCTGTTCCATGGATGAATTTATTTTTGCCATTTGAAAATAAGTCATTCCTACAAAGCCTAAAAACGCACCTTTTTGGAACACACCAACAAAGACCATTTGAAATTTCTGGTGATATTGCAGATATTATAGTTAATTATCAGCAACATGAAAAAGATGGAATATTTTGGAAGATGCTTGAAGTTAGAATCGACTTGTGCGATGAAATTCCTCCCAAAAAGTGAGTGATTTAATAAATATCCCTTCCAAAATCATTTTTTCCCGACCCAACTTTTACAGATCATCATATCCCAAATTATATTACACGAAAGAAAACATGATTTTTCAAAGACTTCCATTTTGTTCAACGATTATTAATTATATTCTCAAAAATGCCAAAGCTCATATCCTTCAAAAGTTATTCAAATCTTGCAAGAAATTTTTCTCTGAGCAACAAACACCTGTTTGTTATAAATTAAAACTTCTGCCAAAATATGATCATTTAAAGCCAATTTGGATGTTTGAAGAAACATTAAGCATGAGTCATAATAATCCTGCAGAAATTTATGATGGCAAAAAATTAGTTATTAATAAAAGGCTTCATGTGTCATCAACAATGTTTCCGAAAATGCTTTCATCTTTTATCCCAAAGATTTATCGATGTGACGCAAAATTCATTAATCTTTATGGTCAAACATTATCAGCTAAAGAATTCAAATTTCTTGTTGCAGGCGGAAATGTTGAAAGTGTTTGGTTTCGTAAAGTCAAAATTTTTTATGATGATGGAAAAAGTTTTCCGTTGGAAGAATTGATGAAAATGTTATTAAATATTCGAGTTGTTAAGTATGTAGAAAGTTGTTTTATGTAAATTTTTCACCGATTCGTTTCTATTGCCCATTATTGGTGCACAGTATCGAAAAATAAAAAAATGGCAGAAAACGAGTAAATTCAAGTAATCGCGGGAAAATTTGCATAAATCGAATTCGGCACGTCAAAACAAACAATAAAAAGTTCAAACACCAGACACTTCTTATCCAACAACCAAATATTTTCAAAAAATGTAAAACAATTATTTTTTTCAGAATAATTAACCCAGTTTGTACATCTGAAACTGCTCAAATTTTATCGACGATTCCTTTCAAAAATAAAATTCGTGGAGTATATTTTTACAATTTAAATGCAGATTTTGAACCGAATGCTTTTGCAACATTTATTGAAGTAAGTTTAATATATTTTTATATAAACTATTGCTAATAAATATTGCTTGTAGAAAAATGCCGCAGAAAATAGTAACTTCGAAATTGGTGGACTGAGTTTTAAAGATGATGCAATTTTAAGAAATCATTTTGATCAAATTATTCAAGCAACAATAAACAAAAATTGGAAAGATCATCCGAATAAACCTATATTTAAGTTGAATGATAATGAATGGAATTGACTAAAATTTTCATCTATGACCAGGATTTTTTTTAAAAAATTCCATTAATTTTGCATGTGCAATTGTAACATTTATTTTTGGTCATCTTTTAAACATTTTTTATAACAAAATTGAGCTTAAAAGTAAAAAATTTGAATAAAAAATATCTTTAACCATCTGCAGGATTCAATTTCATGTCGCGGATGGAGATTACTGAACTTTGGGGTATCCTTGACATCGGTTATACTGTATCACCACTGTATCACCATAGATTTTGTTTAAAAGATTCTTGAATTTGATGATGAAAGTAATTTAAAATTTAAACAAAATAACTTATAACTTTTTTATTGAAACATTTATTGTGATTGTTTTTAAAAAACAAGATAGCTGCAATACTACTAAAACCGTTTAAAA
Organism: Panagrolaimus sp. LJ2414; assembly: GCA_024447195.1. Lineage (NCBI taxonomy): Eukaryota > Metazoa > Nematoda > Chromadorea > Rhabditida > Panagrolaimidae > Panagrolaimus > Panagrolaimus sp. LJ2414. The sequence goes on from JAMRXY010000008.1 coordinate 12,452,007, forward strand.
TATCAATGTTTGTTTAACGAAACAAAAAAAGTAAAGAATGAATGACGCACACAAAGTCCGAAATGAGAGAGAAAGACAGTCTCTCGGCTTTCAATTTACTTTTGAGATCTGACAATTGTGAGATTTCTCTGTAGAAATCTCGAGCGCAAAATTTGAACAAACAAAAAAGAAAAGAAATGACTTTCACGTAAATTCCTTTTTTGTCATCGTCTCTTCATCGGGTCTATAGCTCAGTGGCAGAGCAATCGGCTGCAGTCCGATCGGTCCCTGGTTCAACTCCGGGTGGGCCCTATCCCTTTTTTCAATATTTTTATTTAACTTTTTGTAAATTACAAATTAATTTTTATCACACATTGGAACTTTTTAAGCTCTGGTCTTACGGTTTAGCGGTTTTAATGTTGGATTCTAAACCCCTCGTCAATTCGCGTCTGGTTAAAAACTTTTTTCATTTTTGAACAGACATCTACAGTAACTTATGGATTTTTATTAAAATTTCAACTAATTCAAAAAATGAACCGTAAAATTCATAACATAAAAGGAAGACATACAAAAAAATAATGATTAAAAAAGATATATTTGTAGAAGTTTGGGAGATCGGCTTTTGGCCCATCCACCATTTAAGTAGAGGAAGGCTGAGCCCCCAAGGATGTAGTTTTACAAAATAAACTTTGTGGTTGAACATGGTTGTTGCTTTACTTGAAGGGTGTTTTTGAAAATGTCCACATTTACAATAAAAATATAATTTCATATTCCTGTTCGGTAATATCATGTCCATATTTCCCATAAAGAGATTGATAGAGTTCAATTCCCTCTGAACTTGCTAGCGATAAGCCCATTTTTAATCCCCCCTCAGGTCCGTAATTTGACATCAAAACCACATGATTAACATATTCTTTAATTTTAGGAAATTCTGCTTTCAAATTTTCATATATTTTTGTAACACTGTCACCAGCACGATCACTAAATAAAAATAAATTTAATAATTCATCTTTGAAGTTTTTTATTTACTTAAGGAAATCCTGTAATTTTGAATGATTTTCTTTCCACCAAGTATCTGTTTTGGCCCATTTTTGTTGGGCATAGTAGTAATCAACTGGATAGATTAATACTCTCATGTTATTATCAACAAGATTAAGACATGTGACGTTTTCTTGACATGACACTTTAATGAGTTCAGGATCATCTTCAATTATATTGCTTGCAATAATATGGTAATTAATTCTAAGAAATTTATAATGCTATTCTATCACGAAGCTTAAATTACCTGTCAGGGGCCATGCTGTTGAGTTGTCTTCTAATGAGATCAGCAGTTTTATTTGAAAGACTTCCTTTTTCGATGATTTGATAAGCTCGATTTTGAATACGTCCTGGCCAAGTATTTCTCTAAATGTTTTTAATTTTTACTTATAGCTTTTTTATAACTCACCATCAAATGATGTGAATAATTACTCAAATATACAGCAATTTCTTTTGATTCGCTGCTTGCCATTTTGATCACATCCGTTACATTTACTTTTGAAACAATGGCACAAACATACCACATTTCTCTCTTAAAACATTTCATTTAAAAATGTTGATAAAAATAAACAACTTACTGCTTTTGATAAATCCGTCAAGATAACGGCAATGGCATCTTCAATAGCAACTCTTTTGTAAAATGAAGAAGAAAAAACATCATTTAACCAACAACTATAACCATAATCAGATCTTTTAAACACAAATTTTGTAAATTCAGAAATAATTACAATTTTAACTCATTCTGTGGCACATTAAAAAAAGGCTTACGACGTTTCAAATTTTTGGAACTTTTTCAAAGTTTGGATAAGATCTTCTTTGGTTTTGATTGAATTTGGAAGAAGCATTTGAATGCTTGATGTTTCGGTCGATGAAAGTGCCATGTTTAAGAAGCCTAAAAATATGACAACATTATTCACAATGAATAAGCTTCAAAAAATTCTATTGCTTAGTATACAAATGTGAGAAATATAGCTTTGTTTAAATTAGATCTTTCATTTGCTGCTTTTTTTGATTTTGCAAGAAAGTTTTAGAAGTTGGAAGTCATTGAAAATCGGGAACATTCGTTTTTTCTTAACTTTTTTTTCATTCAACGAAATTTTCAAAATGTTTCATAGCCATTTCAAAAAAATACTTGACAAAAACAATAGAAAAAAGCGAAATTCCCTGAATATAAGTTGTTCGAGATTCGCGAACTTTCTTGCGAAATGGTAAAAAATGAAACATCTCCGTACGATTACAACTACCTTCTTAAACTTTTTTAAACAAAATTGTACGAACCTTTTTTCATATGTAATGTATCCACGTTTTCATTAAATGAGAAATTAAATTTCTTTTCAAAAAAGTGAATATATTTTTCAGCTTGTGCTAAGGTTTCGAAATTTTTGGTATCTAATTCTGGACAATTTGTGATTGTATATTGTTTGATATGCTAAACCTGGCTGTTATTTAAAAAAATTCTGTGTAAAACTCATACATCAATGACAGCTTGTGGTGCATGGTTGCGGCATTCAGTTAAAAACGGCTCCTTTGCTTCTGTAGTGTTTGAATAATTTTTAATATCTTGAAATGCACCATGGACACGTGTCAATGGATCAGCAACCAGCTAAAGATATTCGATGAATTAGTAAGATGGGGGCTTTATTCCATAAAATTTACCGATGCATATCGATCCCTTACATTGACACCAATATTGGTGTTATTCAATTTTACAATATTTTGGGATTGTTGTTGAAACCGTTCATTCATAGATTTGAATAGCATGTCAAAAGATTCTTGAACATCTGGTTCGAGCTAAAAATACTATAGACACATAAATTCATTTTAAATAATTGATGAATGTTAATAAAAAATACTTTCCTCCGAATATGCAATTTCCAATACTTTAGCCACTACTTCTGAAACATTCATCGTAAAAGGCGATGCTGCTTTTGAAAGGTGAATTGTGTATTTAAGAAGACTTCGGAAATCATTAGTTTTGAATTTGTTGGCTATGTGATTGTATTTTTGAATAGCATCTGTTATATTTTTTTCTAAAAAGAAAAAAACAAATTATCTTAATGAATTAATTCTACGATTTTTTGTAAATTATTTTAATTTATTTATTTTTAGCCAATTACTTTTTTTAATTTAGCAAAAAGTGTATTATTACCCCAACACAAGGTATAATTGTATTCTTACAAAAATTTGTAATAAAATTTATCAACTTTGAAAAAAAGGAAACCTACCTTTACATGCAACGCCATCAACTAAAATAAAAATAAACAAATATCGCAGGAATAAACCTAGGATTAACATCTTTATCAACGACATGACATTCAAAATGAAAATTTTCAGCGCCAGTACCAGTTGAGAATCTGTGTTTTGCAGATAAGAAAACTCATTTTTTAAATTTTTTAATGTTTCAAATTTTAAATTAAATTTTATTCAGTTTTTTGGTCAATGGGCTTTCAACTATTATCATCCCTCAAAATATGTGATAATAACCGAAAATATAATTAAATTTGAAAGAATCTTTAAAAAAGGTTGTTAAAAACACGCTAAAAATAAACCTGAAAATACAGGGATAAAAATTAAAAACGATAAGTAATACTTAAAAATTTTAATAAAAATTAAAAATAATAAGTAATAAAATACAGAATAAAAAAATTAAATCAAATTAAAATTTTAAGTATGTATGGCGGAAAAAAATTTTTTTTCGCCATTTGACAATCATTTCCCTAAAAAAGAAATGTAGAAAAAAGAACTTGATTTTTGCGTTTCAATCAATATCGGGCGAAAATTGTACTGCCTCAGGGAGAGACGAGTGAAACATAAAAATACAATACAAAACAATTAAAAACAATTAAAAACCAAAAGTGAAAATTGAAGTAAACAAAAAATGACGAAAAAAAAGTAAAAAAGAGTAAAAATTTACAATAAAACAAAAACAAATAGAAAAATACAGTATACATGGCTAAACTGAATGATTTTAATTGGTGGAAACCTGGCTTCTTGATTATTTGAAGAGGGAGCTTCAGAGTGTTTTATGGTAATAAACCAAAAATTTTATTCATCACGCTAACTATATGATGATGCATTTAAATTAGTTAGTTCTTTATCAAAATTACAAACTTATCAGGTAAATTTCAGATATTTTTATAACAACATTTAAAAGTTTGTAAAGGATTTATGTGAATTTCCTCGGCAAATGAAGGGTGGAGATGGCAATAATCCAGAGGTTCAACAATTTAAAGCATCTCAAAAATTGCTTTCCCCAAATAAAGATAGTACTACTTTTATGAACATGTACTTATGGTTAAAAAACACAGTTGTATAGTTTTGTTTAAAAAAATGTTTCCATTTTTGGTTTTTTTAAAAATTAATTTTTTGATAAGAATGTCTTGAAAAACTCTTCTACAGACTACAGTATACAAATTTCAATAACTCCCTTCTTCGATAAAGGCGTTATTCGAAAATTTCCATAAAAATTTGAATGACATCGTCATTGTGTCACTGACAATAAAATTTGCTGCATTTTTTTAGTCATCAAAATATTTTAATACAAAAAATGTTTGCAGAAAAAGATAAGAATCGAAAAAGTGCTGGAAAAACTCGTTCAACAAGAAAAGAAGTTTCAACGTATTCAAGAGTTGGTGGAAAATCTCAAAGAAATTTTATTCCGAATAAACAAGCACAAGCAACGGTAAGATTTTTTTTTGTTTTGGGGGAGAGAATACAATCTTTATGGAAGGAATATAATGGACGTCAGCAGCATTTTGTTTTGGAGAGGATAGAAACTATTTCAAGTGGACACATCTTTGATCTTATGCCGATGGCGTAAAAGATAAAAAGGTTTTCATGATCTTGGAAGGGACATGTGCCAGCTGTGTCCCATTCTACTAACGTCCCTGAGAATGTTCAAAAATATAATGGGTGACAAAAGTTTCAATCCAAATCTTCCAAATTGATCCAAATTTTGAAGGTTGGCGTCAAAGAACCTTTTGCCAATTTAAAAGAGAGAGAAAAGCAAAAAACACAGAAAAATTTGTAAAACTGGCGAAAAACTTTTAATATTTTTAAATTTGTCAGCTTTTTTACTTTTTTCTCGGTGCACAAAGTTTCCAAATTGATTGAAACTTTTGTAACCCATTGTATGTGTATTATTTTTTAACACTTTTAAGATTAATATCAATTTTGTAGGTTAGAAAATGGTTACAAGGTGTAATTGATCGATTATTGTATGATTGGACGAAACAAGATTGTCAAAAGCTATTTCAAGAAAGTGAAGTGAGTGAATTATGTTATCGAGCAAGAGAAACTTTTTGGCAACAACCTACAATGATTGATGTAAATGCTCCATGCAAAATTGTTGGTGATCTTCATGGACAATTTGAGGTATGTCTTTGGTTACTGTACTTTACCAATATTATACTGTATATTCTTGTATAGGATTTGGTTGCACTCTTTGATATGAATGGTTATCCTCCTGAATCAAGATATGTCTTCCTTGGAGATTATGTCGATCGTGGACCATATTCTATTGAAACTGTAATGCTTTTATTTGCATATAAAGTTTTATATCCTGATGAAGTGACATTACTCCGGGGGAATCATGAATCTCGACCCGTTAATATGCAATATGGATTTTCTATGGAATGCAAAAGACGATATACCAATATTTTATATGAACATTTTCAATATGCATTTTATTGTATGCCATTTTGTGCTCGAGTTGAAAAACGGATTTTATGCATGTAAGTATATGCCTTTTTTCATGTTTATGATAATTAATGATAGTCTCGTTTTATTTATGTATACTATTAAAGCTCCTCCAAATGTTCAGAATCCTTTGATCTTTTGCTGCCAGCGGCGAAAGATCAAAGGAAAGCCTCTTAGAAATTTTCCGCCCCAACCAAAAAAATTCTACGCTTGCCCCTCAGGGACGTCAGCAAAAGAGCACTGAAGGCACGTTTACCGATCCGATATCATACAAGCCCTTTGATCTTTTACCCCAATTGGCTTAAGATTAAAGACATGCTCCTTTGAAATGATTTTTGCTCCTGTTGAATCAAAATGCTATGCTGATTTCCTTCTTTTTCTAAACTCCCTGAGGGGAAGTCCGATCCCTGGCCACCAGCTTAGAAAACATTTACCTTTAATTATATTTCAAACATAAATAAAAAACTTTACATTTTTTTCAGGCATGGTGGAATTAGTGAAGATTTAACTGATTTTAAACAAGTTTGTTTTTTAAATTTTTAATTGACTTTTAATGATAGTAAATGCTTTTTTAGCTTGATAAAATTGAAAGACCATGTGATATTCCGGATCTTGGTGTATTAGCTGATCTTACATGGGCTGATCCAGATCCTCTCATTTCTGGATATGAAGAATCTCCACGTGGTGCTGCAAGAGTTTTTGGTATAGAAGCTTTAAAAATGTTTTGCCGAAATTTAAGTTTAGAACTTATTGTTCGAGCACATCAGGTATGGATTTTATATATATATATATATTTTGGGATATATCCAATCCCTTTTGATCTTTTGTTCTGGATATATCAAATTCACTTTGATATTTTGTTTTGGATATATACAATCCTTTTATGTTTAGTGTTGGATATATCAATTCTTTCAATGTTGGATATATCAAATCCTATTTATCCATATTCATGTACATATCTTTTTTAGGTCGTTGAAGAAGGATATGAATTTTTTGGTGATCGACATTTGGTTACAATTTTTTCGGCTCCAAATTATTGTGGACAATTTAATAATGCTGCTTGTGTTTTGGTTGTTGGAGCAGATCTTCAATGTTCATTCAGTATTTATCGACCTGAACCTGGTACGAATAGAGGTGATTTAAGAAATACTCGAGCTTTAAATCCAAAGAAAAGTGGTCCAAGAGTTTATGATAAAGATGGAAAATTGATTTTTGGTCTTCCATGCATTAGTGCTCCTTGAAAAAGAAGAAACATGTTTCAAGATTCAAATATATATTCATTAAATATTTATTTTATTTATTTACATGATATTATTATTATTGCTACTAGTATACGGTAATCGTATAGTATGATTAAATGCACTTTTCCAATTGATTGTTTTTGTGTATTTCCATTTTGGTGTTCCATTTATGACTTTTTGAGGTGTTACAGGTCGATAACATTCTTTCGGGGGTTTATATTCAATTTTACAAAGCATCAAACGATTTAGGATATCTTTAATCTGAGTTTTCTTTGAAAAATTAAATTCATTGTTCAAAGAATTTCCATTTTTAATAATTTTTGCGTCTTCAAAGACTTCATTGTATTCTTTCGGAGTAAGAATGTTTGAAGTTGCTAAAAATATTACTGGTAAAAAATCACGGGTGTCAGAAGCATTTTATTCCTAAGGGGGCAGAAACCATTTAGAGAGATGCCGCCTTTGATCTTTTGCCTACGGCGGCAAAAGATCAAAGAACTTTTATGATTTAGGAGGGGGTATTTTCCGTGGGGTCTTCTGCTCTGCTATGGTCCTTGAAGCTAATAACAGGTTATTTCTTAAAATGTTCTTAAAAATTATGCAAATTTTCTGGGTTGCAACTAATAGCTTTTTAAAATCCCAAAGAAGTAGTTTTTGGTCCCTCAGAATTCAAATATTTTCCTTTAGTCACACATATAAGTGCTTCTGAACTTTGAATGTTCTTTTTCGTTTTTTAATGTTTACTACAAAAGTAATAAGTAATAGTAATAATACAAAAAAATATAATTATTATTGCTACTTGACCCAATGTTTTTTCCACCCTCTTTTATATTTTCTAATAATTGGGTACAAAATAATGGATAACAATTCTGCGAATTAAATTTGTTGTTTTTTGTTGAAAAAGGAAGTGTTTTTATTCATTTTTTAAAGGGAGAGGACGGGAAGGAAGAAGTTTATTTTTTTTATTACTGTGGTCCCACCCCGAAAGCTCTCTACTAAAAAAATTTTTGATTCTCAAAAAAAAATTTTTACTCGATTAGTAGAGAGCTTTCGGGTTGGGACCACAGTAATAAAAAAAAATAAACTTCTTCCTTCCCGTCCTCTCCCTTTAAAGAAACATTAACTTTTAGCATGCAATTTTTACTTTTTTGTTAGGAAAACAAAGGAAGAAAAAGTTGGGATACTGTAAGTCCAAAAAATTAAACAAAACTATAATTTTTTTCCGGTTTAATTAAATTTTGATTTTTGGTTTACCAAAGAAAAAATGTTTGAAAAAATGTTTTTGCTTTTGTTGAAGTGCCTGAAGCATCAAAAAAATTTGAAAGATCAAAGAAAAATGCCGCTTTTTCAAGTTGCAGTTGTTCAAAAATGCCATGCCCTAGGGGTATTTCGAGAAAGGGTTGGACAATAAACTAATTTATTTAATAACTAAAGTGATTAAATAAAATTAGCTCTAAAAAATTTGCATATTTTTAGCATGTTTTTTTAATGTCTATCAATTTAGAATAAATTTGTTTTACAAGCACCAAAATGACTGCTGCCGCCATTTACGACCCTATTTTTTTCAGGAGGGTCTTCAATGTACAAATAAATGTGTCCATTCTGTCTATCAAGTTTTAACTGTTAACACTCCACCAAAAAGGGTCATAAAGAAATGATAAAAGAAAAACAACTAAAAATTTAATTTCAGCTTTAACCTTCTTTAATGCATATATGTTTGTTTCACATGATTGTATTATTTTTATGTTATCAGTGGCGCCCTGTTTTCTGCTTTACCTCCCAACAAAAATTTTGATGAAATAATCCCGATGTTACAAAGAAGGTCGAGGTTTACACAATTTTTGATCCCTGATTTTCAGGCTTATGCAGCACGAACCTGACAATCAGGGTCTTTTAGTCGGGGGTAATTTATTCAAATTTATTTTTCTTTTGGGACCCAAAAAAAGAAAAAAATATGTAAAACTCTGCCATTAAAGGAGATGTATCATTTGCAGCTTTTTTTCGCAATAAAGTTTGAAAAGCTAAAATTTATTGAAAATCAGGAACTTTCGCTTTTTTTCGTGTTAAAAAAGTTTTAAAAAATCGAAAGTCCCTGATTTTCAATAACTTTCAGCTTCGCGAACTTTCTTGCGAAATCAAAAAAGCAGCAAATGAAACATCTTTAAGAAAACACTAAAAAGCAGTGAAAAAAATCCATACCAACGCAATTTTGTAAAAACATTGGATCCATTGTTGGAAATCGAATCAATCTTTTTAGCTCATCACTTTGATGATATTTGGGATTGTTTCGTCTCCATTTTGAAAACTAAAATCAATAAAAAATTGGATCAAAAAAAGAGGTTATGAAAAACAAACAGCTTCAAAAAGTTTTTCTTCACTAATATTTATTCGATTTTGTTTAAGAATGTATTCCATTAAAGAATAACTAATTTTGTGGAAATCTGGTAAAGCAAAAATATGTTCTGGCTTTTCATTAATTAAATCCATGCATTTTTGAAATACCATTCCACCATATGGTAAACAGGCATCTGCAATTGGCAAAACTGTAGATGGCTCAATTTTAGATGCAAGAAATTTATCACAAATTTCTTGTAGCTCAACAACGGCATAAGTTGCAGCTAAAATGGATTACTGTATTTGATTGATTGATAATAACTAACAATTTACCAAGTTTTAAAAGTTCAAAGGCATTTTCCATTGTTAGATGAAGTTTATCTCGATGAAGATATTCCAAAAAAGTTGAAAAATCTTTCGAATTTGTATCAGTTACTTCAATGGCACTATTTGGATTGGCACCCCAACCATATTCAAACATAAGGTCAAAAACTGATGATCGCTTTTGTAGGATTAATTTATCGCCGCGGATTTGCTAAAAAAATTTTTATGAGATATGTGAATGCCATGCGGCATGCCATGCCATGGCATAATATGCCGTGCCAAAATGGTCTTACCTTTTCATCAACAACAAAAACTACTTCAACTTTTTTCCTTCTATTACATGGTCTTGTAACCCCAGCACCACCAACATATTTTCCATTTCTGTAAACTTTTGTCAGACATGATTTTGGCACTTCATATTCACCTTCCATAATTGTATCTAATTCTTGCCACTGTTGAATTCCCATATCTTTCTAACTTTTATTTTTTCAGGTGTAAAAAATCAAAGAATAACCAATAATTTGTCGTTAAACTAAAAAAAACTGTGATGACTCCCCTCAAAAGTTTTTTTATGTCTTGAAAGCTGATGTAAAAACATATTGATAAGACCCTCCCTGTTCAAGAACAACAACAAGGAAAAAGGGCTTCAAACTGCTTTTGCGAGAATCAAAAACAATTACTTTCTTTTCATCATATTTTATGTCCGTGTGTGTTAAAAGATAGATAATTGTTTTGTCTTGACGCTTGCTTTTTTATGGTTTTGACATGTGAAAGAAAACAATAAAAGTGTTTTTTTTATTATTCTGTTAAAGGTTACATCAAAAAAATATATGTTTTGTTTCATGTTTTTAACTCAATAAGAAAAAATGCAAAAAATCTCGGGCTGAGCCGGGGATCGATCCCGGGACCTCTCGCACCCTAAGCGAGAATCATACCACTAGACCACTCAGCCTGAAGATTCGGATTCTAAAAAATGAATGTGTTTAATTAATGCAATACATGGATTTCAAAAAGGGATCAGATAAAAGGAAGCTCCAAATTTGATGCAATTAAAAAAATATCCGTCAAATAACAATTTTGTCTATGTGTGTTCACTCCTAAAAGGATCCTGACAAACACAAACAAGTCAAACAAAAAGAAATCATTGCATCTTTTTTTGGAACATGTTTGAATTTTGAAGACAAGAAGATTGACAATTTTAATTGCAAAATTATAACTATTAAATTTTTGTTTTTAAAAGTACCATTTATTTATTGCTGCTTACGGCAAAAAAGTAAAAGTGCACTTTTGCAGAAAAAAAATGAAAGCGCGCAAAAGAAAAAGCAAAACAGAGCCAAAAAATTGCCATGGAAACAAAACTTTCAGCAACGAAAAAACTCTAAACGAAAAAAAAACTTATGTTTTACAATGCATTTTTGGTTATTTATTTTGATATTAAATTGTATATAAAAGTTTCATCATTTAATATTTTTGTAATTTTGGAAAAAATGCCAGATACTGGAAATTTGCCTCGTCGTCGAGGCCAACATCATCATCGACCTCGTTCAAAAAGTCACAAAGAGACTATAGCTGCGCCAAAACCCGCTTCACAAGATTATCTTCGGCAGTTGGAAAGCAAATTAGATACAGCTAAAATGGCAAGAGTAAGATTTTGGGTTGGGATAAAAGGATATATGAAATCCTGAAATTTCTCTGGATAAAGGGGATATATTAAATTCTATGACCTTGGGGATAAAAGGATATATATACAGAATTATATATATATAATTCTGAAATATTTGGGGATAAAGGGATACATTAAACCCGGAAATGTTTTAGGATAATTATATGGATTACTTGAAACAGAAATATCCGTCTTGGAATTCGGCATATCAATCTGTAATTAAATTTTATCTCAATTGGGACAAATTTATTCAAATATGCAAATTTTTAGAATCCACCACCATATTCAACCCATCACTCCCATGTTTTATTACCAGGTCAAGTGCCAAATTATCTTGCAAATTTGCCACCAGCTTTTGAAATGCCAAAACCCCCCAGGCGATCTCTGATTAGTGACCTTCAAACAAGTCAATACTTTTGGAATCCACCTGAAACTATTAAACCGAATGAAGCTTATCGACGAATTGAACTTTTGAATGTTAATGATCCAATTCCTTCAAGTTCAATATATTTAGAATCGGATATGCCAAATGTCTTGGATAAGCTACAACAAATTCAAGCAAATTTAAAAGATTTAAAAGAACATCGATTATCCATGCCTACAGTGGAATATTTTAGGTAAGATTATCGTACTGTAATAGAAGTAAATTTGCATATATTTTAGAAAAGTTGCACCTGAATTAAAAGCGGATTTATCAAATCTCTCAAGTTCCTCATATTATGGAAGAAAAGATCGAGCGGATATTCCATCACTGGCAGAGATAAAAGCTCGAATATTAAATTTGGATTTGTATGTTGAAAAACGATCAAGAGAAATCTTAGATGAAGCATGGAATCGAAAAAAGAAGAAAGAAGAAGCTCAAAAATTTGAAGCAAAATTATTTGAAGAAAATCCAATGCCAGAATGGTTGAAGGGGAAGAAAAGTGCCATTGAAGAAATGGAAGAAGAACGGCAAAGAGAGGAAACAAGGATACACTTGCCAGAAGCAGTGCCACAATTGTCGATGGCAGAATTGATACAGCCGATGACATCAAGGGATGAAGATAAGAAAGTGGATATACGAGAGCCAGAGATTTCAATAGCTCCAAGACGGACAATAGTTTTTGGAAATAATCCTGTTCCTGCACAGCCATCAGTGCCACCACCAGCTGCAGCTGTACCTACACCAATGCCATCAGTGCCAAATCCACCAATGGCATCAGCACCAATGGCATCGGTGCCAACAAGACAAGTTCCAGCAAGACCGCTATCGCCTTCATCATCATCACCTTCCCCACCCCCTCAGGCTAAAGCTGCAGAAGATCCAAAATCATCATACAATAAAATGCTTGAACTTTTAAGACCAAAAAGTTACGCTGTTTCAACACCTTCATCTTCTTCTGAAGATGAATTGGCAGCCCTTGCTGCAGCAAAACCCAAGCCTTCTCAGCCATCAGCAGTAACTCGCCCCGCTATATCAACTGCCCCGCCACCAATTACATCTCCTCCAGCTGCACCAGCCCAAGCCCCACAGGCATCATTCTTTTCAAAACCTGCTGCTCCGCCAGCCGCACCAATTTCAAGTCTTTCAAAAATTCTATCCCAAAATCCTGGAAAAGATGATTCTGATGATGACTTTTTCAATTAATTAAATAAAAATTTAAAAGTTTATATTTTTATTGTATTTCCAAAAATCAAAGTTTAAGCATTAATTTCTTTTAATTGTTTTTTTAAAAAATAATAAAACATTCAAAAGAATTTTGTTATTGCAGGTACAATTTTTTTGAAATACTTTGAAAAAGTAAAAATACAATTTTTAAACAATAAAATAGAATTCTTCCTTTTTTTGAATAAAGAAAAAAGTTAATTTTATATTGCACAATCGTAAATTATTGAAAAATTACTGTATTCGTTTGGTTTTTAGTTTTTTTCAAGAACAAAGAGACTGAAATTGTTTGTGCTTGTTGTAGTTTTTTTGAAAGCAATTGCGAAGGTGGTGGTGTTTTATTAAGTGAGGGTGGAAGTCTAAGTATATAATAATGATAGATACAAGGAAATAAATTTAAGGCTTTTAAAAATGTTTCAATGAAAACGATTATTATTTTTGTAAATCTATAAATATTTTAATTTGATGGTTGTGCTTTTTAAGAATAAAAATAAACAACGACTTGAAATTCAGATTTTTTTAGGTTTATTTTTGCCCTGAGGGAAATCTGGGATAATTTTGTTTTTTTGTATAAATATGTAAAAGGGCACGTTTTAAAAAACTTTTTTATTTAAATTACCTATTTTTGGGGTATCATAGAAGGCATTGTTATGGGTTTGCTTTTCCAGAAATTTATCAAACTTATGTTTTTGTCCCTGTTCAATTTTATCTCAAAAATGTTTCATGTTTATCCTTAGGTCTCACGACGATAGTAGTTTTGAAAGAATTTGCCTGGACAAAAAAGATTGTCAGGGTAGTGTCGCACAAACATGAAAATCAGGGATCTTTAATCACTGCCTTCTTTAAACATTTAAATTAGTTCATTTATTTTTTAATTCCATTAACATAGCCTCCATTTTAACTACATCATTTTAAGTTACTGTCATTTGTTTAATTTGATTAATTTATTTTAATTAATAAAAAATGTCTAGATAGAATCATTTGAAACTTTTAAATTCACCGAACCATAAACATTTTTTGGCATTTAAAAAACTGAAATTTTTAATCTCGAAAATTCAGTTTCAATCCCAAAAATTTTGATTGTCTCTTTTATTTTTTTGTTAAATGAGGTAATTGTGGTTCCAAGAAATTTCTGGGTGATCTTTTAAAAATTTAAATAATCATATTTGACGATGTTTGTCGTAATCTTTTATGAATTTCTTATTATTCATTTTTACCGTGTTTTTCCGGAAGTAATAAATGTTTCACGTGACCTAAATGACCGGCTGCTGTTTCGTTCTTTTAAAACTTTAAAAATTTTATGTAGTCTTCACATGTCTCATGCCATAATATGTAATATGTAATAATAATGATACTATTATTTGGTCATATTCAATTAATAAAACACATAATTCTTAAAACCCCCTTTTTCTAAAACTTAAAAGGCATGTGTTTTGTTTTGAAAAAAAAATTAAACAAAGTTCACACCAAAAAACTAAATTGTGAACTTTTCAATTTGACCTTTTAATTTACAACTTTTTTGGGTACTGTATTCAAAAACTCATAATTTATAGATATAATTTTCCCACATCTTTTGTCTAGTTTAAGGGAAAAAATAGATTTTGTACTTTGAATGACGACAATAATAATTTTCTGGAATTAACAAAAAAAATATAAATACATTCTTTGCAAAAAGAAAATGACCTAAAAATTCTTTTTTTAGTTTAAAAATAAAAAATAAAGTATAAAAGTGTAACACAAAAAAATAGTTAATTAATTGTTATATAAGTGCAGTAACAAAACTCCCATGTGGTCATTTTTGACGACATCATTATCAGTGTTGAAAAAAAAATTAATGAATTGGGTTTTGTATTATTTTTGAGCTACTTTTTTATGGTGTTGTTTTTGATGAACGTAAAAAGAAAAGCTTTAAAGCATTGAAAAAATAAAAAAAAAATTGTACCACGAAAAAAAGGAGGTAATGAAAAACATGACGTCTATGGATAATGTAATAATTTTATTTGTAATTTATGATACAAACAAGGAAATGTAACACTGATGTTTTATGATTACTAGAAATATGTCTCTTTCAAAAAAAAATAAACATGTGATTTCTTTGATGTTATGTAAATGTAAATGAATTACGGTAGTTTTAAGCCTTAATAAAATTTCATTTTAAGTTTATTATATCATTTTAAAAGATTTTTACGTTAAATAATTTAAATTTATTTGTTTGTAAACATAATTGTTTTTTCTTCAAAAAACATATTTAAGGACTGTTTTGAAATTTAAAATCTGAGAAAAATGGTCATCTATTTTTTTGCAGATTTAAGGTTAAAAACTTTATTAAAAAGGTTTCATAGTTTTTGATACAAAAAAAAGTAACAAAACATTTTTTTGTAACAAACTAATGTTTTAAAGAAACAGAAAGCCAAAGATACAGAAAAATTGTATTTTTGGCTTTATGATTTTCTGATACCTAATATTTTTGCTTTTGCTTATTTTGTATCTTTCATTTTCAATTATTTGAACTTCGAGATACAATATTCAAAAATGTTTTTAACAAATTTTTTTGAATCTTAATTTTATTGTTAAAGGAGATCTATTATTTGCTGCAATTTTGATTTCGCAAGAACTTTCGCGAAGCTGAAAGTAATTGAAAATCAGGAACTTTTGCTTATTTCAAAAATTTTTTAACATTAAAATAAGAAAGTTCCTGAATTTCAATAACTTTCAGCTTCGCGAACTTTCTTGCGAAATCAAAAAAAACAGCAAATGAAAATATCTCCATCAACAATAATATTTAAGGCTTTTGTATTTTAATATAATGGAAGCTATAACCCGCTGATTTGAATATTTTACGGAAGTCAAAATTCGATTGCTTTGTAACACCTTGGATTTATTTTTAAAAATAATTAACTATAACTTTTTTTATAGTTTTCGCTTGAACATTCTTTCTTTTTCTAAAACAAAAGTGAGGGGTTTATCTTCTTCCTTTTTTTGTCTACTACCTTCACCTCAAGATTTTTTTTCCATTCAGTAATTAAAATATTACTTACTTTTGAAAACCTTGTAGTTAATTTTAATTAAAAACTCAGATTCCTCGAATCCATTTAAAATTATTTTTTTTATCTCCCTCTCATTCATTTTTTAACTCCGCATTTAAATTTGACCTCCAATCTTTTCAACAACTGTACTAAAATTAATTTTTTTTTAAATTAGTATTTTTTTACAATAATTTCCGCAATTTTATCCTTCATTGCACCATAAAAAGATAATTTTTTTAAATTTAAATTACTTCCTTCCCTTTTCTTCCGCTACCGTAATCATTTGTATTAAAAAGAATTTTAACATTTCTTAGACTTCTTCTTTAAGTTCAACAATTAACTACATTTTTAATTACTACTTTAAAATATTTCTATTATTTAAATAAAAAATGTTTAATTAATAATCTTTTTTAAAATGAATACAATTTTTTAAATTTTATAAAAATTGTTTTAACATTTTTTTTTCATTTTTTGTATTACAGGATGATTACCACGCACAGTAATAATAATAATAACAATATTACTGTATTCGTTTCAAGATATCCCTAATTATTTGTAATTTGGCACTTTTTTGACTAGACATTTTTTGTTGATTGCTTTTTGGCACTTTTTTCTGTGCCGTACAGTTTTTTTAAGCTGCTTAAAAGTTTTAAGTTAAAAGATTTTTATGGAAGAGAACATGTGAAATTTATTTTGTAAAAGTAAAAAAAAGAAATATAAGAGGACAAATGCACTTTTTTCTTGCTTGCTTGCTAGCTTGCCTAAGGGGCCATATATTACGGTTACTGCTTTACCTTTTCATTCTATCTTTTTTTTACTTTTAACAATTTAATTTAGCTAACTAGAAAAGGAAGGAAAGAAAGAGGGAGGGAGGACAAAAATTTTAAGAAAAAAGAAGAAGGAGCAATTACTCACTTTTTTTTATATTTATTAAACTTTTAAAAGAAAATTAAAGAGAGAAAGTTTTTTGACCAGCCATGTGTGTATCAGATGTTCTATGGTCTGGAAGAAATAGAAAGAAAAAGAAAGAAGGAAATTACAGGTGCCATTAAAATCAAAAATGTGGGAGGGGAAGAAGAGAGAAAAATGGGTGGGTAAAATTTGAATGAGGGAATGTTTCATTTGGTTGTGAAACATGAAAAAGAAAAAAGCCTATTTAAATAGCTTCCGATTCTCATGTTTTTAGATGGCACTTTTATAAAATGGGGAAGACTAAATAAGAGGGTGAATTACAGTAACCCTGGTAGATGTTTATTAGCTAATACTGGCACTACAGTAACTTTGAAGACAAGTTACTATAATTTATAATTCTCGTGTTTATATTTATCGTTCGAAATATTTCATTTCAAATCCAGACTTTAATAAAATTTCGGAGATTTTAATTTTGTTTTGAAATAAAATGTTATTTTTAAAGAAATTCTTTAATTTTTAAGTGTAATTTTATTTCCATTTTATTGCCAAATAATTTGCAAAAATATTTTTTTTCAAGAGCAGAAATTCAGTTTTTATCCAATCCTTTTCGTGCTTATTTTTTATTCAAATTTTAGTTTTTACTGTATTTCTTAAAAACTCATCCAATTTAAATTTAGTCCCAAATTCAGTAAAATGTCACAAAATCTCAAAATTCAAATTTAAAAACTTCACAAAACTTGAACATTTTTTCACTTTTTCTCTTTAATGACCTCAAACTGTCCTTATTATTTCATTTTTAAAATCTGTTTTTTTCCATCTATTAAAAACCATATGATTAATATTAAAAATAACTATCTCAATTTCTCTATTTACGTAAATACTATTACTGTATTTATCTCCCCTTCCACATCATGTTGCAATAAAACACCTGCATCTTTTCCCCTCTGGCATCAGACAAAAAATGTATTAATATATATATTTTTTCTTGAAATTTGTTCTTTGATTTTTTATATTTATTTGTAACTGTTTTTTTGGCCAAAAAAATATTTTATTGTTTAATATGAATTTTGCAGAATTTTTTATGCATGCATCGTCTACCACTTCCACGCCGTCCACGTCTACAGTAACCTCGCCCCCGCAGACATCTTTCATTCAAGCCTTTTCTGCTGCCTCTTCAGCATTTAGTCAATTTTCATTTCTGCAATCTCAAATTATGACTGCTTCCTCGTCATCGCCAACTACGCCAACCCAGGGCGATCAAAGATATCGAGATAAACGTAGTCGAAATAATGCCGCAGTAAAAAAGTGTCGAGAAATCAAGCGTAAACATGAAAGAGAAACAATTGAAGATTTGGCGAAAGAGAAGAAAAAGTTTAAAGAATTAACCGAGTAAGTTTTAGGCTTTAAAGCACTTTTTCCATTTTTTGGGTCTCGTAACGAAAACAGATTTGAATGAATTTGTCTTTACAAAAAACCCTGATTGTCAAGTTCATGCTGAAAAAACCCGAAAATCAGGGATTGAAAAATAAGTAAACCGTTGCCTCATTTAAATTAGTTCAAATTTCGTTTTTCTCAACCTGATCCCTGAAACATGTCTTGCTACGATAAATTTTTACAGTAACCCTTTTTTCAATTTCAGACAACAATATCTTCTTGAAACAGAAGTAAAAATTATTCAAGAGCTGATACCGTATTGCAAAAATAAGCGCTCAGAAACTTCACTGCCCCCTCCAGACAAGTAATTAATTAATTGTATTAATTTTGTATAAATTTATATGCATTAACTATTTTTTTGTAATTTAATAAATATATTTATTTTTTATACACCCAAATTTTAATACATTAAAAAACAATCTTTTAAAAAGAGTATTAGAAAAAAATTTCTTAAGGCACGTTTAAAATAGTTAGTAAAGAACAAAATTCCTGCACAAAAATGATAATCCATCAACATAAAAAGAATCATTGTTAAATTCAATCCCCTTTGGATATGTTAGTAAATGTTAATAAATAGGTTTTATTAAATTGTTCAATTTGAACAAATACATATTAGATTCTGAATCTTTCTTTCAGATATCAGAATCCACCAATATCATCCAATTCAGGTGGTGGAGGTTGAAATGATGGATGTTTGGCTTCAGTATGTGCAACCAAATCTTCACAAATATCCAACAATTCTCTTTTTTCAGCTTCCAAATTTTGAATTGTTGTTTCATGAGATCGAATTGTCATTTCTTGTTGGCGAACTTTAAATCGAAGTGTAACAGAAGAATCTTCAAGATCCCGATTTATTCGAGTTACAGCAACATCAGCTCTAAAAAATTGTCACTTAAATTACAGTACCCCAAGTTTATATATAATCTTACTGTAGCAACTCTTCTTCAGCATCAGCAAGCAAAGAATTGTAACGATTATGTAATTGATAAATAAGGGAATTTGTTTCTTGTTCTTCATTTTGGATATGTTTAATATGTTCAGAATGGGATAACTCTTTATCCATTAAAAGTTCTTGTTGTCGGATAATTTCTCTTAAAGATCTCATTGTTGCAGATGCATGTTCACGAGATTGATCTCGTTCTCGAATAAGTCGTTCCATATCAATCGGGGAAAGTGCCGGAGGGGTTTGGGGTCGACTGGTTGGTTGTGAAGCTGATGCAGCATTGCTCTTTTCAAAGGCTTGCTTCAATTCAAGTAAAGCTTTGGTTTTGGCAAGGGACTAAAAATTGGTGTTGTTGAAATTTAAGAACTTATTAAAAAATAAATTTGTGGTAAATTTCTGTAAAAAATGCTTACTGTAACCCTTAAGTTTCTGATATATTAAAAATTACGATTTTTAGAAATTTAAAAATCTCCTATAAAACTTTCAATGCTTGTGGTTAAAACTACAGTATCACTTTACCACACTGAAGAAAATTTAATTTGTAAAAAAATAGAAAAAATTTTTAGTCAGCAGTTTTAGTAATAATTTCCGGTAAAATTTTAATTAACTTTTAAAATTTTGTTACATTTAATAACGAAATAATAAGCTTTTCTAATTGCTGTCTACTGACTAATTAATTACACATGCTTGACTGCCTTTTTTCTTACCCTTTCATTCTCCGCTTTCCATTGAGACTCTTTTTCAATTGCATATTCTGTAAGGCGCTTCTGTAAAATAGTCATCAATGCATCAGGTGGTGAATCAGCAAGTTCATTGATGATTGCCGCGATTTCTTTTGCAATTACATTTTCAGGTGATGGAATTGTGACAGTATTATGCCGGACATGATAAGTTCGACGACGATCTTTTCGATTTCCATCTTCATCAAGGGATCCAGAGCCAGATGAAGATGAACAACTTTTTTCATCAGTTTCAACATTCTTTAAAATATTATTTTCTGCAGCCGTAAAGGCTTCCAAAGAACTTTTTGAGCTTTCATTTGTGTCTGCTTGAATGGGCTCTACAATAGCTTCAGCATCAATAACCTCCTTTGCAGCAGCAGCAGCTTCATCTTCTTCTTTTGGCAAATTTAATGGTTGAGCAATTTCTTGTGGGGGTTCATTAGCTTGAGGGGAGCGCATGTTATGATTGCTTAAAAACTATATTATAGCATCAAATCTCAGAGATAAAGATAAACAAACTTTTCGCTTTTTCCTTCTAAAAGATGTTTAATACTATGCATTGGGTCACCTGGTACAACTTCAGAATCTTTTATCTCAATATCCCCAATTTTGTGACTTAATTTTTCAACATCTTCAGCCTTAGGATTTTTGTCATTGGATGGATCACTTATATCACTGTGATTTACCATTTCCATTGATTCATCACTTTGGTGATTTGATGAATCTTCATTTTCAACGTCATCTCTGTAAAAATTATTGTTGTACTTTTATCGATGACTTATTCGTTTTTTTTAATACAGATACACCAAAAACTTACTCAGGTAATCCATCTTCCTTAGTAAAAGTTTTATCCATAATTGATCAGGGAAAGGACTGGATAAACTTATCGCTTTTACTAACAAAAAATGAACACTTTGTACAAAATCGATACAAAAAATGTCAACAAGCAATCATAAGATTTGTACGGATACAAACAACGTGCATAAAAACAAGATCACATCAATGAAGATCGAATCACTTTTTTCCTCGGACACATATAGCCAAAAAATCAAATTTAAAATCAAAAAAGCGGGAGGCTTTGTTTAAAAAAATTATTTTTGTTATCCTTTTTTGGTTGCTTAAATAAACTTGTACTGTGGATGGTAAACACATTTAAACAGTGCAAAATAAAGCTTTTTTTATTATTATTACAACGCAGACGTTTGATAAAAAATTAAACAATTTATTTTCTTCAATAGTCTGATTTTCTTGGTATTTAGTTGTGACCTACAGCCACCGTCGTTTGTTCCAACCTTGCCTGATGGACCATGAGTCCCACTTCACCCATTGGTTCCATCTCTTATTTTTTTAAAAGAAGAAATTGAGGAAATTTTATTTAAACAATAAATGATTATTTTTGCAGTATACGGTATTAGAAAATCAGACGGTATCATTTTTTGATGATACTTTTTTTTGTAAAAAATTATAATTAAAATGTCAGACGGTATCATTTTTTGCACAATTATTTTTTTCATGGATATGAGCAGAGGATTTAAAAATCAGACGGTATCACTTCATCATACGGTTTTAAAAGAGAAATATGCACTGAAAAAAATCGGTGACGCAAAATGGGTTTTTTTTGTCACCGCACCGACGTTTAAACTTTATGTGGACTTTTTGAAGACTCAATTTATGCCTAATTTTGCTCAGTTTTGAAAAATATGGACAATTTTGATCTTTATAAGATCGGCAAATGCCAAAATCGACCTGTGACGGTGACAAAAAAACCCAATTGCGTCACCGATTTTTTTCAGTGTGTGATTAATTAAAATTATCCAATGTTGCAAACTTTTTTAATTACTCTTTTCTTCGGAGCTGAAAATGGAATATCTTTAAATTAAAATTTCTATTGAATATTAACGGGAATGATGAAATTGTATATTGTTTTTTACCAAATTTTAAAATAATATCATATTATATTCTTTTGAGTAAAATTTTAATACAGATTTATCAATTTTGACAACTGTTTAAATCAAATTTTTCAGAAGCACAATATTACTCAATTCGACAAAAAAACTACAGACAATCATTTTAAACAAAGCAAATCATTTGTGTTAATGAAACAATTATAGTCACAAACCATTATACAAAATAAATTAGAATGTTAATCAATCAGACGGTATCATATGTTTTACTAACACTGTTTTTATTGGGGCCTTATAGATATGTCAAATTGCCAGATGGTATTTTTATACAATCATGTTTTCTAACGGATATGAGCAGCGGATTTAAAAATCAGATGGTATCACACGTCTTTGTTATACTGTTTTTAAAGGAAAAGTCTTTTTATGGATATCCCTTTTTTCTCTGCGAGCGAATCAATGTTGGATTGGCGTTAAAAAAAGAATAACAAAAATGATTTATTTGCAGCAGAAAAGTAGTTTGCAAAAAAATGTCTCATCAAATAGTAGTTTTTGAATTCAAAATAATAGCTTTATTATTATTATTTCAACACAGATATTTAATAAAAAATTTTGCAAATTATTTTCTTTGATATTGGGTGCTTCTATTTTGTTCACAGTGCCCGCATCCACCGGGACTGCCTGGTGATCCCCTGGGGCCTGGGGCCCCATGAGGTCCAGGTAAGCCATCAGCTCCTTTTTCACCGGCATCTCCAGGAGGGCCAACTGGTCCAGGTCTACCAGCTAATCCATCTCTGCCAGGAGGGCCAGGTGGACCTAAAGGTAAAGGATAAATTTTGAACAAACTATGAATAAAAGTGTTACCTTGAGGTCCAGGTGCACCAGGAGGTCCAGGAGGGCCAGGGGGAGCTGAATTAATAAGTTCACCAGGTGGGCCAGGAGGTCCTTTGTCACCGGGCTCGCCAGGCTGTCCTTGGGGTCCAACGGGGCCAGGTGGACCTGGAACTCCTGGGGTACCGGGACGACCAGGTGTTCCTGCTTCGCCTTGAGGTCCGGGAAGACCTTTTGGGCCTGGTGGGCCAGGAGGTCCAGGGGGACCTGGAGGGCACTTCTAAAGAGGGTTTATGATGATTCTAATAATGCTTTGGTATTATTCTTACTTGACATGGAGGTTTTGGTGGAGGTCCAGGAAGCAAAACTCCTTCTCTGCCTGGTGGTCCAGGGTTTCCAGGACGGCCTGGGGCGCCAGGTCGACCATCACGTCCAGGAGGGCCTGGTGGACCAGGTGGTCCACGTTGGCATGTGCAACAACTTCCTGGTGGTCCAGCCATTCCATTTGTTCCCGGGGAAGATCCCACAGGGTCAGCATTATATCCTTCAAAGGCTTGACGCTTTGTTCGATTTCCCATAATTTCTGGGAATCCTGTAGCAGCTTGAAGTTGAACCATTTCTCTCCACATATCTCTTGATCTGGTTTTACAGAATGTTACTTCATCAGACATATATGATTGAACTCGTTGAACATGATTATACACTAATGGAAGAGTAATAACACATGCAATAACAGAAACAGTTGTAAAAGCAATGGCACAAAAAGCAATTGGCTTTAGAGATTTTCTTGGAGAAGTACCATACCCGCTTCCAGGGGGTACTTCAGGACTTTGCATTTTTCTGTTAATTTTTTAAGAAAAAAACAGAAAAATTATATCAAGTCAGTTTCAAATGTTTTATGGAAAGAAAGACTAAATGATTTTTTCATTTTTGAAAAACAATAAGTAGGTGATCGGAAAACCGTTTATGACCTGGTTTCCTTTTCCTTCTTTTACGCAAGATACATGCCTGAAAAAAGAAGAAGATATTCGGTGGGTTAAAGAAGAAGAAAAGACACCGCCTAATGACTTTAAAAAAAGGATGCAAAAAAGAAGAAAAAGAAGAAGAAGGTGACACAATATTAAGGTCAAATAAAGAAAATAAGATTAAATTTAAAAAATGCAGAGAAATAGAAATTTTTATGAATCCTTTTTCAGAAAAAATGAATAAATTTATCATTAAAATATGATAAGCTTTGTGATAAACAGAAATCACAAAAAAAAATCACACACAAAATTTTTGTGACAAAATCAAATTCAACGGGAATTGTAAAAACGTCAATCACAAAACAACTCAAAAAGCATTTGCAACTTTTTCATCGTTTTTTTGATCACAAAAAGAACAAAGCATTTGGAGGACATCGATGTTGGTCGATTTTATCACTCAAATTTTTGCTTGTTACTCAAGGCGAGATGGCCGAGCGGTCTAAGGCGCTGGTTTAAGGCACCAGTCTCTTCGGGGGCGTGGGTTCGAATCCCACTCTCGTCAGCTATCATTTTTTTAGTTCCTTATTTTTTGTTCAAACTAACTATCTGACAACACAAATTTGCATATATTATATCAAA
Source organism: Panagrolaimus sp. LJ2414 (assembly GCA_024447195.1). NCBI lineage: Eukaryota > Metazoa > Nematoda > Chromadorea > Rhabditida > Panagrolaimidae > Panagrolaimus > Panagrolaimus sp. LJ2414. Next base: position 12,476,299 of record JAMRXY010000008.1, read on the forward strand.
TGTTTTTAATCTTTTTAAACTATTAAAAAAGTTGCATCAGTTTCATTTTTGTTGAAAAAATTACTTTTTTTCTTATACCAAAATGCAAATGTATTTTCGTCTTTTTCTCCTTCGTTTTTTCTTCAGCGTTCAAAAAAAGCAAATTTTCGTAAGAATCAAATTACATCTTTGAAATTATTCTTTGAAGATGAAAAGAAGCAGCTAGTTCTTCCGCATTTTACAAAAATCTCTTTCTTCTTTGACAAAAATGAGAAAAGTTTTTCTTTTTCTTGCGACTTCAAAAGCTAAAAAGAAAGTATCTTTAAACGTGGTTTACAAGCTAATATAAAATGACCAACAATAAAAAAAACTTGTAAATCTGGTCTTTTCCTTTTAAAAGATAAACAGTAATATGATTTAAAGCTTAAAGTAAATAAGACTTTGATTTGCTTAATTTGTGTAACATTATACCCTTAGGGCTTGTAATAGCACATTTGGTTACTTCCTTTTTAATGAAAAAAATACAACAACTTTGATAACCTTCGTTTTATTTTTTGCGATCTGTTTTATAAAAATCTATAATCTTTAAAGCAAACAAGAGTTTTAAAGAAAAAGTACAAAGTTTTTCTTTTATCCTTTTTTAAACTTGTTTTTTTCTTTTTTTTTCAAGGTTTTTATTGCTGTATTTTGCGGTATTTATTTTTTGCAAGTATTGTCCCAAATCATGAAAAGTATTATGTTTGTGATTCAATTTTGATTTTGATTGTAATAAATTTTATATTTTTTGTCTGCAAAAAAATTATTGAACTTTAAATTTAAAAAAAAGAAAATTGTAATTTTTCAAAAATTTACGTGTCTGATTTAAAGTTGTATAAATAATTTTTTGATATTACAATATTTTGAAATATGATGACAAATTTTAGTTTTATTTATTTTTTATTATTTAAAAACATATTTTGGGATACTGTAATGTCACAGAGCATTTAAAAACCACAACAGCTGTTTTTTTGAACGATTTTATTATCTTTTTTTTAAACTTTAACCACCCCCATTTTTGTATGCTACTTTTTTCATCTTTGATCTACAAGCATTTGCTCATTTTTATGGTGGAGTCATTGAAACTTGCAATTGTTCAAAAAATATTATTTTCTGCAAAGTTTTTTTTGATCTTTTCAAACCTTTTTTTTAGTCATTCTTGAAGCGTATCACCTTTCACACACTTTTTTTGAGACTATTTTTTTCCAATTTTTACGTCAAAGAAAAGGTTAAAATTTTTTAAAATGAGAAGAAATTTGATATTTTTGTTGGAATTAGTTTTTTCAAAAATGGTTTTTTGTAATTAGTTTTGTTTCGTATAAAATAGAACGAACGAGTTTAATCTTTTTGAACCATCTTTATTTGAAAAGTTTAATTTTCATTTTTCAAAATTGGTGAAATGTAAACCCTAAAACCAAAACTACTCTTTTCGAGGAAACATTGGAGCATTGTCCCAGATGAAATAGCCTTTTAATTAGGTTTTTAATAATTCAAACATTTGTTGTCTCAGTTTAAATTTTTTTGGGAGTTTGTATTCTTCCATTATGGACCCTCAAATTGTTATCAAGTGTGTGAATTAAACTAGATAAGCTTTAAACTTTGTGTCTTAATTCATAATCGGGATAGATAGAAATGTTTCTGTAACGTTAATTTCATTCATGTAAACTTTAAACCCAAAATAAGTTTATTTTTAAAAAAATTTTTTGGATGTTAAATTACCAAACGTCATTTTTTGGCCATTTTTAAGCATTGTTTGAAAAGCTAACAATCAATATTCATTTTCCAACCTTCCCTCTTTTTGTCTCCATTGAAAAAACCTAAAACCCCTTTCACGAACCCAAAAATACATATCCCTTTCAAAGATACATACTCCCTCAAAATGGATACTTTTTTTAAGGATCCCATTTATTTTCTTCTCCCTCTTCTTTTTTAAAGACACTTGCTTTTTTTTAGGGTTTCATTTCCAACAAAAAAGAGGTAAATTTTCTTGACCAAAAACGAGAGAGAAAAAAAGAAAAATTCATCCGAAAATGTAACTTCTTTTTTTTCTTGCTTCTTCTTCACCTTCAATTTTTCAAGTTCACACGCGGCTTCGATATCCAATCCCCCTCCTCCTCGTCATTTTTTTTGTTGAAACTGAAACGTGTTTTAAAACTTACTTTTCCCTTCCATCCATAGTATGGATTCCATACACATCACTTTTTTTATTTTGTTTGTTTGGGCTTTTTTAAGTGCAATTACGTTATTTTTATGGCTAATTTTAACTGCTACTGCTTTAAATTTTTATTCAAATTTTCTTTTGTGTTTCAGGTTTAATAAAGTAAAAAATGATATGGTTGCGATATTTGTTGGTTACGGTATTATTGATCGTTGGATGTTTTGGATGTGAAAAAGGTTTAACACAATTACGGTATAAGCAGTCATTAGAATTGATGCAATGTACCCCAGTTGTTGAAGTAAGTAATTTTTACAGTAATTTTAAACACAAAATTTTTTGGTGGTTCTGTAAGTTTTTGGAGTGATCAATAGAATAACCACCCTGATCAGGGCTATTATATTTGATGAGTTTTCTCCAAATTTTTTACTTAAAGTTGTTAGATTAGCATCAATATCCCCTTTTCAGGGTCAACCAGATCCCTGCCGAGACCTTGCTGGCGGAGGTGATGCCCATTGTCAACCGGATCCAACTCGAGGACATATCTGCTGCGGTTCTCCAAATCTTCTCTTTGAACTGTTAACTGGAAATTCTCCAACAAATTCCCTCGTCTGGCAAGCCCTTCATTTAGACCTTAATAAATTTGCGCAACTTCATAATCATCAAGGCTTCTATCCTGGAGAGAATCCCATTCAAGATGACCCAATTCCAGAAGAAGAAACACAAACAAATCCACCTCAAAAATTGATAAAGCCAATGCAAACTGCAAAACCTTCTTCAAAAAAGATAATCGTAAATCGAGAGAAACCACTTCCATCAATGCCTCAGGCGATGACTGGTTTAAAGAATCGAATTCGAATTGGACCATTAAAACCAAAAAGTTATGTCACAGAAAATGGTCCAATTTTGTCACTACTTTCAACAGGGCATTTTATTCCTTCTCTTGGCTTTAAAGCAACCTATTCTGCGCCATCTACAGTAGTCCACTTACAAGATGGTTCCTGCTCTATAATAATTAATACTGGACTTCCGATGCAAAGAAATGACCTAAAATCTGCGTTACAATCAAAAAATATTTTTGGACAAAACTTTAATTATACCGTAATCACATCCACCCAGCCACAGTATATTGGGAATATAAATCTCTTCAATTCTGATGCTCTGATCCTTGGAACTTTAATAACTCGAGGAACAAAGATAACTTCTTCGCCGTTAAAAGTCTCCAATATTGTAAAATTATGCTCTCCAAATACTTTATTAATTCAAACCCCGGGGCCAACAGAAGATTCAATTACCGTAATCGCCCGAAATGTCCCCGGCATGGGTACTGTAGCTATTGGAGGCTCACTTTTTATTCAAGATGATAATCTTAATCGTGTTGATCAACCCTTCACTTCTGATGTTGTGGCATTGTTTGAATCTCGGCGAAAAGTTATCTGTGAAAGTGATTGGATTGTGCCAGGGCATTCTGTGCCAATCCCAGTTAGTAATAAACTTAAAGTTGATGTTGAATGTTAAAAATAATTTTTTGATTGATAGATTTTATATTGGTGGATAAAATAAATCCCATATTGGGATTTGATATATCCACAAAAATTGCCGAAAGTTACGTTCCACGCATGAATGTGAAAAAAAATGATTTATCAGAGCTCCAAAATTTTATGATAATTTATATGTATTGTGCCATGGTAAATATGTATCCCTAGAATGTTGTTATGATAGACCGACGGGTATTGTTTTTTTTCTCTTGATTCTGTAAAATTGTATACTGTATATTTACTGCATTTGTTTAAAGTGTTAAAAAATAAAGTTAAAAAGAATTACAACTTTCTGATGTTTTTTTGACAATTGAAGTCATACTGTACAACAGCATTTTTTCAATTACTGGAATCCACTTCTGATTCCGGAATGATAAAAACGGCAAAAAGTTTAAAAGGATAAAAATGAATTTAAAATTGCATTTTTTTATATTTTTTTAAATGTGAGAATACAAAAACGATCAATTTAATTTATTGCAACAAACAAAGAAAAGCAGCACCATTTTTATTATAATTCATAATCACCTTTTCGAATTTTTGTTAATGTATCTTCATTGATCAAATATTTGCAAGAAGTTGGCATTTTTGTTTCAACAAAATTCTTAACCAATGAACCACTTTCTTCAATGTAAGCAGCCAAAAAATGGAAGGGTTTCAAAAGGGCATCCTAGAAAATTAAGAGTTTTAAGTTTTAAGTTTTATCAGGGTTTTTTGTTAGGTAGCGGATTACTGTAGTTATCAAAATGAATCAACAGTATCTTTTTGATTTTTCCAAAAAAAACTTACAACGAACATTCCCCCAGCTCGATGACAAACCATATTCATTTGATCTCGAAAACATGGTAAATAACATTCGGCAGCTTTACAAATTGGACCAATTTTTCCAAGAACTTTTACCATATCTGAAAAGGAATTATTTCCAAATGTTTAAATTATTACTGTAGCTTTTATCAAATTACAGTAATAAAAAATTAACAACTTACCACCACCATGATGAGCAAGGTATTGAATTTGTGGATCATGTGAGACATCAGCAATTGATTTAATCATTTGACATTTTGCATCGCATGCTAAAAAAAGGAAAAGATACGGTAATAAACGGATACTGTAATTAAAGAGATAATTCATGATGGTTTAAAAGTTCGACCTCTAGTTTCTCAAACATGTTTAAAAATTACTTTATGTTGAAAAAAACTATGCAATTAAAGTTGTTATTCTTTTACAAAAAAATTAGTCAGTTCTTAATCATCCCCTTAACAAGTTGGATAATTTTGGGGGTTAGTTTTCGTTCCTTGAAAATGAGCTTTTGTGTACTTTTTTTGTACCTAACTAAAAGTGCCATTGACAATTAAATACAAAATACAATACGGTGGGCTGCTATTTTTCTATTGTGTAGTTAAATGAATACAAAACAATAATTACTTGGTAGTTCTTCTTACTTCCTCGATAGAATAACAATACATTTTGTTAGACGAAAAGCTTTTATGAGGGATTTATGAATTCCGCTTTGGCTATGAAATGAAACGCAGCTTTCATAGAACAATGTTTTAGGTTTTTTAGTCTTTCTAACGACAAAAGCTATTTCCCCAGAGGGGATTAAACATGTACCCAGACTACTGTAATCCAAGTATTCATAGAATCTTAGTTCAGGTCAAAGTCTTTGTTCAAAATTACAAAAGCTATTTCCCCCGCGAGGATTAAACATTTACCCAGACTACAGTAACCCGAAAATAATGCCCAAAAACTAACCATTAGCTTTTTCATCCAAATGTTGTCTTAAACAAAATCGATTCTTTTCAATATATTTTCGTTTTCGAGTACAAATATTACTAATTCCAGAAGTGGCAACCCGATATACTCGATCATTGACACATGTTGGATTTGCTTCAATGCATTCCGTCGTATTTAAATATGATTCACATAAAATATCATAATGATCAATGGTATCTTTAAGTTCCAAAGCATTATGCAAATGTTGAATAAATGGATCAATACAAACATGGACACAATCCGGTAATCCCAAAGAAGCCATAAGATTCACAACATCAATGGCATCTGCATTTGCCCGGAGGGATACCGGTAAAAGACCTACAAAGAAGAAGATTAATTTTATAGATTTTGCTTTTTAAGAAGCTTAAAATAGAAATTAGTTTCTTGATTAAAAAAGTTATTAAATGTTTGAAATTAATAATAAAAAGCTAAAGATTTGTTACAAAATGTTAGGGGGATAAAGATTAAAAAAGGAATGCCTGGAGGCGATAAGAAAATAATCAGGAAATAAAAATTGTTTATTTTTAATTGAAATTTTAGAAACATGGAATCGAATGTTAAAAATAGGATTTTAAATTAAATAAGGCAACTTTAGACATGCTCCCTGAATTTTGTCTCGCCGCGAAAACAATGTTTTTTCGTTCCAAGACACAATTCAGGAGAGAACTTTAATAAATAATTACACAAAATTATCATAAACATCCCCAGAGGCATTTTAGTTTTTTATGTCAGAATTCGATTACTGTACTTTTGCATGCTTTTAATCAATTTTAGATATATTACAGTAACACAAAATTTCTCATCAAAAATTTTGAAATTTAACTTACCAAAAGCACCAGAAGCATGAATCAAAACTGCAAAAAAACAGAACACTTTCATCATTTTTTTATGATTGAAGAAAAAAATGATAAAAATCAGAAAAAGCACTTTTGTTTTAAATAAAAAATATTCTTTGGTTGTTTTTGCTTTTCATTTTTTTTTCCCGGCAAAATTAAAAACAAAAGTATTTCTTTGTTGTTTTTTAAATTCGTTGTCGGCGATGATGTTGTAATTTCTTTTTTTGTGTCGATGTTTTTAAATGATGACTAACTAAATGTGCGATTCGGAAATGTGATGGCGTTAAATGATGAAGGGAAATTAGCTCAGAGCTGAAGGCATTGAATCCCTGAAAAAATTACGAATGAAAAGAATAAAGTAGGCAAGGCAGCCGGTCAAGCCCGCAAGCTGGGTCGGGTCGGGCTGGGGTTTTGATTTTCAAGCATTTGGGAAACATTCTCTAAGGGCATCATCACATGAAAGTGAACAAAAATGAGAAAAATCTTGGCCCAGGACGAATATTTCAGATCCGGGCCGGGCTTTTTTGACGGCCTCGGTCCTGGGTGGTCTTTGAAAGAGTCAGCCCCTTGTCATATATGATTAAAGATTTTGAAAAACAAAGAAAAATATTTTGAATCGACACATTTTTTTGAAAAGATAAATTCTAAAGGGGATACTGTAGCATTTGACGTGGCCAAGGTCAAGTATCAAGTATTAACAAAAACAAGATTAATTACGACATCAAATATAATCTATTCTTTTTATAGAATTTAAAAGGTTTATTAAAAAGATATTTGATAATCCCAAAACAATGATGCCTTTTTTATTATGTCTAACATTCCATTGGACACGTCACATTTTGACAAATATGACGAAATTTTGTATTCCAAACATACACTTACTTCCATTGGTTTATCCATAAACCAAATTCGACTTAATTCCTCGGATAAAGCTCCTGCAAACATTTGATCCACATCATATGGCGTAAATCTTTGCCTGCCTTTTTCATCTCGGGTATCAACAGGCAGAATTCCAATTGATTCTAAACATTTTGCCATTGCAACATCCTCAAATTCCATATAAGAACAAAGTGTTTCATTCAAATATGCCTTTTCAATAAATAATTTTACAGCTGCTTTTGAAAGGACATAAACTCCCCCTGAATTATATCCATGCTTTAAATATGGCCGAAATCGAAATCCTAAATAATGTGGTTGGGTGGGATCAAATTTGGCAAGGTAGTGCCGAAGATTTTCAAGAAAAACATATGAATCATCATCAGCCTGAAATTAATTGAATTTAAAAAGAACTTTTTGAAATAGTTTTTTAAGTTAAATTTAAGAAAATTCTACATATTTGGTTTTTATTCATTTTTTTACATAAAACTTCGCAGAATCCTGATTTTCAGGATTTTCACGGCCATTAAGAACCATTTTATGCAAATTTTTTTCAGTTTCTTGCACAACTTAAGTCATATTTTTTACAAAAACAGTAGCCCAGTTTTTCTTCATTGTTAATGTGTGTTAAAAAGGATCTGATAAAACAATAAATCAATTAAATTAAAACTATAATTTTTATCGCTTGAATTTTATGGCTTCAGAAATTAAAACTTCTCTTTATTTTTGTCTCAAATTTCTTCTCTCATGTGTTTTCTGTTTTTATCCTTTTTGTACTTTCTCGCCACCACAATTTCATATATTTTTTCTTTGTTGCAAAATTTTAAGAAAGTTCAAATTCATAAAACATAAAAACTGCCCTTTTTGCAACATGATATAAAATTCATTCATTCATGCAACCTACGCTTAAAAATTTTTTGTAAAGTCAAGATTTGAACTTTTATTACAAAAAAACAGCTGCTGTTTTCAACAACTTTCAAAAACTGAAAAAAAATTTTGCAATTTTTTAGTTAATAATTTTTAGTGCATGAACTTTGAAGAGAAAAAGATTGTTTATTTGTAAAAATTTAAAAATATTTTTGGCAATAAAAAATTTGTTTTTGCTAAAGAGATTAAAAGCTATCTTTTTTATGGTTTCCAACGGGATTTTTAAAGATTGCAAAATGGGGGGATTTTTAAGAAATAGCAGAAGTGTATTTATTAGATAATAATCTAAAAGTGGATATATCGATAAAAATAAATGAACATGAAACATTGAAATTGTTTTTCTTCCGGATAAACGTAAGCTGTCATTTTCATCAGTGAGAAAATCTTTTTGATATTTTGTTACTTCAAAAATGGCGGATAATTTGATGCATTTTGTAATCAATTAATTAATCAATCAAATTACCCTGATCAGGGAAATTTGAGAAGATTATTGGTTCGGTACTGATTCCAAATGAGACCAATAACTTTCTATTATATCCCTGATCAGGGTTATTTGATCGATTAATTAATTGACTACAAAATGCATCAAAAAAATACGCCATCTTTGAAGTAGTAAATAGCAAAAAGAATTTTTTCGATGCTAAAAATGACAGCTCACGATTATCCGGAAAAAAAATTATCTCAATGTTTCTTGTTTATTTCTTTTTGTCGATATATCCATTTTTAGATTATTTTCTTTTCCATCAACCTTTCACCCCCTTTTATCAAATAATCAATAAAAATACTTACCTTTAAATACCAATCAAAATCTGCTGAAACTTTTGTAAAAGCAAAATTAAAAGCATAAATCGTTTTCCAAAAAAGTTCACTTCTTTCATTTGAAAAATTCCTAAATACTGCTGTTGCCGGAATTGAATTATCAACAGGTTCAGAAGTAAAAATTTCACCATGATCACAATCTGGTAACCATGTATTATTTACAGCTAACAACTTTGTGTCATGATTTTTTGGAGCTGACATTACCCAACAAAATATTGAACCCTTTTTTGGAAGATAATTCGCAGCTTTACTCCTCCATGGAGGAGATTTTTCAATTTTATGTAAAAATATTCGAAATTCATCAATTGATCGAATATTCGAAGAGGTGAAAGCAATTTTAAGAACAACAATTAAGGCAGCAATAAATAAACCCGTTTGAATTGCAACTTTAAGTGATAAAAAATTTATGGCACTTGCGGATACCGTAATCTAAAATTAATATGGGATTAATTTTTAATGGTCAATGTTGTCTAAGAACTTTGATTAAAAAGAATTTGTTAAATTTATTAATTTAAATATTTAAAGTTTTTCAGTTTTTGGACTACAGTAAAAATATCTGTTCAAGACCATATTTTTCTTTTGTCATTAAATATCGATCAAATTAATCATTAAAAATCACAAAACTTATAGAAAACGAAGGTTTACATATTTTTGATCCCTGATTTTCAGGTTGGTGCAGCACGAACCTGATAATCAGGGTCTTTTTATCCAGACAAATCCATTCAATTTTTTTCGTTACGAGACCCAAAAAAATACAAAACCTCCTGATAAATCCTAAAAAGTACCGTACCTCTTGAGACTTTGGAGCTGATAAAATTTGCATCTTTTTATAACTACACGTTTCAGCATTATTACTTTTCATACCCAAACATAAATTAAATATATTAATAAAAAATATAATTACTCTCTTTTATCCCCTCTTCTTATTCGTTTTTCAGCTGTTCATAAATTTATTTAAAAAAATGAATGAACACTCAAAAAAAATATGTATAAGCTTTTTACATATTAAAAAACATAAAAAAGGGATGAGAGATTTTTTTACATCGAAAAAAAACAGGGTTGAAAAAAAAGTATATAGAAACAAGAAAAAGAAGAAGAAGAAATTTAAGCCATTTCCAAGGAAACGACGCGCCCCATATTTTTTTGCTTCTTTTTTAAAAAAAAATGAATAAAAAAAGTTTCTATTCCAAAAAAAAAAGATGAAAGGTGCCATTTTTGACACCATATTTATTTTTTTGGAAAAAAACATAATTAAAACCTTTTTTTGAGAGAGATGATGATGATAAATGTATATTTGAAATTCAATACAGTCACTCTTTTTTGGAAATTTATGGAAATTTTTTTAAAAAAAAGTGATGTTAACTTTTTTCGATGAAAGCTGTATTTTTTGTTTTAAAAAAGCTAAAGTTATAATTTTGTTTTACCATTTTGGGAAAATTGAACCTTTTTTAAAATGAAAAATGTTTGTTTTTTTTAAAAAAAACTTACCGGAGGTTTTAAATAACGTAAAGAAGTTCGATGAAAGGTATACATTTTTGAAACGAAATAAATGTCTGAAATTTCTTGAAAAAATAGCTGGAAAAGGAAATGATCTCTAAAAAATGGCAGTCGGATTATAAGTTTAAAGCTGAAAATTTTATAAAAATGGTTGGCAAAAATATAGGAATTACGGCACGATTTAAAACAGTGAGAAAGAAGCTTATAGAATATTTAAAATCAATTCAAACGGAAAACAATATTTTACAATTTAGTAATATTTAAAATTATCCCAACTAGTAAATTTATTAAGTCCAACTAAAAAATTCTCTATCAAGTATAGAAATTATCAGACGCCTATTTTTTGTACTGTAAAAATTTTATTTGTTTATTATTTCAACGAAAAATAAAGTTTATGGCTTTTTATGAATGTGGTAAAATAAATTACTTGGTAAACAGACATATAAATCAAATTAAGCAAGCAAAATAAAACTATGATAATTTATTTGGGTCAAAGTTCAACATCAAAAAATTGCAGCAGATTGTTTTCTTATTTTCAAAAAAGAACACATTTACAAAAATTTTCAGGCACATGTTTTAACATATTTTTTTCAGATTAACTTGTGCAGAATTTTAAAAACTAAAACAATTTTGCATAAATTAATCAAAAATATTTTTTACAGTATTTTTGTAAACTTTAAAATAATACTGTAAACCCAGAATTTACAATCAAATGGACAAATGATAGTTAAAAGTGCACAAGCAAAATAAAATCGTGCCAATTCAACATTGAAAAAAAGATACAAATATAAATTTTTTTAAGAAAGTAAAATATAAAAATTTTCTTAAGCTAGAAAAAAATTATTAAAAAAGGATTAAAGAAATCTCAAAAAAGGGGAAGTTTCAGTCATAAACAAATTATCTCTCTCAGTCATATGGAAAATTGTTTAATTATATAATTTTGAAGTATATAACTTTAATTGTTGGAGAAGTGCCACAAAAAATTAGTAACAGAACTGTCACAAATTTCTATTTTTGTTTAATGTTAACTTTAAATTTATTAATTTCAACTTTAAATTATAGTATTCATTTATATATCATAAAAAATATTAAAAGTTTGATAACACCAAAAAACAAAAAACCGCAACAAACAAGAAAAATGCATTTTTTGAAAAAAGCCATTTTTTAAAATTTGAAATTTATACTTTTTTTGTTACAAGATTTCATATTTTTTAGAGCTATTGTTTTTCTTTCTTTTTTTTAAAGTTTGTTTTTGCGGTTTTTTTTAAAGGAAAGAAAAGTGTTTTTAAAGGGGGCGTAAATTCATTTCCTGTTGCACATTTTTTTGGCTTTTGTAAAAGAATACTTTTTTACATGGTAACAAAGACGTAGTTAAAAACACTTTTACGTCTTAACAGTATTAATTAATAATGCAGTTTGGAAAAGAAATTTGAGAGATCAAGGATTTTTTTGAGCTACAAACAAGCACAAAGAAGTTTTTTGAATTTTAGGTGAAACTTTCAAGGTGGCGAAGGTTTAAGCTTTTTTTGGGTCATGTTTATTAAAAATAAATTTGAATAAATCTCTCTTGACAAAAAAACCCTGATTGTCAGGTTCATGCTGCAGAAACCTGAAAATCAGGGATTAAAAAATTATAAAAGATACTGTAATTAATGTCATTATTACAGTATTCTTCTAAGACAAATCTGACATTCAGGGTTTAAAACAGTACATTAAAAGTACCCTTAAAAAATTTAAATATACCAGGTCATTGTGTCCAATTCATGTAAAAATTCAAATATACTCTTTTGTTATTGAATTTCATCACCTCACCCCAAGATGCAATAATAGATTTATTAGATCCAAAAACATGAAAAGAAAAAACCAGTAATTCAAATCTCAAGCATAATTTGGTTTTTGATTTTGCAACTTTGAAAATTTTTAAAAATCTCTGGACTTTGCTTTCCTTCTTCTTTTTCGCCCTTGACACTTTTTAAATTTATTACTATTTTATCAAAAAATCTGATAATAATTATGTGAAAATTATGTCAGAATATAATTCAATTCAAGTTTATCAATCATTGATAATCAATGTCTCGGGAACATCCTGTGATAATGATAAAAAACGGGTTCTTTCTTTTTTGCTGGTTTTGTTACTCCTTCACAAAGGCTCAAACATGGAAAATCCAAATATATCAAAAAAAAGCGGTTTTAGCGTAATAAAAATTTTTTGGGATATAAATAAAAAATATAAATTTAAAGTTGTCCATCAAAAAACACTCTTTTCTTTTGTTTTCTCAGAATCATGGAAATTGAAGAAAGCATTGTTAAAAAACGAAACTTAAAAGAATTTTTTGCTAAATATTTTCTTGAAGGTTTGAACCCTCTTTTTAGAACAATTTCGATTTACATTTTTTAGGCCAAAAATACCGTAACAATGTTGTAATACTATCAGAAGATTCTGAATCATTTGATTTACAAATTTTTAAAAAATATCGAAAAATTTTGTCATTTTTAATTCCATTTATTTTTTCACAGGTTTGCCCTCAGAATTTGCATATTCAAATTATTTTTTTTTATTTTTTAGTTTTTTTGGTGGTGTTTAGCAATTAAATATGATTTCTTTGAGCTTTATAGAACTTTATGGCAGCTGCCAGCTGTTCTTATTTTGGGAGCGACAGTTGCAGGTTTGTCATGCAAATTTTTGTTTTAATAGTAACCGTAATTTTTGTAGGTATCACTGGACAAGGAAGTGGCGCAATAGGTTTGTAGATTGATTAATGCTAAATTTATCAACAACTAAAACGACCAACATTTTATAGCTTTCCCAATTATGACATTTGTTCTTCATCTATCTCCAATAACTGGAAGAGATTTTTCAATTGCTTTGCAATCTGTTGGTAGGTTTATAAAAAAATTTTATTACTATTTATGCAAATTTTGGGCAAAAAAGTAAAAAAGTTATTTCTGGAGGTATGGGGAATCGAACCCCAGACTTCTCGCATGCAAAGCGAGCGCTCTACCCCTGAGCTATACCCCCAGCGGCAACGACCTACAAAATTTTTGGTTTTATCTTTTTTTGCGGAAAAATGAAATTTTTGGACAAACGTTGAATTTTTTAAAAATCATTTTATAGGAATGGCATGTGGTACTGTATCCATCCTTTTAAACAATGTACAAATTCAATGGAGAGCAGTTATTTATCAATTAATTGGAGCTTTACCAGCTGTTGTTTTTGCATTTACATTTGTAATATTTCATTTACCGTAATTTTAACAATATTATTAACAGTAATATTTTATAGTTGGAAGATTTGTTAACTTCATCAACAAAAAAGATGATCTTTGTATCACTTTGGTCAGCATTTGCAATATCTCTTTATTTGTTAAATACTGAAAAGAAAAGAGTCACAGTCACAAAAATTCAAAATTTTTCACCATGGAAAGCTGCAATTTTAATTTTTTCTGGTTTTTTAGGAGGTTGTTGTTTTTGTTTTTTTTGAAACAAACATTTTTAACAATCTTTCTATTTTTAGGGTTGTTTACAGCTTTAACGGGTTCAGGGGTGGATATTTGTACTTTTGCAGTTTTAACTTTTGTCTTTCGATTATCTGAAAATTTTGCTGCTCCATCAGGAATTTGCATGATGGCATTTGTGTCACAATTTTGTGTTTTTTGGAAACTTGCAATTTTGCAAGAATTTGATTCCCTGGCATTTGATTATGTGAAAGTTTGTGTGCCATCGGTGTCCCTATTTGTGCCATTGGGATCATTTTTAGGATCACATTTTCATAGAATTGTATGTTTGAAAATTTGCATAAAGTTGAATACTGACCCTTTAAAATTTTAGACAATTGCCTCCCTTGTTGGAGTTCTTGAAATTCTTGCCATGGCTGGATTTCTTGCAACAATGCCATCCTTGCCGTTGTTGCTGTGTTCGGCAACTGTCATTGTTGCAGGATTTTTGTTGTTTACCGTACTCGGAAAAATTGGCACAAAATTGTTACAACAAGAATATGAAACAATTAAAGAACAAAAAATTCCTTGTTAATTGTCATTTTTTAATATGTTGTTTTGATTAATTTAATAAAACTTTAAATTACTGTAATCCCAAAAATAGAAACATTTTCAACATTGCAAATTTATTTTTTACTGTTAATTTTAAAAAATAAAAAAAATTAAATAACTGTTAGTTAACAAAATGATTGACTTTGATAAAAATTTTGTGTCCCAAAAAAAAGTCACAAAAACAGTTACAAATCTTTTTTGATTTACAATAAAAAATTTAGTAGTAATATTACAGTATACATTTTTTTAAACAAAGAAAAAAAGAATTATGGAAAAAAGTGCGCCGCCGTTTTTTCTGCTTTTGAAATAATTTTGATAGACTCGTTTTTGTGTCGCAGAAGATTAAGAATAAATTATACATAAAAAAATAGAAGATATTTAACACCAAAATTTTGAGAAGATAAACTCGATATATGCAAAATTGGTAAATAAATATTAAAAAAAACCGTAACCGGGATTATAGAAATCCAAAAAAAAAGATTTTACAAGAAAAAAATAGAGAGAGAAAAAGATTTTTAAATGAGGAGATCGCCGCTGTGTGTGTGTGTGTTTGTGGTGGTGGTGGTAAAAAAAGAAGAAGAAGAAGATAGAGACAGAAAAATTATAAGAATGATGCAACTGTGTGCTTTTTTTCAGCCAAAAAAAATATAAATAAAAAGTAGTTTTACAAAGTTCACGTCTTATTTTTTGTCAACAATTTTAAAATAAAATTCAATGCAAAATATTTAAAATACAAAATTTTTAAAAATTCAAATCCTTTTCACTGCTGCCGACAATCTTGCTTCCAGCTTTTATTTTTGTATCTTGAAAATTTTTAAAATCTTTGAAAACCGAAAAAGTTTAAAAAAAGAAGAAGAATAACTCAAAGACAAACTAAAAAAGCAAGATATTGTGACATTTTGTAACGAAAAAAAGAAATGAATGTTTAAAAGTTTTGAACAAAAAATATTTATTATTTTATCCGTTTTCGGCATTTATGCCATTCGTTTATGTGCAGTTTGAACGACGTTAAGCTTGGAATTTGGATGTCCTTCAAGTGGTTCAATGCCACTGTATGGGGGTTCTTTGGTTCCATGAAGCATAAGGGTGAAACGTTTAAGAGTTCCACGATGTTTGCCTTCACCTTGGAAGCGAACAAGAAGACGCCATTTTCCACGTGGATTTTCACCCCATGTATGAGTGGTCATGAAGGGCCAATTTGTGAAGCCATCTTTGCTATCATCATCTTTTGGTCGACGGGAAAGGATCATGGTTCTGAAAATTTGAAAATTGTAAATAGAGCCCAAAATTGCATATTTATGCAAATTTTTTGTAGGCTATAAGATTGCAAATATGTCCAACTCAAAGTTGCTCAATTATGCAAATTTTTTACAAGCCTAAAATTTCAACTCCAAATATTACTTACCGAGTTCCCATTGGTGAAATGAGATACATAGTTGTATCACCACGTCGGGTGCTATTTAAGGTGACAACAGCTTGAACATGTTCAAGATAATTAATTTCTGTTCCAGTTCCAATGCAAGCATCAGTGCTAATTTCAAGCATTAAAACACCAGTTTCAGGAATTTCATGTGGGACAGCAATTGTTCCAGCTTCACAATGATATCTTGGGGGAGCAGTTTTCCAGACCATGGCAAGGGTAACCATTTCAGCGGCATCCAAAACACCAAAACCGAACTATAAAAATAGGATAAAATTAGCATAAATATGGTATTTTTTTAAAAATGAGATTTTTTCAAATTCTCAGATTACTGTAGTCTACAGTATCCCATTATAAGATTTGCATAATGTAAAAATCGACTAACCAAATGATTGTATTCCAAGCCGATGCCATTCATTTGCCATTCAAAATGTGTACAATTTGAGATTTCAGGTAATTTGTTATTTCGATGATTATCATCAATATCAAGGATTGGAAGATCACGGCATCGTCCATCAAAGAGTGAATTTCGGGATGAAGTAAGAACAGTTAAATGTTGAAGATCACGCCATGTGATATTTGGATTAGCTTCAAGTGCAAGAGCAAAAACGCCTGCGGCTTCTGGGGCAGCTGCTGAAGTACCTGAATGGCTTCGAGTACAACGGCCATAGAGATCTGTGGTGGCAACACCGGTTTCAGGATTTCGGCCACCATTTGAGAATGTTGAAGCAAGGGTGGAAGAGCAGGATTCATCATAATGAGCATTTTCACCATTATTAATTGCAGAATTGATTGAGATTGTCCACATTGAAGCAGCATATCCATCACAATTGCAATCATCATCTTCACCACCATCTCCAGAAGCCCAAACAAAGATTGAGCCAAGACCATTTCGGCCTTCATTAACACCTTTAACAATTGCTCGCATTGTGGCATTTCTTGGACCATCAACAGTTTTGCCGTCATCAGTTGGACCCCAAGATGCTGAATAGATATGAATGAGATTTGGTTCATGTCCCATTGAATTGGCTTCAATGAGATCAGTCATATAAGGTTGATCGAGCATCCGAATTCCAGCAACTTTTGAGTCATATGCAACCCCGACCCCGCAGACACCATTATCCCGAGCTGCAGAAATTTCACCAGCACATCGGGTTCCATGTGAATTGAACCAATCATCTGTATACCTAAAAAATGTGTTCTTTATAAGTTTCAATATTCTTTCATCATCCAAATTTTTTACCGTGGGTATGGGAAAGGATCATTTGAAGAGAAGTCATATGAAGCTTCGGCATTGAAATTATTCTTCAAATCTGGATGCATGTAATCAACTCC
This sequence comes from Panagrolaimus sp. LJ2414, assembly GCA_024447195.1. Taxonomy (NCBI): domain Eukaryota; kingdom Metazoa; phylum Nematoda; class Chromadorea; order Rhabditida; family Panagrolaimidae; genus Panagrolaimus; species Panagrolaimus sp. LJ2414. Next base: position 12,493,533 of record JAMRXY010000008.1, read on the forward strand.
ATCATCCATGATTGCGGTGGTAATATTTTTACCAGTAATTCCCATGGCCCATGCGGCTTCAACATTAAGATCAAGACGAGGCTTGCCATTTGATTGTCCCTGGAAAAAAAATGATATGGTATCGTGTTTAAAACTATGTTTATAGATTGCATCATTCTCATTTTGGTTTAATTACCAGGTGCATAAACATACCGTATTTTTGAGGTACCATTGATAAGGGTAAAGGGGATCAGATGGAGATTGAACAGATGTAAAATCAAGTTGTTCTTGAAGGCGTTCATTTAATGGCCTGCAAAAAAAAATTTGCATAAATATGTAACAATTTCTTTTTTACTTGCCCTAAGGCCAAAAAACATTACGAAAAAAGCTGGCTCATGTTTTGTTTTTTTGCTTGCTTCAAAACGTCATTGCTCACTTCCTTGTGCCACTTTCTCTCTTTTCCTCTCTTTTATCCCCTTAAGGCATTTTTAAAAGAGAGAGAAAGAGTTAGTTTATTCAGAAATCAATCTGATACCATATGGCAACATAAAAAACAGAAGAAGAAGGAAAGCTTATTGAAACCGAAAAAAAAATAAAAGTAAACATGAGTCTTTTTTTGAAGGCAGCAGCCACTTTAATGCCATCAAAGACAGCAAGGGCTGTCGTTGACAAGCAAGCAATGGCACACATACTTCAAAAAAAGAAATATATGTACACACATATGCACATATAAGTGTATGAAAATAGGAGGACTTACCGATAACCACGTTTAAGTCTACGGTATCCAGTCATTTGTTCAGCATATGCAACATCATCATCACCATGAAGTTTCGCATGATGAGCAACAGATCGACGAGTTCGAGCATGACTTAAACCATTATGAACGAAATGGAATTGGGTATCTGATCCTAAGACCTAAAAAATATATATTTTGTGATTTTTGTGGATGGCATTTTCAAATTCAATGGCATTCTATGAAAAAAACAAGGACTTTTAAAAGTTTGACAAAGCCCAAAACCGTGAGAATCTTTGAAAAGTTTGATGAAAAAGACGGAAAAGAGCAAAGATTGTTCTCTTTTATGCCATGGCATGAATGCCAAAAGTTTAGGGGTTAAAAAAGTTAACCAAATTAAACAAAAACTAGCAAAGTCCGAAGAAGCATTTAATGTGACATCAATGAATGATAATGATGTCCCTCAAAAAAGGATGGCACTTTTTCCGAATGGCATTTTGCCATTTAAGAGTTGAATTAATGAAAACCCAAAATGAGTCAAAAGTTGAGAGAGGGGAAAAAGATACGTCATAAAATTATAAACTGCCATAGAATTAAAAAGTTAAAACTACTTACAGGTCCACGATTGATGAAGCCATGTCGTTTTGCAATGGCATGAGCATTATCAATTCCAGGCTTGTTTGTATGAACAAGGAAATGATTGGTATAAACGTCAACGGCTGCATCAGCCAAAAAGGCTCCAATAAATAATAAAATTAAACTACATGAGTTAAGCGGGCATAAATTCATATTTCTGAAAAAAAATTTGAATAATTAATTCTGGAACTTTTTTTAGGTTTAAAAAAGCAGTTTAAAATTTTAAAAAAGCGATAAAAAATTTTTGTTGGGTTTTTTAAAGTTTAACAAAACTTAAAAATCTTATGCAAATTTTTTTAGCTAAATTTCAAAAAGTTTAAAACCTTTTGATTTTCCATATACATTTCTCTTTAATCTATTTCTCTTATCCCCAGGATATCTCATATCCCCTCTCCCGGATTCTGTCCTTTTTCAACCAAAAAAATTTTCAAACTTCCATTTTATTTTCCCTTTCATTACAGTATCCTGATATCATTAAATGACACCATTAGCTTTCTTTTTTTTCATTTTTTTTCAAAACTGATTTTAATAATTAAATTTTTTTTAAAAAACTCAAAAGAAAAAAGGCTACCGTAATCCTATCCGTTTTTTCAGCTGTGTTTGGTTAATTTTTAATGACTACAAATGATTAGTTTTTTCTTTTCATGTTTTATTTTAAACAGAAAAAGGAAAAAAGGAAAAACGAGAAAAGGACATTAGTCAATATTAAAGAAAAATTAAATAACATTAAAAAAAAGTGATGGTGAAGCCCGGGGTTGTTTGAAGTTTGCTCGGTGCCACTCCTCTTTCTTGCCCTCAGGGGTGTACGCGTAAATGATGTTTTCAACATTTTTTATTATAAAAATTTTAGCAGTAATTTTTAAGCGCAAATTGGTAAAACAATAATTAAAATTTTTTTTCTAAAGTTAAATTTGAATTTTTAATACTCTGTTAAGATGCGCATGGATTACTGTAGGTTAGCCAAAAATCGTAAGCTAATTTTTTAAAAAAAATTTTAAACAAAAAATCTCTGTCAATTATCATTGATTAAAGTAATCTTTGGTTAGCTAATAAATTTTTGCATTTTCAAAAAACATTTTAATTTGACTACCGTAATCGCCGCGGGATAATTTAAAAATTGCGCGATAACTTTTATCATAAATTTGAAACAATTTTTATCAAAATTAATAAACTTTTATAACTTTTTAATGTTAAAAATTGATAAAAAACGGTTTCAAAAAAAAGAGAAATAATAAAAAATAAAATAAAAAAATGTTAACTTGCCTTTCTTGAGGGATGAAAGAAAGCGCGCGTTGTTTTCCTTCGCAGCGCTGAGACACAAGTGACACTTTTTTTAAAAGTGTCTTTTAGCTGCTGCTTCTTTCCATGCATTTTTTTCTTCTTTTTCTTTGAAAGCCTTTAGGACAAACATACAAATACATACATGGACATGGGGGGATGTGGATGGCATCAGCAATGGCATGCCTCTACATTTGGATGGCATCATCCATGTATGCCATTATTTGAAGTTGAAGCAGCAGCCCCAATTGCTTCTGAAGGAAACGGAAAGGGGGATGATGGAGTAAGTGAAGGAAAGACATTTGGGCAGGAGAGAGAGGGTATATCCGGACATGAAGCAGGCTTTTTTTCTGTTGAAGTAAAAAAAAGTCTAAAACTTTTACTTCTTCTTCTTCTATCAAAAAAAGAGTGTCAGAGAAGCAGCAGCAGCCGAAGGCTTCAATGCAAAACTCCTCCACAATTTTTTCTTTTACTTGACAGTTGGAGATGGCAGTTGGAGTTTGCCTTTGAAGCTATGGGTATGAGTTTGAAGACTTTTTTTCTTCTTCATGGCATTGCCATAATCAATAATATCATTCATGAGCAGCAGCGTTTAAAATGGAAGCAGCAAACAAGAAAAAGAAAGAGTTAACGTTCATTGACGTCACTTTTTTTTCTGTTTCTTCAATGCTTTTCCGTTGCTGCTGCTGTCGGCTTTTTATCTTTCAAATATTTGTGTTTCTTTATATTTGAAAAAAAGGATTCTCTTTCAATTTTGCGTCTTCTTCTTTTTCAACAGAGATATCCCATCTTCTTTTCTATCACTTAAGAATGCTTTCAATCCCTTCAAAAAAGTTACAGCTTTATCTTCCTTTTTTAACTTTTAACAATAACAACAGCAGCAGCAACAGAATCACAAAAAAGCAAAAAACACAAAAAAACCAAGAAAAAGAACACGTGAATTAAAGATGATGTTTTTGATGTTGCTGCTCTTCTTCAATAATGAACACAACACAAACATGTCAATTTCTTCAAAATTTGCGCACCCTTCGGCATTTCATTCATCCTTTCTCATTGATTTGCTTCATTGACAATTCTATTTTTCTATTTTTTAATATATTTATTTTTTTCATACCCCCCAAAAGGCAAATGTTAACAACACAAAAAAAACATTTATTTGACTTTTTCTGTGAATATTCTTTCAACAAAAAAGCAATTTCAAATAATTCGTTTCTTTTTAATTTGACGTGAAAAAGAGAGAAAGAGCAAAAAACAGATCTCTGGAATCTTAAACAACACAACATTTCAAAAATGTGAATAATAATAATGGATAAAAAAATGGAAAAAAGGTCAAAATGTGAATAAATATATTAAAACTTCAAAGGATGAAGAAGGAAGCAAAAAAAGTTCATGAAAAAAGTTGGTTTAATTTATTTGAAATTGAAAAATTTTATAACAAAAAAGCAACCAGTGTTGTTGCGACTCCGATTCTGGAGTCGTGGAATCGACTCCGGAGTCGGAGTCGACTCCGACACAAAATTTTAAAAATTGCAAGAAAAGCTGTTTTTATTTTATTTAATCGTTGTAAACATTATTTACCGATATTATAAGCATATTAGGTTATTAAAAATAGCTTTTAAATTAGTTTACAAAGGTTTTTCAAAATTATCGCAAAAATTTGAAAAAGTGGAAAAATTTTTTTGTTAACAGAATTTGTTAACCTCCAACATCTTTAACTGCAGAAATTCGTTTCGAATTATTTTCAGATGGAAAAATTTTTATTGCTTCAAGCTGTGATAATCGATGAATCATATCGAATTTTGCAGAGATTTTCTTCGTTCTTTGTTTCATTTGAAGCAATGATAAGAATTGACCGATCATCAAAAGGAGCAAGAGATAAATGTTCTGGACCTTCTGGATAATGAATAAGTCGACGAAGATCACCATCAACATAGACATCTTGAGACCAAATGTAGATATGTCTAAGGTAGTGTAGATAAGACGAGGAGTAGCAAGATCAGCTTTAAGTCGAAAGGTAGAACAATCAAGTCCTCGAGAAACTACGACAATACATTGCCGACCATCAAGTTGACAGCGAACATTAACACGTGATTCAAGCATTCGACTACAATCAGCATAAAAAAGAGCACTAAAAGATTAGATGTTGTTAAAATTACAGTATACATCTTAAAAAAACTACAGTAAAAACTGCAAAAAATTAAATAAATTTCAATTTTTTTAAATCAAAATTTTGAAATTAATTAAAAAACATTAAAAGGGTACTGTAGTTGTTGTTAAAAAGTTAAAAACGGGGAAGGAAAACTTTTTGTTGCGACAGATTTTCGATCTCCTGCAACAACTTTTCCAATGTATTTCAGCTCATCATCTTCGTCAATTATCCAAACATGTTTAAATCCAATATCACCAGCTTCAAAAGGAGCACATGAAACAAAAAGTTGTCAGCCAATTTCATCAATTTCAAGATCAAAAATTTGTGAAAAATTACTTTCTTTTGCCAAAGAAATGTGTTGTGCCTAAAAAAGTTTCAAAAATGATTACATTAATAACAAATTTGCAGTAATACGAAACTTTAATAATTACAAAATTTTTAAAAATTAACTAGTTTCAGAAGTTGTATGAGCTACAGTAAGCGATCGAATATGTGGAACACCAGAATGTAGCTGCTTTGAAGATCTAATTTTTTCAAAGCTTATCTATCATTCCAGAGAAATCATTTGCCAAATATAAATTATCATTATAAAATATGAAAGCTTTTGGAAGAATTGTTGAAGTTTTAATTAATTGGTCCGTATGACCGTTATCAATTCGGGTTGATAAAAAAACACCCTGAGAATCAGTAACTGGTGACAAAAACAGTTTGATTTTACGTCCATTTCAAGAGCAGTAACTTTTCCAAAATTTTCTGTCATAACATTTACTGTTTGAGATTGAATTGATGAAATCCAAACAATATTTGATTACGCTCCAAAATTATTAACAAAGAAAAATTTTCGAAGTTGCGGATGAAAAACAAGAAATTTTGGATCAATTTTATCCTAAATTATTGTTCGTCGTTTGCTTCCATCTATTGAAATTGCTTCAATTCTATTTAGGTAACCATTTGAGATGAAAATAGTATCCAAAATAGAATCAATAGGTATTCCACGAATTTGTCGAAGACTTGTAGACTTGATTACGGTATCTGCAGAACCTCCAGTGAATGGAGTTTGTTAAATAGATCCAACTTTTGTTTATCGATTTTTGATTGCAAAATAAATGAATTTTCTTGTTGAATCCAAAGCAATTGATGATGAAATGGAAGTAACAATTGGAACAGCTAAAGCTTAATAATTTGGGGTTTCTGGAGTTATTGAAAGTCGCATCAAATCATCGGTGACATTTGAAGGAGCAAAAACAAAAAATGATGCTTGAATTTTGCAGAGCTTGATAAATCTTGTTGCAATTCTGCTCCAGCAGAACATAAACATTAATATTGAGATGACGGAAGATTAACGCAAATTTCAGAGCAGCTACCATTTCCAGGAAAGCATCATTGATATTAAATCGAGCATGTTTAGATTTTGAAATTGTAATTGGCAGAAGAAGTAGAAGATTCATGTCGAGAAAATACTGCTTGATGTTTCGGTCGAAGGATGGCAGCTTTCAAGGCTGTCTGAAGAAAAATTACAGAATCAAACATTTCATATTTTGAACCATCCAAAGTTTCACCATCAAAAGAATTCTTTCGAAGAGGAAAATCATTTTTTCCAAGTGAAATTGCAGTAATCGACCGAGCAACGGATGACGAAGAATACAGTACATCACCTAAAAGAATTCTCTTTGTCGTTTCTATGCTAAGCAGCATAGAAACAACAAAGAGAAATAAACGATGAACAAAATAAGAAAGAGTTTGGCGAATAAAACACATTGCCAAATAAAATACAGTAAGACAATAACGAATACCTTTTGCAAGGCATAACAATCAACAAAAATGCTTATATTTTGTTGCTACAGTTTTTTCTTTTACAATTGATACGTCTGAGCTATGATAAAAAGGTTCGATATAGTAATAATATAAACGTATAATAAAAATGAGAAATTTATTATAGAAATTTTAACAATTTATTGTTCATATCAATTAGCACATACAAAATAAGGTTATTAGTTAAGAATACCATTGATTGCCATTTCACCAGGAGAAACAAATTTCAAGGTTGGAGGAGTTGCAGATGGTTTGAGGGTTAAATCTGGAGCAACCGGTGGAGCAGGACGATTACAATTTGGAGGAGCTTGAGTACGAAGTTGTTGGAAGCTAACTTGCATATCAGCATCAATGCAAACAACGGCAGCAGCATTATTAAATTGTCCACAATAATTTGGTGCTGAGAAAATTGTAATGAGTCGACGGCCAACCATAATTTCATATCCATCTTGAACAACCTAAAATATTCGCAAATGATTAGAATTTAGCATACAATATAGATAGAAACTTACTTGATGAGCACGAATAACCATATCAATTCCAAGAATTCTGCATGCTGCAGACATGACACCTCTTCCAAATGCATAGCTAATACCACGAGGAGAATAGAACCAGCCATCACCTTCATTTGTTGGATCAGACCATAATAGATCGAAAGCCATGTCTCCAATCATGGGTTCAAAAGGACGAATAATACCACGAATTTGATCAAGATGAGTAAGTTCAGGGGATAAACCACCATGCATACAAAGGATCTTGTTTGAAATTAATCCAGCCATTGGTAATCTATTGAAGACAGTTTGAAATTCCTTCCAAAGTTCAACACTAAAATGATAAGAAAAGGTTAATAATACTTAGGGACTAGGGCAAGTTAAAGACTTACTTATATTTTTGAACACATTCGTCATAAAAACCATAGGTTTCATTAACTTCCCGAGTTTCATGATTTCCACGAAGAAGATAAATTTTTTCACGATGACGAAGTTTTAAAGCAAGCAATAAAACAATTGTTTCAAGAGATTGTGGGCCACGATCAACATAATCTGGAAAAAATATTTGAATAGTTACTTTACAGTTAAGATAGTTAAAAAAAAACAAACCTCCAAGGAACATCATTTTTTGATCAGGAACACGACCAATAACATCAAAAAGTTTATGCATATCCTAAAAATGTATTACAATTATTATACAAAAAATTAAACAATAAAAAAATATCTTACTTGATATTGTCCATGTATATCGCCAATAACTTTAATAGGAACTTCCACTTCAATCAAAGAAGGTTCTTGATTGAAAATTCTTGTAACAAATTTTAAAATTACAAGAATTTCATCCGCGGTTAAAATATTCGAAATTCCAATATCTTCACGACCATAAAGCCCATTCAGTTTTTCGATGACACCATCCAGCCATGTTGTATCACATGTATTTCCGCCTTGATTTTCTGCGGGTTGAGCCATTTTTACACTCCTTTTTTCTTTTCAGCAAAAGATGACAGGGAAAGAGAAAGAAAAAAAATGAAAGTGAACAGCAAATTTCAAACGATGAAATGATTGAATGAAATTTTATTTTTTTCTCAAAAACATATGCAAATTTTATGTCAATGAAAAAACGTGAATAATTTGGGTTAAAAATAAATGTATTTTCATTGCCAATTGTCTTAATCTATTTCTGCTCTGGAATCTGAACCTGAATATTTAATTTAAGAAATCCTAGCAAATTATCTCATTGTAAAATTCGTCATTATTATTGCTCATCAAATGAGTACGGTAGAAAATGCTAAAACAGATGTTGTGGTGGATAAAGGGAGAGTACGGTTATTTTCTGGACCCAAATTTCATGCGGAATTCAATGGTGATAATGAAATTTTTTATTAGACGGCCCTGACCCCGACACCGAGACGGATTTTCGTCCCAAAAAATTTTTTTTAACATGATACACGATCTGTGGTCAGTTTTTTGAGGGGATTCTGATGGAATCTGTTTCCCGAGCTGTAATTCCCTGAGAGGTAGCATAATTATGCAAATTTTTAAAAAAATAGTTTTTTCACATTGTACATGATTTGTGCTCAGAATTTCATGGGGATTTCAATGGAATAGGTCCCTAGAGCCTTAATGCCCTTAGGGGATGACTTTTTTATGCAAATTTGTATCAGAAAATCATTTTTAGCGGTTACTTTACTTGTTCTAGGGTCAGTTTTTCATGGGGATTTCGATGGAATAGGACTTCCAAGCTGTGATCCCCTCAGAAGATAATTATGCAAATTTAACAAAAGTCTTTTTGGATGCGAATAAGGTCACTGCTTTCACTGAAAACGTTTTAACTTACTATCATCCTAACAAATCAGCACAGGAAAGTTTTACGCCTAACGACTATACTTTGCCACCTCAAAACTCAGTTTCAAGCACTTGAAATGCTTAAATCCCTTTTATCTAAATGCAATACTTCACCTGATGGTATTCCATATTATATTCTTGACTTTATTTTTGAACAATTTCCCAATTTTCTTTGTGTTTGTTTTAAAATTACTATTTTCAAAAGATGAACAAATCTCACCCATAAATAAAGATTAAATTGGGTTTTCTAAGATTTGATGTTTGGTCCTATTCTTTCTTGGATTTCTGGAAATTGAAAACTGAAAAAAACCAAAAATAACAACTTTCGTTTTTTACTTTACTTTTTTCTTAAAAGAATTCTTTGGTTTTTCTTTGTTTTAATGGTTTCTTTAATGGGGTTTTTTCTCTCCGGAAAAACAGTTTTTTGTATTTTCTCCTTTTTATGTTGGAATATTTTTCAATAAAGATTATTTTTGTGTTTTTGTTGTAATTCAAAAATAGTAATTGAAAGTAAAAAATTCTTTTCTTTAAAATCTTGGCAAATAATTTGTTAAAAGAATCAAATCCAACAATGAAATTTGTTTAAAACATTTTAAAAACATCACATTTGGAGCAATACTTGAAGGACAAAATTACTTAAAATTTCAATCAAAGGAATTTTACAAGTTTTCAAAATTGCACAGTACCGTTATTAACTTATTGAATGAATAATAGTAATAAACTAGAAAATTTAGTAGTTGTAGGCAAAAGTGTTTGCAATGCATAAAATTTATAATTTCATATGATTTTTCTTTATTTTTTGTGTTTTCAAATACTGGATAAGAATATAATTCAAAAAATAATACCGTAGATTTAAGGTACTTAATAAAATTATTCATGGCTTTTACTATTGCTTTAATGTCGTCAAAAATTGTCTTTAAATGTCGTAAAATTTAATTATACTAAAAGCAACTTTTATCGATTTTTATTTCTTGGATAATATTAGATGTTTTTGAGTTTATTAAACATCTTTTGATTCACCAAAAATAATAGGTATCGAAAGGATAAAAATTGACATTGGATTAGGGTTGCAAAGATACAGATTCCTAAACTTAACACTGGGATATTGTATTTAAAGGAGGAGATCCATCGTGAATAAACTTTTTTTACAAAAATCAGGGACTCATTGGAGCTGCTTTTTTCTTTTCTTTTTTGCAGCTGCAGTGAAGAAAAAAACAAGCTTCAATGAAGGTGCTTTCGCGTCGAGACATTGCAATCAAAGTTGCGTCTAAAAGTTTATTCACGATGGGTCTCGTCCTTTAAAATTACCAAACCACTGATAATAATGTATAGGAAATAACAATAATCAAGGATTCATATTTTTTTGAACAAATTTTGATATTTTATCTGACGCATTATTTAAAAGTGTTTCCTTCAATTTCATCATCGGATATCCTTTCAATTAATCCAATTAAAACTTGTGCAACACTATTTCAAAATTTCTCTTTCCACATTTTTTATCCATCTAGTTTTTGACCAACTTTTTTTATGTGATTTCTGTGGTAAAATTTTTTCATTTTTTGTGATCCTCTCCTTTTGATTAGTCCAAAACCCTTTTTTCAGGGTCAAATGTTGTCAATTTTCATTTGTGTCTCAAGATCTTTTTAGCAGAATTCTTTCTTCAATGTTTTCAATTTTTTTTGTTTTCTAAAACAAAGACAAAAATGTAATTTTTCAAAACACTACAAAAAATTTTTTTAAGATGGATAAGCACATATTTTAAGTCAAAGATTATTACAGTACAAAAAATTGGAAGAAAGAGAGATTTGTATCTTTAAGGATGCTTAAAAGAAAGGATTTTAACAAAAACAAAAAATAATGGAAAAAGGGGTGTCAAAACTCAAAGAGAGAATACAAATTAACCCTTTTTTTAAGAAATCTGTGTTTAAAAAAAAGGGAATATATTTCTTTTTTTAAATAAAAGAGAGAAAAAAAGGCTGGGAAAATTTATATTCTTTCTCTGCTGTAAAACCAAAGCGGCTAAAAACACTATTATTAAAAAAAGTGTATTCCTTTTTTTGAAGCTGCTTTTTCTTTCATTCATTTTGGCTTCAAAAAAATCTGTGTAAAAGAAAAAGAAAGAAAAAGTCAAAAGGAGAAAAAAGTGTTTTTCCCCTCCGGCTTCATTTTTATTTAATTTTGGTTCTCTGGTAAAGAGGTGTATTAAATATAAATATTGGAGAGAAAAGTAAATATTTTAAAAATATGAAAGGTGAAAAGATGGCACAATTAATATTTTTGTTAATTATTGGAATGATGGGAGGATGCGTTTTGGGAGAAGAAGAAGAAGAAAAATGTGAAATTATCTCAAATCATACCATTAATGGCATTGAATATCGAGAATGTAAAGATGGTAAGCTAATTTTTGTAAAACAGAAAACTTTGAAAAACATTGGTAAAATAATATGTCGCATACTGTTGCTTCAAAATTTGAATACTATCATAATTTTACCCAATGTCTAAGAACATCAAAAGCATTTTATTTCGGAGAGGGCATAAACCATTTCAAGAGAGACCGCCTTTGATCTTATGCCGATGGCGGTAAAAGATCAAAGAAGTATTGTTCATTTTGGATGAGGCACGTGTCTGTTGTGCTCCACCCTGATGTCCATGAAAATAACCTTTTTGTAAATTTCATAATTTTTGCAGTTCACTTCCATTTTTGTGCGCACTTTTAAAACATTTTCTTCGCACTTAATTAACCCAAAACTTTTTATTTCTTTGAATTCTAAAAACCATCAAATTAAAACCTGACCTTTTTTGTATAAAAAAAATTCTAAACTTATTACATGTTTATTTCCTGGTTCTAGAACATATTTGTCATAGCTTTTTTACTTTTAACACTTCGTAACCATAGTAGCTTTAAAAAAAGGTAATTGAATAAATTATGGTTAAATTTTTTATGCTTGTTTAAAGATATTCTAAAAATTTAATATTACTCATTTTTAAAACAGCTTTGATTCCAATTAAAAGTGGCATTTTTAGCTTAAAATTTGAATAAAAAATTAAACTTTACCAAATTCAAAATAAAAACTTTGAGGGGGCTGATACCGTAACCTTTACAAACTAAAAACCCCATTAACCTTTTTTGGTTGCATTTTTTTTATAATTAAAAACTTTCACGCGATTTACCTTTTTGCACTTTTCAAGCTGCTTTTTTGCAATAAAAAATTCCCACACAAAAAATGCACCCCCAAAAAATTTTTTTCAATTTCCGGTAATTGTCAAAGATCAAAAATATAGCCTTTCATTATTTGCAATTGCCACCTCTCACTTTTTCTTTTATGTTCAAAAATGGCATAAAAATGCCAAAAATAAATCATTCGAAAGTGAGCTTTTTTTGATTATAGAGAAATATCAAAAAATTCTATTTTTGGCATTTTTAAGTTGCATGTCTGTAAAAAGTGGATTTCTTTATGATAGCTTTGCAGGGCAAAAAATTGAAAATTCGCATTTGCAGTTATTAAAAGGAATGAAAGGTTTTTCCGGTTGCCATTAATCTTTTATCAAAGAAAAAATGATGTGCCAAAATTTTGAAATAATTAAAAACCTTTCCTTTTTTAAATAATTGCTTCAACTTTGGGTTAAGAACTTCCGCAAATTTGCATACGTATTTTACACAAAAGCCTATTATATACATACATCTGACATTTTATCAGGTGATGCCAAAAAAATGAAGCAAAATTTTGTTCCGGATACACTGTAATTGAAAAATAATAAACTAAAAAAGTATAAAAGTTTTTTGTCTTTAAATCCGCTTCAAAAAAAAAAATGCCATGGCATTTGCAAAAACCAAAAAGCCGTTCACCTGTGTTCCATAAATATCACATTTTGTTAAATGCTATTCATTTTGATGGCATTAAAAAATTCTATTCAATGGCACTGAAAGTTGTCATACCTTTTTTAGTGGCATAAAGAAGTGCCGTGGATTACTGTTTTAAGAAAAAAATGCCAAAATTAGCAAACATAAAATTTTTCCATCAAAAGACTTTTCTTTCTTATTCTTAAAATTAATTACTCATATATAACAAAATCTTTTAAGAGCTTGCTAAAATACATTTTTAACATTTTTCTTTAAAAAAAGGGATATATTAAAGCCGATTAAAACATGAAAATGAACACTGCGCAAACAATTTTTTTATCCTTCTTTTCACTTTTTAGGACGCTTATTGAAAGTGAGTGAATTGTCAGAAAATGATGTATTGATTGGCTCAGAAGATGTCAATCTTTCTGAAGTTGGGGTTATCAGTGGTGATGAAGAATTTTTAAAAGATCTTTCAAAAACTTCAAAGAAAGAAAGTGATGCCGCCTTTGATGCACATTTTGGAAAGCAACGTGAAATTCGTGAAAAAGTTCATCCGCTTCAAGAATCTTTGAAAAAGAAAAAACGAAGTGAAACAGCAGCTTCAAAAAGTCAAGGCCGAAAATTTGGTGTCGTTTATAAACATAATGGTTTTGATGAAGGCAGTGTTAAACATCATGATTCTGATGAAGAATCTGATGAAGAACTTGAAGATGAAGAAGCAATTGGAAGATCAGATGCAATGATAAAAGCAACTGTTGGGGATTCTGTTGCCTCAAGTACTGTAGTTCCAGCCTTGTCCTTAGGGGATGGAATTAATAATACTCCTGAAGATGTTGATGTTAAAGAATTAATTGCACTTGCTCATCACAAAAGTTATCACAAAGATTCTTCAAAAGTTGTTGAAAAAGAACTTAAAGCAGATTCTGAATCCTTAAAAGCTGCAGCTGCTTCACATCCTGAAATCCATCAACCTCATGATACTGTACATTTTGGAAATCTCAGATTCCTTGATTTTGCTCCAGAAGGCAAAAATGAAGAGGAAGAAGAAACTAAACCTTCAACAACAACAACAGATGCTTCAGAATCCATGTTACTTCCAAAAACCCCAAACAATAGCAATAATCAACAACCCCTTCCACCAAATCCATATTTTCTTGCACTTGCAAATAATCCAGTTAAAGTTCAATCCGTTAAACAATCTACCCAAGAAGATTCTGTAAATATCTTTAATGATGTTCGAAAAGTTTTTGCATCTGCAACTCCAACATCTGATTTTGCTCGACGCCGTGATGGTAATAATTTAACAACATTTTGGTAATTTTAATAAACAGTAATTTTTAGATGGCACCAACACTGCAACATATTACTTTTCAATGATCAAACCCCAAATTATTCTTGCATTTTTAGCGTTAGTTTTTTTTGTCGGTTGTTTATTGCAAAAACGAAAGTGTCCTATCTTCTGAAGAAGATGACCAACAGGGGATATAGCTCAGGGGTAGAGCGCTCGCTTTGCATGCGAGAAGTCTGGGGTTCGATTCCCCATATCTCCAGGAATCAAACTTTTTAAATTTAAAAATTACAATTTTTTAGACCAATTACAGCATTCCTAATCTACTGTACCATTGTTCTCTTTTACATTTATCGGAAGTAAGTTTTTCTATTGTTTATTTCATTTTTGCTCATTTTAAAACTTCTAAAATTTTGCAAAATTACAGAAAATCTTCATCAAAACGGAAATTATTACCAACGAAAAATTGCCGTTATCAACATTTTAATGAAGATGCAGAAGCAACAGTTGGATTTGCAGTTTAAAAACAATTACAAGACTTATGTCACATAATAAAAAACAAAACAAAAATATAATAATTTATTATTTGTCATCTTTTTTCCGGTGTTTTATATATATTTTTCTGCTTTTGAACTTGTAATTATGCTTTCTTAGCTTTCTTTAAAATTCAAAATTTGTGCTGAAATCTTTTTTCTTTTAAGATTTAAAAATGTTTTCTATCTTTGCTTTAAAAAAACTGTATTTATTTGTTGTGTATGTTACCGTCAATATTGTGAGGCCGTAAATATTGTGAATGACTAGTAAATATTGTGAATGACTAGTCAAATTTGTGAACGACTAGTTAAATTTGTGAAAAGGACTAGGAATTTTTGTGAACGCTAAATTTCAAACAAAAAGCTATAATTTTTCAAAAAAACAATACAAAATAGGTGCGAAAGCTAAGTTTCTTTCAAATTCTAGAAAAAAAGGTTCTATAATAAAATAAAATTGAGATTTATGAGTCATTTTTCATCTTGTTATAAATCATGGAAGCTATGGATGCTGTTCAATTACAAGAAACTCGTGATAAAATGCGTGATCTTTTCGAAAAGGCATTTAACACATGGAAGGAAGGTAAAGCAACTCTTGGAGTCAAAAGCGATGAACAATATGATTCAATTATTGCTGCTTTTAAAAAGAAAAACTTCGGATCAAAGATGACCACAAAGGAACATAATTGGGTAAATCGGTAAGTTGATGTATACGGTAGCTTCAAAATAACAAAAACATTTTTTCAGATACGAATGTGAACTACGAAATGATAAAGAAATTCTGCTTTCTAAAGGAAAATTAGTAGTAAAGGAATCATTTTTATTTGATCTCTTATATGATGTTCATTTAAATCTTGGACATAGTGGTCGCGATGGCATGGATAAAGAGCTTAAAAAAGACTTTGATGGCATTTCAAATGAAATTATTACTTTATTTGTCAAATGCTGCGAAGAATGTCAAATGAAAAAAGGAAAAGTTAAACGTGGTGTTGTCGTTAAGCCTATTTTATCTGAAGATCAAAATTCACGATGTCAAGTCGATTTGATTGATTATCAGGCCAAAACGAAATGTCCTGGGAATTGTAACTGACGTTCAACATGGCTTTTATAAAGTTGGAACAAGACATGGCAATTTATCCCAATTATTTGCTCGAAATCAGTTGGAACCAACGTCTGAACAATTCATGCAGTTAGCCGATGTACCTGAATCTGAAATTCGTTCCGTCAGAACTGCAGCAACTGAAGGATCCGTTTCCGGTGGTCAAGGACATGTCCATTGCAACTGCAAAACAAAGTGTCAAAATAGGCAATGCAAATGTAAAAGAGAAGGAAGATTATGTAATTCTCGTTGTCACAATAGTTTAACTTGTTGTAACAAATAGAATTTTTTTCTTTTTTTGTCTTTTTTTAAATTTTGTATTGTTTTTTTGAAAAATTATAGCTTTTTGTTTGAAATTTAGCGTTCACAAAAATTCCTAGTCCTTTTCACAAATTTAACTAGTCGTTCACAAATTTGACTAGTCATTCACAATATTTACTAGTCATTCACAATATTTACGGCCTCACAATATTGACGGTAACATGTATATAAAATTAGAGAAAGATTTTTGATGCGTTAAGGCCCTTTTAAGCGTTTATGGGATAAAGAAGAGAAGAATACTGTAATTACAGTATACTTGTTACAACAGAACTTTTTGGGATATTTGAAACAAATGCCTAGCATTTGAGAATCTAAAAATCTAAAGGTTATTCAAATTTTATTGTTATAATTTTTGAATCCTTAAAAATTTGGGGTCATAATTTGTACAATTACACCCATCTCAAAAACCTAATGCATCATCATCATTTTTGACAGAAAAAAAAATCATTTTTTATTTGTAGCAATAAAAATTTCTTTAGCTTTTTTTTCCTTTCACATTTTTTTGCTTCTTCTTTTCCCTTTTTTCAGCAGGCAAAAAACAAGACACATTAACAGACATTATTTTTACGCACCAAAATCATGCGAATATATAAAAACATATAAAAGTGTTTTACATTAAATCAATACCAAAAACAACAATAGACACCATCGAAAAGAAAATGATGATCTTCTTCATTTTTTCATAAAAGCAACAGCAGCAGCAGCCACAAAAAAATGAATCATCCTAAATAACTGCTTTTTATTTTATGCATTTGTAATAAATAAAAAAACCTAAGCAACAAAAATCAACCTTCTTCTTTCATTTTATTTTTTGACGAGGTGTTTTCGTATTAGTTTTATATTTTTGTTACACTCAAAAAAAATGGTTTACCCTGAATATCTAGCATTTTGGATAATTTTGTTGCCATTTTTTGTTCAAAATGGTTTTGTTGAAGGACAGCAAGAAGAAGGGCATCAACAATGGACAACTGAAATCTATGAAACAATGGTTTTGGGTAATGGTCCTGTGGATGTGCCAAATTCAACTGAATTGTCAATTTTGCCTTCGTCATCCATTGTTCCACCAACGGTAGAAGCAATGACCGATTCTTCTGCAGTATCTACCGTAACCACCTCGGAATCGTCTTCAAATGTAACTGAAAGCATCGAAATCGGATCTCGACTACCTACAGATGCTTCTGGATTTACAAGTAGGTTTGGTTTTTTGTTAGATAAATTATCTGTAAATTTATCGTTTATTTAACAAATAAGCTTTGAATTTTGCTGTTTATCTAACAACAAAGCATGTTAAATAAACGGCAAAAAAGTGTTTTGAAAAATAAAAAAAGATTTATGGTTTTTAAAAGCATAAAAAACATAAATCCAATCAACTTTAATTTAAATTTATTTTTCAAATTAGATAAATCACAAAAAAATGACTCATCTTATTTTCCTTCTAAAAAAAGCCTTTATATAAAAACCAAAAACTGATGCATACTGTAACAGTAGAAGCAATGACGTAAGCTAAATAGTTTTTTTTAATTTTTGCAAATAGCTGCTTTTTTATTTTCGGTACCAAAAAGAGGCAACTGTTTTGACAATTGAACAAAAGATTTTTCATTTTCGAAAGACATTTATTTTATATTCACAGTCATTAAAAATTACGAAACTGATTTTTACGTAACATCACCAAAATGATGTAATTCATTGCATTTTCTCCAAAACTATAAAAACTGATCCAAAAATGCCATTTAACAAAAATTCTTATCACTAATCCAAATGAGGATTAGTGATAAGATGCCATGCCGTTGATATATGATTTGTCAAATACGGCACGGCATTTAACTATAAATGAGGATATCCTAAATTTTTATCGTTTTATTTTTAACCTTTTTTTCAGCTGCTGCTGCTGCGTCCTTTCCATCGTCCACTCCATTCTGTTCATATCCGTTTGAGTGTACCTCGAATAGTTTCATCTTTGATATTGCAACATTTTTTCATCCTTCTTCTGCAACAATTAATGGATCCTTTGATGGCACTTTAACCTGTTTTCGATCAATTAATGCATGCGCAGATTTTTGTTCTCGATTTTTTGATGGAGAATGTTATCATCTTTCTTCTTCTCTTGCTTTTATTGATCCATTCAATTTTTTAAATTCAAACTGTGGTGATTTTACTTTTGTTTGCTTTTCATCTTATTACTGGTAAGTTTTTATTATTTTAAAATTAATATTTTAAATTTAATGTTTTTAGGGTTCTTGCAAATGCAATGATTTTAACAACTCTTGCAATTTGTTCTGCTCTCCTTGCTGCTTATAAATTTATTAAGTAAGTTTGTTTTATTGATTAAATTTGAGATATATTAGATTTGTTCCATTGAATTAAGATATATCAATTAGGAAAACAGATAGCTACAGTTAGGGGATATATGAAATCTTTTATGAATATCATATATCGTTAACTTTTTTGGTATAAAATCCAAAATAGCTTCATTCTCTTAACTTTTTAATAATTTTGCACTGATTTATAAAACGAATAAGGATTGATGATTCTACAGTATATGGATATATGAAATCCTTTATGGATATCATATATTCTTCAACTTTTTGGTTAAAAAAACTAAAGTTACTGTGTTTTGTAAACTTTTTAAAATTTTTTATTCTGTTTCATTCTTTATTTTAACTAATTTGTCATTATTTTTCAGATCCCGTCAAACTTCTGGTGTTACATTACTCTCATTTCGATATACTGGAAATTTTCCTGATCTTCGTCGGCTTTACAATAATGGTGAAGAAGTTGATCTTCAAACACTTAATCTTCAAACTTACGATACTGTCCACTTTGATAATGAAAATGGTAACGTCACCATTCTTGCTTCCAAAAATTAATCATCATATTCTTTGTTTCTGATCCAACCGATAATTTCAAATATATTTTTCAAGCTATGTTTTATTATTCATTCATTTTTTTAACCATTGATTGTATTTATACTTATTTCTTTGTTTATCTGATATGTGTGTTCCTTTTTTATATTATTTTTTTTGTTAGATAAAATCTTTTTTACGTGAAAAACTTATGTGTCGAAAAAAAATATTCGCAACTGTTCAATTGTCGTGTGACTGGCTGCCCACTGACCACATCAACGTTTACGAGCTCGTAAAGCAGGCTGAGTGGTCTAGTGGTATGATTCTCGCTTAGGGTGCGAGAGGTCCCGGGATCGATCCCCGGCTCAGCCCGAGATTTTTGCACTTTTTTATTAAGTTAAATTTAATTTAAGAACTTTAATTTAACATTTTTAAACTCAAAAATGACCTTTGTACAAATCTAACACTTACCAAAAATTTCAATGAAAAAAATTTGATTTAATTTTGGTGTTAAAAAATGGTTCGAAAAACACGTTAATTTTAAAACTAACATTTCTTTTGATTCAGGTTTCAAGGACATTAATTTTTGTCTTACTTTTTTCTTTTCTGTCGTCATTCCCCCACCACCACAAACAAATAAAAAACCTCTCATCAAAAAAGTCATCCTATTGTTCAAAACCTTTCTTTTTTTGGTTCCGCTCTCAATAATGATAACAATTAGAAAATTCTCTTGCGGTATAAAAGGGGAAAGAAAAGAATTGTTACAACGCCATTTTTTTTGGTCATTTGTGATTTGATTTTGGTCTTGAAAGTTTAACGACGAAAAAATAGAAGGAAAAAATGGTGGTGAGGAATATTTTACTGTTAATATTTTTGTTAATTATTGAAAATTGTGAAGGGCAAATGCCACTTGGTGGATTTGTTGGTGGAATTTTGGATTCGGGTTTGGAATATTTCTATCTTGGATTAGTCTAACAATAGATGGTTTTAGTTGTTCCACAATTTGGAGGTCCTCCACCAATGGGTGGCTTTCCACCACCATTTCGGCGACATCATCACCGTCATCGACATGATTGGGATGATGGAGATGATTTTGGGCCTCGAGGACCTGGAGGCAGATGGGGTGGACCAGATGGTGGCCCTAGAGGATTTGGTGGACCACGTGGAGGTGGACGATTTGGTGGTGGACGAGATGACTTTGATGGAGAAGAAGAATTTGGACCACGTGGAGGTGGTGGTGGAAGATGGCAAGGAGGCCGAGGGGGACAAGGTGGTGGCTGGGATCAACAACAACCCCAACCTCGGGGAGGCGGTGGTCGTGATCCACAATGGAGTGGTGATCGACAACAACAACAGCAATGGCAACAACCTCAAGGCCAACAACCACAAAGTAGGACTTGTCGCCAGGCATATTTGCATAACGATTATACTTTTTTCAGATCCTCGCCAAACAAATAATAATAACAATCAAATCCCTGATGATGTTGATACAACTGGTGCGAGAACATTTGGCCGAAACAATGGTGGTGCCGATAATGTTAACCCCGCACAACCACCTCGTCGACCCGCAACCCCAACCCCAGCTGGCCCTGTTTCAGCTTCAAATCAAACTCCCCGACCCATTTCCGTTCCAGCCCCTTCAGGAGGTGGACTATTCGGTGATCCAAATAATAAACCTGTTTCATTACGAGGTCCACCAGGTATTTGAAAAAATAATCTTCGAAAACAAGAATCAATTAAAAAAATTCAAAAAAAAAATATTTGACATTCAAATTTTTGTAATTTGAAAAAAAACATTTTTATAGCATTTTTTCTTCTTGCTGTTGTATATAAGTTTATTTTTTTCATATTTTTAGTCTTAAAAACTCGTGTTTTTGTTGTTTTTTTTGAATAAAGGAAATTTGTTTAACCTTTTAATAGTTTAATAACATTGCCAAAGCGGAACAATAAGTTATGAATCAGATTCCCAACCTATAAAAAAACTTGAACAAAGAAGTTTTGCTTCTCTTTTATTTTTTTTTATATTCGTTTTTAACAACAAAAAAAGGTTTGTCATCAAAGAAAATTCAAAAGAATCTTTAAAAAACAACATTCAAATTGTGTAAACTTATTGACAGCTGAAAAAGAAAGGCAAAAAAAAGAGATTTTGTTTTTTTTTTTCAGAAAAGAACATACGTCATTTCATCAAAAATGGGCATTGAATAGTGTGATAAAAATGGGATTTTTGTTTTTGGTTATTTTAAAAAATTTATTCAAGTTCTTTTTGAAAAATTTATGAAGAATTCAACAGTCAAATTTTGTTAATAAATTATAAACATTTAACATCTATTATGGTTATGAGACAAAACTTTTGCCTAATTAAATCAGAGGCACAATGCAACCATAATTTTGTACTTTACTTTCTGTAATATTTTTCTACCATTTTAATCTACAATTTTGCTTCCTCTTCAATATTTCTAGATTATGCAAAAATTATAAATTTTTTAAATTCTCATCATAAAAAACATTTTGTCTTCCCTAAATTGAATACCTCATTTACATAATGCAATCACATTTCTGAAAAAAAAAACAAAAAGATCCAACACGTTTTTTTTATTGATTCAAATATTTCTTTTTTTAATCTCATCTAACAAAAAATACTTTTTTTATGATCACTTTATTTTTATTTGTACCATTTTATTGACTGACTGAACTGGACTAACTAACTTTCATGATTCTTTTTCTTTTTTTTTCAACTGAAATCAATCGTTCACTTTTTTTTCATCGTCATTTTTCGATCGGCTACTTTTTTTTCTTCTTCCTCGTCTCTTTTCTTTCCATTGGGTCACATTTTTTGGATGTAATTTTTCTTCCTTCTTTTTTTCATTCAATTAAAATTCGTAAATTTTGATAATACAATTTTTAGAAGAAAAAAAAGATAGAAGGAATCAATAAATAAATGATAATGGAATTGATTGAAGCAAGACAAAACCTTTTTTTTTATCAATTTTACTAAACAACTTTGCTTTTTTAATCGAGAAAACGAAATTTATTGTATTTTAAACTTCTGGAAAATGGTTTTTTTTGTTAGATACCTAGATCAGGGAAATCATCAAAATGGAACACCAGTTGTAGTGTTTCCTCCACAATCTTAAAACCCCTATGATGTTTTACCGCCATCGGTACAAGATTGATGGCGTGTCCACTGGAAATGGTTCTGCCCTCTCTAAAATAAAATGCTGCTGAAGCCCTTCTTTTTTTAATTTCAAAATTACAGCATAAACTGACTCATTAAATAAGTTGAATTTTTTTTGAATGTTTTAAAAATGAAGTAAAATTTACGATCATAGTTTGATCAAAAACAATTAAGTGTGATTTGGGAAATAGAATTAAATTAATGGAATTTCTGGACAGATTCCATCAACAAAAATCTATTAATTGATTCATTTCTTTTTCAATTTAGATTGAACGTAAAATTTTTTTTCATTATTAAACTCTAAAAACATTGCACTTTTATTGTCAAAAACAAACTTCCTTGTTTTTTTTAAAAGTTTTTGAAATTACAAAAACATGATACTTTTTATTTTTTTACCTTTTCCTTCCAATCCTTTGTTGACTACATCCCCTTCATCAACGACACCGAAGATAACACCCGTGCATCGGTTACTTTTCAGTGTACTTTTGTTGTTGTTGTTTTTTTGTCAACATTGAAACTGCTGTAATCTCTTTTTTTGTTATTTTTGTTTTAAAAAAGTACATGTATTACCAGGTTATGTCTTTAGATTAATTTTGTTTATTTAAAAAAAGGATTGCATTTGCGATCACAAATTTGTATTTGCATTAATTTTTTTTTATAAAAAATGTTTTTGACTGATTTTTGTTTGAATAATAATTTCTGCCCCTTTTTATACTTTTTCATAAATATTTTTTTGCACTTTTATTTTTAACTTTTATAATTCTTTTTTACCACATCCAGGACATCAGTATGATTTTTTTTAGAGGGAGCAGAAACCATTTTGAGGGGTGCCGCCTTTGATCTTTTGCCGATGGCGGTACAAGATCAAAGGATTTTTATGATTTTGGAGGGAGTACGTGCTTGTGGTGCTCCACTTTGTTGGTGTTTTTGCATTTTAATTTATTAACATTATTTTCAAATTTATTAACCGTGGCTTTCAGTGTTTTTTTGTTGTTGCTTTAAAGGTTCGTTGAGTTTGTATTTGGTTGAGCAACTTTTTTTATTGTAAATATTTCAGATCCTTTTCAAATCTCAACTTCTTAAAGCTCGGGTTGAGCATCAACTTGTTCGAGAAATTGAAATTCAATGTCATTTAAAGTTAGTTTTTGTTTTTGGCTTTTTTTTGTGATTAACATCAGCGTTTTTAGTCATCCAAATATCCTCAAGCTTTACAATTACTTTGTTGATGATAAGAAAGTTTATCTTATTCTTGAGTACTCTCTTAATGGTGAATTGTATAGAATTCTTCAAGATAAGAAAAAATTCAGTGAAAAGCAATCTGCCATCGTAAGTTTTTTTCCTCTCTACAAGTTTTGTATTAATAGTAGTATTTCTAGTATACCTTCCAAATTGCTGATGCCCTCCTTCATTGCCATTCAAAAGGTGTTATACATCGTGATATTAAACCTGAGAATATTCTTGTTGGTGCAAATAATGAATTAAAGCTCGCTGATTTTGGTTGGTCTGTTCATGCTCCAACTTCAAAGTAAGCTTTTCTATTTTTGCTATTATTTACTTGTTTAATAATTTTTAGACGTCAAACAATGTGTGGCACGCTTGATTATTTACCACCTGAGATGGTTCTTGGTCTTGAACATGATAAATCTGTTGATTATTGGGCAATCGGGATTCTGTGTTATGAATTTTTATGTGGAAGACCTCCCTTTGAATCTGCCACTCAAGCTGAAACATATGAAAAGATTAAAAATCTTACCTATACTTTTCCATCACATGTTTCTTCCGGTGCTAAAGATTTAATTCGAAAGGTTCGTCTTTTTTGCTTCTTCTGTCCTAACCAACATCTTAATTTGTTTTAGTTATTGGTTCTTGATCCTTCTAAACGTATTAATCTTGAACAACTTATGGATCATGATTGGATTCAATTACATGTTTCAAAGCCTTAAACTCCTTTGTTCTTTATCTTTTTATACAATACTAATTTGCAATGTTATGTTTTTAACCCACTCTTTTTTTAATGTTATTATTTGTATCTTTGTGATGATGTCGTCGTCGTTTGGAAAGAGAGAATAAATTAGTTAAGAGCTTTATTTTGTTGATTTCATTTTTAACATATACAAGTTAAAGATACAGTATCTAATATTTCTAATTTTTATTAATTGAAAAGTAAAGAGTAGAGAGATGAGAAGAGATTGATTCAACCAAGAAGACGTTTGAATTCAGGCTTTCCTTTTGCATATTCAATTAAAGCTTTCTTTGCAGTAGGACCAAGACCAACACGAATTGCTGTACGAGTTAACCAATGAGTACTAAAAACATGTATATAGATTAATATAGTAATTGGTTAGGCATAAGTCAGGATAGACTGTGCGATATTTTATACTTCAGATCTGTAGATATACACATCGACAACGATATTTTATTATACCCAATAGCTGATACCCTGAAGCGATATGCCCATAATATCGCACTTCTAGGACTCAAATTAACGCGAAAAAAGAAAGATCTTACCTTGATGAAATTGCTTGAACAACAGATTTAAGGCGACGAATAAGAATCATTGAAAAGATTAAAAGAATAACTGAAGCAATATTGAGTAATGACGGAACAACGATTAAAATAATCAACCATGTCTTTGCATTTGATGCAGTTTCTTCACAAGTTTTTCCAGCATTTTCAACTTCTGCACCAGAAATATTTCCAATCAAACAAAATGCTGCTACAAAAACAACAAAAACTTTTGACAACATTTTATTTTTCTTGCTTTCACCAAAGAACGTAGAATAATGAATGATTTGAAAAACCAATAATAAAAAGTTAAGTTGATCAAAAATGAATTAGAATAAGCTTCGCCTGCATATTATGCAAATCCCAAAAAAATTCGCAGCCAGCAGGATTTGAACCTGCGCGGGCAGTGCCCATCAGATTTCGAGTCTGACGCCTTAACCACTCGGCCATAGCTGCTGACCAAAGTAGGCGCGAGGTTCTTCTTTTGAACGGTTGCTTCACATTGAGGAGGGTCCTTCTTTCTCAAGTGAAAAAGATGAAAGAAAAATGAGCAGAGAGAAATAAAAATGTGTTGTCGGTTTTTTTAAACATTCAAACATTTTTTTTGTTTTGAAAGAGAAATGTGGCAGAGAAAAAGAAATGGAAAGATTTTTTTAACAAACACCGACTTTAGCTATTTAATAAAGTCATTAAATACAAAATTATTTTTATAATGGTAATTTAAAAATACAAAACTTTAAACTAATAAATACAGCTGTCTTTATGGAATATTTTTTTTTGTTTGTGTTGTTAGAAAAAAGGTTAATAGCAGTCGTCAAAATTTGCATAAAAACGCATTTGAAAAATTTTTTTATCAAAAATCAGGTTAAAAATAACAAAAATATAAAAATGTCCTTAATATGATCGTAAAACACAAAATTATTACAATTTATAATAATAAATTATTTATTGTTTAATTTTTCCAGCTTTGAACTACAAAATCCATAAGAAATACATTGAATACTTTTATTTTTATATTTTACAATCAAGGTTTTTCCTTTCCTTTGGACGAATCACTTTTCGATTTGGAGCGCTTTTTCTTTTTATTTTTGTTGTTCAAAGCAGCATCAGAGTTTTTACTTTTGTGAAGCACAGAAGTCTGAGAAGAGATTTGTTTTTCTTGAATCGGAATTGTTCCAATTGTAATTGGCATTTCAATTTCTGGACCACTCGAAAATGCTGAACTTGTATGAACTTTAACCTAAAAATATTAATGATTAATAAATAAATAAAAAATAAACATACAAAAAGGCTGTAAAGAACTTTGATAATTGAACATTGATTTATACTTGGTCCCATCCAACTTGGTACTGTAATTTCATAAATATACGGCTCATTTGTATACCTCGGAGGCTAAAAAAGAAACAAATTTTAAAACCATAATAATTTTAAAACCTTACTTTGTACATTTTTCGATAAATATTTTTTCTTTCTACTTCTTTGAATGAATCTTCTCTTGGCAATTGAGGTTGAGAGTTATAATTTCCAACAAAAACCGTTTCTTCATTGAATCCAATTTCAATTTCAGTTATTTTTGAAGAAGTTTTATTTGAAATGTCCATGGAGATATGAATTAATTCATTGCAGATATAACCAGTTTTTGGTAAAGTGACCTAAAAATGTAAAAAATGATATTCGCGGTAAATTTACTAATATCAAAGGATTGTTATGGTTTCGGAATAGGCATGTGTTTTTAAAAACCTGTCATGTCAATCAGGTTCGATGACAACAATTTTATATCACAAGTTTAGGAAGGGCAAATGGCAATGACTTACTTTTAAAGAGATTGAATCAGTTTTACAAGAGCAAAATCGAGAATAAAGTTTTCTTGCATCCATGCAAGCTTGAAGAGATAATTTTTGATCAATATTTAAATCAACAACACTTGAAACATTGAATTCATAATTACGTTCTTTATCAAACCCCCAGGGGACATCAATTGTTGTCTTTATATAATATTCGATACTTCCCCGATCTTCTTTTAAATAATTTCCAGGAATATTTGGTGGAATTTTAACAGTAAATGGAAATTGATATAAACCTGGTGGAAGTCGATTTGTGCCATCCGAAGATTCCCATAAAATCACATATTGATTAATATAATCTTCTTGGCATCCAACTTGAGTAACCCTTTCATGTCCATATCTATTACGGTATCCATATCCATATTCGTATCCGTAATCATATCCGTATTCATATCCATTTGCATATCCATTTCTGTTTCTATACATGTAATACCATAAAGTTTTAGCACGACCATGAACTTTCATATCAATTTTTCGAGCTTTTATTTCTTTTTCACTTTTGACAATTATTTTTCCAGAAAATTCACTTCCAGGATTGAAGGTATTTGTTTCAGAATTTAAAACAATTTCGTAATAAACCATCTTGAAAAAAATATATTCCTACATGTATACAGGGGAAAACCCTCAAGCATTGATTCCTGAAAGGTTTGTTGAACCCCGTAACCATTTTTCTTTCAACAGAAAATTTGCATATTGTGTCAAATATGATTCTTCGTTGTTTTTCGATAATCACACAAAATTAATTGTTGTTTAAAATTATCAAAACTGTTGAAGACAAATCTTCAAAGGATACGAAAGGCCGTAAAAATTTGCATAAAAATTTTTTAAGAAGAAAAAATAAATTACTGTACTTACAGTACATATAAAATAAAGAATACGGTCCATTTTACACTGGGTACCAAACATAAAACAGTTGGAGCATTATGCAAATTTTGTCATACCGTAATCTCATTTTTTTACCTAATTTTCTTTTCAGTTCAGAGTTCAGTTTTTTGAACCCAGTATTTTGCAAAGTTTTGTTTGATTTTTTATATTTTGATTTGTTTCTAAATTGACACATTCTGGAAGAAGAAGACTCATTAAATAATTTTTATTGTAAAAAAAGAAATAAAATTTTATTGTAATCGTTTCCACAGTTTTTTTCTTTTGTTGAATTCTCGCATGATTTTCAATGTGTGACAGGCATTTTTTTTATTATCTTTTCTTATCAAAATTTTAAAAAGTCTAGGAGGACATAAGAAAGAGTGGGATGAATGTTCAAATACATTAAATTCGAACGAGTTCAATTTTGATGAAAATTTTATCACCAAAAAATAGTTTTTGGGCCTTCTTTTTAATCAGGCTTAAATACAAGGGTGGTCTTCTTTTTTGTTGAAAGATAATCATTTTGTCAAAAATCGAACAGTTTTTTTGTTGTTATAAAAGTGCTTGAATTCTTTGACCAATTAAATAGCCTAAAAGTGCAACCGTAATAAAATATGTATTTTCCATCAAAATATTTAATTGCAGCAATAATTATTCATGGATGTATTGGATATTTTGAAGATTTAATTCAACTAATTTTTATAAAAGCTCCAATCCCCTTAGGGCATTTTTATAATGAATCTTTGCTTCTTCATTATGGGATTAGCTTGGATAATAATGGCTTGGCCCAGGTCATGTCTTTTATTTCCAGTTTGCAGATCATTGGATCTGTGATATCCCTTTTGGTTATCTTACCAAAAATGGATTCATTTGGAAGAAAATCTGTAGCAATCTATTTTCGAGCAGGACTTGGATTTTTGGCAGCTATGTTAATGTTGATGGGAAAATTCTTTTCATCGTTTGAATTCTTTGCTGGAGGTTCAGCTATCCTTGGAGCAACAGGTCCAATCAGATTTGGGGTTACAAAATATTACATGAGTGAATGTTCACCTGATAAAATTCGAGGTTTGCATCCAAAAATTTAATCACCTTTCAAAAATGATTACGGTATTCTTTTTTAGGATTCATAACACAAAGTTTAACATCAGTGGCTGGAATTATTTGTATGGCGTATACGGTATTATTGTTGCCACAATTCCTTGGAAATGATGAAAGATGGCATTTAACACTTTTTATTGCCATTGGGATTATGGTAATTTTTGTGATCGGAGCTGTTTTCATTCCAGAATCGCCTAAATTTCTTTGGTTCCAAGGAAAACATTTCGAAGCGATCAAAGCTGTAGAAGCTTTTCATGGAAAAAATGCTGATATTGGTAAGATTTACAAAATTACTGTAATAGGCTACAAGGACTTCAAAAGCATTTTACTTCGGAGGGGACAAAAACCATTTTGAGGGGGCCGCCTTTGATCTTTTACCGACAGCGGTAAATGATAAAAAGAGTTTTTTCATCATTTCGGAGGGGGCATTTACCATTGCTACCCCACTCTGCTGAAGTCGCTGATATGCTACAGTAACTATTAAAACAGATTTTTAGTCATATAATTCAAAACCCCTGAAGCACCATTCTCTGAACTGCCATTTTTCAGCATCAATAACAGAAGGCTACGATCATGAACGATCATTGACAAATTCAAAATCAAACCATACAAGTATTTTTGAAATTTGGGCTGATGATGCCCTTCGAGATTCATTAATTCTTGTGTTTGCTGCTGCCCTGGTAGCAACAATTGGCCCTCTTCACATTTATTCCCTCTACTCAATAACCCTCAAAATTAAATATGGTTTTACAAATTCTCAAGCTGTTACATTTGAACTTATCCTTAACCTTGTTTGCCTTCCCTTAGGGTATATCCTGCCATTTTTATATGAAAAAATTGGCCGTCGTCCGATGTTTCTTTTAAGTGTTGGATTATCACTTTTAACTGCGATTTTTATGTTTTTTGCTGAAACAATTTTTGAATTAAATGATTCAAACTCAAATTGGGCTACTTTTATTTTGGGTATTTTTTTTACGGTTTCAATCATTCTTGCAATCGAATGTGGAATTGCATCTTTTGGAGTTATTTTGATCGCGGATTTATTGCCTGCTCAAGCAAAAGCTGCATTCATCCCACTCTTTCTTATGTCCTCCTAGACTTTTTAAAATTTTGATAAGAAAAGATAATAAAAAAAATGCCTGTCACACATTGAAAATCATGCGAGAATTCAGCTTTAAAAAAACTGTATTTATTTGTTGTGTATGTTACCGTCAATATTGTGAGGCCGTAAATATTGTGAATGACTAGTCAAATTTGTGAACGACTAGTTAAATTTGTGAAAAGGACTAGGAATTTTTGTGAACGCTAAATTTCAAACAAAAAGCTATAATTTTTCAAAAAAACAATACAAAATAGGTGCGAAAGCTAAGTTTCTTTCAAATTCTAGAAAAAAAGGTTCTATAATAAAATAAAATTGAGATTTATGAGTCATTTTTCATCTTGTTATAAATCATGGAAGCTATGGATGCTGTTCAATTACAAGAAACTCGTGATAAAATGCGTGATCTTTTCGAAAAGGCATTTAACACATGGAAGGAAGGTAAAGCAACTCTTGGAGTCAAAAGCGATGAACAATATGATTCAATTATTGCTGCTTTTAAAAAGAAAAACTTCGGATCAAAGATGACCACAAAGGAACATAATTGGGTAAATCGGTAAGTTGATGTATACGGTAGCTTCAAAATAACAAAAACATTTTTTCAGATACGAATGTGAACTACGAAATGATAAAGAAATTCTGCTTTCTAAAGGAAAATTAGTAGTAAAGGAATCATTTTTATTTGATCTCTTATATGATGTTCATTTAAATCTTGGACATAGTGGTCGCGATGGCATGGATAAAGAGCTTAAAAAAGACTTTGATGGCATTTCAAATGAAATTATTACTTTATTTGTCAAATGCTGCGAAGAATGTCAAATGAAAAAAGGAAAAGTTAAACGTGGTGTTGTCGTTAAGCCTATTTTATCTGAAGATCAAAATTCACGATGTCAAGTCGATTTGATTGATTATCAGGCCAAAACGAAATGTCCTGGGAATTGTAACTGACGTTCAACATGGCTTTTATAAAGTTGGAACAAGACATGGCAATTTATCCCAATTATTTGCTCGAAATCAGTTGGAACCAACGTCTGAACAATTCATGCAGTTAGCCGATGTACCTGAATCTGAAATTCGTTCCGTCAGAACTGCAGCAACTGAAGGATCCGTTTCCGGTGGTCAAGGACATGTCCATTGCAACTGCAAAACAAAGTGTCAAAATAGGCAATGCAAATGTAAAAGAGAAGGAAGATTATGTAATTCTCGTTGTCACAATAGTTTAACTTGTTGTAACAAATAGAATTTTTTTCTTTTTTTGTCTTTTTTTAAATTTTGTATTGTTTTTTTGAAAAATTATAGCTTTTTGTTTGAAATTTAGCGTTCACAAAAATTCCTAGTCCTTTTCACAAATTTAACTAGTCGTTCACAAATTTGACTAGTCATTCACAATATTTACTAGTCATTCACAATATTTACGGCCTCACAATATTGACGGTAACATGTATATAAAATTAGAGAAAGATTTTTGATGCGTTAAGGCCCTTTTAAGCGTTTATGGGATAAAGAAGAGAAGAATACTGTAATTACAGTATACTTGTTACAACAGAACTTTTTGGGATATTTGAAACAAATGCCTAGCATTTGAGAATCTAAAAATCTAAAGGTTATTCAAATTTTATTGTTATAATTTTTGAATCCTTAAAAATTTGGGGTCATAATTTGTACAATTACACCCATCTCAAAAACCTAATGCATCATCATCATTTTTGACAGAAAAAAAAATCATTTTTTATTTGTAGCAATAAAAATTTCTTTAGCTTTTTTTTCCTTTCACATTTTTTTGCTTCTTCTTTTCCCTTTTTTCAGCAGGCAAAAAACAAGACACATTAACAGACATTATTTTTACGCACCAAAATCATGCGAATATATAAAAACATATAAAAGTGTTTTACATTAAATCAATACCAAAAACAACAATAGACACCATCGAAAAGAAAATGATGATCTTCTTCATTTTTTCATAAAAGCAACAGCAGCAGCAGCCACAAAAAAATGAATCATCCTAAATAACTGCTTTTTATTTTATGCATTTGTAATAAATAAAAAAACCTAAGCAACAAAAATCAACCTTCTTCTTTCATTTTATTTTTTGACGAGGTGTTTTCGTATTAGTTTTATATTTTTGTTACACTCAAAAAAAATGGTTTACCCTGAATATCTAGCATTTTGGATAATTTTGTTGCCATTTTTTGTTCAAAATGGTTTTGTTGAAGGACAGCAAGAAGAAGGGCATCAACAATGGACAACTGAAATCTATGAAACAATGGTTTTGGGTAATGGTCCTGTGGATGTGCCAAATTCAACTGAATTGTCAATTTTGCCTTCGTCATCCATTGTTCCACCAACGGTAGAAGCAATGACCGATTCTTCTGCAGTATCTACCGTAACCACCTCGGAATCGTCTTCAAATGTAACTGAAAGCATCGAAATCGGATCTCGACTACCTACAGATGCTTCTGGATTTACAAGTAGGTTTGGTTTTTTGTTAGATAAATTATCTGTAAATTTATCGTTTATTTAACAAATAAGCTTTGAATTTTGCTGTTTATCTAACAACAAAGCATGTTAAATAAACGGCAAAAAAGTGTTTTGAAAAATAAAAAAAGATTTATGGTTTTTAAAAGCATAAAAAACATAAATCCAATCAACTTTAATTTAAATTTATTTTTCAAATTAGATAAATCACAAAAAAATGACTCATCTTATTTTCCTTCTAAAAAAAGCCTTTATATAAAAACCAAAAACTGATGCATACTGTAACAGTAGAAGCAATGACGTAAGCTAAATAGTTTTTTTTAATTTTTGCAAATAGCTGCTTTTTTATTTTCGGTACCAAAAAGAGGCAACTGTTTTGACAATTGAACAAAAGATTTTTCATTTTCGAAAGACATTTATTTTATATTCACAGTCATTAAAAATTACGAAACTGATTTTTACGTAACATCACCAAAATGATGTAATTCATTGCATTTTCTCCAAAACTATAAAAACTGATCCAAAAATGCCATTTAACAAAAATTCTTATCACTAATCCAAATGAGGATTAGTGATAAGATGCCATGCCGTTGATATATGATTTGTCAAATACGGCACGGCATTTAACTATAAATGAGGATATCCTAAATTTTTATCGTTTTATTTTTAACCTTTTTTTCAGCTGCTGCTGCTGCGTCCTTTCCATCGTCCACTCCATTCTGTTCATATCCGTTTGAGTGTACCTCGAATAGTTTCATCTTTGATATTGCAACATTTTTTCATCCTTCTTCTGCAACAATTAATGGATCCTTTGATGGCACTTTAACCTGTTTTCGATCAATTAATGCATGCGCAGATTTTTGTTCTCGATTTTTTGATGGAGAATGTTATCATCTTTCTTCTTCTCTTGCTTTTATTGATCCATTCAATTTTTTAAATTCAAACTGTGGTGATTTTACTTTTGTTTGCTTTTCATCTTATTACTGGTAAGTTTTTATTATTTTAAAATTAATATTTTAAATTTAATGTTTTTAGGGTTCTTGCAAATGCAATGATTTTAACAACTCTTGCAATTTGTTCTGCTCTCCTTGCTGCTTATAAATTTATTAAGTAAGTTTGTTTTATTGATTAAATTTGAGATATATTAGATTTGTTCCATTGAATTAAGATATATCAATTAGGAAAACAGATAGCTACAGTTAGGGGATATATGAAATCTTTTATGAATATCATATATCGTTAACTTTTTTGGTATAAAATCCAAAATAGCTTCATTCTCTTAACTTTTTAATAATTTTGCACTGATTTATAAAACGAATAAGGATTGATGATTCTACAGTATATGGATATATGAAATCCTTTATGGATATCATATATTCTTCAACTTTTTGGTTAAAAAAACTAAAGTTACTGTGTTTTGTAAACTTTTTAAAATTTTTTATTCTGTTTCATTCTTTATTTTAACTAATTTGTCATTATTTTTCAGATCCCGTCAAACTTCTGGTGTTACATTACTCTCATTTCGATATACTGGAAATTTTCCTGATCTTCGTCGGCTTTACAATAATGGTGAAGAAGTTGATCTTCAAACACTTAATCTTCAAACTTACGATACTGTCCACTTTGATAATGAAAATGGTAACGTCACCATTCTTGCTTCCAAAAATTAATCATCATATTCTTTGTTTCTGATCCAACCGATAATTTCAAATATATTTTTCAAGCTATGTTTTATTATTCATTCATTTTTTTAACCATTGATTGTATTTATACTTATTTCTTTGTTTATCTGATATGTGTGTTCCTTTTTTATATTATTTTTTTTGTTAGATAAAATCTTTTTTACGTGAAAAACTTATGTGTCGAAAAAAAATATTCGCAACTGTTCAATTGTCGTGTGACTGGCTGCCCACTGACCACATCAACGTTTACGAGCTCGTAAAGCAGGCTGAGTGGTCTAGTGGTATGATTCTCGCTTAGGGTGCGAGAGGTCCCGGGATCGATCCCCGGCTCAGCCCGAGATTTTTGCACTTTTTTATTAAGTTAAATTTAATTTAAGAACTTTAATTTAACATTTTTAAACTCAAAAATGACCTTTGTACAAATCTAACACTTACCAAAAATTTCAATGAAAAAAATTTGATTTAATTTTGGTGTTAAAAAATGGTTCGAAAAACACGTTAATTTTAAAACTAACATTTCTTTTGATTCAGGTTTCAAGGACATTAATTTTTGTCTTACTTTTTTCTTTTCTGTCGTCATTCCCCCACCACCACAAACAAATAAAAAACCTCTCATCAAAAAAGTCATCCTATTGTTCAAAACCTTTCTTTTTTTGGTTCCGCTCTCAATAATGATAACAATTAGAAAATTCTCTTGCGGTATAAAAGGGGAAAGAAAAGAATTGTTACAACGCCATTTTTTTTGGTCATTTGTGATTTGATTTTGGTCTTGAAAGTTTAACGACGAAAAAATAGAAGGAAAAAATGGTGGTGAGGAATATTTTACTGTTAATATTTTTGTTAATTATTGAAAATTGTGAAGGGCAAATGCCACTTGGTGGATTTGTTGGTGGAATTTTGGATTCGGGTTTGGAATATTTCTATCTTGGATTAGTCTAACAATAGATGGTTTTAGTTGTTCCACAATTTGGAGGTCCTCCACCAATGGGTGGCTTTCCACCACCATTTCGGCGACATCATCACCGTCATCGACATGATTGGGATGATGGAGATGATTTTGGGCCTCGAGGACCTGGAGGCAGATGGGGTGGACCAGATGGTGGCCCTAGAGGATTTGGTGGACCACGTGGAGGTGGACGATTTGGTGGTGGACGAGATGACTTTGATGGAGAAGAAGAATTTGGACCACGTGGAGGTGGTGGTGGAAGATGGCAAGGAGGCCGAGGGGGACAAGGTGGTGGCTGGGATCAACAACAACCCCAACCTCGGGGAGGCGGTGGTCGTGATCCACAATGGAGTGGTGATCGACAACAACAACAGCAATGGCAACAACCTCAAGGCCAACAACCACAAAGTAGGACTTGTCGCCAGGCATATTTGCATAACGATTATACTTTTTTCAGATCCTCGCCAAACAAATAATAATAACAATCAAATCCCTGATGATGTTGATACAACTGGTGCGAGAACATTTGGCCGAAACAATGGTGGTGCCGATAATGTTAACCCCGCACAACCACCTCGTCGACCCGCAACCCCAACCCCAGCTGGCCCTGTTTCAGCTTCAAATCAAACTCCCCGACCCATTTCCGTTCCAGCCCCTTCAGGAGGTGGACTATTCGGTGATCCAAATAATAAACCTGTTTCATTACGAGGTCCACCAGGTATTTGAAAAAATAATCTTCGAAAACAAGAATCAATTAAAAAAATTCAAAAAAAAAATATTTGACATTCAAATTTTTGTAATTTGAAAAAAAACATTTTTATAGCATTTTTTCTTCTTGCTGTTGTATATAAGTTTATTTTTTTCATATTTTTAGTCTTAAAAACTCGTGTTTTTGTTGTTTTTTTTGAATAAAGGAAATTTGTTTAACCTTTTAATAGTTTAATAACATTGCCAAAGCGGAACAATAAGTTATGAATCAGATTCCCAACCTATAAAAAAACTTGAACAAAGAAGTTTTGCTTCTCTTTTATTTTTTTTTATATTCGTTTTTAACAACAAAAAAAGGTTTGTCATCAAAGAAAATTCAAAAGAATCTTTAAAAAACAACATTCAAATTGTGTAAACTTATTGACAGCTGAAAAAGAAAGGCAAAAAAAAGAGATTTTGTTTTTTTTTTTCAGAAA
The DNA here is from genome assembly GCA_024447195.1 of Panagrolaimus sp. LJ2414. Classification (NCBI taxonomy): domain Eukaryota; kingdom Metazoa; phylum Nematoda; class Chromadorea; order Rhabditida; family Panagrolaimidae; genus Panagrolaimus; species Panagrolaimus sp. LJ2414. The sequence goes on from JAMRXY010000008.1 coordinate 12,529,253, forward strand.
AGAACATACGTCATTTCATCAAAAATGGGCATTGAATAGTGTGATAAAAATGGGATTTTTGTTTTTGGTTATTTTAAAAAATTTATTCAAGTTCTTTTTGAAAAATTTATGAAGAATTCAACAGTCAAATTTTGTTAATAAATTATAAACATTTAACATCTATTATGGTTATGAGACAAAACTTTTGCCTAATTAAATCAGAGGCACAATGCAACCATAATTTTGTACTTTACTTTCTGTAATATTTTTCTACCATTTTAATCTACAATTTTGCTTCCTCTTCAATATTTCTAGATTATGCAAAAATTATAAATTTTTTAAATTCTCATCATAAAAAACATTTTGTCTTCCCTAAATTGAATACCTCATTTACATAATGCAATCACATTTCTGAAAAAAAAAACAAAAAGATCCAACACGTTTTTTTTATTGATTCAAATATTTCTTTTTTTAATTTCATCGAAAAAAACTTTTTTTATGATCACTTTATTTTTATTTGTACCGTTATATGTATTGACTGAACTGGACTAACTAACTTTCATGATTCTTTTCTTTTTTTTCAACTGAAATCAATCGTTCACTTTTTTTTCATCGTCATTTTTCGATCGGCTACTTTTTTTTCTTCTTCCTCGTCTCTTTTCTTTCCATTGGGTCACATTTTTTGGATGTAATTTTTCTTCCTTCTTTTTTTCATTCAATTAAAATTCGTAAATTTTGATAATACAATTTTTAGAAGAAAAAAAAGATAGAAGGAATCAATAAATAAATGATAATGGAATTGATTGAAGCAAGACAAAACCTTTTTTTTTATCAATTTTACTAAACAACTTTGCTTTTTTAATCGAGAAAACGAAATTTATTGTATTTTAAACTTCTGGAAAATGGTTTTTTTTGTTAGATACCTAGATCAGGGAAATCATCAAAATGGAACACCAGTTGTAGTGTTTCCTCCACAATCTTAAAACCCCTATGATGTTTTACCGCCATCGGTACAAGATTGATGGCGTGTCCACTGGAAATGGTTCTGCCCTCTCTAAAATAAAATGCTGCTGAAGCCCTTCTTTTTTTAATTTCAAAATTACAGCATAAACTGACTCATTAAATAAGTTGAATTTTTTTTGAATGTTTTAAAAATGAAGTAAAATTTACGATCATAGTTTGATCAAAAACAATTAAGTGTGATTTGGGAAATAGAATTAAATTAATGGAATTTCTGGACAGATTCCATCAACAAAAATCTATTAATTGATTCATTTCTTTTTCAATTTAGATTGAACGTAAAATTTTTTTTCATTATTAAACTCTAAAAACATTGCACTTTTATTGTCAAAAACAAACTTCCTTGTTTTTTTTAAAAGTTTTTGAAATTACAAAAACATGATACTTTTTATTTTTTTACCTTTTCCTTCCAATCCTTTGTTGACTACATCCCCTTCATCAACGACACCGAAGATAACACCCGTGCATCGGTTACTTTTCAGTGTACTTTTGTTGTTGTTGTTTTTTTGTCAACATTGAAACTGCTGTAATCTCTTTTTTTGTTATTTTTGTTTTAAAAAAGTACATGTATTACCAGGTTATGTCTTTAGATTAATTTTGTTTATTTAAAAAAAGGATTGCATTTGCGATCACAAATTTGTATTTGCATTAATTTTTTTTTATAAAAAATGTTTTTGACTGATTTTTGTTTGAATAATAATTTCTGCCCCTTTTTATACTTTTTCATAAATATTTTTTTGCACTTTTATTTTTAACTTTTATAATTCTTTTTTACCACATCCAGGACATCAGTATGATTTTTTTTAGAGGGAGCAGAAACCATTTTGAGGGGTGCCGCCTTTGATCTTTTGCCGATGGCGGTACAAGATCAAAGGATTTTTATGATTTTGGAGGGAGTACGTGCTTGTGGTGCTCCACTTTGTTGGTGTTTTTGCATTTTAATTTATTAACATTATTTTCAAATTTATTAACCGTGGCTTTCAGTGTTTTTTCGATTACCGTATCCTGATTACTTATTTTTATTCCTTAAAATTACATTTTTCATTTCAGCTCAAAAAAGAATGCCAGATATATCAAATGGAGTTATAGCTCCAACAGAAACAAGCATAAATGGATTAAAATTTGAAAAAGAAGAAAAAGTTCGAAGATTTTATAAAGCTGATGATCCAATTCCATGGTCATTAGCGATTTTATTTGGATTTCAAGTAATTATTCATTGTTTATGCAAATTTTTTTGAATGCAACATTGTTTTTTATAGCAAGTAATGGTATGTGTATCAGCTTTGTTAGTGGTGCCATTTTGGGTTGCTGATCTTGTTTGTCCTGGACAGGATATTAATATTGTTCGAGTTCGATTAATTTCATCCACATTTGTTTGTAGCGGAATTAATACAATTATTCAAACAGTTTTTGGAATGAAGTAAGTAGAAGGGAAGGATTACTGTAATTACAACTGTAGTTTTAAAATCCAGCTATTTATGCAAATTTTACATACTTTTTTTATAATGTAATCTTATTTTTAGGCTTGCATTGCTTCAGGGCACGGCATTCGCATATGTGCCATCAGTAATATCATTTGTAAATTTGGATGGCTTTAAATGTCACGCAAATGCCACAACTTACGTGCCACCAGAAATTTATGAAGAAAAACTTCAAATTATTCAAGGTTGCTTAATTGCATCATCTTTTATTCCAATGTTAATTGCTGCAACTGGGCTTGTTGGAAAATTGACAAAATTTATTGGTCCTTTAACAGTTTCACCATTAATTTTGTTGTTAATGATTTCAACAATGCCATCAACAGTTGATCGAGTCGAAAAGCATTGGGTTGCTATTGTGTAAGTTTTGATTTTCCTGGTCCTGTTGAAGTCATCCACGTTCCCCCTTCAAAATCAAAAAATCCTTTGATCTTTTACCGCCATCGGCAGAAGATCAAAGGCGGCCCTCCTTGAAAATGATTTTTCCCCTTACTGAAATAACATTCTGCCGGCGTCCTTAAACTTTGTAGTGGATATATGAAATCCCGCAAAATCAAAATCTCTCTTTTTCAGTCAAGCAGTAACCTTATTTGCCACTACCCTTTATTTAGCTGAAGTAAGAGTCCCATTGCCAGGTCTTAAACATGGAAAATTTCATTGGTATCGAGTTCATATTTTTGGACAGTATCCTGTAAGCTTTTTTTTTAAATCCACCACCATCCTTACAGTACCCTTTTTTAGTATTTAATTGCAATTACAGTATCCTGGTTATTTTGTGTATTTTTAACTGTTACAAATCTTGTCCCTCCAAATAGTGAAGCCCGGACTGATAAACAACAAAATATTGATGCCATTGTTAGTGCCCCTTGGGTTCGACTACCGTATCCAGGTACGATAATTTGAGCAAAAAAATAAATTTTGCATAAAAATAGAAATTTAGGACAATTTGGTGCACCTAAATTTCATACTGGTCTTTTCTTTGGATTTCTTGTATCTGCCATGGCATCCGTTATTGAATCAGTTGGAGATTATCATGCCATTGCTCGAATTAGTCAAGAGAGGGCACCCCCAAGTCATGCCATCAATCGTGGAATATTCTCTGAAGGTATTATAACTTTAGTGACTTTTACCATTACCGTAATACTGTATATTTTAGGCTTCGGTTCATTTCTATCTGGTCTTATTGGCCCTGGGGTTGGTTTAACGACCCATACCGAAAATATTGGAGTTATTGGAATTACACGTGTTGCATCTCGGACAACCTTAGTTATTGCTGGGTTATGGTTAATTGCCTTAGGGCTTTTCACTAAAGTTGGAGCAATTCTTTCAACAATCCCAGATCCTTTGGTTGGTGGAGTTCTTGCATCTTCGATGGCAATGGTCTCAGGAGTTGCAATTGCAAATGTTCAATCAGTTGATCTTAAAAATTCAAGAAACATGGGAATTATTGGATTTGCTTTAGTTTGTGGGCTAGTTATCCCTGGATATTTCGCCCGCCATCCAGTTCGTACAGGGATTGAAGTCTTGGATCAAGCTTTAGCAGTTTTATTAAAATTGGAAATGTTTATTGGGGCATTTGTTGCGTGCGTTTTGGATAATACCGTACCAGGTTTGGACCATTTTATGCTAATTTTTTATCATAAAAGTTTCATTTTTAAGGTGCAACCCGTGAAGAGCGAGGCCTTCGAGAAAGAGGTCTTGCCCATGACCTTGGTCCAAATGGTCGGGATATTTATCTTTATCCAAAATCTGTAATGAATTTTATTGAAAGATTTCCGCTGCTTCAAAAATTCCCAATGATCCCAAAAGTAAAGATTGCATCAAGTTCACAAAATTTTCAAGATGTCAATGAATTTAATGATGCTTAATTAATTGATTGATTGCTTAGCTTTATATATATTTATTGTTTTGTTATGTTTATATTATTATTGATGTATAAAAATTACTGTATATGATTATCATCAAAAGGTAGAAAATGGAAAAGTAAAAATAGATAATAAAATTTTATATATAAAATTTGGCTTTTTTGGAGAAACACAAGAAAGAAATTCTCCCGTAAAATCTAAAACAAACCTTTAAAAACGAAAGTAAAAATAATAAATTTGTAAAAAGATCCTTGGTCGTTTTTAAAAAAAGACAAAAATTTAAAGTTTCAACGCTTTGTTCGAAATTTAAAAAAGCTTTTCTTATTTTTGTCATTGTTCAAATTTGCTTTTTGTAAATTTGCAATTTCTTCTGTCTCAAATTTGATAATTGAAAAGCAGTTTTTTTCTTTTTTGTCTCGAGAATTTATTTTTAGCAAGAATAAAAACATTTTTGATATGAATCATTTCTTATTATAAATGATACCATACAAATGAGTTTTGTGCTATAATTGCTAAAAAAATGACTAAACGCAGACATTTTTTTTCAAAAACCAAGCTTTTGTTCTTGAAAGTCATATTTTTCGTTGGAAAAAGGACTTATAAATCTTTTAAATTTATTAGTTTCTGAACCATTTCAAAAAAGCCTTTTTTTCTGATGTTTTTTAAAGCGTCACCAAGTTACGGTATTTAAGTTGCTGTATAATTTTTTCGGAGAGTTTTTTTAGCTTCATCAAAGACATATACCGCTTTTTGAATCCACAAGATTCAAAATTAAGCTTTAAAATTTTTCTACCAAAAACAACAAAATTGCTGCTAAAATTTTAAAAGATTTAAAAATTTTTCCTAAAAATTTGAATCAATTGCATCACAAACCTTTTACATTCCAAAACAAGTTTTTACCTTTTTTTAAATCCATTTTCTTTTTTTTGTGTATCCGTACTTCGGACACCTCCGCAAAATCCGTAATCACACATTTTGATTAACTAACTTCAAGCAATCCGCTTTCGGGGGAATGACGACTTTATTGTGCAAAAGAGATATCTTATATCCCATCCACATCCCCATCCTGAATCCCACAAGAAAATTGATAAAAATTTTGATAACTGTTGTGTTTTCCCTTTCTTTCATCTTTTTTTCCGTTTTAAAACTTTCTTTTTTCCTTTTGTTCGATTTTTATGACCTGATTTTTCTTAAAAATTTTGAAGAAGAAGAAGATGAATAAAAATGAAGCAAGCATTTTTTTTCATATAATCATTTCTCATTCAATCATTCTTTCAGATTCCTTAAATCTTTGGGTATAATATTTGGCAGGGCTGAGAAAGTAAAAGTGATATAATTAATTATTAAATAAGTAATTAATTGTATTAAAAAAAGTTAAAGAATGAAACTGATATTTATTACTGTAGTGCTGGTATTAGCGGATATTGGATTAGCATGTATGAGAATGGGTGGCGGTGGCGGGGGTGATATCCCTGTTGTTACGACTACTGTAGCCCCTTGTGCCTTTATCAATGGCAATGCACCATTATTTGTTGCAGCTGGAACCACCTTCCTTGACAATCTTTATGGATCAAAGGCTCCTGTCGGTTAGTTCTTTTATGCAAATTTTGTCATTAGGTAGTTATCAGTTATCATGATAACTTATCACTATCCATCTGGACCCAACAAAATTTGCATAATCATATTTTTTAGGTAACTGTGCCTCATGTGCTGCTGGGGCACAAAATTACTATGCACCTGCAATGGAAAATGCTCCACATGCTACAGATCCCTTGGAGGCAATAGGTTCATTAAATATGCAAAATTGTCCAAATATGTGTGTTTGTACAACTGCAAATGTCTGCTATACCCGGGCCACCGATGACACCGTTATCACCTTCTGGCCATATTGTACTGGAGGAGTTTGTATGACATATGGATATTTAAGTGGAAATGGTGGTGCAACTGGTATTACCCCAGTTGGTGGAGGAACTCCTTTCCTTTCTGATAATCAAGTTGACCCAAATACTTTCCTTCCCAAACCTGTTACAGATCCAAGTTATCCTGTAATTTCTCGAGTTGGATGTAATGGTTGTCCAGTTGCAACTTGTTAAAATTAAAAATAGTAAAAATATGTATACAGTAATATTATTATAACATGATTTATATTTCAATAATGTAATATTAATTTAATAAATAACTTATTTAATTCAAAAACACAACCGTAAAAATCTGTGGTTTCAATTTTTTAAATATCACTATCGTCGCCAGCGGCATCCTTTGATCTTCGGTAAATCCTTTGAACTTTTTGAAATACTGCTGAAACTTGGAAACACTGGTAAAAATGGCAAAAAAAATTTAGTAAAATGCTCAACATTAATAAGCTAAATGATGCTGTATCTGCATTATCACCAAACTATATATACAGTAATTTTTGATTTTTTTAAAAAACACCCACCTGTTTTGTTCACTTTTTTAATTTCAAAAAAAACACAAATGAACATTTAATTGAAATCAATTCTCTCTGTTTTTAACCTAAAAGTGATCGAAAAGAGATTTGTATTTTCTTTTGTCAAATTCATTCGAATCATTGAGAAAAACAAAGAGAAAATGGAATGACCCGAATCTTTTTAAATCACCATTACCAAAAAGTCCTTTGCAGACCGATATCACTTTTTTTATATCTTTATTCTTTGGTATTTTAAAAAATATTTTTAAATCCCAAATAAAATGATATTTGTAAAGAAATTGTTATTAGCCTTAATTTTATTATTAAATATCAATGATGGATTAGGTTGTATGAGGATGTTTGTCCCTGGAGGGGGTGATATTCCTGTTACAAGTACCGTACCCCCAACTGTACCCCCGACTGTACCAGTAACAACTCCAACAACAACCACAACAACACCTGTTCCAACAACAACAACCACTACAACAGAAGCTCCAACAACTACTACAACAACAGCACCATCAACAACAACATCAACAACTACAACAACAACTTCAACAACAACCACCACATCAACGACTACAACAACGACAACAACAACTTTATGCCCTGGGGCAATGGGTCGACCAGGAATTGTTGTAGCAACAGGGGTTACATTTACTGCAGCAACAAGTATTGGCATGAATGATCCATTTGGTAAGTAATATTAAAGTTATAAACAGTAAAGTTTGGCATTTTTAATCTTTAATCCCTTGCCTGTTGTATCCCAAATCTCTCATATAGCTTTTTTTTTTTTTGAAATCCCCTTTTTTCTCCTTTCTCAAAAGTAAAGGGATACAATGCGCCCGGATGCCGACTTTGATGTTGCTAGCGTACGTAGGAAACATTAAAGTCGGCACCCTGGTACACTTCGGCACTGGTCTCTCTAGACAAAAAAATTCGGAGAAGGGGTTTCACTTTAATTCCAACAAAGTTTCGTCATTCAAATTTTTAGCGGTTTGTGATGGAATATCTTATTATGATGCAGATACCACGGACGGATATGATGATATGGAAAATAATGATAAAGGAGTTGGTACATGGGATAGAACAATGTGTGCAAATCCATGTGTTTGCTCTGATACAGCTTGCTATCAACCTAATGCCGATGATCCTGCCCTTTCATTATATCCACATTGTGTAACAGCAACTGATTGCTTTATTGCTGTTATCTTTAATAGTCCAGGAGAACTTGTAAATCCTGATGATACAACAGATGTGCTGACTTCAGATGATCAGGTAAATTAATTATGGGATTAAAATTTTTGGCATTTTTGTGTTTATGATTTTTAGATTGATCCTATGACATATGATCCTAAGCCGGTTACAGATAATTCATATTTGAAGGCAACAAGCATCGGATGTGCCGGGTGTCCAGTAGTGTAATTTATTTGAAGGATTTAATATTTTAATAATTTAATAATAATAATTTTAATAATAATAATTTTAATAATAATAATTTTAATAATAAATTTGTTGTGATTTTGAAGTCAATTTCGATGAGTGAATTTTACATCAACCAAAATTGACTTCAAAGGCGGTGCAAAAAAACTGTTTATTGAAGTTGAATTTCTTTATATCTATTTTGAAAAAAGACAATGTTTGAGATATTTGCTTCACACAACTCTGTTTGTAAGAACATAAAAATGCAATAACTCAAATTACGAAATTGGAGTCAACCTTGAAGATGCATATTTTGATGAGATTTAAAATGCGTTTAAGAAGTTTTAAAGTCCTCAAATCTTTCACAAAACATTAATATAAACTCAAATAAATAGTTTTGAAGATTTTCTATACCATTTGAAAATTTTTTATTTTTTATAGATCTATTAATCTTCAATTCGTTGTTGCTCGGTATATAATTGTCAGAGATATCTTGGGTTTTCGTTGTTAGATTAAAGGAGGCGGAACCTTTGGTACTTTTTTATTTCTCTTTCGTTTTTTTTCGTTGAATTTTCATGACGATCAGGGTCTTTTTCTTTTGTTCTTTTGCCTGATCGTCAGAAAAATTCAAACGAAAAACAACGTTAGAGAAACAAAAAAGTACCAAAGGTTCTGCTCCCTTTAACTTTAAAATTAGTATATTTTAAACAAAAAAATGAGTTTCAAAACATAAAAGCTCACTAAATAACTGAATTTTGATCACATATTTATACTATAAATTGGCTACAGTATCCTCACAATGTCTAAATTTATTTTTTTATCATTCAATATTTTTTCATGATTAAAATTACTGCTACACTTAAAACTATTTTTTGTGGTTTTCCAAGTGATTTCATGAAACCTCATTAAAAAGCCTCAAAAATTTCGAAGGAAAAATGCTTTTGTATTATATTATTTTACAAGCGAAGCCCCGGCGTTGCCGGGTCTTCTGACAAACAACCATTATTGATTTTCAAAAACACTATAAAACAAAATACTTTAACTAATATTCTCTTTAAAAATACAGTTTTTTTAATAATATTTCAAAATATTAAAAAAAGTGTCTGTGTGTATCTCATTTTTTTTATAACAATCATAATTATTGAACATATTTTATTTTGATAATTACAAAATTATATTTATTCAAAAAATACAAAAAAATTAAGAAAAATATTATTATGATTTGTAATCAACATTAAACAATAAAATTTACTTTCGAACTTTTGCTGGTGTTGAATTCTCATCCATAAACTCTGAACGACGTTTTACAGATTTATTAGATGAAATAATTTGAGCAAGAGGAAGTCGATCACCAGGCTTCTTGATAAAATGGCTCATATCTTCAATAACAACATGAGGAGGGTTACCTAGAAAAGTATTAATTATTACAAAAAAATTTGAAAAAAAAGTCAATTATACCTTTATCCATAAGTAAGCCACGAACAATAACGGGATCACCTTTATGAAAATTTTGATCAACTTCAGAATTGAACCGGACTTCGAAGGAATGACGACCATCAGTTACGCTACACATTCGAATACAACTTGAACCTTCATTTGAAAATAAAGATGGCAGACTTCGAACGTAAACATCATTCAATTCTAAAAATCTGGATATGATATTATGATATAATCATAAATATATTTACCAATATAACCAGAAAATTTGCATACATCTGATAAAGATGTTTTAACATAAGTTTTTTCATCTTTTTCTGTTTCAGTTTGACTAATCCAGGTAATAATAGTATTTTGCATAATATTGAATTCAAAATCTACAGTAACTGTTCGATCAAATTTTCGATCAAATGGCCGGATATAAATATTTTCAAAAAGGGCCATTATTCCAACTTGAAAAAACTCTTGCTTCTTTTCAATTGTTTCATTCCATAAAACGAATGGAATTATATCTGATTCAGTTCTTAATGTGCCTTTCATAAGCTTCTTCCCATTAGATGTTGTGGTTGGGGATTTAATAGATTGAATAATTGCAACAACTTGTCTAAAAAATTAAATCAAATTTATCAATTGTTTAGAATCATTTAGTCAAACATACGCAGTCTTATCGTAAAGTGAAAGATCCCGGATATCAGAATTTGTAGAAAGTTCTAAGCCTAATAATTCGTCACTGAATACTCCGCCTGAATTTTTTGCATTTGAAGTTCCTTCAGTTGGATCGACGGCTTTTTGAGATTCTGATGGATTTCCCGCTGATGATTTTTTGTTATTGCTTTTTGCAGAACTTGGTTCATTTGGATTGAGAACTTTTTGGGATGACTTATATTGCATTACTTCTGGTTCACTGCTTTCATCATCTTTTTGTTGACGCGGAAATTCAAAGGAATCAGAAAAAGAAGGAAGTACCTTGGAGAGTTTTGGGGTGCAATTTTGTTCCTTCTCAAGTTCATCTGCATCATCTTCATAAGCGGCAAGATGAAGGGATAATGTGCTGTTGCTTTTGGCAGCACTTGAAATTGTTTTCTGCCATCGCTTTTGAGGTTCTTTTTCAGAAAATGTTAAAAATTCTGGCATTCTTGAGCCTTTTTCATTTGCAAACAATGATTTGCTACCCCACTTTCTTTGCGAATTGTCAGCAAAATCTGATACGAAATCTGAGATTGCAGTTTCAACAAAATTTATGTTCATTTTGGACACAAATTTAATCAAGATTTTGTAAAATTTTAAATTGTTTAAGTAAAAAAATGAAAACATTGTTTACTTTTTTGGTTAAATGATTTTTCTTTCAAGAAACTGAAATGATTTTATTTTAAAACTGCAATCGTCTTTTGTGTTTACCCAAATTCTTTTTTTCATTTTTGAATGAAATGCTTTTGGATGTGACAATATCAGCAAAAACTGAACATTTATGGGTTGCATTTAAATTAAGGTTACGGTATTGACCATCTTGATTTTGACTTTTTGATGAAACAACTATTTTTGATTGCCATTTCGTTACCATCTCTGAAAATCATACAATAATTAAAAGCGAAAAAAATCTCATTTGATAAATTTTTACAAATTTTAAATAATGACAATAAGAAAAACGAATAAAACTGAAAAATTGAATTAACTGAAGATGGTATTTATACTGATCACTCCAGACGAAGAATCTTCATAAATATTTCTTGATGTCTCAACAGACAAAACAAATTTGGTCAAAAAAATTCTTTCATTTGCTTGTTTCAAGTGTGTTTTAAACAAAAAAAATTATTTCATCATTCTTATTTGATAAAATTCTTATTTAATCGGACTTTAAATATAATTTCCAAGACAGTATCAACCAAATTTCATCAGCCTTATGTTATTAGAATATTTTTTTTGTATAATTTGAAATAAATTTAAAATGAACTTGAGCATTTGTTTCATCATTCTTATTCTTAATAATTTTATGTCTTGAATGAATTAGATGGTTTTTAATATAATTTAAAAAAGAAAGTAAAAATATGTGTAAAGTAGTAATAAAGCACAACTGAAACAGAAACGAAGCATAAAAATGCAAAAAACTGAGAAAAAGGCAATTTTATATATAAATCCACAAAAAAATACCTTTTCTTTTTTCATCTTTTTCCTAATTGTAACAATTCTTTAAAAACAATATTTGCCGTTGAATTTTTATCTTCAGAAAGAACAACTTTTAATCCTGACATTGATCGAACTCTACTGAATGCAACATAAAGTTGTCCATGAGAAAAGCATTCATGATTTAGTACAACTCCTACTTTATCCATTGTTTGTCCTTGACTTTTATTAATTGTCATACAAAAAGCTAATTTTATTGGAAATTGATGTCGTGTAACTTCAACAACTCCATGTTTTGATGTTAAAGTAATCCGGGGAATTAAAATTTCGTCACTGAGACTACCATCGATATTAATTTTTTTAACAACCAAATTATGCTTTAAAAGATTAGTTATTACTAATCTTGTTCCATTACATAAACCATCTTCGACTGATAAATTTCGAACTAACATAACAATTGCATTTTTTCGAAGTCTTAGTTTAAAACTTGGTAAACCTTTGATATTTCGAACTTTATAACTTTCATGAATTTCTCCAGCACCTTGTAAAATTTCATCACCATAATGGTAAACGTCTTGTGCATGATACAAAACTTCAGTTTCTTCATCAAATAGTTCCAAAACTTGTTCATTTAATTCATCCACATCTTTATTCCAGGTTGCCAAAATAGCTCTTTTCATTACTGTAGATGGCTCATAATTTTCCAAACAATCGCCGAAAATTTCTTCAACAATATTCCCTTTGCTCATACATTCTTCCGGAATTTCTATTTCATTAGGTTTATCCCCAAATCTTCCTTCCCCGATTTCTAAAAGCGCCTTTTTAAAATTAATTTCATCAGGCAAAGCTCTTTTATTTTCAGTTAATTGGAATTTTTTGAATTCCTTCCACAATTTTGAGCAACAAACTGAAGTATTAATAGTCTCTTGTCGAGTTCCATTTTCAACAATTGGAGCAATTTGTCGAAAATCTCCTCCAGATAATAAAATTTTACCACCGAATGGAACATCATTTTCCATAATTTCTCTTAATTTCATATCAACAACTTCTAAAGCTCTTTTTGGTGCCATTGGCAATTCATCCCAAATAATTATATCTAGATCTTTGAGCATTTGACCATGTAATGAATTAGGTTTAACTCCACTATTGCTGTCATTTTCAAATGGAAATTCAAGTTTAAAAGCATTATGGCAAGTTCTTCCCATTGGATATAATGAAGCTGCAATTCCACTCCATGCCATTACCATGACTTTTTTGCCGTGACCCAATGCAATTTTTCTAATACAATTAAAAGTGTAAGATTTACCACATCCTCCTGGACCATCAGCAAAGATGCAACATTTTTCGAGTTTTTGTTCTACGCTTTTAATTTTTTCAATTATTGGATCAACAATTGCTTTTTGTTCTTCTGTCATAATACGGTATTCAGCAAATCCTTCATCCAATAAAACTTTTAAATCAATAGTTTCTTCATTTTCAAAACCTATTTCATTCATATATACTTCCAGTTGTGGATAATCAGATAATTGTTTATCCTGATTTTGCATACTATGAACAATTTTTCTCCATGCAACTTTTTTTGCATCTTCTTTTGACCACTTTCTCAATAAATCAGAAGTTAAATGATCTTCAAACCGATCAAAAAGTTCTAAAGGATTACCCAAATCACAATGTGCCAATAATCTTGCAAAAAGATACCGAAATTGGTTTGGGGATGTATGATTTAAAGCTTCAAAAAGAGTGTCCTCATAAAGTTTATCATTTAAAACTAATCCTAAAGCAACACATGCTTCTCGATTGCTTTCATATGTAACACCTTTAACTGTTCTAAGATCTTCAAATGAAGTTGGTCCAGGAACTGCCATTAATAATCTTCTGAGATAAAAACAATTTGTACGTTTTGGATTAACATTATACAATCTGCAAAGTTTTGGTTTTGTTGTTTTCTTTCTTGGATTCCATTTTCCTGCTTTTCCATCCCAAACATAATTTACTCCAATTTTATTATAAAAAATTTTTTCTGGAACTTTAACATGATTAATCGATTTATTTTCTGCTTTTAATTTTTCAATCATTTCTTTTACTCTCTCAATTTCTGTTTCCCTTTCTTGATTTACTTTAAAAAATGCCATCAATTTTGAATCTTTATTTTTTGCATTATCCATTTCCTTTTCGTCTGGATTTTCACCCATATAAATGGTTTGCTCGCCTTCTAAATGTACAGGTAATCGATCAACAGAATGACTCAATCGATACATCCAGAAATCAGAAAGTCTCCAATGAGCTTCACATGCACTTATATAACGAAAATCTTCATAACTATTAATTTCATCATAATTTAAAGATCGAATTACTTCATTATCCATAAATTCATTCATCTCAACAAAAGCTTTATCATCTCCTTTAAACATGTATTTAAAAACATAAAATACTGTAGCAATAGAATTTATTGCTTCAACATTTATATGACATTTCATATATTTCAATAAAAATGGATTATGAGGGACTACCCATCTATTATCCACTTCAACATCTTTTCCATTAACTTTCATTATAATTGATCTTTTGTTATCAGGACGTTTTGGTACTGTAAAACCATTGTCATCCATATCAGTATTTTCCAAAAATGGTCTTGGAAATTTTCTTTTACATTTTCCATTAACCATGCAAGGGGCTTTTGGATTATGAATTCCACATGGTTTATGAATGCAAAACTGAATCATGTCCTCCAAATATTCTTTATCATATTCTTCACCGCATTCATCAGCTTCTTCTTGACTCATTGGTGGAAAATATGACTTGATATGTGCATCAACCTTTTCAGGGGTATCCCATTTTTCCTTTAGAGTAAAAACACAATGACAATGAGGAAGACCTCTTTTTTGGAATTCAATTACAACAACAGAACAAATAACTTCCCCAAAAATTTGATCTTTTTCAATTACTCTAATTAATTCATATAACTTTTGATAAAAGCAACTATTTATTACATCTGGTCGTTCCCATGATTTTTGATCTTCATAAAGATTCAAAATAACGTCTTCGTCTTCTGGATTTACAGTCATTGTAATCATTGTTGTTGGTCTACCATATTCGTCAACCATGCTTATTGCATCAGAACATAATTCCCGTAAATATCTTGGGCCACCATAAAATGTACTTGGCAAAATTTTAACTGTCCCAGGTGCTTTTCCAATTTCTTGTGCTTTTTTATTTAAATGCTCATGGACTTCAACATAACTTGCAGCTCTAATCTGTTTTTGATTGTTTTTATACCACTGCAATCTTCCATTTTCAACTTTTGCCCATGCATCACAAAGATACTGTAAAAATAGTTTTCCACCATATACAAATGGATTAAAACCATATTTCTTCTCGTCTCTGTCTTGAAATTTAAAATTAAAATATTCCCTTTCAGTCAACTTTCCAGATTTTGGATTTTCGGGATCACGTTTTTGACTCTGATAAACAGTTTCATTTCCTGTTGGATAAAATAAAGGATAAGTTAGAGGTTCAACTCTTGGATCCCAAGATTTTAAATATTCAATAATTTTATTTCCTGGTTTTTTGTCATAGATTACAATGTCATCTTGTGGTACTTCTCCATCAGGTCCGGGAGTAAAAACCAATGCAATTTCATTTTCAGCTTCAACTCGATCATAATTTCTTGGAGCATTAGGATTTCCTTTAAAAACCAATCTTAATTCTCTTGGTTTTTCACCCTTTGCTTGTTGATTAACCTTTTCTCTTTCTACAGTATCTTTTAACATACTATAAGATTGTGCAAAAACATTTATTTTTCTCATTGTTTCATCCAATTCTGTCATTAAATCAACAGATAATCTTTTATTCATTTTTGTTGCAGCTTCAATTCTTGCAACAGTTGCAGTTCCACTGTCAACAACATAATGTTGTCCTCCAAAAGTTTTTTTTTCTCCTGAAGGCAAATATGTCTTTGGCATTTTATGCATAACTTTTCCCTGAATTTTCAAACATGGAACTCCAGGAGCTAATTTAACATTTTTTGCATACATATGTGCGCAGCTTAAACTTGAATTAATTGTTCTTCTTTCTAAATCAAAAAGTTTAACAAATTCTTTATTTTGATGCTTTTTTGTCATCAAATCTTTGAAAAACTTTGGATAATCTTTTAATCCAACTTGCATTTTAACCTTTCCTTGCTGACAACAATTTGTATATGTTCCATCTTTTTGTCTTTTTTCAGTTCTATAATGTTTAGCTCCACATCCGTTACAAACTGCATCCCTTTTTCCTAATCTGAATGGTTCAACACCTTTAATCGTTGCACCTTTTCTCGGAACGAATACAGATTTTACTTGTGCATTTTTTATTCTATCTTTTCTTTCTTTTTTCAAGTTTTCTTGATTTTCAATCCTTTTTATTGCACGATTAATCGCTTTTTGTGTTTTATCATCCTTTAATCTTTGTGATCTTTCGATTTCTGTTTGATTTTCCCGAAGTTCTTGCATTTTTTCTGCAACCTTTTGCAATCTTGCGGATTTGTCTTCCTCTGTTTCTTTTTCACGTTTAATTTGCTTATTTTCTGCATCTTTTTTTAATCTTTCTTGCTTCTCTTTTTCATCTTCCATCGCTCTTTTTTCTGCTTCTGCTTCAGCTTTTTTAATTTTTACACCTCTTAATTCTCTTCGTGATAAATCTTCTTTAACCATTTGTGAAAATTCATTGAATTCATGTTTTTGTTTAATACAAAACAAAGCTCTGTTTTTGGCGATACATTCTTTTACTCTATTATTTTCTTTTATTTTTTCTGTCGCAGTACTTACACATTTTTGATATGCATTTCTTGATTTAGAGAGATTTTTTTTAATCTTTTTACGTTTACAAAATTCATCAAATGTTTCATTTCTTTCTTTTTGCATTTTAGCTTCTTCTTCAGTAGACATTAAATTTTTATTTTCTTCTTCATTTATATATTTTTCATCAATTTCCATATGTTCTTCTAATTTTATAGATTCATCTACTTTTGTTTTTTTGCTAGGCCTTGTATTTTCATTATTATCAGATTTTCTTTTTACTCCTTTTTTTGTATCACCTTTGCTGAGATTCTCATTTTTTGTAACCTTTTTTTTGGTATGTTTGTCATTTTTAACAGCAATGCTTTTAACAATTTTATCTTTATCTGTTTCAGATGACAAATCAATAACTTCCTTTTTTATTTCTTTTTTAATTATTTTATTATCTACATTTGAGGTTGTATCTGCGCCTGTTATAATATATTGGCTATAATAATCATATATCTGTTGTCGCCATGTATTTGCTTCAGCAGTTCCAAAAAATAAAGATTCACTGTTTAAAATTCTACTCGCAAGCATAATAATAAAAGGACCACAATTGTAACCATCAAATTGTCGGAGATATGTATTATCTGCAGCTGTAACGATTTCTGCTTCTTCATTATTTCCTAATAATAATTTACAGATTACTTTAATTTTTGCTAATTGTGAATTATAAGCTCGTGAAAAAATGTCATATCTCAAAGTACAATAAAATGTGCAAACTTTTGTTTGTTTGTCCAAAATACATAAACTCCAATGTCGGCCACTAAAGTTTACAGGAATAATAGCTTTTTTAAATACAGGATTATATCGAGGAATTGTTGGCAAACGATTTGGTCGTCTATCAGGACCCCAGTAAACTGGCATTCTGTTATTCCAAACACATGCACTAACACAAATTATATCATCTCTTCGTTGAATGACATCTTTATAAAGTACAGAATCAATGACTTGATCGTTGATCCATTCTTTATCTTTAACTGGATTTAAATCATATAATGTTAATGGAATTTCAACGGCATCATTTACTACTTCATCAAGTCTATCATCGTTTACTTGACTGTTTGAATCTGTCATATTTATTTTAACTACCTTTATAATTTCGTTCAAGCTTTGTCAAGTTTGCCTTCTGAACTACTTTATTAGCTATTTTGACACTTTTAGATTTGTTTTTCTCTTTAGCTATTCAATTTCAATATTTCTACTCACTTTTACACTGCTCACTTTTTACTTGGATACTTTTATTTCGTACACTTCTAACTTGAATACTTCTATAACTACTGGGTAAACTTTGTAAACTATCAAAGGGTCCAAAGAACACCTTTGAGTAATAATAAAAAGGCAAAAGTTTATTTGTTAATTTTATTTCAAGCGCACCTGAAATAAGGAGCTATATAGCAAACTTTATAACTAAATAGTCTCCCAAAAATGAACGACTTTTTACGGAAGTTCAGAAAGCTGAATGAAAAAATATTTGTGGAAATCATATATCAATTTTTTTATTCAAATTGTAAATTAATATACAATTGCTTATTCAAATATGTAGTTATATTGTAATCAACACTAAACATATGCTAATCATCTTTTCTCTTTTATTCCATTTCTGCTATTCATTCAACAACATTCATATCCATCTGCATTTCTTTATTCTCTCAATAAAATTTGCTCAATCTCAATAATCAATAATTTCAATCAATAGAAATATTAAAATTTAGATCCAACTCAACCCAATTCTAATTTAATGCTAATTCAGACATTTTTCTTCTTTTGCTTTTTATATAACGTTAACAATAACAAATAAGAACCAAAGGGCAGGCCCCCAGTTTAGCTTTTATTCTTATTCCTTCATTCCTCCTTTATCACATTCACTTTCATCATTTGTCATCATTTTCATTCACTCGCATTCACTTTTCATTATTCTCTTTAAATTTGCATCATTCCTTTCATTCACACGTTGGATCTCACTTTCAAAACCCTCTAACTCTTCCAAATGGCTACCTCCGGACTTAGCGGTCGTCACTTTCATTATCCTTACATCATTATCTTTATTTCAATACCAAACACTAATACATTTTTCGTTGATGTAACATTCCACAGACAAACAGACACATTTTCAAATCAATCAAAGGGATATGAGCAAACAAAAAACACAGTCAATTTTTGTCTCCAACTTAAAAATTAACAAACTGGTATTAAAAACATCTACAAAATATGCCATGGAAAAAAGTTTAGCAAAATTAAAATAAAATGTTGAACTTCATTGTTTGAGTACTGTTAGAATTTAATTGACACATACCAAAACTTGCCTTTTATTAAGATTTTTTTAACATTTTCAATTTTCGGTTTTTGAAAAAAAATAAGGTATAATATTACAGCATAATATTATAATATTTTTGGCAAATGTTTGGGATGAGATTTTTTAAAGGTTGCAAATTGAAAAAAGAAATTATCTTATTTTTTTTGTGTTTATTGTTTTTGTAAAGTGATTTTCGTTTAATTTAAATCATTTAAATTAAATGAGAGAAAGAACCCCTTGCACATCAAGTAATTTATGTTTTAATTCCATAATGAAAGCTCTAAATTATGAACTTCAAACTGTTGCGCTTGTTAATTTAAATATTTGTATTTTTCAGCTTTTTATAGTAAATTTTGGCGGTGCCAAACGTGTAAAAAAAATTATCACTTTATTATCAATAAAAAAAATTATTCAAATTTTCTTTAAAGATTTCAATCAATCAATATATACAACTACTACCAAACATTTAAGCTTTTATCGAATTTCATGTCCATTTGTGTCATAGTCAAAGATGGATTTTGAATGGACAGAATTCCAATCCCTTAAAAATACATCTCGAACATCAGAAACAACTTGAGAATTTTGTGTTGAATCTTGTCCTTGAATGATCATTGAAATTCCAGCTGTATCAATGAAATAATCTCCTGACCAATTTGAAGTTGTTATAAAGGCTGTACTTTCAGTGACCATATATTTATTATGATTTACCCGGGAATACGGTATTGTAATATTGTAATCGGGTACATTGAAAAGTTTAACCTCAATTGAACCCCCAGAGGTAAGGGAGGTGTTCATGTATTGAAGGGAATAGAGATAACTATAAAATTCTGTCCAAGTATGATTCCATCGAGACATCAGAAGTCGAACATGAACTTTTCGTTCAAAAGCAGCTCGTCGGAAGGCATCATCAATAAAAGGCCAATATTTATTTTGTTTGGAGTATAAAGTTGTTGGAGAGTAATCCATTACTGCGACATACACAAATTCTTTGGAATTATCGATTACTTTTATCACGGCATCAATGTCATTATCTCTTCCAGCTGGTCGAAATTCTGGAGGAGAAACAGAGAAAAAGACCAAAGATTGTGAAGATCCAAGTTTAACAAATTGTGGATTTTCTGAATTAAAATTAGTTTCTAAATCTCGTGGCCATTGAGAGGGAATTGCCGCATTTGGGATTCCCATTTTCCAATAAACTTGAAAAATCTTGTCAATATCTGAAGCCAAACATGGACAATCAAAAACTGCTGCTCCAAATTCTTTGACCTGAAAAATCGAAGAGGGTAATAAAAAGTAATTGGTGTTCTTTGAAGCTGATAAATGATAAGGATGAACACGAGGCAAAAATGAGTTATTACAGTTTTCATTTTTTAATCAATAAAAAGTAATGGTAAAAAGTTTTTTAAGGATCTTTGAACTAAAAAAAGGGAAGTAAAACACCCAAAAATTTTAACACGATTAAATTTTTAATCAAAAATTTTGGTTACGGTAATACAGTAATTTTTAAAGGCATTTTTGAGATTTCTGTAAAAAACAGAAAAACAAAAATTTAAAAAATTAAAAGTAAAAGTCCGAAATCAAAATTTCGATAGTTCAAATATCTAATTTTCAGTAATAAAAATTTTTGGACATGTTTGATTCTTAAACCTCCTTAAAAAAATTTACATACCTGTGTAAGTGATCTCCAATCAAAATTTGCTGAACCAACATAAAAATGTTTTCCATCAACGATGATAGTTTTTGTATGCAAAACTCCGCCGCCAAACCAATGACTAAAATTCAGACTTCGAACTTGTGCCAATCCTGCTGATTCTAGGTATGCCGTTTCCGCATATCCGCCAGCTTCAGAATTTTGAGCAATTTCAATTTTTACACCTCTTTTTCCAGCTTCCACTAAAGCATTATAAAAATCTAATCCCTAAAAAATATATATGGATTTGATATATCCCTCTTTTCACTTACAGGTTCACAAGATGGATCATATGTTGAATATCCATCTCCAGTATCATTGTAATTTAAACTCCAATAATATGATCCAATATGGATTGTTTCATTTGCCCGGGCCATTAATTCCATCCATGCTGAAGCTGTTGTATTATAAACTTTTCCATCATCAAATTTTAATCCCCATGGAATGCTTTCAACTAATCGGAAGCTAAAAATCAGCAAATTTTACTTCAAAAGAAACACATGTTTTTTAATCATCATTAAGAAAAAAAGGAGTCTCCTCCAAAAAATGATTAATCCTTCTATCAACAAAAAAATTGATTATAGTTTTTGCATCTTTTTTTGGGTGACTTACTCGCATGAAGCTTCACATGATGAAGATGAAGACGGTGTTGGAGGGATTACGGTATTATTGTTATTTGTATTTGTTTGGGTATTATCATTTGAGGATGAATTTGATTCATTTGGTTTTACACCAATGTAATATGCCTGAAAATGTCAATGTGATTACTATATTGCCCGTGGCATTAAATATATTGTTCAAGAAAATTTTGTCACTTTGGAAACCTTAAAAGCAGATACTATAACATTATTCAAATTTATAGAATAGGTTTTTGTCAGATCGCTCAGAAGCAAGCTCTCCAGATTTGATGGAAGTTGCTTTAAGGCAAAAAAAACCGAAAAAAAATCTTGAAGATTCAACTTTTATGCAAATTTGTTAAGCCGCCTTTTCCATCATCAAAAATCATAAAACTTACGCCGACCCAAATCGCTGACGTAAAAGCAGCTGTAACAGCAACCACCAACAATGGCAAATATTTACTGTATTGCATTTTTTTACCAACCCAATTTTTGAATATTTTCTAAAAATACAATTTTCAACAACTTCAACAAATTCAAAAAATTTTGGCTTATTCGCACTTGCCCCGCTTTTTTCGCACAGCTGTGTGAAACTTTGCGCACTTGCCCCGTTTTTTTCATTCACATAATGCCAACTGTGCGAAAAAATCTTTTTTTGCTCAAATTTTTTAGCTTGTGTGCACACATGTCTTTTTAATGAATTTAATAAATTTTTTTATATTTTATGTTGAAATTTAAAAAAAATTAATTTAATTTTTTTGATCAAGTTAATGTGTTTAACTGATAATTAAAATTTTTTTATTTATTGAAGATCAAAATAATACATAAACAAAGATAAATTTAAACATTAACGATCGGTACAAAATGATTTCCGTTTACCCAATCAATGAACAATCCACTATCTGCCCGATTCCATTTTCCATCTTTAATAAGAGGAACACATCTTGAATAATTATACTTTTTATCAGGTGGATTATGGATATAAACATTTATGTTAGTTAATTTCGCGAATCCAAGGAAATCGTTATCACTTGCCCAATGTCGCCTTTGAACCGCTCGAGGCTTTGAATATGTAACTAGTTTGTTATAACTATTTACGTAATTCGTATATACATCGTCAGGCATGAATATTTTCAGACGATTTTGGACGACATATTCCATTACTTTCATTCGAATTTGCCAATGAAATTCTTGAGATCCGGTCAATAAGTAGGAAAGTGCACGGTATCCACAATTACCGTCTCCTCTAACATTAAAAATTTTCAAATTTGAGAACACAAGGGTTCCACGCTTTGCCTTTAAAAGAGGGGAACGAGCTGCATGTTCTTCAGGAATTCCAAGAGTTTTCAGAGCAGCTTGAATTTCTTCTAAAGATGGTGGAACAAATGGCGGGACTTCTAAAGCTCTTCTTTCCTCAGGTTTTTGTTCATTTTCCTTCTTCGATTCTTTGCAGTTTTTTTGAAAGCTTTTATCAGCTGAATTTGCATCATCGTTTTTTTCTCGTTTGATAGCTTTGCTGTTGTTCTTTTCACTTATAACCTTTTTGAAAGCATCACTTAATCGTTTGCCCATCTTTGTTTTTTCAAGGGATTTCAGTGCTTTCATACTATTTTTAACTTCACTTTCAATCTTTTCAGACTTTGATTCCTTGATATTGTTTCCATTTTCATTTTCTTTATCAGTATTCTTTTTCGAATCATTTTCTTTTGAATTTGAAACTGTTTCACCATCAATTCCTTCTTCAGATACCTTGGAACAATTTGAATCGGTGTCTTCGTATTCTGATTCTTCGCTGTCTTCGTCTTCTGATTCTTCGCTCTCACGTTCATCTGATGACTCGGTTTCATTTTCTTTCTTTTGGTTTTTTAAAGTGTCATTTTCTCCATCATTTTCGTCGTCACTTTTTTCTTCTTCAGATGTCCCAGAAAATAGAAAATCACTTTCATCATATTCTGATACTTTGTTGTATGATTTTGATGGCCCTTTTTTATTCTTCTTTGTTTGCAAGCTTTTGTTTCTTACTTCATGAAGTAAATGGCTAACTGCTTCACAATGCCTGCGAAGGATTCGCACATAAGAATCTGGAGCATGGTGCTAAATAAAGAAAATTATGTTTTTTTTAAAAATCACAATCCAACCTGTGTTTTTCGTTGTTCTAATTTTGCCTCCAATTTTTGAATACGTTCAGCAATATTTTTATACTTTTTACTAATACATTTGGATTTAACAGTTTTGTGTTTCAATTGATGAATTCTGGTATCATTCGTCGAAAATCTGTTTTTCTGAAGTTCCAGAAATACTTTATATTTTGGCTTTTTTGGCATTGTTTTATTAAGACCGCTATGAAATCCTTCGCCGGCATTTGTGTTTTTGGTACGACCAAGTCCAAAAAATGACCATTTATTGTTATCCTTTTCTTCAAATATCGCTAACCATTCCGTTTCAATATAACTTT
This sequence comes from Panagrolaimus sp. LJ2414, assembly GCA_024447195.1. Lineage (NCBI taxonomy): Eukaryota > Metazoa > Nematoda > Chromadorea > Rhabditida > Panagrolaimidae > Panagrolaimus > Panagrolaimus sp. LJ2414. The sequence continues at coordinate 12,552,878 of JAMRXY010000008.1, forward strand.
TCAGTTTTTGCATTTCTGTTGTCGGCCATTTTACCTTACAATCAGGTGGAGGTTGTGGAATGTTTAACAATTCTTTTGCCAAAACAGGAATATCTTCTTTCGGTAACATTGGTAGAGCCATAATAGTTCTGACCCATTTCTTAATTACTTTATATTCAGGGATCTTGTTGCCTTTCTTAGCAAGATAATAACCAAATAAACCAACATCTTTGACGCTTTTGAGAACTGCTTTATTGTAGTGAAAAATGCAGCCATACATTTTTTCGACTCCACCAAGTTCAGCAAAAGCATTAAACAATGCTTTTTCATAATCAGTGTGAAACCTTTCGAATTTAGGTTTTACTCCCAATTCGTTCCATCTTTTTTTTATGGCATTCACAACTTTTAAATAATCTTCTTCTTTTTTGCTATCAATTGGTGCCATTAACAGGGGACGCCATTCAGCACCATTTTCTGTTTCGACCAATCCGTGTATGTACAGGGTTTGCATGAATCCTTGTGGGCTGGTTTTAAATGTTGGATCTGCGACTAAAATTCTGCAGTCCGCCATGGTTACAGCAGCTTCATCAGACATAAAAACTGATACAACTTGGTCTTCAAATAATAGAAATGTTTTGCCATTTAATAATACTTTGTGCTCCATTGCCACTTTCCCTTTTACACTAGCGGGATAAGTTTTAGCTTTCCATCGATCAAGAGATTTACTAACATTTTCAATTGTTGGTAAATCTTTTTCCAACCCTTGTTCTAAGGCTTTCTTATATCCCACCATATATGAATCTTGGATATGGTATCCTTTTGATATATCTTCTCGAATATCGCGATTAATTTGCAAGACTTCAAATTCTTCCTTTGTCATTGGTTTACAGAGCGGTGAATGTTTGGGATGCACCCAAAATTTTCCGTTTTTCATTATGCCTTTTGATTTGAAATATGAATGCCGGGGACATAAATTGCATTCATAGCGTTGGGATGTTAATCCTCTTCCTTTAACAGTATAGGAATACCACATATTATTTCGATTAACTACTACCATAGGTTTCAATTTACTATTTTTCCTGATTGAATATTCAGTTAATTCTTGCCCTTTTTTATTTACTTGGACGACCATTTTTTCATTTTCGAAATCTATAAAATTTTGTTTTATTATTACTCTTTCTCTTTAAATAACATCAACTAACCCACGCTTGAGTTTTCTTTGTCCGAGGTTTCCAAATCTGATTGCATGCTGCTGTTAAAGTTAACCTTTTTATGTTGTTTTTCATCCGGTAATGGTGACTCTAATGATGCCGCTTTCTCATCTTTTTTAGCTGATGATTCATCGTAACTTTGTGGTTTTGAAGAATCAAATGATGAAACATGATCTGAATTAAGCGATTTTTCGGATTTCCATGACATTTTCTCATCATCAATTGAATTTTGATTGATAAAACTTTTAATTGGAGATTTTTCAGATTTTCCATCGTCGGAAAATTTTACAGAAGTTTGGGACAGAACATCATCGAGTGCATTTTCAGAATTAACAGACATAACGTCATTAAACCCTTCTGATTTCGGGTTCATAACATCTTCTTTGTTATCTTTTCTTTTAAAATTTTGAAAAATAAATTCATGAAGCTTTTTTTGTTCTTGTGCAATGCCGTTCGTTTGTTTTTGAAGTTCATGTAATTGCTTTAAAACATCAGCCAATTTTGGAGAATCTGATTGTTGAGGTGACCCCATTTTTTTCTTGTAGAACGGGATTTTTGATTGTACTAGTTTGACTGCAGATTTTTGTTCCGGCTTTGTTTTAGCTTTTTCAGTTGATTGGGGATTACATTTATTTAAATTTTGTTGATATAACGTGAACTGATATGAAGCTTGATATCGAGAAACATTGAAATCAACAATCTTTGATAATTCAGCGGCCATTGTTCGAAAGCTTTCGGTTGGTTTCTTTGCTGTGTTGTAACGATGCATTACTTCTGCACATTTCGTATCCTTATACAAAGCATTGCTGATATGTTTGGATGATTTTTCATCATGTTTCGCTCCACCAACGATTTCGCTGCATTTATAATACTTCTTGTCCTTTTTACCACTATCCTTTTTTTTCAAGTAATTTTTTAAGAAATTTTTGCTATTCTTTGATTGATTAAGAATTTCAAGCTTCTTCTGTTGCTCTTGTTGATCAGAAAAAAAATCTGTTCCAAAAATTTCTAAAAAAACATTTGTTACTTCATTTTTAATTTTAAGGCTTCATACTTTTATCGGTTATGGGATTCGATATAAAGGTCGACAATTTTTGGTGCGATATACTTTGATGCACATTTTGTTCGCTTATTCGGAAACGATTGGCATTTTGGCTTGTTATTAAACTTGCAGCTAGAATTTTTATATATGTACTACTTTTTGCTTAAAGTATTGGCACTTACAAGTTCTTGAATTTTCGGAGCTATACCGTATTTCTTTTTGAATATTTTCCAAAGCACTGACTGAAAGCGTTAATCTTTATTTATGAAAGATATTTTTACAGTATACAATGCACTTACAATCTTTTAATTGTTCAGGTAGAGTGCCCAGTAGACCCTCTCGAATTTCACTTTGAATTGCTTCCAAATCACTCACTAAATACTATCAAATAATAACCTGAATTATTTTATTAATACTCACCATCTTTGAGGTCACGTCTCAAAGGGGTTAATCGATATCGAGCAGCCCCCGATTTTGTAAAGTCCATTGATTTATACGTTAATAACAAATAAAGTTTTACAAAATACAATTTAACTTATAACCAATAATTAATTCACAAGGCACAAGGTTAATTTTATCAATACTATGCTTCGTATGGTCAGACAATCCTTGAAAATAACAAATGTGTAGATGTGCCAGCAAATCAATGAATGACCGCCGCCGTCTACACAATTGGACTTTTGTGCTCAGAGAGTAATTCACAGTTATTATTAAGAACGATGCAAAGATAAAAAGGTTCGGTACTAGATTTTTTGGCTGATTATCACTTTCGAATAAATCAGTTATTTCACTTCTTGTCAGAAAGCAGTCTGCTCCATCCACCTCTAAAGTTTTATTTCTATAGAGATGTTTCAAAAATTTTTCAGAAGTATTCGTATACTGAATAACAAATATTTTAATCTTCCTGAGATGCTTATGTATTCCACAGTAATTTTCACACTTACTTCCATCTATGTTATTATGTCACAAGAGCAGATAGGTTCCCAAATTAAGTGTGGAATGCCTCCGAGTTTGCCATTTCAAGATCTTGCAAAAATAGAAAGAGAGTGCTTAAATTCACCCCTTGTTAGTGTCAAATATTTTGATTACATGGGACAACTTCATGATCAACCCCTTAAACAAAGAAAGGTAAGAAAGCCCCTGTCTAATCAGTGCTTCATATTTTTAAACTTTAGTATGATTATTATCGATGGATTGTTGCAGTAATGATTGTATTAGTATTTATTGCAATCATTCCTTTGGCCTACTTTAAGAAAGTATTAAGCAAAACACCTTTGAATGAAGAAATTCTATACCAAGATGCAGTAAAAATTGAAGATAAAAGAGATCAAATTATTCAATATACAACAATGTTTGCCGAATATATTACTTTTGAACGAATCAAACAGTCAAGTTCTTTTACAACTCATTTTAACCTTTCAAAAATGACAACACTTTTAACCCCCCTTGTTTTATTTGCGGTTCTGCTGATGTTTATTAATGCTCCTAATTCAACATGGTTTGTTGATGCATTGTATAAAATGATTTATGGAACAACACAAGAAATTGAACCTTTTCCAATGAATGTGTACTGTTTCTATTCACATGCTTCCCATCTTCACACGGTAGATTACACAATACGATGTCTTTTAGAATTTAACATTTTTTTCGAAAAATTTTCTGCAATTTTATTAATTTGGTATATCATTTTATTTATTTTAAATTTTATTCATTCCTTGATTTACTTGATGATTCTATTTCTCCCTAAAAGCAGAGAAAGATTTGTTGTAAAACATCTTTTTTATAACAAAGTTGAAATCTCTGAAGAAGATTTAGAAAAATTTATAAAAGTTCTCGGATGGGATGGCTACATTATGCTTGTAAAGCTGAAAGAACGATTTGGATATCAATTTGTTTCAAAATTATTAAGTGAGCTAAAACCTGAACTTACTCTTTTTTAATATACTTTGTTGTTTTTGTCTTATTTTTTCCAAAAATACAATAAAATTTTTAAAAACAAATTATTTATATAAAGGATAGATAATAATTTTAAATTTTAAAAAAAATTTGAGCAAAAAAAGATTTTTTCGCACAGTTGGCATTATGTGAATGAAAAAAACGGGGCAAGTGCGCAAACTTTCACACAGCTGTGTGAAAAAAACGGGGCAAGTGAGGAGAAACCAAAATTTTTTTAAAAAAGATGAAAAAATAAGAAAAATTGGGAAGGGAATTACACGAGTTTTAGCAGATTTAAATTGAAAAAAGTGATTAACTCCGGAACAATGAAAAGAGTAAGCAATGCAAAAAAAATAATAGCAGCAGCAGCAATAATCACTTTTTTGCTGCTTCTGAATTTTTTTTTGATAAGAAGAAAAAAGAGGCATGTGGGGGCAATGCTTTGAAAATTTGTGAGATTGCAGCAACAAAATTTATGTATTATATTTGAATGTTGGGTCATAAAAATCAAAGGTGTTGAAGAACATCGATCGCTAAAATTTACTTTGGGGTTTTGATTGGGGAAGAAACAAAGAAAGGAAGAGAGAGAAAGAAAGCTGGCAACAAAATTTATGTCCAACAATTAAAAAAATATATACTGATAGATTGATAAATAGATATATTGGACTTTGATCAAAAAATGGATAGGAAACGGATGTAAAATGGTTTTGTTGAACAGAATGATGACAATTTTTTTAATTTAATTAACTTGAAAAAATTTTGAGAAAGGTAATACACGTAGATTACGGTATTGAATGATTACTGTAATTTGCAGATATCAGCCTTAAATTTATTAACAAAAATTTAAGCATGTTTAATTAAAATTAGCAACTTTTAATTAACCAAATCCGCTCTCAAAAAATCCTGATCTTAATGATTCACAAATAAACAACCCCAACATTTGTTAAACATTCAAACAATTCATTTTCCCGCAATAAAAAATTTTTGCAACGAAAATTTAAAACTTTTTTAAAAAAGCAATTTTTTGGAGAACTACCAGAAACATCAAAGTTCAAAAACTGCAGCGTTAAAAACTGTGTTTACCAAATTTCCTTTATCTTTTTATCATTTTTAAGTACTTTTCATTGATTTTATGCCACTCCTTAAAGTTTTATATATTTGAGTTTTCTCTGCCGACATTTATTTGTTATATTTTATCAGCAGCGTGCTTTTGCATTTTTTTGTGTTATTTAACAATTTTATTAACGTTTAACATTTTTTAGTAACCTTCATTAACCATGTCTTCTTCAAATCCAAAAAAGGAACCTAAAGCTCGAACTAACTCAAAACCAATTTCTCCATCAAAATATTCTGCAACAAAAGCTTCCAAAGATTCAACGACAACATCATCTTCTTCTTCAACAACAGCTTCAACTCAAGACTCTTCTTCTTCATCATCAAATACTTTGCCAAACGTTTATGATAGTTTCGTTTCAAGTTTTGAAAAGGCTCTTTCGCAAGCTGAAAAAGAAGGTGAAAAAAAACCAGGTTTGTTTTTTTTGTTATTTGTTAGAGTTATTGAAATGCTAAATATTTTGAGAAAATCATTTAAAAATTTATTTTTTGCTAATAAAAAATATGGTTTGAATTGTTTGTCGTTAGCTGTTGTATATAATTCCTGTAATATTTCAGAAGGTGGATTAAATGCATTTTCGCTTGAAGGAATTGCAGAATATATTCAAAAATATCAACCAAAGAATGTGATATTTCTTGTTGGAGCTGGAATTTCAACTTCTGCCGGGATTCCAGATTTTCGAACTCCAGGTTTGTTTTTCAACTGTAATGTTTTATCCATACATTTTATATCCATTTATTTCAGGAACTGGCTTATATGACAATATCTCAAAATATAATCTTAGTTGTCCGGAAGAAATTTTTAGTATTCAATTATTTCGACGTGATCCTGTTCCATTCTTTGATTTGGCAAAAAATTTATTTATGACTGATGTGAAGGTACCTTTTAGCATTTTATTACTGTAAATAAACGTTATTTAATTTTAGCCAACTCCTGCACATTATTTTATGCGATTAATGGTTGAAAAAGGACATGTTCGGAGAATTTATACTCAAAATATTGATATTTTGGAATATCTTTCTGGAACACCTGCAGATAAAATTGTTACGGCTCATGGTTCACATTATACATCAACATGTCAAAAATGTAAACAAAGCTATGATCAAGAATGGTTTGCAAGTATGAAAAATATATGTGTTATTCAAATATACCGTAATCAATGATTTTTTAGATCATCTTCGATTTTCAAGGGAACTTGTTGCTCGATGTGATAAATGTAAGACTGGAGTTGTAAAGCCGGATATCGTATTCTTTGGTGAAAATTTACCAAAAAGATTCCATCAACATGTTAATAAAGTAAAACTTTAGATTATTATTATACAGTAATAAAAGGTTTATAAATTTTTAGGATTTTGAAGCATGTGATTTATTAATAATTATGGGAACTTCTCTTGTTGTTTATCCTGTTGCTGGACTTGTGGATGAAGTAAAACAACATATTCCAAGATTGCTGATTAATTTAGAACCAGTTGGAAAGAGTGTATTACGGTATAATAATAATTCATCTAATAAACGGTTGGTTTTTTGTTAGATATTTTATTTGTATAAAAAGGATACTGTTGAATACAGTATCCCTTTTTGTGACTGTTTACCAGAATAATAATTATGTAATATTATAGGGATGTATTTTATGAAGGCTCGGCAGATGATGGAGTTAAGAAATTGGCAGAATTTTTGGGATGGAAACCAGAATTGGATCAAATGATTGAACACGAATGGAAGAAACTTGATAAAGAATTTGAAGAAATCAAAAAGAAAATTGATACCAAGAAAGATTAACTTGTGTTTTTTTTGTAATTTTTTGTAATTGAACATTTTTTTAAATGAGCCTTTATTTTTTAACCTGTTTACGATATTTTATACCAAATTTGATATTTACCATATGTTTTTTAATATTTATAAACGCTTTTGTTATCATTAGATTTTTCGAATTTCGCAGTATGAAGGGCAGCACCTTGTGCAAAAGAAATATCATCGTCATCTAAAAAATACATAAAAATTACTGTAGAAAATAATTTTTGTTCTTACAAAAAATTGCATCAATATTTTTTGAATTTGAAAAAATGTTTTTGATTGTTTTATTGATAATTGGAATTTTGCATGTACTTCCAACTAATAAAATTTCAGACTTTTTTCCATTTTCTTCCAATTTAGTTTTGATTTCTTTAAGTTTTTCTTTAAATCCTTCCATGAGAGGATGAATACATTGTTCAAGGTCTTTGGTGGTTACGGTAGCGGATTCTTTTTCATAGGAATAACTAAAATTTGTAGGTCATATTTAAAAAGAAAAACTATATTTACAAACTTGGCATTTGAATTAGATGACAACATTTGTTTCATTTTTTCAGCTCTTGTTAAAAGGGCAAAATTACTGCCAATGTTTACTGTAAAATTGGAAAAATTAATTCTTTGTCAAACAAGATTATCATTTACCTTCATGATCATGTTTGCCTTGAAAAATTTGTTTAATTTTTTCTGCTAATGCAATGTCAAAACTTCTTCCACCAAATTTGGAATCTCCAAATTTGAATAAAGGTTCTAAAGAAAATCCTTCAACATATGTTTCAACATTATATCCCACAATATCTGTTGCTGCACCAATATCAATGACACAAATATTGTAATTTCCGCTTGTTGATTTTTTATGTTTAAAAATGTAATCAATCAAGGCCGCAGTTGGGGAATCAACAAATGTCAAAACATTTAAAGATGCCAATTGTGCAGCACATTTTAGAGCAGTTTCAAATCTGCTTTTGGCATTTTGATCATTAAAAATTGGGGTTGTTAAGGTGACATAAGTTACAGTATCCTTCAATTTTTCATCAATTTCATGCACAATAAATTTTAACAATTCACCACATGCAACTTCTGGTAAAATTGGTCCAATTTTTAGCATAATTTTAACAAAATCTCGATTTCTTTCTACTTTAAATGGCAGGAATGGATGTTGATAAACTTCATTTAAATTCTTTCCCATAAAATTTATTATATCGAATACGGTATTTCCTTCACTGATTGTTGCATCATTGTTGATTTTGGCTTCAGCTTCACAACCTTTATAAGTTTGATTTTCACCAAATGTTACCATTGATGGCATTTTATCATTGATACCTTTCAAGGATACTGTAAAATATGGAATTATATAAAAGTATCTTTGACAAAAAAAATGTGGTTTATTTAAATTTTAGCATGCTTTCGTATTTACTTATCAGTTTAAAAATAAATTACGAAAATGTGATATAAAGATAACTAAACTTTTACTGAACCTAATTTTAGCCCAAAATACAGTATCTGTGTTTTAGTTTTTAGTTTAACTTTTGTTTGTTTTTATAAGAAAAAATAATTAAAAATCCAGTTATTTTAAAAGCTTTTTTTAAAGAAGTTTATACCCAAAATTTTAGTTTTTAGAGTTCTGAAAGTTTTTTTAACAATACTTAGTAAATCTGAATATCTGAATTTTTGATAAATTCGAAAATCATGTCAGTTACCTGCCCTAGACTTGGCAGATAAAAACAAAAATCAAGTTTTTAATATACCTTTTTCACATTTTTCTTTTCCATTTTCATCTTTATAAATTACAGCAGCCCGACAGAAAGTTGTTCCAATATCAATTGCAACAATATGTTTCAATTCATGTAGGAATTGTTGAAGTCCATTCTCAGTATTTTGAATATTTGTTGATTGTGTTGTTGTCGTTGACCTCAATGAACTTGAAGCCGGTGGGGGAGAAAATGGTATTTGCATAATTTTAACAGCAGGATTTTGATGTTCTTCAATTTCAATATATTCTTCCAAACCATCTTCGTTGACCTTATTTTTTCCAAACAAAAGGGCACCTTTTGCTCGATCAGTTTCTTTATGAGAAAAATGTTTTAATCCGATCATTTTTGGCTTTGATATATCTTCAAAAGCATATTTATCTGGATAAACAGCAACAAAATTAATTTTTATATTATTAAAATTTGTAGTTGGTGTTGAAAAATATGTTGGTAATTTTTCAAGAATTTTAGATTTTAGTTCATTGAAATCATTTTTGGAAGTTGTAACTCCATCAATTTGAGCCAGGAATTCGCCATTCTCGTTTCTCGATCGGGTAAAAATGCCACAAACCATTCCAGGTTTATTTGGTTCGGCATATTTAATCCTTGAAATTGCAGTTAATTCACCAAAATTTGGTTTTTGTCCAAGTTGTGAAAACCAATGCGTAAACAATGGTGCCCTACTTCCAATAATATAAATTTCAACATTGTTAAAAATCTTTGAACATAAAGTTTTAATTTCTCTTTCGATACTTAAATGTTGATCCGTACAACAAATTACCATACAATCATACACCTTTGAACATTTACCCTTTAAATAATAAAAATATGCGGCAAACTTTTCTAAAATTGTAGAATTTTCTCCACAGATAAAGTTTTCTAAAATATGATAGATTTATTATTCAAAAGACTATTGATTAAAAAATACCTAATTTCATAATTTCTCGAATTTCTTCATCCTCTGAATCAATGACATATCCGCGCATGGTATCAATTGCTAAAATTTTCTCTGCTTGACTTTTTATGTCATTTTGGTAGTGGCTTTGCAAGGTGGTTGTTGCTGTTGTTTTTGACATTTCGCCTAAAAAATGTCCTTCAATTTGAAGTCTTAAAATTTTGAAAAAATTAATAAACATTGTTTAAAAAGTACTGTATCACAAATTCAAATTCATACCTGAAATTATCGATTTCCTAACAAAATCAAAAATTTTAATATGAATAAAATTTTAAGTTACAATTAGCCTCAAAAAACTTAAAAAGTCTTTAATGATTTTTCTTTAAAAAAGTCAAAAAAAATTTTTTGCTGTTGTTGTTATATTTTAAAGTTTATTGAATGCTTTTTTCTTCTTCTCTTTGCTTTGCTGATAATAAAAATGTTTTATGTATTTGCAGAGGAATTGTTTTTGTATTGAATTCAATGAAGAAAAATATTGATGGAAAAAATGATGACTGTTATTTCAGAAAAGTAATAACACTTTTTTATGCAACAATTACTTGATTTACAAAACATTTCACTTTTTGGCATACTGTATCTACAGTATTTCTAGTCTCATTGTAAAACTATTTTTAACAACAAAATCTTGTTCAATAAACTATTTGCAATAAATTTTTTAACATTTTAAATTTCTAAAAAACCATGCCCATTTTTGGGCGTTTTAAAATATTTTTTTAAAGCTGTGCAAAAGTTTGAAATGCAATTAATTGTCTAATCCGAGAGAGCAAAAACTTTCAACGATGACATTGATTAATTGCATGTTTTGTTTGAATTTATGTATGAAAAAAACTGATTTGTGAGGGAGTTTTAATCCGCTGACACACCTTTCATTTCTTTTTTTCTCAGATCATCATTTCCTGTAAAATATCTTTTTATCTTTTCTCTAAACCCCCGATATCACTGTTTTTTCCCTTCATCTCAATTAACAGTTTTTTTGGAAGAGCAGACGTCATAATTACTTGTTCCGTACTATTGCTACTGTCATGGGCATGGATCGATGGATAGTTGGGTGTTGACGCTTAAAAGAGAATCAAAAAAAGATAACGCATACTTTTTGATCGATTCTCAGCATCAGCAGCAGCAACCACTATATAAAATATTACTTTTCGCGTAAACAATAAAAAACGGAGTTGTTGTTATTTTTCTTTTCGTAAGAATGAATAAAGTTGCGTTTTTGGTAGTACTTTTGGGAGTACTTGGATATGTTGAAGCTGATTGTGCAAATGGGGCCACCCAATCTCTTTCAAATTCATCAATTTGTTATTCCTTTGTTGTAAATGCTTCTGAATTTATTGAAGCTGAAATTAGTTGTCAATCTTCTGGGGGACATTTGGCATCAATTTCTGACGGCTTCACAAATGTTTTATTAGCTCGTAAGTTTTTGTGATGGAAGGAGGATATAAAGGTCATGCCGAAGATCAAAGGATGCCGCTGATAGTAGCAGGAATAGCTCGGCGGCAACGGCAGCGGTGTTTTCGAAAAACAAGAAACATTAAAATGTAAATTGTAAAAATTAAAACATCGTCCTCACGCCGCAAGACAAAAAAGAGATATCGATACTATCTGCGGCCCCCTTTGATCTTCAGCAAACTCCTTTGTTCTCTTGAGTTTTTGAAATATCGCCATCTACGCCGCCACTGGCAGCGTTTACAAACACTGGTACAATTCTTAAATACACATTATTTGATTCTGGGTGACAGCTTTTCTACAAATTTGAATACGATAAACGCCCGATGAAAATTTTTTTAAAAAATTCTAAAATTTCTAGAACTTGCAAAGAAAAAGCTCAATGGTGCAACAGATTTCTGGATTGGCGGTCAAGATCTTGGAACCAAAGATCACTGGATTTGGGTTGATGGTGCAAATTTCACCTTCACAAATTGGGCCCCTGAAGAACCTGTTGAATTGCCGGGATTTGATTGCCTTGGTCTAACAGTTCAAGAAGGCTATTGGTATACATATGACTGCTTCAAACTAAAACCATTTGTTTGTGAAATTCCTCCAAATGCTCCATTACCAACTGCCGGAACTCAACCCCCATCAACAATTGTTGCTCAAACAACAACCACACAAAATGTAATTACAACTCTTTCATTAAGCACTGTTCCGTCAACACAACCACCCCCAACAACCACAATCCCTGATGTTGTGATAAGTACAACTGATTTCCCAACGTCTTCTTTTCCTAACTTTGAAACAACCACAAATTCTTCGTCTACAACAGGTTCTTCTTATTGTCCTTCAGGATCAGTCAACACTGGCCCATGTATTGATACAGAATGTCCCCAAAGTTATCTATGCCTAAATGGCCAGTGTTGCTGTTTCAATAATTGTTAAAAAAATCTTTCTTTTATTTAAATAAATATATATTACAGTAACCAATCAACAGCAAACAAGCACAACTTCCTCCGACGATGATGTAAACAGTATGTAACATGCTTGATACCAATCTCTCTGGAAACAATTTCAAGTAGCTGCTAATTTTAATTTTATAAATGCAAATATTTACAAATTTTGTTAAATAAATAAATGTTACTCAAATTAATTTAACAAAGAATCGAATAATACAGCACTTATTAATGAAAAGAATGAGACAGATTTATTTGTTATCTCAAACAATGCTTAGATCCAACACTTTGAAGATAATCCAAATAATTTCAAATGCTAGTGATATTAAAAGGGGGCAGGGATTCCCAGATTAGAAAAATAACAAAGCAAACTTTTACCCTAGAATGCTGCCCAAAAATAAGAGATTTATATTCAAGAAAATTAAACTGCATATTTTTAGGTAAAACAAAACAATTAAATGATGTACAAACAAAATCTATTAAATTATCCTTAAAAAATTTATGAAGCTGATATCGACAAATAATGATGTACAAATTTATCAATTAATAATATCTGTGAATATTATTAAGCATACAAACTTATAACTAAAATCTTATTATTGGTAAAAAAAATATTACTTCAAAAAAATTAAGAAAAAATCAAGAAAAAAAACTGCAGAAAAAACAAATACAAAAATTTTTTGAAAGTTTTCGTTGAATTTCTTTTCCGTGTTTTTTTTCTTTTTGGGATAAAAAATCAGTGTTAAATTTTTTCAACGTTTTTTTTCTGCTGCTCTTTTCCTCTTCTTCTCTATCCAAAAAAAAGAATCTTTTCTTTAAAGTTTTTTCATCTCTTAATCTTCCTTGTCTTGCTATTATTATGGATTGGGTACATTGTAATCATTGCCTTCGACTTCCTGGTGCTGGAAATACTTTTTTCTTAACTTCTTGCAGTCATATCCTTTGTCAAAAATGCTCACATCAAGGTATATGCTTTTCTTTATTTATATCTTCATATATGTATCTTATATATAATATATTCATGCTACTGCTTTTTAGATGAACCTCTTCAAACTCAAGCACAACAAATTTGTTCTGTTTGCTCTACTAAAGCAAAGTTTATCGAAGTTAATCGAAATCTTCGTCCTGAAATGATGCTCTACTTTAAAAATCCTAAAGAACTTGCTTCCCAATATATCCAGAATATCCGATCTGTCATTGAATTTCAGGATAAACAACGACAACATTACCTGAAAGCTCAACAAGAAAAGGTAAGGATTGAGTGTACTTGAAATATGTAGAAAAGTTGCACTTTTTTAGTATAATAAAGTTGCTAAATTTGCAAAGGAACTTCAAACTTCGATGAAGAAGAAATCAGCTGTTGAAAAGTGAGTTGTTTCTTACTCTTTTAGGATTAATATGTGACCTTCTTTTTAGGCAAATCCTTCAAGAAAAGACTGAACTTATGGATGAAAATGAAAGAAATAAAGCGATGATCAAAGAAATGCAAGACAGGATGGACGAACAAAAACGTGAAATTGACAGGCTCGAAAAACTTACTAAGAATAATACTCCAAGAAGTTGTATGTCATTCATTTAACCATTTTACATATCTTTAATTGAGGTTTAGTGCATATTTGATGTAGTTTTCTGTGCTTTATACCATATATGCTCATTTATATGTATTCATTCTTTTTAGCTTCTCAACAAAAACGGTATCCAAGCCTTAACGGCAATACACCAATTCGTCCTTTATCATTTGCTGATGTTCCACATAGTACACCAATTGATGTAAGTTTTTTGCCTTGCTTTGCTTGTCCAACATTAACCATATATCTATTTTTAGGGTGCTCTTGTTCCTAATAAGCAACGTACCAATGGTAAATCTTCAACCCCACTTCAAGATCTCTTTGGTCGACTTGATGATTCTGTTGTTGCATCCTCTGATGTCGGAATTACAACTCCATTCATGTTGGGAATTCAAAAGAGACCTCCATCTTATACTGAAAAGTCACCAAATTTTGGTTCCTTATTTGATTAAATTAAAATTGTTTGCTTACACATATATGTTTGATATATTTCTTATATATATATATTTTGTTGTTAATGGTTGAATAAATTAAATTTATTTTATTTGTAATAATTGTTTTGTTTTGTGGTCTTTTCCTGATGTCATACTTTTTAAATTTGTTAGTTAGATTATGTTGAGTGAGAAGATTTAATGTTGTGACACAAGTTTTGTATGAAAATTGATGTAGTTCACACAAAAATTTTGAGTAAATTACAAAGATTTTATTTGACATGACTACCTGCTTTCCTGAGTTTACCATTCATCATCATAAAAATTAAAAAACCTTGTCATTACAAATTACTGTTTGATCATTGTTGACCTAAAACCCCTTTACGCTTTATTTTACAGTTATTACTTAAATTTACAGCCCCAATTTTAAAACCATTTATGGCTTAAATTTTTATTCAAACTCTTGGACTTTGTTTAAATAGCTTTTTAAAAATTAATTGATTCAAAGTCAGGAAATCTGTTTTTAAATGTTTCTATGATGAAAGAGTTTTTGCAAAATTTATTTTAACAATTACAATTAATTGCTTTCCCACCGCCTACGATTGAAAATGTTTAAAGAACAACCAAAGTTTTAATATGTTGAAACTGTAGTAGTTTGTGTTACAAATCTGATGATGTTTTTGGAAATTTATCCATTTGCAATATTAGGGACATATGCCTTTTATCTTTTGACTTCTGGAATCACGTTTATGATAAATGCTGTAATTTTGTCTATAATTAGAAGAACACCGGCCTTTGATATTTTGTTGTCAATGTATATTTACATTTTTACAATTCTTTTTTCTTCGATTTTCATGTTCTGTGAATCTTGTTTTGAAGTTGGATGCTGGAGATACGGTAAGGAAAATCAATTAGTGATTTGAATAGTATTATGATTACTGTAGTAGTGAATGTTAATGATACATTATCTTTGCTTATTGATTGTCTAGAAAAAACAAATTGTACCCATTTCAGACGTTGATTATTCCCTTGATGAAATGTTTTGGTTCGGTTTAATCAATCATGCCCTTCTAACCAATGTTCCAACATCAATCTTTTTCATTTCACTTGATCGATGTTTTGTGATAATTTATAAATGTAAATATAGTCAACATTGGTCAAAACTTATTGGGCAATGTTCATTGGTTACAGTAATCCTATTTACTATAAGCGTTTTGATAATTAATTTAGTTACCGGAGTTTCAACAGAAACCCAAACAATGAAACCTTGCGTTCATTTTGCATGAACAATGAATCAAACTTCAAAATTATTTTATAATGGAAGTGTAATATTTATTTCAGCTTTGAATGTTGCTGTTGGAATTTGTTATTTAATTGCATCAAAACGATATCAGAAGAGTGCCATCACAGTTACTTCAGATTTCTTTTTGGTGAGTTTTAATGGGATTTGTAAGCCAAGGAAGGATGTAGTCATGTCAAATAGAATCTATGTAACCGAATCAAAACTTTTATTAAAGTTAATGTAGTTTAGATTAAACTTGTGTTACTTCAACCAATTTGATGCTTTTACTTTTTTATTCACTGAATAACGCTTACACTTTTTTAGTCTGATCTTCTAACTGCTCGTGCCCTAATTTTTGCTTTTATATTTCAATTTTTACCACGTGCAATTCTTATCTTTTATGTTGCAATAGCAAATGATACACCATTGATAAATTATGGCTCATACAATCGAACCCTCCTTTCTGCAGATTGCTTTTGTGCTTCATTTGTTAATTTATTGCTTGTGATTAGGAAGCTTGGAATCTTGGATAAAAGAAATGAACATGTCGCAACAGCTTACTGTAGTCAAGAACGTTGATCTTCAATCGAATTTCACATTCTTTACAGTATGCAAATTTTATGCGATAAACCATTCAAATCCTTTTGTCTTCTTTTTTGACAAATGCGTTTGTCTTCCTTTTTTCCAACAATCTATTTTTTTTGCCACAAAAAAGAATACGTTTATTCGATATGATCAACCATTGGATCTCTTCAATCTTATCATCGGCTTTATATGAAACTGGTATATTGATTTCTTCAACATTTTTGGCATCAATATTATCTTCGATAGCTGCAATATTTATAACTTTGGTATTTTGTGTAAAAAGACGAGCACCAACAACTTCTTCAGTGGCAAGGAATAATAATACTGTAAGTTATTTATTCTATTTATTGAAGTAAATGAAACTGTAATAATAATTTTAGAGATCTCAATTATCTGCTCCTTCTCCTGGAACCCCAAGTACCCCGGCTACACCGCTTTTGAAACAAAGTAATGGTAAACGTCCAATGATAAAAACAACTGGTGGAGATGGAAAAACTAATATTCGAAAGAAATCAACAACTCCTGGACTATCAACAAAATGTAATGATGGAAATCTTGGTAAACTGGGAGAAACAAAAGCTACGACACCTGGTGGAGGAGGCGGTGAACAAAAAATTGATGGTAAAAATGGAGAAAAACCTGGAAGTGGTGGTGCAAAAGGTGGAACAGGTCTTTCAACTACAAAAGATTCTGGACAACAAAAAGAGAAAATTTCAAAAATAGATGATACACAAAGAAGTCATCAGCAATCAACGAAAAAGAAGAAGGCAAGCTAAATTTTTTTATATTTTGGTTTAGGTGTTGTAGTTGCCATTAGAAGATTACTGTAATTGTCAGTAAAGAATTAATTTTTAATTGTTTTAGAAAGCATCTGGAGAACAACCGAAAGAAAAGAAATCAAAAAGTGATAAAATCAAAAATGGAGTTCCACTATTTGCTCCTGAAATGGATTGTGGTTCTGATGAAGAAACTCTACAAAATGTTAAATCTCTCGAAAAAGAAGTTGAACATTCTCTACAAAATGATGCAAAATAAATATATTTTTTCGTTTTTTATTTGTATTGTATTATTGAACAACTGATGTTTTATTGAATTTGTAAATTTTATAAAAAAAAGACTATGATTTGTTTGAAAAAAGCACTCTTCATTAATTACTTCCTTGTGTTGCTTTGTTTTTTTGCGGACAAAAAATACGGTAACAAAAATAATAATTAAAAAAGAGAGTCAGAGGTGATAAAAATTTTATTATTGTTTTTTCTTCTTTTTTAAATTTTTTGGCATAAATATTATGGTAACACCAAAAAAGAGATGAAAAAATCAAAAACAATGCATGCAAAAAAGAGTAAATTTTTTGCTTTTTGTGAATCATGAAAAACCTACTTCAAATTTTTATTCCAACAAAATTTTTTTAAAGAAGACAACCTTTATCTGTGGATGTTTGCATATAAAATTAAGTAATCAATTATAGATACTGTAGGTAATAACACTAATTTTTATGTTTGTAAAACTAATAAAAACTAAAAGTCCCAATACTGATTTGGTGGATACTGTAGGTATAGAAAGAATAGACAATAATTTGAATAATAATTTGAATAATGTATATTCAATATTATTTGCAGCCTTTGTTTATTCCTTTTTGTTGATTTTATAAATTTAAAGTTTTCATTCATTTACTTCGTTCAACATCGTGTGGTTCAACAACAGCAAAGAATGGATGAAATTGGCCTTAAACCAGTAAGTTTAACTTTTATTTATTTATAATTTACGGTAAAGAAGAAGTTTACCGAAGGAGAAAATGACATCGATGGTATTGGTTTTATCAACTTCATGGATTTCTTCTTTACTGTAGTTAAAAAACCTTTTCGTCGAATTTCAAATTTAAAATCTTTGGCAAAACATTGCTGAATGCTAAAAGCCTTTATCTACAAAATCTAAAACTTGAAAAAACATGTCTTATCCAAAAACCTTTTTTTACAGGGATCAAAAATTGCAAGTGGAAAGCGAGAATGGATGATAATAAAATTACATGGGAAAAATGAATTTGGAGGTGTATATTATGTCCATGATGAAAAAGACAAAAAGAAGAAATTCCGGTTGAAGGTTGAAAAGATTTTTGGAGGGCCTTCACCATTGAAAATGGAACTCGCCATCCTAAAAGATATGAATACAAAGCCAGAATTCAACAAACATTTCACAAATATTGTTGATCGTGGAAGAGAAGCGAAATTCTTTTATATTGTAAGTTTGTCATCAAAAGTTGGAGTTTATTAATTTATTGATTTTTTAGGTTGTTGATGTAGTCGGCAAAAGCTTGGATGATCTTAAACGAGAAAGACCACATCGTGTTTTTTCAATGGGGACTGCAATTGGTGCATCACAACAATGCTTGGAATCTGTTGCAGCAATGCATAAAAATGGTTATATTCATCGAGATCTAAAGGTATGTATTCTACTTGTTTATCTGCTTATTTTATATGAATTATTTTTAGCCTGCAAATTATGCTTGTGGACTTGGCGACCAGAAACGTGTGATATTTCTTCTCGATTTTGGAATTGTTCGAAAGTTCAAAAAGCGAAATGAAAAATCTGGTGCAATTGAAATTAAAACTCCTCGAGAATATGTTGCATTCAAAGGAACTGTTCGTTTTGCATCTCTCGCCTGCCATCGTAATAAAGAAATGGGTCCCAAAGATGATTGTGAATCGTGGTATTATTTATTGATTGATTTGTGTTCACCTGCTGGATTGCCATGGCGGAAGTTAGATGTAAGTTTTACATTATTTTGATGATAATTATTAAATGTTGTTTTTTAGGATAAAGTTGAAGTCAGAAAGATTAAAGAAGAGTATCGAACCGAAAAGGGAATAAAGAAATTTATAACTGATATTGAATTGGTAAAACCTCAATTCATCGAAATTATGCAATATATCGATAAACTTCAATATTTTGATGAAGTTGATTACAGCTTTATTTATGGTGTCCTTGCTACTGTATGTTTTTTCTATTATATGCTTTCAATATTTTTCTAAATATCTTTTTTTAGGCTGCAACAAATTCAAATACCAATCTTGATGAAGCATATGATTGGGAGAAACCGTCTTCTGCAACCCCAAGTACCTCGAGTACACCGCTTCTGAAACACAGTAATGGTAAAAGTCCAATGATTAAAACAACTGGTGGAGATGGAAAAACTAATATTGGAAAGAAATTAACAACTCCTGGACAATCAACAAAAGCTGATGGTGGAAATTCTCGAAAACTGACAAAGGCTACTACACTTGGTGGAAGAGGTGGTGAACTTAAATGTAAAAAGGTAAGCTAAATTTTTTTATATTTGGGTTTGGGTGTTGTAGTAGTCGTTAAAAGATTACTGTAATTCTCAGTCAAGAATTAATTTTTAATTGTTTCAGAAAGCATCTGGAGAACAACCGAAAGAAAAGAAATCAAAAAGTGTTGGTGGAGATCCTGGTGAACCAACAAAGGCTACTACACTTGGTGGCGGAGGTGGTGAACAAAAAATTGATGGAAAACCTGGAGAAAAGCTTCCTGGAAGTGGTGGTGCAAAAGGTGGAGCAGTTCTTTCAACTGCAAAAGATTCTGAACGAGAAAAGGCAAGCTAAATTTTTTGATATTTTGGTTTAGGTGTTGTAGTTGTCATTAGAAGATTACTGTAATTGTCAGAAAAGAATTAATTTTTAATTGTTTCAGAAAGCATCTGGAGAACAACCGAAAGAAAAGAAATCAAAAAGTGTTGGTGGAGATCCTGGTGAACCAACAAAGGCTACTACACTTGGTGGCGGAGGTGGTGAACAAAAAATTGATGGAAAACCTGGAGAAAAGCTTCCTGGAAGTGGTGGTGCAAAAGGTGGAGCAGTTCTTTCAACTGCAAAAGATTCTGAACGACAAAAAGTAAGCTTACTTTTGTGATATTTTGGGTGTTGTAGTTGTCATTAGAAGATTACTGTAATTGTCAGTAAAGAATTAATTTTTAATTGTTTTAGAAAGCATCTGGAGAACAACCGAAAGAAAAGAAATCAAAAAGTGATAAAATCAAAAATGGAGTTCCACTATTTGCTCCTGAAATGGATTGTGGTTCTGATGAAGATACCATGGTAGGGGTTAAAGACATGACTACAGAAGGCGGCCTTTCACCTTTACCAGATGATCCAAAGCTTTAATTGAATATGCAAAAGGAAAGCCTGAATTTAAACGTCTTCTTGGATGAACGAATCTCGTCTTTCTACTCTTTACTTTTCAAATAAAAATATTATATAATGTATCTTTAACTTGTATTAATTAAATATGAAATGAACAAAATAAAGCTCTTAACTAATTTATTCTCTTTCCAAACGACGACGACATCATCACAAAGATACAAATAATAACATGAGAAAAGAGTGGGTTAAAAACATAACATTGCAAATTAGAATTGTATAAAAAGAAAATGAACAAAAGTGTTTAAGGCTTTGAAACATGATATTGAATCCATTCGTGATCCATAAGTTGTTCAAGATTAATACGTTTAGAAGGATCAAGAACCAATAACTAAAACGAATAGATTTATGAGTTATATGCGTAAAAAAGTAAACACAAACCTTTCGAATTAAATCTTTAGCACCGGAAGAAACATGTGATGGAAAAGTATAGGTAAGATTTTTAATCTTTTCATATGTTTCAGCTTGAGTGGCAGATTCAAAAGGAGGTGTTCCACATAAAAATTCATAACACAGAATCCCAATTGCCCAATAATCAACAGATTTATCATGTTCAAGACCAAGAACCATCTCGGGTGGTAAATAATCAAGCGTGCCACACATTGTTTGACGTCTAAAAATTAATCAATGAGTACATAAAAGCAAAAATCGGATTAACAAAAGCAGCTTACTTTGAAGTTGGAGCATGAACAGACCAACCAAAATCAGCGAGCTTTAATTCATTATTTGCACCAACAAGAATATTCTCAGGTTTAATATCACGATGTATAACACCTTTTGAATGGCAGTGAAGGAGTGCATCAGCAATTTAGAAGGTATACTACAAATATTATTATTAATCCACAACATGTTTAAAGAGAAAAAACTTACGATGGCAGATTGCTTTTCACTGAATTTTTTCTTATCTTGAAAGAGTCTATACAATTCAAAATTAAGAGAATACTCAAGAATAAGATAAACTTTCTTATCACCAACAAAGTAATTGTAAAGTTTGAGGATATTTGGATGACTAAAAATGCGGATATTAATCACAATAAAGCCAAAAAACTAACTTTAAATGACATTGAATTTCAATTTCTCGAACAAGTTGATGCTCAACCCGAGCTTTAAGAAGTTGAGATTTGAAAAGGATCTGAAATATTTACAATAAAAAAAGTTACTCAACCAAGTACAAATACAACGAACCTTTAAAGCAACAACAAAATGTGATTTCTTTTCTCGTGCTAAGTATACATTACCAAATTTACCTTTACCAAGTGGACGGCCAATATCAAAATCAGATAATTTCCAGATTTTTCTATAACAAAAGCAATAAAAGTTAGTTAAAGAATTAGAAAAGATTTTAAAAAACTAACACTGCTGGAGTAGAAGAAGATTGCAGTTGATTTACACGACGATTCATGGCAGGCGTTCCCTGAAAAATAAAACAAATAAATATTGAAGTATAAAAGTAATAGTTAGTATTAAAACAGTAGAAAATAAAAAAGTAAAGCAGCAGCAAAAAAAACAGCACAAAAAAGACGAACAGAAAAACTACACTTTTTTGCAAATATTTTCTTTACCCACGGTGTGTCGAACGCGTCGGTGAGACTTTTTGCCAAAACGACTTTTTCAGTATTAAATTTTAAAACCTAGATTCTGAAGGACTGAAACAATTTAAACAAATTCTGTAAAACCAGAAAAAAAGAGCATCATCTCTTTAGTATGAATGAGCAGGAAATTGTTAAATTTCCTGCAGGATTCAGAATCCAAGAAATTTTTTTTCTCCAGAATCCATATAAGTGTTGTCACTAGATTCGTCTCGGCGAGTAGATTACGACAAGAGAAAAAAATTTTAGTTTTTGAAGATTCTGAAGCCGTACACTCCAAAAGAAAAAAATACAGTAGAAATTTTTAAAACACTGAACTAAGCTCTCAGAATCTAGGTTTTAAAATTTAATATGGAAAAAGTCGTTTTGGCAAAAAGTCTCACCGACAGTTTTTGAAGGATTCGACACACCGTGTTCCCGCCAAAACGAGTGTTTCCATTTTTCAAAAAAGTGACACCAACGTCGATGGCGCTAACGACGAGTGACGCCGGGGAGCTTTTTCCAGTTACCCAAAAATATAAAAAATTCCTTATAAACATGTTGGAAATTGGTATTTATGTTAAAGAAACAACTAATTGGAGCGAAAAAAGTACTTATTAACGTTAAAAACGAAGAATTAAACATTTTTGTGTAAAAATTTATATCTCCGGCGTCGACGCCGGCGTCGGCGTTGTGGTAACACTGGCCAAAACGAAAACCTTCTATTTTTTTCTCAAAAATTTTCGAAGAGAAAAAACAAGTAAAAAAAACAATAAAAACAACAAAATTTTCAGGCATCACAATTTTTTGTTGAAACAAAATCTTACAGTTTCAGGAATTCCATCATCTTCACCTTCATCATCTCCTAGAATACTTTTATCCTCTGGAATATCATCATTAGCATTTTGGGACATTGGATTTGCATTATCCTATAAAATTATTAATAGCAATAAAACACGGGTAAACTCCATTAAAGCATACAGTAATATTCTTTCCAGATTGTTTACGAGAAACTTCATCTCTTTCATGATCATAACTTTCTTCTATTTTATACTCATCTGTTGGAACAATAGAAGATTCTTCTTCATTTGCAGGTGGAATAATAAAAGATTCTTCTTGTGGTGCCGGAAAATTTTCAAGAAGCTTTTCAAGGATTCGAGCACGTATTGCTTCTCTCTGTAAACATTAATTTAATAGAATAATAGAAGAAACTCTTTAAAAAATAAACATACCTTTCCCGTTGCTTTTAAATATAACTTTTTAGCTTCTTGCTGAAGTTCACGATAATTCATATCTCCAATTCGCTTACGAATATCTGCTTCATTCATTTTTGAGCAATCTTTTTATCAACAAAGGTTCACTTCAGCACCACGAAAGAAATACTTGTCTTTGAGAGAAGAGGTTAAAAATCTAAAAAAAACAAAACATAAAAAGCGAAGGTGAATCATTCACCTTAAACCGTGAAGGGTTAAAAAAAGTTTGTGTATGGAAAAGAGGAAAGAAAAAAAGCAACAAGATCTTGATCATATCCAACGCCGGCAATCTGGAAAGAAAGATCATAAAACAATTTTTTTTCGAAATAGTTCGTAAAAGTAGAGCAGAAAAAAAGGCTAAGAGAGAAATAATACAAAACAGGGAAGTAGTATGTAACGTGTTTTTTAGACATCTAAAATATAGGTATTCCAAATTTTGGATGTCTAAAATATAGGTATTCAAAAAAAAGTTCCAATACCTATATTTTAGACATCCTTCTTGTAAACTATTTTCAATGCCTACATTTTAGACATTTTTTGATTACTGTATTACTGAAACGTATTACTGTAATTACAGGCTTTTGTGGCAGGAAAAAATCATTTTTGAGTCACTTTTTTGAAACACCGTAACCCAGTTACAGTAACTCTTAAAATTATAAATACTGTATTTTCAAATGCCCAAATTAATTTACAGTAACTTCTCCTTGCATTATTTTTTCAAACCCCCCTTTGTTATTACAGAATATTCAATTAACTAAAACTTTCCCGTACAAAAATTTTTCTGTCGCCCTTTAAAAAATCATTTTTTGACTATTTTTTGTTTGGTTTCTTTAACGTCTCTTTTTCTCCCATTATTTTCTCTCCGCGCATCTATCGACCCGACCACTTCCAGTGTTCACCTTTACTTTTGCAGATATTCTCAAGAAAATAATCATTTTAAGCTTTTTGAGGTTGAATAAGCTTTGAAAACTTAGTGTGAAAAAATTAGCATAAAATTTTTAATTCTGAAAAATTCCTGTTTTAAACGTTTGCGATTGATAAAATTCGAAATATTAGTAATAAACATACTGGGATTGGATAAGTTTTATCCATTTCAGAGATTAAGCTGAAAAAATTAGCATTCAAGTTTTTTGCCTTTAAACTTCTGTTTTTAAGTTTTTTTTGGGTGAAAATTTAATTTTTTTGATTTTTAGCATACAGAGATCGGATAAGCTTAATCCATGTGAGGATTAAAGCTGTAAAATTAGCATACAAAATTTTTTACGTTTATAAAACCGCTGTTTTTAAAGTTTACGATTGATAAAAATAGATATTTTAATTTTTAGCTTACTGGGATCGGATAAGCTTTATCCCTTTAAGGGATTACAGCTGAAAAAAATAGCATTTAAACTTTTTTGACTATTAACTTCTTTTTTAAGTGTTTTGGGATCAAAAAATAATTATTTTTGATTTTGAGCAAGGTGAGATTGGATAAGCTTATCCCTTCATGGATAAAGCTGTTAAATTAGCATAAAAATTTTTAGGACTTATAGACTCCTTTCTTATTTTTTTGATTGACAAAATTAGAAGATTTAGCTTTTATCAAACTGGCATCGGATATGCTTAATCTCTGTGAGGGATAAAGATGCATAATTAGCATTCAAGTTTTTATGCTTAAAAATTCTGTTTTTTAAAGCTAGATATTTTAATTTAGCTTACTGGGATCAGACAAGCTTTATCCCTTTAAGGGATTAATGCTGAGTTATCCCTTTAAGGGATTAAAGATAATAAAATTAGCATTCAAATTTTTATGCTTAAATATTGCTGCTTTGAGCGTTTCGGATCAAAGAACCCATAATTTTTTGATTTGGACAATATGAGATTGGATAAGTTTAATCCATGTGAGGGATAAAGCATCACAATTAGCACACACTTTTCATTCCTTGTTTTGAATGTTAGAGTGGAATATAACAATTTATTTGTTTTAAAACTTTTCCGATGAATAAGCTTTATCTCTTTTGAGGGGGATTAAGCAGGATAATAAGCACTGATAGCACTGTTTTGTGATATTTATAAATAATTCAGTGCATAATTGTCTGAATGCTTCAATTATTTCCCTTTTATATTTTGTAAAAACAAGAAAAGTACTTTCTTTTCTCTAATTTTTTCAAAAAAAGAAAAAATCGATTGGTATGTACTGCTAAACCTTCATTAAGTATACTTGTCTGGCACCACCTGGCACGAAGGTGTCTTTCATAATATCTCAACTTCTAAAACCTGTCAAAATATGTTTGTGTCATCCTTTAACTTTATTATTTTTTATGAAATCATTACATCAAAAAAGTACACTGAAAAAAGCAGTGTCAAAAAAACTCTCACCCTTGATTTTTGCCGTTACGTTTTTATCACCAAGGGTTACGCAACTATGATGAAATCGTAGAAGGTGAGAGAATAGTTTTTTCACAGGGTTTTTTAGAATTGGATTGTTGTTTTCTTGATTTCAATAACAATGAAGTGTTTCATTGACCTTTGTTTATTGGAGGAATGAAAATAGTGGTAATTTTTTGAATTTTTATTTAAGATATTGGTTTTGATTGAGTTTCAATATTTTTCATGTTTAAAGGAGGAGACCCACGGGGGTCTCATCGTTAATAAAGGACGTTTTTTGTAACATTTGAGAATTTTTGGCGATATTTGGCATTAGGAAAAATTTTTTGTCTCAGAATTGGCTGAAAATGTGTTCCTAGGGTAATTTTGGTCCAGGAATTCGATTTTTGTCATAATATTTGACATTTTTCAGGTGGATTCTGAGATTCAGAATCTGTGACCCAGAATCTGGATTCAGAAGCCATATTTTCAAAAAATCTCAAAAATGATACTATTCGAAAGCCCTGGACGTTTTTAGTCAGGAAAATGCAAAAGTATTCATATTTGACCCTTTTTGATGGTTTTTTGCCCCCAGGAAGTTCAAAATAGGCCTAAAATTACGGTAATTGGGTTCTAAAATCCACTTTTACAACTTACCTAAAGCCCGTTCATATTTTTTTATAAACTTTAACTGGTTGGGCATCGAAAAACACCATAATCTTGAAAAAGTAGGAGGTACTGAAAAAATTTTTACTGTGCTACTTTTGTCGACTTCAACAAAATTCAATATCTCCAACATAAACAAAAATTCATAACTTTGGAAAAAGACTATGAATCGTCTTCCGGTGACTTTTATGATGAAATATGATATAATTGTAGCATTTTTGGAAACTTTCAGCTCACCAACATCAAGTATGTACATTTGGGACCACCTTAAAATATCTGGTTTTTACCTAAAATAATACCAAAATACAAAAAATCGCAAAACTGATTTTTTGGTCTAAATATTTTTTCTTATGGTTTGTTAATTTAAAGTACATGTTTCTGCAATAGATAAACGCATAAACAATGATATTTGAAGCAATAGGGGAGTTTGACGAATTTTTAAAAATACCTCATTTTTGGCCATTTTTCATGATTTTCGAATTTTAAGAAAAATGTTTGATATGAACTTTTTTGAGTGTTTACCATAAAATATATGCTAAATAAAAATTTTGGGCAAAGTTTCAACCCCTAAAACCCAGTACCAACCACTTAGGGATAATTACAAAGCTGTGATAGCATTGTTAAAATAAAATTTGATCCCAAACATACAGTATAGCTGTTATTGGATTGAAACTTTGCCCAAAATTTTTATTTAGTATATATTTTATGGTAAACACTCAAAAAAGTTCATATCAAACATTTTTCTTGAAATTCGAAAATCATGAAAAATGGCCAAAAATGAGGTATTTTTAAAAATTCGTCAAACTCCCCTATTGCTTCAAATATCATTGTTTATGCGTTTATCTATTGCAGAAACATGTACTTTAAATATATAAACCACAAGAAAAAATATTTTAGACCAAAAAATCAGTTTTGCGATTTTTTGTATTTTGGTATTAATTTAGGTAAAAACCAGATATTTTATGGTGGTCCCAAATGTACATACTTGATGTTGGTGAGCTGAAAGTTTCCAAAAATGCTACAATTATATCATATTTCATCATAAAAGTCACCGGAAGACGATTCATAGTCTTTTTCCAAAGTTATGAATTTTTGTTTATGTTGGAGATATTGAATTTCGTTGAAGTCGACAAAAGTAGCACAGTAAAAATTTTTTCAGTACCTCCTACTTTTTCAAGATTATGGTGTTTTTCGATGCCCAACCAGTTAAAGTTTATAAAAAAATATGAACGGGCTTTAGGTAAGTTGTAAAAGTGGATTTTAGAACCCAATTACCGTAATTTTAGGCCTATTTTGAACTTCCCGGGGGCAAAAAACCATTAAAAAGGGTCAAATATAAATGCTTTTGCATTTCCCTGACTCAAAACGTTCAGGGCTTTCGAATAATATCATTTTTGAGATTTTCTGAAAACATGGCTTCAGAATCCAGATTCTGGGTCCTGGATTCTGAATCTCAGAATCCACCTGAAAAATGTCAAATATTATGACGAAATTCGAATTCCTGGACCAAAATTACCCTAGGAACACATTTTCAGCTGATTCTGAGACAAAAAATTTTTCCTAATGCCAAGAAATTCTCGATTGTTACAAAAAACGTCCTATAAATTTTTTTGTATATGAAATCATTAACATACTTGTCCGCATTTTTTTACCTCTGTATTCTGTCTAGTGTTTCTGTTTGTGTTAATTTTAACACATGTCTAAGGTAAAGATAGTATAATGCATGTTCACCGCATGTATTAGCTATAATACTTTGCACTGGTTTTGTGTTGTACCAGAAACATCTTTTCATTCTATTAAGTCTGTTGGAGGTTTACCACCTAAACTATCATAATATTCAAAAAGATGATTATAAGGATAAGGAAATACATGTAAAGCGACCCAATGTGACCCTGGTTGACCTATACCATCATGATTAACTATAAAAGAAGCGTCTTTTCCTTGTGTATCTGGTAGTCGATCAATAGAAAAGATACCAGAAATCAGGAATCTTTAAGGCTGCTGCTTTTTTCAAAATTAATGTTTCGTGCATTTTTTCACGTAATGTCAATTATCTAAAGAAATGTTAAAATTAAAACATCGAAATTGCAAAAATTAATATGAAAGATAGGATGACACATATTACAAACGTACTTAAACAAAAACAATCAGTTGCGTTTGCGTATGTGACCACATTAGAAAAAGTTTTATTTTATATTACGTTGTGTTTTGCTAACATTTCTAATATCAGCCATTTTTATTGAAATAAGAATAATCCGTTTTCCAAGTTGTTACAACAACAACCTTTTATAGCAGGTTTTCGTCATCTTCTTTATGTTGTTATTTAAATTCGAACCTTATTTAACGAAAAAAGTAAATATATAAGAGAAAAAACCCCTGATAAATTTTAAAATTGGAAGGACACGCCCCTTTTAATAAATTCTAATTTTTTTGTTGATCTAACAGTTTATTTATCGTTCCGTTTCATTTATTAAAATATGCGTCATCAGTGTAAGGTAGGTGATTGTGTTTTACACAATTATTTTTTTCTTAAAAGTTTAGCAAAAACTCAAAGTGCGAAAAAACGCTATAATTTAATTAAGAATGCGAGTCCTCAGGAGATGCAGGCACTTGTGGAAATTGCACATAATATTATTAATTCTCGTTTTAAACTAACTCCTGGAAAAAAACTTAAATTAACTCCATATGCCACGCCCATCAGACAACTATCTCGAGCTCGAACAGTTAATTCTGTAAAAAGAGTTCTCCAAGACGGTAATGGTTTACCACTTTCATCTTTATTAATACCTGTATTGTTAGCTGTAGGGCAGAAGCTTTTAGAATGAGTGCAGCACAAAAATATTTTTTAGTTGAAGAAAACAAATATAATTCATTAATTAAAAATTTCGACTATGATCATTTAAAAATTGCAGAAAATAATTTAGTAGATATATTAAACAACCCAAAACTGAATATTTCGTCAAAAAATGCTTTTTATAATATTGCTTCCAAAAATTTAATAAGAAAGAGAAAACAAGTTAATGAAAAACCGATAAAGGTAGAAGATACAATGTTAACTAAGGCGAACTCGGATTTGGACAACACTTTGAAAGTGTTTGCAAATTTGCTACAACAAAAAAATCCCACAGTTACACCAAAAACACCAATAAAATATGATTCAACACCAAGACATCAGGACTTAGATATTGACACTCCTCTTACACCACCCTCTTATTGGGTAAAACCACAAAATGATAAAGATGACAATTATTCTGTTGTCTCCGATGAAACTCAAGAATCTATACAAGCTGATACCCATCCGAATATGGGTCAACAAGAGGAAGTATCTCAAACCTTAGAAAAACATATGACCACAAGAGATAGAGCTTCAAGCGTTGAAATTGATAATAGGAAATCAGAAGAATTAGCAAAATATTTGTTGAATAAACAGGATTATGGTTTTACGGAGAAAGGACAACTTGTAAGCCCGAAAAGTAAAAAAATTGTACCACAAAGCAGCCACAAAGATATTGCAACATATGCTGTAAATACATTAGGTAAAAATACTCCACCCGGTTTCAAAAAAATCCAAAAAATGTTAAACGAAGATCCAGTGGTTCAAAATATACGATCAGATCAAAAAGGTAGATTTACGGTAAATAATTGGGAATTATAAAAAAAACTTGTTTGTATGATATATTGTTTTGTTTAGCTAAAAATGATAATATAATAAATAAATTTGAAAAAACTCAAAAAAAGTTGTAAAAAAAGCAAAATGAAACCTTTAAAAATCAATAATAATGTTTTGCTAATCCAGATAAGCTCAGTTTGATATTGTTGAAGTTTGTTTGTAATATTTGTTATCAAAGCTTTGATTTTACAAAATAAGGGCACTTGATAGCTTCGATTTAATCGGCACACCAATACGTTTGTCATTTTAAATCGATTTCAATACGTGTGTCAAACGTATTAAAATCGGTTGGTGTGCCGATTAAATCGAAGCTATCAAGTGCCCTTATTTTGTAAAATCAAAGCTTTGATAACAAATATTACAAACAAACTTCAACAATATCAAACTGAGCTTATCTGGATTAGCAAAACATTATTATTGATTTTTAAAGGTTTCATTTTGCTTTTTTTACAACTTTTTTTGAGTTTTTTCAAATTTATTTATTATATTATCATTTTTAGCTAAACAAAACAATATATCATACAAACAAGTTTTTTTTATAATTCCCAATTATTTACCGTAAATCTACCTTTTTGATCTGATCGTATATTTTGAACCACTGGATCTTCGTTTAACATTTTTTGGATTTTTTTGAAACCGGGTGGAGTATTTTTACCTAATGTATTTACAGCATATGTTGCAATATCTTTGTGGCTGCTTTGTGGTACAATTTTTTTACTTTTCGGGCTTACAAGTTGTCCTTTCTCCGTAAAACCATAATCCTGTTTATTCAACAAATATTTTGCTAATTCTTCTGATTTCCTATTATCAATTTCAACGCTTGAAGCTCTATCTCTTGTGGTCATATGTTTTTCTAAGGTTTGAGATACTTCCTCTTGTTGACCCATATTCGGATGGGTATCAGCTTGTATAGATTCTTGAGTTTCATCGGAGACAACAGAATAATTGTCATCTTTATCATTTTGTGGTTTTACCCAATAAGAGGGTGGTGTAAGAGGAGTGTCAATATCTAAGTCCTGATGTCTTGGTGTTGAATCATATTTTATTGGTGTTTTTGGTGTAACTGTGGGATTTTTTTGTTGTAGCAAATTTGCAAACACTTTCAAAGTGTTGTCCAAATCCGAGTTCGCCTTAGTTAACATTGTATCTTCTACCTTTATCGGTTTTTCATTAACTTGTTTTCTCTTTCTTATTAAATTTTTGGAAGCAATATTATAAAAAGCATTTTTTGACGAAATATTCAGTTTTGGGTTGTTTAATATATCTACTAAATTATTTTCTGCAATTTTTAAATGATCATAGTCGAAATTTTTAATTAATGAATTATATTTGTTTTCTTCAACTAAAAAATATTTTTGTGCTGCACTCATTCTAAAAGCTTCTGCCCTACAGCTAACAATACAGGTATTAATAAAGATGAAAGTGGTAAACCATTACCGTCTTGGAGAACTCTTTTTACAGAATTAACTGTTCGAGCTCGAGATAGTTGTCTGATGGGCGTGGCATATGGAGTTAATTTAAGTTTTTTTCCAGGAGTTAGTTTAAAACGAGAATTAATAATATTATGTGCAATTTCCACAAGTGCCTGCATCTCCTGAGGACTCGCATTCTTAATTAAATTATAGCGTTTTTTCGCACTTTGAGTTTTTGCTAAACTTTTAAGAAAAAAATAATTGTGTAAAACACAATCACCTACCTTACACTGATGACGCATATTTTAATAAATGAAACGGAACGATAAATAAACTGTTAGATCAACAAAAAAATTAGAATTTATTAAAAGGGGCGTGTCCTTCCAATTTTAAAATTTATCAGGGGTTTTTTCTCTTATATATTTACTTTTTTCGTTAAATAAGGTTCGAATTTAAATAACAACATAAAGAAGATGACGAAAACCTGCTATAAAAGGTTGTTGTTGTAACAACTTGGAAAACGGATTATTCTTATTTCAATAAAAATGGCTGATATTAGAAATGTTAGCAAAACACAACGTAATATAAAATAAAACTTTTTCTAATGTGGTCACATACGCAAACGCAACTGATTGTTTTTGTTTAAGTACGTTTGTAATATGTGTCATCCTATCTTTCATATTAATTTTTGCAATTTCGATGTTTTAATTTTAACATTTCTTTAGATAATTGACATTACGTGAAAAAATGCACGAAACATTAATTTTGAAAAAAGCAGCAGCCTTAAAGATTCCTGATTTCTGGTATCTTTTCTATTGATCGACTACCAGATACACAAGGAAAAGACGCTTCTTTTATAGTTAATCATGATGGTATAGGTCAACCAGGGTCACATTGGGTCGCTTTACATGTATTTCCTTATCCTTATAATCATCTTTTTGAATATTATGATAGTTTAGGTGGTAAACCTCCAACAGACTTAATAGAATGAAAAGATGTTTCTGGTACAACACAAAACCAGTGCAAAGTATTATAGCTAATACATGCGGTGAACATGCATTATACTATCTTTACCTTAGACATGTGTTAAAATTAACACAAACAGAAACACTAGACAGAATACAGAGGTAAAAAAATGCGGACAAGTATGTTAATGATTTCATATACAAAAAAATTTATTAACGATGAGACCCCCGTGGGTCTCCTCCTTTAAACATGAAAAATATTGAAACTCAATCAAAACCAATATCTTAAATAAAAATTCAAAAAATTACCACTATTTTCATTCCTCCAATAAACAAAGGTCAATGAAACACTTCATTGTTATTGAAATCAAGAAAACAACAATCCAATTCTAAAAAACCCTGTGAAAAAACTATTCTCTCACCTTCTACGATTTCATCATAGTTGCGTAACCCTTGGTGATAAAAACGTAACGGCAAAAATCAAGGGTGAGAGTTTTTTTGACACTGCTTTTTTCAGTGTACTTTTTTGATGTAATGATTTCATAAAAAATAATAAAGTTAAAGGATGACACAAACATATTTTGACAGGTTTTAGAAGTTGAGATATTATGAAAGACACCTTCGTGCCAGGTGGTGCCAGACAAGTATACTTAATGAAGGTTTAGCAGTACATACCAATCGATTTTTTCTTTTTTTGAAAAAATTAGAGAAAAGAAAGTACTTTTCTTGTTTTTACAAAATATAAAAGGGAAATAATTGAAGCATTCAGACAATTATGCACTGAATTATTTATAAATATCACAAAACAGTGCTATCAGTGCTTATTATCCTGCTTAATCCCCCTCAAAAGAGATAAAGCTTATTCATCGGAAAAGTTTTAAAACAAATAAATTGTTATATTCCACTCTAACATTCAAAACAAGGAATGAAAAGTGTGTGCTAATTGTGATGCTTTATCCCTCACATGGATTAAACTTATCCAATCTCATATTGTCCAAATCAAAAAATTATGGGTTCTTTGATCCGAAACGCTCAAAGCAGCAATATTTAAGCATAAAAATTTGAATGCTAATTTTATTATCTTTAATCCCTTAAAGGGATAACTCAGCATTAATCCCTTAAAGGGATAAAGCTTGTCTGATCCCAGTAAGCTAAATTAAAATATCTAGCTTTAAAAAACAGAATTTTTAAGCATAAAAACTTGAATGCTAATTATGCATCTTTATCCCTCACAGAGATTAAGCATATCCGATGCCAGTTTGATAAAAGCTAAATCTTCTAATTTTGTCAATCAAAAAAATAAGAAAGGAGTCTATAAGTCCTAAAAATTTTTATGCTAATTTAACAGCTTTATCCATGAAGGGATAAGCTTATCCAATCTCACCTTGCTCAAAATCAAAAATAATTATTTTTTGATCCCAAAACACTTAAAAAAGAAGTTAATAGTCAAAAAAGTTTAAATGCTATTTTTTTCAGCTGTAATCCCTTAAAGGGATAAAGCTTATCCGATCCCAGTAAGCTAAAAATTAAAATATCTATTTTTATCAATCGTAAACTTTAAAAACAGCGGTTTTATAAACGTAAAAAATTTTGTATGCTAATTTTACAGCTTTAATCCTCACATGGATTAAGCTTATCCGATCTCTGTATGCTAAAAATCAAAAAAATTAAATTTTCACCCAAAAAAAACTTAAAAACAGAAGTTTAAAGGCAAAAAACTTGAATGCTAATTTTTTCAGCTTAATCTCTGAAATGGATAAAACTTATCCAATCCCAGTATGTTTATTACTAATATTTCGAATTTTATCAATCGCAAACGTTTAAAACAGGAATTTTTCAGAATTAAAAATTTTATGCTAATTTTTTCACACTAAGTTTTCAAAGCTTATTCAACCTCAAAAAGCTTAAAATGATTATTTTCTTGAGAATATCTGCAAAAGTAAAGGTGAACACTGGAAGTGGTCGGGTCGATAGATGCGCGGAGAGAAAATAATGGGAGAAAAAGAGACGTTAAAGAAACCAAACAAAAAATAGTCAAAAAATGATTTTTTAAAGGGCGACAGAAAAATTTTTGTACGGGAAAGTTTTAGTTAATTGAATATTCTGTAATAACAAAGGGGGGTTTGAAAAAATAATGCAAGGAGAAGTTACTGTAAATTAATTTGGGCATTTGAAAATACAGTATTTATAATTTTAAGAGTTACTGTAACTGGGTTACGGTGTTTCAAAAAAGTGACTCAAAAATGATTTTTTCCTGCCACAAAAGCCTGTAATTACAGTAATACGTTTCAGTAATACAGTAATCAAAAAATGTCTAAAATGTAGGCATTGAAAATAGTTTACAAGAAGGATGTCTAAAATATAGGTATTGGAACTTTTTTTTGAATACCTATATTTTAGACATCCAAAATTTGGAATACCTATATTTTAGATGTCTAAAAAACACGTTACATACTACTCAGGGAGATGCAAAAGTTGTGGAACTTTCATCTACAATGGGTTTGAAAAACTTCATCCCGCTTTTCCTCCGTTTTTTTCCCGATTTCTCCGCATTTCTCCGCAGGCGTCCGTGAACTTTTTGCCAAATTTCACTTGCAAAAGGAAAAATGTTTCTGTGAAAAGAAAAAAAACATTTTTTCTTTTACAAGTGAAATTTGGCAAAAAGTTCACGGACGCCTGCGGAGAAATGCGGAGAAATCGGGAAAAAAACGGAGGAAAAGCGGGATGAAGTTTTTCAAACCCATTGTACATGACGAATACAAACAAGCCTGATCAAAAAGAGAATCTAAAAAGAACAAATATCTGAAAAAAGTATATCTTTTCAGACGGAAATAAAGTTCATCGAAAATCTTGGCAGTAGTAATTTTTTTTTAAATTTTGGCAAAATTTTTTAAAAGTGATTCCTGTTTTTTTTGTCATTTTTTGACACTTTTAAATTTTTTATTTTCTCTTATCTATTTTTTAACAGTATTTTAAGAGAAATTATTGATTACTTAAAATAGGGTAAACAAAAAAACTAAATTATGAAAATATTTTTTAGTTGGATATTTTTTTAATGCTTTTGATACTGTATTTTTGGTAAGTAATAAATTTGATTTTTGAAACCTCAAAGTTATTTATTTTTATGAATTTAATTTTTAGAAAGTTAATGCATTAAGCGAAAATTGATGTTTAACAGACATTGAAATTCAAAAAACTCCCAAAACACTGCTTGAACGTCGAGGTTTAAAGGAAACATTTCACACTATTCTAAAATGTACTGTAATCGATGGAAATTTTGAAATAAATATGATTTTGAATAAAAATTACACGACGATTTTCCTGTTTTTGAAAGTTTACATGAAATCACAGGTTCTTTGTTGATTTACAATGTCCCGGGATTGAAGAATCTGAATCACATTTTTCCAAATCTTCGGATTATCGGTGGAGAATCTTTGATCCTAAATTATGCATTGGTAATTTATCAAAATGAAGATCTCAGATTTCTTGAAGCTGAAAAACTTATAATTATTCGAAATGCCAGGGTTCGAATTACTGATAATTCAAAACTATGTTTTGCAACATTAATAAATTGGGATCCCTTTTGTGTAATTTTTTTTTATCACGTCTAAGCGATGCCACTCACTTTCCGTGCGGAAATACTATAATACAGTTGGATATGTTTACACTGGGTTCCCTCCAGCAGCCATTTTTAATGTCTTTGGTTTGACATAATATAATCCCTTGATAACCCGGAGGGACCGGGGACGGACGCGGGTAATCATTTTTAAATGTGACCACGGGCGTGACTCGAACCAGGGAGTAATATACTGATGAGTCAACGCGCTGGACCACTCGACTACCCGGCCATCTGAAGCATTACCTTCAATTTTTGTAATTGAAGATAATGCTTCAGTTAAAATTGAACAAAATGGATCCAATATTTTCTGACAATGGTACATCTGGGATTTGTCAAGATTTATATGGATGTAAAGTTGAAGATCCTAAAAAGTGTCACAAAATTGATGGAAAACTTTCGTGCTGGAATTCAACAAGATGTCAAACATGTTAGAAATTTGTTTATTTCAATTTTGTTTATTTGTCCTAACAATTTATGCCCATAAATACATTTATTATTTCCAGATTGCCAATATCATAAACTTGGAAACAACAAAATTGGTCCGGGATGCAGCAGTTTAAAAGGTCAAAAATGCCATTCTTCATGCCTTGGCGGATGTGAAATTTCAAATGATCCAACATCATGTTATGCATGCCGTAAATATAAATTCAATGGAGAATGTTTAGATAAATGCCCTCCGGGCACTTCTGTATGTTTGGATAATCAATGCAGAGTTCGCAGCCAACTGACAAAAAGAGACATTCAAACTAACAATAGTCAGTTTGAACTGACAAAAATTTTTTCGATTTTTTTTTATCAATTATTGTTATTTATGGTCTAAAATATACTGTAGAATGATTTTTTTGTATTAAAATTCAATTTTGAGTCTGTCAGTTGAAACTGACTACGTGTCAGTTTGTACTGACTATGTGTCAGTTGCAACTGACATTGGTTAGTTTCAACTAACTCGAGTCAGTTTGAACTGACTATGACTCATAGTATTAGTATTATTTCAAAGTGACTCATAGTCTATGAGTCACTTTGAAATAATACTTCATTTTTTTGGATACAAAATGTTTTTAACAAAAAAAAATGACTGTTTTTACTGGTTTTATCATTAATTTTTGTTCTAAAGTAATTTATGTAAAATTATTATTGTTTTAATGTTTTTCATTTTTGTTATAATTTTTAAGAAGAATTTTATTCACAATTTTATTAATCACAAAAAAAATTGTTTTTTAGCAGAATTTTATTAAAATGAAAAATTTTGTCAGACATTGATTATCAATGTCTGACAAAATCAGAATGCCAAAACCTTCCACCTGTTTGGTCCATCTTAAAAGAAAATAAAACTTCTTGGAAAGCTTTTGATGGCAAATGCCATTATAATTACCCAGATGAATATGAAGAAGGTAAACATTTTTTAAAAATTAGATGCTTTCTGACAAGGATGTCAGCTTGTGGAGGGGGCAAAAACCATTCCAAGAGAGCATCCCTTTAATCTTATGCCGATGGCGGTGACAGATTAAAGAATTTTTTATGATTTTGGTGGATCCCCCGTGTCCGAGCATATAGGCATCTCCGCTTAAAGAAAGCAATTTCAGATTCCACGAATCCTCAGAATTGTGTCATCTGCAAAAATTGTACAAGAAAATGTTAGGGCGGAGAAATTAGCTCAATCAAAGAAGCACTTTTTTATGAAAATTGCAATATCATTGAAGGATCTTTGGAAATAAACATTGAAAGAAGTGAACAAAATTTTATTGAAAAATTAACAAAAGCATTTGAGAATATTCAAGAAATTACGGGCTTTTTTACGATATCTGTAATTACCGTATCCATATTTTAATATTCCAGATATTTGAGAATTCAATTTTCTCCATTATTTAATTTTTTTAATTATTTATTTGCATGCCCTAACGCATACTGATTTAAAATTAAACATAATAGTACAGAAAAAAAGAACAACATAATTAAATTAAACAAACAACATATAATAAATTAATTAAAATTAACTCTTGAACTACTTTTCAACTACAATAAAAAAGCAAAGAAAGAAGAAGTACAATAAAAATTTTAGTGAATGGAATCTTAATATTAAGGCATAAGTGTAAAATGATGTACAATTATTAAGTACAAAAAATGGAATGTTTAAAAAGAAGTTTAAATGTTAGGTCATTAAAATTTAAACGTTTAATGCTGATAGTTGCTCATGAAAGGCTTTTTTTTTTGCGTATTGTAAAGCTCGTGGGAGCTTAACATACCTTTTGGAAGTTCGTACCGAAAAATAATGGGATCTGATTGAACCCTTCGCTAAAGAAATTATTAATTTCTTTCCCTCACCTCTGGTAATGGATCATCTAATTTTAATGTTAAGTTTAAAATTAACATTACCAGAGATGTAATCATTAAGGAAACAGAGGTCGAACTTATTTATTTATTTCGCTGCATATGTAAAAAAATCTTGAAATTATTCATGGTGATGAATTAGTCAATTATCAATGCTTGAAATATGATTCCCGGGAACGACCATCATTTTATCAAATTTTATTATATTTGAGAAATACCATTGATACAAGCTTTAAAAAATTCCCTGAAATCCGTTAAAAAAGCGTAAATTTAGGTTGTTTTGTTTTTGAAGTAAAAACATACCTCAAACAAAGTTCTAAATTTGAAAAAGACAAAAAAATTTGCATGAAAATAATTATTAATCTCTGAAGGGATGCCATGGCTTTTTCGAGTTCAAATCTTTCTGTTCTATTGGTATTAAGCAAATTTGCTAGGTATATAAACAAAAAGAGCATATTTGGGGATGGCATTAATTTTTTTGAGTGCGGTCCCTCGAAAGTCTAAAATGTTTAATTCATTAAAAGGATGGTAGTGACACAAAATGTCAGCCTCTGTCTAAATCACTATAAATATAAATAAAACTAAACCAATTCAATTTTAAGATGAAAGTATTATATTTGAAAAATCTTTTGTTGCTACAAATTTCGAAGATATCGATGATCATGATTATGATTTTACCTATGATGAAGAAGAAGAGAATGCCCGAAAGCATACAATGTTAAAAGAATTGGAGAGAATGGCCGCTGCTCAAGGCAATGATAATACAGAATATTATAAATCTGCAGACATTGATCCAAATGATGCGGCATCTGGTGAACAAAATGATGAGGATGAAGCAGCAGCAGCAGAAAGGTTTCAAGTTTTGGCGGTGGAAGATGTTCCACAAACTGAATTACTGTTAGAAGGTCCACCACTTTTAACAAAAAAACAAATAAAAGAAAGAAATAAAAAGCGTGAAAAATTTAATAAACGACAAATGCAACTTGAAAAAGAATGGCAAAAGAAAGAGGATGAAGAAGATCAAAGCAGCAGAAAATATGCCGAAACAGATGGCGTAAATTTTCAAAATAAGGTAAACTTTGAAATGGATTCAAAAGGCTAAACTTTTTACTTTTAAAGGAGATCTTTCATTTGATTCATTTTTTATTATTTCGCAAGAAATTTCGCGAACCGCAAATAACTGATAATCAGGAACTTTCGCTTTTTTTTATAGTTTTTTGTCCACAAAAAAAAGTTTTTTCTTTGAAATGATTATGAAATATTTAAAAAAAACTTTTTTTGTGGACAAAAAACAATAGAAAAAAGCAACAGTTCCTGATTATCAGTTATTTGCGGTTCGCGAAATTTCTTGCGAAATAATAAAAAATGAATCAAATGAAAGATCTCCTTTAAGGCTTCAACAGCATCAGAATCCCCACATGCTACCGTACATTTTGGAGATAATCCTTCCACTCCTGAATCCCGCTACCGTACCCCCAAGTCAGCAGCAGCAGCTTCAGAAGTTGCAAAACAAAAAACCGATTACACAGAAATTCAAATAAATTAACAAAATCATAATTATTTTTTGTAATACTTTTTTCTTTTGCAAATTATATATAATTTATAAATTAGCTGAAAGTTAAAAAACAGGTTGGACTTAAAAATACTGGTATACTTTTTTGTAATTATTCATATCAAAAACTTATTTTTAAAATAATTATAATATAATATTCAGCTTTAAATTTTATCTATTTTATTTTAGTTTAATAAATATTTAGTTTTGATTAACAATGATTTATATATGACTTAGAATTTATGCAAATACCAAAGTTACAGTAATTCTTAATTCATAATTGAGGTTCATTTTTTTGAAAAATCACGACGATCAATTTTTCAATAAATTTGTTGTTCTTTTGCTGCCGCCGCTTTTGCCGTTGTAAGTGAGTGAATGAAGAAATAAATGAATAAAATGTAAAAAGTGATCAAACATTTTTCCGTCAATCAGATACATCAATTTTCAAAAATTTGAATAATATGCGAAACCAATGTGGGAAAGATATGTTTTGGCCTTTTTTTACCTGAGATTATGAATCATATGATTCAAAATCCTCGACTTGAAAAACTGATGTCAATCGGGTTGCATGATAAAGAAAAAAGTCAACTTTGGCATTAAATTTCTTGAGCATGGCCAAAAGCAAAATTATATTTCTGACCTTTGACAGTTTTTGAAAAAGTTGTTGGAATATGTTTAAAACATTGCTGATTACTGTAATGCATTAAATTGGGGTTGTTCATTTCCCGGGAAATCGAAAAAAGGCAGGAAATTTCCTGGAGTTACAATATTCCAGGCTACAGTAATAATTTACCAAAATTAGCCTTAAAACCTACAGAAGGATTGTTAAATATTGAATTCAGTTGTTTTTGAATATTTACAGTGTTTTTATTGCATATTTATCAGAGAATTCAATCAGTACCAAAAAACTGATAATTTTAATTTTTTTATCTGATTTTGGATTACAATGTTCAAAACGGTATACTGAAGTTTGAATTCAAGAATGCGAAAAATGAAAATTTATATTTTTCAAAACATAAAAAAACTTAAGAATTTTTAGAATCTTAAAAAAATGGTTTATTCATTTACAGATACAGTATCATGTAATAAATATCTATAAACTGCATTTATTTTTTATTTTCAAATATCATCATAATTTCTGTAACATTTAATTGCACGCAGTTTTTCTCATATTTGTTTTATTTGATAAGCCTTTGGCATTGCAAATTTAATTCCAGGTATTTAATTTACAAGCAAAACTAACAAATAAAAGAGGAGTAAAAACGGACAGAAATAAAGCAATTCAAATTAGACTTAATATTTCTTCAAAACTGCAGAGCTGACTGCCCAAAACTGATTTCAAATTTGGAAAAGGCTATTCCAAAGTTGTCAACAACAAACAAAGTTCCACTGATCAAAGGCGCCTTTTAAAGCGCCATCGCAACCAGATACTTTTTCTCTCTGATTTACTGCTTTTTGTTTTCCGACATCGAGTGCTTCAAAGAGATTGATTTTGCGCAAAATTAATTAGCTTTTAAATTTTGGCGCCGCAAATTTTGAAAGAAGAAAGACAGAAACAGAAAAGAATGAATCATCAAAGAATGAATGGGAAAATAGGAAGAAAAAAGAAACTTAAAATAGGAATATGTAAAAGGACAACAAAAGCGAAAACAATTTTTGACTAACTTTAACAATAAAAAAGGTCATTATGTAACAAAATTTAACTTAAATAAAATGTTTTATTTTTTATCCAACATTTTTCCTGTTTTTTCATTAATGTTTTTGCGAATTAAGTTTATGCAATAGCACGAATGTCCTTTACTTTCTGATAAAAAAGATCGTTATAAAAATTTTTGATTTAATAAAATTGTCTTTAAAAAATGTTAAAAGAATATTTAAAATTAAAAATAAAATAAATTACCAAAAAGCATCTACTGAGCAACATTTTAGTGTCAAAAGTATTAAAAATTTGAGTTTTTGTTTTTTTTTAATATTGAAATTTAGCATTTTTTTCATCAAACATTTTCTGATGATAAAAATTTTTTAGCATTAAAAATTTCTTAAAATATCAGGCTAGTATCATTCTGTTTGTTGTTGTTGAAAGAGGATGATTCATCACCACAAGCAAGGCCCTTTCTATTCCACTTGGTTCTTTTTCGTTAACCAATTTGATTCAGCAATTTTCATTCAACAATATTGTTACGATATTCTCTCTCTTACTGTAGATTTATTTACAAAAAAATGTTATAATATTTTTTATTATGCTTTTTTAAAGAATTTCAACTCTTTTTGCAGCCATTTTTGTTGCTGTCTGTGTCGCTGTTGTTTTTTTTTAGCAGATCAGTCTGCGGACTTTCGTAACAACTTTTTTGTGCTTTTTATATTTTTAATTTATGCGTCTTTGAATCATTCAATGAACAGCAAAATTTATGTCTCATCCCTGCCTTGTTTTACAACTTTCGAAAGACGAAATAAAAACCATAGCGAAGAAAAATTAAAATGGATGAAAAAATGGGAAAGGAAAATTATAAATATCAAAAAGTCACCAGATGTGCAAAATTTTAGTCCCAAGAAATGTTGAACATTTTCTTTTTTCTGTCTTTCAATTTCAAAATGTCGGATTTATTTTTGCACTTTTTTAATTCAAAAATTTAGAATAATGAGCTGAATATTTTTTAACTGTTCCAAGGTTTCTGCATTTATCCATTAATTTAAAATCTGTTATCGATTTCTGCAATCATTTATTACATTGTTTTGTTAAATTTTTTACCATTATTACATCCTTAAATATTTGTCTTACAAGATCATAAATATTTTATTTAAAAAATTTCTATGATTTATTAAAAATTAAAACAAAATCATTACTTTAACAAAAGATGTCACACCTTTTTTATTTTTTCAAAATACTCTTTTCTAGGCTGGTTCTTTTCTTTTGATGTAAATTTTGATAATTTAGGGCACATTAATACGGTTTTAAACATTTACGTAATACTTTTGTCGTGAATTTTATACTTGATTAATTTATTATAATCACAAAAAAATTAAATGTTCATTTTTGTAAATTTAATTTTTACTAATTTTAGATGGCAACAGAAGGTTTTTCTTTTTCAACAAACAAAAAGAAGAATGATTCATATTTCAAAGATTCCTCAAATGACAAGTACCGTAATTTCAATTTGAATCGAGGCCACAAATATTCTGAAAATTGTTTTGGGGAAACAAAAACCTCAAAATTTGGTCTCAAAAATGATAGCTACAGTAAGCTTAATCATTACAGTAATTAATAACGAAATATTGTTCTTTTTTTAGAATTCTCCGGTGCATTTAATTCATTTAAAGAAGAGAAGAATAAATCATTATTTGATTATGATAAATCTTGGAAAACTTCATTTCAACTTAAACAAGATCCACTTGGATCCCATTATTCCAATATTTCCAAGATCAAGGATAACAAAAAATCAAAGAATGCATTTGATTCCCGTGATCATGGATTCTCTCTCTCTGATCACATCCAAAAGAATATGCATTTGTATGAAAGTCCAGCTGCTGATGATGAAATTTTAACTTTTAAGAAGGATAAAAAGAAGTTCAAAAATGCCATTGATAGGTGTTTATCATCATCATCAGATTTAAAAGTATTAATTTAAAAAAGATAATTCAATTTCTAAACCCTTGTTTTGTTTTTACAGGATTCTTGGGAATTTCCGAGGCAACAAGAAGATGTTGTCCCACAAGAACCAGAAGTCATGAACTTCACGGCTTCACAGAAGTTGCTCCATCCTTCGCAGAATGAAGAAAGCACAAATGATCAATTGAGCCCATCTGTTGATGATGATGATGATGATGATGTTGATGCAGCAACTAAAATATTTTTGGCTGAAGAACAAAGAAAAATTGCTGAAGATAATTCTTTGATTGGAAAGAAATTCAAAGGTGACCAAAAGAAGAGTTTTACTGTATGTTTTATTAAAAATTTGTGAAACGATTTACGGATATAATTATTTTTATAGATTACAAGTAAAATTGCTAAGGGTGGTTTTGGAGCTGTTTATCGATGTGTTGAAGATGATGAAAATCGAAAAGAATATGCAATCAAATGTAGCGCTGATGAGGATTTTAATATGGAAATTGAAGTTCTTAAGAAAGCAAATGATGCAAAAACCAAACATATTTACCGCTTGATCGATTCTGGGTTTGATAAAGATCATGACCGGATCTTTATTGTTATTAATCTTGTAAGAATTAATACTTTTTAAATTTTTAAAATGATCTTTTTTAATTTTAGCTTGGTCCAAGTTTGTGGGAGAAGTTCAAGGATAAAAATGGTGATGAATGGGATCCAATGAAATGGAAATTAGCTGAACAGTGCTTAATTGGCCTTCAGAATCTTCATGAGCTTGGTTATCTTCATCTCGATATAAAAGTAAGTCATTTTATGTGTTTTATTGCAGTACTATATATGTTTTAAATTTTAGCAAAACAATTTTGCTATGGGCCTGGGAGAAAATGAATTTATGGTTTATTTAATCGATTTCGGATTATCAATTAAAAATGGATCTTCTCGAAAACAAAGTGAAGAAGTCAATGAATGCTATTCTTCAATCGCTGCAATGGAAGAAAAGAAATTGGGCCCAAAAGATGACATTGGTAAAATTTCAAAGATATATTTTTGTAAAAGATTTGCAACAAAATTTTGTAGAATCATTGTTGTATATGATCAAGACATTTTTTGGCGGGCGACTTCCATGGAACGAATTGGATGATGATGAGAAGACAAAGATTTTGGAAATGAAAAAGGATTTACGAAATGATGAATCAGATGTTTTTAAACAATTTTTTGGTGAACCTCAATCAATTTTTGAAAAAGATTCTGGTAAAGAAACTTCTGTTTATATGAAGAATAAAATTTTGAATAAAGATAAAACAACTTTTCCTGAATTGCTCAAGATTATGCGGTACAGTGATTCATTGAAAGCAGAAGATGGCCCAAATTATGACAAGATTTTCTATTTCCTTCATTCTGCATATGAAGTAAGTTTTTGAAAATTTTTGATAAGACAAAATGTTTGACGTTTTTGACTTTTAGAAGGCACATCAAAAAGCTGCGATCAAATTTGAGATGGAAATGGCAAAACTCAAAAATGATGTTGAAAAAGAAGAACTTCAAAAGAAATTTCGCGAAAATAGTCATGAACTACAACAACTTTCGAAACATTGCAAAACGAATGTCAAAAAGCCGGAGAATATGGCATTTTTAA
Organism: Panagrolaimus sp. LJ2414; assembly: GCA_024447195.1. NCBI lineage: Eukaryota > Metazoa > Nematoda > Chromadorea > Rhabditida > Panagrolaimidae > Panagrolaimus > Panagrolaimus sp. LJ2414. Next base: position 12,597,736 of record JAMRXY010000008.1, read on the forward strand.
TTGGTTATAAAATGGGTAAAAAAACTGAATCAAATCCAAGTGGGAAAAGTTACAATGCTGTTGAGTACAATGGACAGAAATTCAATCTGATAAATGGTATTAAGCCTGTTACATGTTATCGTAATTCAACCTCTGGGAAATCTATTTATATTTTTTATCCTAAAGAACCAAAACTTGGAGATGAAGTTAAAATTTCACCAAATTATGAATCTGAATAATTTTCCTAAACTTTTTTTTTCTTTCATGTTTTATATGTTTTGTCTTTTATGAAAATTTTAAATAAACCCGAAATCAAATTTTTTCTCTTTTCACATTTAAAATTATTACAACAAAGAAAAGAAATAATTTAAAAAATCTTTTCTTTGTTGAAAGCTCCATACTTTTTTTGGTGTTGTTTATCAATTATGACAAAGGCCGTAGGTAGAAAAAAAAATAAGCGTGGGAATTTTGATTTTAAAATGAGCACGCCTGCGATCTTTTGCTAACGAAATCCATGGCGGCAAAATATCAGTAATATGCAAATGGTGAACATGATGAAGAAAATAATGCAGGGGAATATTTATCTTTTTTAATTTATCATTATGGCATTTTATGATAAAAATAAAACAAAAACAACAATAAAATGGGGGAGATGAAATAAACATGAAAAAAGTAAAAAGTAGATCGCTTAAAGGTATGATGCTGCAATATGGAGGTAATGAATGATTTCTTTTAATTTTCACTGCTATCTCTATTTTTTGAGCTTTTGCTATGTTTCAAAAAGTTGTTCCAAACAGTTATTAAAAATATCGTTGTTATTTTTCATTCAAAAATAAAAGAGGAAGCGTGGACACAAATGCCTCCAGGCATTCAAGACACTTAAGCTATTTTGTTGCTGCTTTTTGTTGTTAAAAATCGCCTTTTTTAAAACCGGCTTTTAAAAGGAAATATCTCTCTTGTTTTATTTTAATGATTGAATGCTTTTTAAAATATCTCTCTCTCTCTCTTACTTTGTGGATTTCATATATCCTCCAACGAGGAAGGGGGGATATCAAAAATCCCAAAAACACCTGAGAAAATCAAAAACAAATTTTATTGGATTAAGATAATGGATAATGATGGGATAATTAGTTAAAGAATAAAGAAATCTGTTAAATTTTAAAAAAGCAGCAGACATTCGTGTTCAAGGATAAAGAAAAAAAAGAAGGGAGAGAGAAAGAAAATTATCAAGTACCGTTTATCTCTCTCAGAGGTTCATTTTTTGTAACGGAGAAAAATAATAAACAAACAGTAAACAAAAAGCTTTTTGCACTCTTTTTTTCTTTGTTGAAAAAAAGCGATGGGTTAAACAACAAAATGCAAACAACATTTGCAAAACGAAGAAGAAGACGTTTTGAATTGATTTATCACTTAAACTATTTTTGTTATAACAGTGTATACACACAATAATAGGAAGTAGGATACTGTAGCACAAAAGATAAATGTTTTTAAGGATTGTTCAGATCACACATCAACAATTTGAGTGGTGGGTTAGGTTAACCAAAAATTTAGGTTCAACTTTAAAGCGGCATTGATCAAAGAAAAAAACTGACAAGGTGACTTGAATATACAGGTTTTTGGTTGACATCAAATTTGAAAAATCTTATGGCACAAATATGACAAGAACGAAATCGATTTCACGCAAAGAAAGTATTAAATCCTATACCTGTATACTGTAACTAAAAAAACAAGAAAAGGTCCGCCGTGCTTTTTATACGCATGCATGGTCAATGATCTTATCCGGATCGGATATCCGAGAAAAGTGCTCCTTCCGAAATCATAACCATCCTTTGATCTTTTGCCGCCATCGGTACAAGATCAAAGACGTGTCACCTTGGAATAGTTTTTGTTCTTTTTCGAAATCAAATCCTGCCAATATCCATGCACCCGATTACGAAGAAAAATAAAAATGATAAAACCTCTGCTCACCAAATTTCCTGAAAACAAAACATCAAAGACTCGTCACAACCATAAAAATTCAAAAAAATTTTATTCATCAGTAAAATTATACAATAAATTACATATACGAAAAATGCTTTTCTTTTTCGTCAACAGATTCTTCCTTGTCTTTATCAATCTTTTCAGTCATTGATTTTACAGCTCCAAAATCAGATTGAACATCATCAACTATTTCATTATCTTTTGCGGCTCGCTTATTCCTTCTTTGATCTTTTTATATGTTTCTATTTCTTCAACATCTTGTGGCATCAAACTTCGAGATTTTAATGATTGTGTCTTAAAAAAAGATAATTCGATATAATAAATACAACACAAGAAAATTCCAAAAATGAACTTGAGGGTCTCATATATCCTTGGGGATTGTCCACATCTCATATCAGCAAAAAATCCAAATTTTTAAAAACATTTTAAACTTTTTTCATCAAATTTTCCTTTTTGTGGTGAATGTTAGAAATTTTTACGTAAAATACCAACAATTCGTTTTTAGGTCATGTTATGAAAATGAATTTGTCTCGAGAAATAGATCCTGATTGTCAGGTTCATGCTGCTGCACTAACCCAAAAATCAGGATTTTAGGGAAAGTGCCCTCTTCATTAAGATTGAACACTTTTCTATCCTTTTCATCGTCACATATCTTTTATTGATGGGCCATAAAAAATTGAAGAAAATTAATTATCAGTTTTTTATGACGCATTTTGTGAGATTTTGAAGCATTGGGTGTCACAGAAACAAAAATTTTAAGTTAGGAAGCTGAAAATTTGCATACACATGTCAAATAATTTGAAACTTCCGAATTTCAAAAAATTTTTTTTCAAAATATGCAAATTTTTGAGATATGCAAATTCGGTGACCTAATTTTTGATTTTTAAGTAGGTGCTACAAAAGTGGTACCATTCGACGCGTCTCGTCGAGCTGAATACGATGGACGAAAAAATTTTAAAAAAAACTTAATTTTTGAGAGCGAAACCTCAAATTGAATATTCAAATTTTGTTATTTTAGTGGTTTTTTGACGAAATGACCCTAAAGTTATTACCCACTGGAAAGTTTTTTTTGCAGATTCTAATTCTACAGATGTTTTTACATCCGATAGGATGTTTCCCTTTTCCAAATAAGTGCCCCATCATAGTGAGATTTCGACTTGAACATGTCACTCTCAACATGTTCAACATCATTAGAATATCACAGTTCTTGAAAGACGATATGAATCAAGTTGTGTTGATTTGCATGATAAAATAGAACGTTCTTCGAACATTCAGAGCAAGTTTCAACCTTCTAACATGTATTCTAGACATTTGGGGTCACACGATGATTCATGTTTTTCAGCAGTTTCGATGGCAAATTTTTGTCTTTGTTTTTGGGAAGCTCATATTTTCAGGTTAAGTCACAAATTAATGTTAGCATCTTTTTCACCTAAAATTTTGGCACTCTGGAACATTTCGTCAAATGACGCAAAATTTATATTCAAATATAAGAATGGCACTAAATCTAGACATTTTGGATATAACTGTCAAAAAATGGCATATTAATCTTTAAAATTAACCAAATCAAGTCAATTTTAAAAACTGTGTTCTTTGTTGAAAATTGTTTTTCCTTTTTTGAAAAAATGTTTCTGTTGTCTTTTCAGCTGACAGGAAATAAGATATCTTCTGACTGAACTAATTTGACCTCCGTTTTTATTTGCAGTGCTGGCAATAGCAGCATATGTTTTTGCCGACCACTCAATTTTTTACAATGCTTAAAAAACGAAAAAAATGTGAGGTCAACGTTAATGCTAGACGACCTCTTGAATTAATTTGGCCCCGGTCTCTCTGCGGCAGTCAAAAAGGGAATTTTTCATTTGAGGTCAGCTTTCTATTTACCGATCGGTCGAGTCATTTATTGGTCTGTCTCTTTTGTTTTTCATATAAAAGAGTTTTTTTCAATTTTACTGTTTGTTTACGTGATTCTGAATTTGATTGTTGATATTTTCTGATGAAAAAACTATTTTTTTTATTCCTGTTAACGTATGCGCAGGGAGCACCTGTCTTACAAAAGAAGAAAGAAGATGTTCTTCTTGATATTCACTTCACTCCTACAAAAGAATTGACAAACCGTGTTATTTACCCTGACCAAGCTTTATCAGATTTTGCCGGCGAAATTAGTACAAACTCTGAAACTGTAAAAAAAATTAACATTGACAATGACGACATTAAAAAAATATTCCATGATGAGCTGTCAAATGATAAACGTGATAAACGGGACTTCTTGTTAATACGTGACAAACAGAGATTTTTGTTAGTTCCGGATACTATTGGTCTGAGCGATGGAAAAGTAAAAAAACTCGCGACATTTCGCAACGAAAGACAAAAAGAAATTTCGCGCAGCCGTGGTGGAAATCAACGGCCAAAGCATAACATGCCTATAATTGACGGACCTGATTCGAAAAGAGCAAGAACAGAAGAATCTCCGTCGGACAAAAATAATGAAATTCAATCCCCAATTGATGGAAATCCTAAAGAAGATACAAAATTATTAAATGAAGCTAAAGATGGTGAAAACGTTGTTGAAGAAGAAAAATGTTATTTTTCAGCAGAACGAAGAAATCAGCTAGTAGAAACTGAAGATCGATCACGACAATCAGAAGTTTCAACTGCATGTTCTGAAAATGGCTTAATAAGGTGGGTGCTATAATAAACACAAAATGTATAAAACCCAACTATTTCTAGTTTACTCGAATTATTGAAAAATGAAGTATCTTTGTTTGGTGCAACATCAGAAGCTCAAGTCATTTTAGAAAGAGGAGCTGGACAATTTGGTATTGACTATGAAAGCGACGAGGTGAAGAGAGATCTCAGTAATAAGAAAGTTTGCCCAAAACATAGAAACGAATTATTCTTTAAATGGGAACAAAAAAGCTACAATCACATAATGCATAAAAGAAATCATGCCCGCGAACAGAAACCTGTTTGTTCAATCGATGAAAGATACGGCATCCCTCATACAGTCAGGCCATTTATGAACAAAAATTTCTACCGTGTAACAAGCGAAAGTGCAGAAGCATTTTTAAAAAAACATGGTATTCTATTGCACATTGGTTTACGTGAGTACTTTCAAAAAGGGATCAAGGTGCCGAATAATCACAATATTTTAGCTGTATGTGACATACATGGAAAGGCTTTAAAAAAAATTGCTGCAGGATCCATAATCGAAGGTGATGGATACTCAATTGTGCCAGAATTTGATGATCCTGGTTCCAGCCCTAGCATTATTCGGCCTGTTGAAGAACCTACCTCAGAAAATCGGGGTGTTCCATCGGCGTGGGTCCGTTTCTGAAAACTTTTTTCGGAAAACAACATTTGAGCAAATTTGTTTCAGAATATTTCTTACAGAAAACATTTTACAGAAAAGTTTTTTCGGAATTCAACAGTTCAGAAAAGTATTTTTAAGAAAATTTTTATCAGAAAAGCTTTTTTCAGAAAAGTTTTTTCAGAAAAGTTATTTCAGAAAACAACATTTCAGAAATCAACATTTTAGAAAACTTTTTTAAGAAAATTTGTTTCAGAAAAATTTTTTCAGAAAAGCTTGTTTCAGAAAACTTTTTTCAGAAAAGCTTTTTTCAGAAAACTTTTTTCAGAAAAGCTTTTTTCAGAAAACTTTAAAGAGAGAGAGAAAAAAAACGCGCTTCTCTTTTTTTCTCTGTCGCAAAACAACCCGCGCGTTTGCAGCTTTCTCTCTTTTTGTTAAATTTTTAAAAAAATTAACGTTTTATTTTGGTGCATTGGGACACCAAAGTTTTCTGAAAAACGCTTTTCCGAAAAAAGTTTTCTGAAAAAAGCTTTTCTGAAAAAAGTTTTCTGAATAAAGTTTTCTGAAAGAAGCTTTTCTGAAAAAAGTTTTCTTAAAAAACTTTTCTGAAATGTTATTTTTACATAAAAATTTTCCAAAATGTCGCCTTCCTGAAAAAGTTTTCTGAAAAAAATTTTCTGAAATGTTATTTTCTGAAACGAATTTTCTGAAAAAACATTTCTGATAAAAAAAATCTTAAACGCGGTTTTCTGAAATGTTGCTTTCTGAAACAAATTTGCTCAAATGTTGTTTTCCGAAAAAAGTTTTCAGAAACGGACCCACGCCGTTCCATCTGAAACCTATACTGGGCAATATGCCTCATCTGCAGGATCTAGTTCCAGTTTCAGTTCACGTGGATCTTCACAAGACCCGGATTATAGATCTCGAGAAACCCAAATGCCGCTGAAACGACCTGAAGTTGATTTATCTCCTGATAAAATTAAAGCAGTCCTTGATTTTGGTAAAAAATTAGGTCAGTGAGTCAAACTAAAATTCCATTGAAAGACGCTTCTTTAGATATCGATCGACTGACGATGAATATGGAATTCGATAAAGCTAAACCAAGAACTCAGCAGAAAAAAGTTTGTGCACTTCGAACTTTTACTGACGTGATTGCAACAGTAATGGCTGGTAAAAACAAGAACATGTTGAAATCCATGGCATCTTTGAAAAATATGGCATTCGATTGGCAAAGACGTCCTAACGCTCAAACCGATCTAATGTTAGCTTATGTAAAAGCTCAATATTATGCAGCACCGAATAGAGAAGCTAAATTATCCGTTATTGCTCAAATTGCATATGTTATTCCGTTTTTGACGCTTCATTCAGTAATTCCTGGCATAAGTCATCGTTATTACACTGCCGCGAGAAGAAAAGCAAAAGAAAGGCTTGTTTGCTGGAATGACAGAAAAATAAAAAGAAAAGTTACCCGTTTTAATAAAGGCCATGCTCATAAATTTATAGATTTTTTTTCAATGTAACAAAATGTTTTTATATTTTCAATTATTTATATACCTTCATTTTAGTCCACCGATCTCAGCTATGCTTCCCCGTGGTCATATCAATGTTAAAAAACCTGATGGTACAAAAACAACGATTCCAGCTGTTCAAAGAAGGTACCACGATGGTGAAATAATTAACATGTATGACACTTATTTAATTGAAACAGAACAAACAGAATGTGCTCTTAGTGAGTATGTTATGCGCGCTATTCTCAAAATTTGTTCTGCCAAGAAGCAACAAGCAATCGTTTGTGCCGATTACTTTATCGCTGATGGAGAAGACGTGAGTAGCAATAAGGATTTTCATTGATGAAACCCTAATTTTAGGCATTTTCTGGAATGAAAAAAGCCGTAAATACTTTGCAAGAAAAGAATTTGATCGACAAAGAATGGGCCGAACACCTCGAATTTGGTCTCCAAGAAAGTCGCAATTATCTCAAGGGTGATTACTTTGTGCAATTAAAAAAGGCGTCGAGAATTGGAGATTTATGTGTTATGTATTCGTTATCTGATCCATTTGACAAAAGTTATCAAGCTACCGATTGCGCTACAAGAAGTACTCAACCACATGAACATGATTTGCAAACTGATCGCATTCGCTTACTTGATCGAACCTTAATTGATATGAGAATGACTTTGGGGAGCGTTCTTGAACATGTTAGCGATTCAAATCAAAAAGAAGACTTGTTTGAAATGCGTGATGACATTTTTAAATTTGAAAAACAGATTTTGGAATGGAAGAAGCATTTGGTTAGATCAGCATACAGTAATTTCGTTCGTGAAGAAATCATTAACAATCTGCAAGATGGGGAAGCTTTGATAACTATTGATTATGCTCAACGTTATCTTCCCAGGCAATTCATGGAACGCCAATCTGATTATTTTGGGAAAAAGGGGTTATCTTGGCATATCAGTCATATTTTGGCAATGATAGATGGCGAACTCGTCCAACACACGATTGTTCATCTTTTAGGAGAAGAAGATCAAGTAAGCAAAATTTTTGAATCATGAAAATTAAAAGTAGAACTTAATTTCATATACTTTTTTTGTTAAGGATGCTCAAGCTGTACTCGCCATCCTGAATGATGTTTTTGTCAAAGCCAAAAAATGGGATATTCATACCATCAATTTCCGATCGGACAATGCCGGTGATAGTTTAACTATCTTTTGAATTAAATGGGTAACAACTTTTAGGTTATTACAAAAATGCACAGCTCCTTGTAAGCTTGCCTTATGCTGCACAAGATGCTGGAGTAAGATTAAAGCGGTATAGCTATAGTGAATCACAATTCGGGAAAGCTGATGCTGATCGTGAAGCAGCTCGCATGAAACAACGAATGTCATATGCAAATAATCAAGGAAGCAACATTCAATCTGCCGAAGAAATGCTCGAAGCAATAACCTCTGGAACTGTACCCTTGAAGGCCCTTACTGTTGTTGTTGCAAAAGTGAAATATGATGCCGTACATTCTAAGGCTTCAATTCCTTCAATATCTAATTTATATGATTTTGAATTCGATGATACTCATATTATGTATTGGCGCCATTACAACATTGGAAAAGGAAAAAAGATTAAATTAAGTTCTTTCGAAAACGCAGTTGTTCGCCCAAAACTCGAAATTGTTCAAGAATGGATTCATTCACCTGGTGATCCAAGTTGATCCTACAAATACTCAAATTCAAGAAGATTTAGCAGAAGAAACTGAAGTTGTCCCAGAAAGCATGGACGTAGAAGAACCATCAAAGTACAATCCTAAAAAAATGTTCAGTTGTCCTGTCTCAAACTGTATCAAACAATTTCATAAAGAAGGCAATCTTCAAAACCATATAACTCGGGGAAAGCATGTTTTCGAACCAGAGAGATGCACTCTACAAGAATATGCGTTAAATATTTACAGTAATCGGCTTGAAGGAACAATCAAAACAACGTTACAAATGCTTGATGACAGAAATACAGAAGAAGGCGATGCCATGTTCGATTCACAACCGAAAAAAGGATGGGCTTTGCGATCACCCAAATCGAACACAAGATATACTACTGACATGAGAGCTTTCTTGGACGCCAAAATCGAAGAATACAAAAATAGCGGAGAATACTTTAATGCAAAAGAAGTTGAAAAGGCCATGGCAGCTTTAAGAAGACATGGAAAAAGAGTATTTACGGCTGAACAGCGACTTAATGCACGTCAGATAGCTTCATATTTCAGAAGAAAAGTGAAAAAAATTCAAGGACGAAAACGTGGCATAACTGAAGAAGAACGGGAAAAAGAATCTGACTTAATCATTCAAGAAATGAATGATGAAACAGGTAATTAAGAAAACATCTTAGCAAATTTTAATAATGAGGTTTAGGAGATATTGAGCTTGAACACGAAGATGAAGGTTACTTTCGGGATGAAGCGTTTCTTAACCGAGAAGCAGTAAAGTCCATGAATTTTAATGATCAAAACGACGGAAATATTGATGCTTTATATGAAGATGAAGCCGAAATTGCAGAACTTTTCCAGCAACCATCTCGCAAAGAATTAGGTTGTTGACTTCCCGAAACTCATCTATCCAAATACTCAAGTCAAAATTAATAAATGTTTAATAAACTTTGTTATGTATGTTTCATCCCAAAACCAATAATAAAAATGATAATGATTAAAAAAATTATCTTTAAATGTTTAAAATGCTATAAGCAACGTGCAATTCAGATTTAGTGCCATTCTTATATTTGAATATAAATTTTGCGTCATTTGACGAAATGTTCCAGAGTGCCAAAATTTTAGGTGAAAAAGATGCTAACATTAATTTGTGACTTAACCTGAAAATATGAGCTTCCCAAAAACAAAGACAAAAATTTGCCATCGAAACTGCTGAAAAACATGAATCATCGTGTGACCCCAAATGTCTAGAATACATGTTAGAAGGTTGAAACTTGCTCTGAATGTTCGAAGAACGTTCTATTTTATCATGCAAATCAACACAACTTGATTCATATCGTCTTTCAAGAACTGTGATATTCTAATGATGTTGAACATGTTGAGAGTGACATGTTCAAGTCGAAATCTCACTATGATGGGGCACTTATTTGGAAAAGGGAAACATCCTATCGGATGTAAAAACATCTGTAGAATTAGAATCTGCAAAAAAAACTTTCCAGTGGGTAATAACTTTAGGGTCATTTCGTCAAAAAACCACTAAAATAACAAAATTTGAATATTCAATTTGAGGTTTCGCTCTCAAAAATTAAGTTTTTTTTAAAATTTTTTCGTCCATCGTATTCAGCTCGACGAGACGCGTCGAATGGTACCACTTTTGTAGCACCTACTTAAAAATCAAAAATTAGGTCACCGAATTTGCATATCTCAAAAATTTGCATATTTTGAAAAAAAATTTTTTGAAATTCGGAAGTTTCAAATTATTTGACATGTGTATGCAAATTTTCATCATCCTAACTCAAAATTTTTGTTCCTGTGACATTTTGAATCAAAAATGCTTCAAAATCTCACAAAATGCGTCATAAAAAGCCATTTATGGCTTTTTATTGAGTATTTGAAATAAATACAGAAATATGAAAATATGTTGGACATTTATGTTTATTTTTTGGTAAGTAATAAATTTTAAACCGTTTAAATTATTTTTGATTTTATAAATAGAATTTTAAGAATGTTGATGCAATTATTGAAAACCGATGTTTAACTGACATTGAAATTCGAAAAACTCCAAAAAACATTGCTTCAACGTCGAGGTTTAAAGGAAACATTTCACACTATTCTAAAATGTACTTTAATCAATGGAAATTTTGAAATAAATATGATTTTGAATAAAAATTACACGACGATTTTCCTGTTTTTGAAAGTTTACATGAAATCACAGGTTCTTTGTTGATTTACAATGTCCCGGGATTGAAGAATCTGAATCACATTTTTCCAAATCTTCGGATTATCGGTGGAGAATCTTTGATCCTAAATTATGCATTGGTAATTTATCAAAATGAAGATCTCAGATTTCTTGAAGCTGAAAAACTTATAATTATTCGAAATGCCAGGGTTCGAATTACTGATAATTCAAAACTCTGTTTTGCAACATTAATAAATTGGGATCCCTTTTGTGTAATTTTTTTTTATCACGTCTAAGCGATGCCACTCACTTTCCGTGCGGAAATACTATAATACAGTTGGATATGTTTACACTGGGTTCCCTCCAGCAGCCATTTTTAATGTCTTTGGTTTGACATAATATAATCCCTTGATAACCCGGAGGGACCGGGGACGGACGCGGGTAATCATTTTTAAATGTGACCACGGGCGTGACTCGAACCAGGGAGTAATATACTGATGAGTCAACGCGCTGGACCACTCGACTACCCGGCCATCTGAAGCATTATCTTCAATTTTTGTAATTGAAGATAATGCTTCAGTTAAAATTGAACAAAATGGATCCAATATTTTCTGACAATGGTACATCTGGGATTTGTCAAGATTTAAATGGATGTAAAGTTGAAGATCCTAAAAAGTGTCACAAAATTGATGGAAAACTTTCGTGCTGGAATTCAACAAGATGTCAAACATGATAGAAATTTGTTTATTTCAATTTTGTTAATTTGTCCTAACAATTTATGCCCATAAATACATTTATTATTTCCAGATTGCCAATATCATAAACTTGGAAACAACAAAATTGGTCCGGGATGCAGCAGTTTAACAGGTCAAAAGTGCCATTCTTCATGCCTTGGCGGATGTGAAATTTCAAATGATCCAACATCTTGTTATGCATGCCGTAAATATAAATTCAATGGAGAATGTTTAGATAAATGCCCTCCGGGCACTTCTGTATGTTTGGATAATCAATGTCTGACAAAATCAGAATGCCAAAACCTTCCACCAGTTTGGTCTATCTTAAAATAAAATAAATGTAAACGGTTGCAGATTTGCATATAATAACAAGAAAGAATTGTTAGATTGTGACCGAGGGATGTGGCTTTGATGTTGCCGTGAAAAAGCTTTGATCTTCGGTCACGAAAGCGGAAAAATTACGATTTCTGGACAGTTTTAACTATTTATAAGAGGATATTAGAACTGACAGATTGCTCGCGAGAATGAGGATGTATAATAGGCAATGTCATAAAGTTTTGTGCTGATTGATTCGATGTTTTTAATTAATTAAATACTGACAACACTGTTTAAAGAATCAGTACATTTTCGATCAAACTTACGAACAATCAAAAAAAACCAATTGATTAACAATTAAACTTCTTTATAGCTAATCAATTGTTTTATTAAGAAGTTTAATTGCTAATGCATTAGCTAATGTAAATGACAGAACTTATGCGTTTCGATCCCTGAAATTTGTTATTTTAAAGCATCTCTAAATATTTCCATTGATCCAAATAATTTGAATAAATCAGCATCTATGAGAAGTAGTAAAATAAGATGCATGATTAAGCGAATAAGAGAATTCAAGTTTTGGGACATTTTTTTAAAAAGAATATCGCATTATGATAAGAGCAAATACCAGAACAAATTAGAATCATCTTTTTTAAATGCATGCTACTTTTTTTATTTAATTTTGATGCATTTATAAAATATAAATGACGTAGCAAATAAATAGTAGGATTGTGCTAATAAAACGGTAGGATAATTAAAACTAATTGGATATTTATGTATTTAGTTGTCATAAATATGAAACGTACATAAAATATAAACGCGGGTGGCGGGGCACCATAGTCAATTTTAAAAATTTATATATTTACACGTATTAAAATTTTAAAATTAACTATACTGTATTCAGCTTTAAATTATATCCATATTTTTTTGTTTAGATTAATAAATGTTTAGTTTTGATTAACAATGTTTTTTATATGAATTAGAATTTATGCAAATACAAAAGTTACAGTAACCCGCAAGTCTTAATTGTGGCTCAATTTTTGATAAATATTAAATTTGTTGTTCTTTTGCTGCTAAGAAGGCCAGTTTTGAGGCCGATTCAAAATCCTCGACTTGAAAAACTGATGTCAATCGGGTTGCATGATAAAGAAAGAAGTCAACTTTGGCATTGAATTTCTTGAATATGGCCAAAAACAGAATTATGCTTCTGACCAATCACAATTTTTGAAAAAATTGATGGAATGTGTTTCAAAACATCAAAACATTGTTGATTACTGTAATGCATTAAATCAAGTCAAAAAAAGTAATGAGTTTTACAAAGAATTCAATCACTAACAAAAAATGATAATTTTAATTTTTTTATTTGATTTTGCAATTTTTAAAACGGTCAACTGAAGTTTGAATTTAATAATGTGAAAAAACAAAATTTATATTTTTCAAGGATGTTATTTTTTTTTACCCTTGCGTTTACTCTTTTTTACCCTTACAAAAAAAGAGTACCCTTGGGTTTACTTTTTTTTACCCTTGGAAAAAAAGAGTACCCTTACAAATACTTTTTTTTACCCATACGAAAAAAGAGTACCCTTACGTTTACTTTTTTTTACCCTTTCAAAAAAGAGTACCCTTGGAAAAAAAGAGTACCTTTCGAATTAAATTCAGTGTATTAGTAATAAAATCGACTTTTTTTCAATTTCGAGCAAAAATGAAAAATTTGTTCACCGGCACTTTTTTAAAATGATCCTATGGACTTGTAACTTTGCAGATAAGGTCAACATGGTCTAAAAATGATAGTGGCAAGGTTTCAAGTAATGAAAATGTCTAGATTCCGAGTTACACTAGCACCCTACCTCACCCGCGGAAAAAATCAAATATCTTAGATATGGTCAAAATTGGCATTGGAATGGGTTAAGGGACTCAAAATTAGTTTATATTTAAAACTTCAGAATTTTTGGACAACTGGGACCAAAATGGCATCAACTCAAAATCACCAAAAATCTTTATGCCTATGTTAACTTTTTTTTTCACATACACTCTTACCACTTTTCATGTTTGGAAACGATGCAGAATATTCTCTAGTTTATTTTAGTATATAACTTTTTTCTCAGGAGTGAGGGGAACCTTGTCATTTCTCAAAAAAACTGCAAAAATCAACATCTCCAGGATCAACCCTGGGGCATAAGTCATCAATGGGGTAAGATATTGACATACGGTGACTTACATGATAAAATATTATGTTACTGGACTATGCTGGGTGAGTTTCATGACATTTGAACATGATTTCGAAATATGCCACCACTATGAAATTTCGAAATTTTGCAATATCATGTGTGGACGTATTAATTCAAAAAATGTTAATTTTTTTTTAATTAAAAGAGAGAACGGGTGTTGACAATAACATATAGATTATAAATAACTAAAAAAATGCATTAAACACCAAATTTGGTTAAATCCTGATTTTTAGGGACAATTCGAAAAATCGGTGTATTTTGGTCAATTTTGGAGGTAATGAAACATAATAAAAATCATCATATATCAACTTTTTGTGCTTTTTATGATGAAATATAGCATGTCTAGAGTATTTATGCAAATTTTCAAGCAACGCGAACCTCTACTTTCCATTTCGCAGCATTTTGAAAATGAGGCTATTTATAACCTAAATATGTCTTGAAAAATCTCGTTTTCTATATTTATAACTATTTTAAACACATTTTTCATACTTTTTAGGCAATATTTATTTAGGATTAACCAATTGCAATAATAGTCCTAACTTTATCTCATTTTTTAAATTTTTGATTTTTTCGAAATTTCATAGTGGTGGCATATTTCGAAATCATGTTCAAATGTCATGAAACTCACCCAGCATAGTCCAGTAACATAATATTTTATCATGTAAGTCACCGTATGTCAATATCTTACCCCATTGATGACTTATGCCCCAGGGTTGATCCTGGAGATGTTGATTTTTGCAGTTTTTTTGAGAAATGACAAGGTTCCCCTCACTCCTGAGAAAAAAGTTATATACTAAAATAAACTAGAGAATATTCTGCATCGTTTCCAAACATGAAAAGTGGTAAGAGTGTATGTGAAAAAAAAGTTAACATAGGCATAAAGATTTTTGGTGATTTTGAGTTGATGCCATTTTGGTCCCAGTTGTCCAAAAATTCTGAAGTTTTAAATATAAACTAATTTTGAGTCCCTTAACCCATTCCAATGCCAATTTTGACCATATCTAAGATATTTGATTTTTTCCGCGGGTGAGGTAGGGTGCTAGTGTAACTCGGAATCTAGACATTTTCATTACTTGAAACCTTGCCACTATCATTTTTAGACCATGTTGACCTTATCTGCAAAGTTACAAGTCCATAGGATCATTTTAAAAAAGTGCCGGTGAACAAGGGTACTCGATTTTGAAAAAAAGTCGATTATAAATTAATAATACAGTATGATATTTTTTAAAGTTATTAAATAAATTGTTTAAGATATTATTAATGCACACCAATTTAATATTTGAAGAATCACATATTTCATAAAAAGGAGGATTCTGAATCCACAAACTTTTTTCTTCAGATTCCGCATAATGAGTATTATATGTTTTTAAGAAAATATCAAATTAAACTGTAAATTTATGCTTGACGTAATTCGTCCCTTTAGGGTGTAACACACAAGTTTTAGACTAATATTAAGCAGTCGCAAGGCAATTTAAACGAATTCTTGAAATCAAAATTCTAAATCCAAAGGATTCTGAATCCAAAAAGATACGATTAGTTTAATTATATGTTCGTAGATTGTGAAGACCTCTGTTTCAGAATCAAAAAATATGTGCATAATATACACTTCAAGATATTCCACTGTTACTCATTATGCGGAATCTGGAGAAAAAAGTTTGTGGATTCGGAATCCTCCTTTTTATAAAATATGTAATTCTTCAAATATTAAATTGGTGTGCATTAATAATACCTTAAACAATTTATTTAATAACTTAAAAAATACTGTATTATTAATTTATTACTAATACACTGAATTTAATTCGTAAGGGTACTCTTTTTTTCCAAGGGTACTCTTTTTTGAAAGGGTAAAAAAAGTGAACGTAAGGGTACTCTTTTTTCGTATGGGTAAAAAAAGTATTTGTAAGGGTACTCTTTTTTTCCAAGGGTAAAAAAAAGTAAACCCAAGGGTACTCTTTTTTTGTAAGGGTAAAAAAGAGTAAACGCAAGGGCAAAAAAAAGTTTAATTCATTTTTCAAATCATAATAAACTTTGAGAATATCCATTTACAGATACAGTACCAGGTAATAAAAATCAATCAAAAACATTTATTTTTTATTTTCAAATATCATCATAATTTCTGTAACATCTTATTGCACGCAGTTTCTCTCATATTTGTTTTATTTGATTGTTTAAAAGCCTTTGTCATTGCGAATTTAATTCCTGCTTTTTATTTTACAAGCATAACTAACAAACAAAAGAAGAGCAAATATAAAGAGAGAGACAGAGCAATTCAAATTAGACTTAATATTTCTTCAAAACTGCAGAGGTGACTGCCCAAAACTGATTTCAAATTTGGAAAAGGCTATTCCAAAGTTGTCAACAACAAACAAAGTTTCACTGATCAAAGGCGCCTTTTAAAGCGCCATCGCAACCAGACACTTTTTCTCTCTGATTTGCTGCTTTTTGTCTTCCAAAATCGAGTGCTTCAAAGAGATTGATTTTGCGCAAAATAAATTAATTAACTTTTAAATTTTGGCCCGCAAATTTTGAAAGAAGAAAGACAGAAACAGAAAAGAATGAATGGGAAAATAGGAAAAAAGAAACTTAAAATAGGAATATGTAAAGGACAACAAATGCGAAAACAATTTTTGACTAAATTTAACAAAAATATAACTCATTGTGTAACAAAGAGTTATTTTAAATAAATTTATTAATGTATTATCCAACATTTTTTCTATTTTTTTGTTAATGTTTTTGCGAATTAAGTTTATCCAATAGCACAAATGTCCTTTACTTTCTGATAAAAAAAGATCGTCTACATCGTTTTAAAAAATCTTTCATTTATTTAAAAGTCTGTAACAAATGTTAAAAGAATAATTTAAATTTAAGAAAAAATAAATTACCAAAAACCCTCGACTGAGCAACATTTTTGTGTCGAAATATTAAACATTTGAGTTTTTGTTTTTCTATCCAATATTGAAATTTAGCATTTTGTCATCAAATATCTCTAACAGTCATTAAGCATTTTCTGATGATAAAATTTTTTAGCATTAAAACTATCTTAAAATATTAGGCAAGTATCATTCTGTTTATTGTTGTTGAAAGAGGATGATTCATCACTACAAGCAAGGCCCTTCCTTTTCCATTTGGTTCTTTTTCGTTAACCAAGTTGATTCAACAATTTTTATTCAATAAAGAGCAGTCTAGTCACATAAATAATTCTCTCTCAGAACCAAAACCGGATCACGATATATCGCGATACTGATAACTATCATCTGTGTCTCTTACTGTAGTTCCCTCGTTTTTCAATGCAACAATCTTATTAACGAAAAAATCCAATCTTGTTTTGATTGCATAATTAAACCAAAAAGGTTTTTATTTCATTTTTCATTGTGGTGTAATTTGTGACGATGTCGTTGCGAGCCTTCATTAAATTTCTGATCTTATTACCATCTCATTAATAATTCAAACTGAGGCATATCATACAGAAAAAAACTACAAAATTATTAGTTCAGATACTTTAGTTTAATTCCCGATTTCCTTATCGCTGTCAAATATCTTTGAAAAATTATTATTAAAATGCCAATCAAGCATTATTGTAGTGATGATCTTCTCGTCTTACTGTAGATTTATTTGCAAAAAAATGTGATAATGTTTTTATTAAGCTGAGGTTTAAGAATTTCAACTCTTTTTGCAGCCATTTTTGTTGCTGTCTGTGTCGCTGTTGTTTTTTTAGCAGCCTTTTTAGCAGATCAGTCTGCGGACTTTCGTAACAATTTTTTTGTGCTTTTTATATTTTTTATTTATGCGTCTTTGAATCATTCGATGAACAGAAAAATCTTTGTCTCACCCCTGCCTTGTTTCACAACATTCGAAAAAGATGCAATAAAAACCATAGCGAAAAAAAATTAAAATAGACGAAAAAATAGGGAAAGGAAAATTTTAAATACCAAAAAGTCACCAGATGTGCAAAATTTTAGTCTCAAAAAATGTTCAAAATTTGATTTTTTCAGTCTTTCATTTTTTTATTGATTTATTTTCATACTATTTTACACTTATTTTAATTCTAATATTTATAATTATGAACTGAATATTTTTTAACTGTTCCAAGGTTTCGGCATTTATCCATTAATTTAAAATCTATTATCGATCTCTGTAATCATTTATTACACTTTTTTGTTAGATTTTTTACCATTATTCCATCCTTAAATATTTGTCTTACAAGATCATAAATATTTTATTTAAAAAATTTCTATGATTTATTAAAAATTAAAACAAAATCATTACTTTAACAAAAGATGTCACACCTTTTTTATTTTTTCAAAATACCCTTTTCTGTGCTGGCTCTTTTCTTTTGATGTAAATTTTCATAATTACAATAATATGGTTTTAAACTTTTACGTAATACTATTGTCGTGAATTTTATACTTGATCATTTTTGTAAATTTAATTTTTACAAATTTCAGATGGCAACAAAAGACTTTTCTTTTTCAACGAAGAAAAAGAAGACGGAGTTACTTTTCAATGGTTCATCAAATGGAAAGTACAGTAATTTTAATCTGAATCTTGGGCACAAATATTCTGAAAATTGTTTTGGGGAAACAAAAACTTCAAAATTTGGTCTCAAAAATGATAGCTACAGTAAGCTTAATCATTACAGTAATCAAAAATAAAATATTGTTCTTTTTTTAGAATTCTCTGGTGCATTTAATTCATTTAAAGAAGAGAAGAATAAATCATTATTTGATTCGGATAAATCTTGGAAAATTCCCTTTCAACTTAAGCAAGAACCTTTTGGATCAAGATATTCAAATATTTCCAAAGCCAAGGATAACGAAAAATCAAAGAATGCATTTGATTCCTATGATCATGGATTCTCTCTCTCTAATTGCATTCAAAAAAATATGCATTTGTATGAAAATCCAGCTGTTGAAGAAGATGCAATTTTAACTTTTAAGAAAGATAAAAAGAAGTTCAAAAATGCCATTGATAGGTGTTTATCATCATCTCCTGATTTACAAGTATTAATTTTAAAAAAATATTTCAATTTCTAAACCCTTGTTTTGTTTTTACAGGATTCTTGGGAATTTCCGAGGCAACAAGAAGATGGCGTCCCGCAAGAGCCAGAAGTCATGAACTTCACGGCTTCACAGAAGTTGCTCCGTCCTTCGCAGAATGACGAATCCACAGCAGATATGTCCACTTCATTGCCAAATGACGATGACTTTGATAATGGTGATGATGGTGCTGGACCAGCATATGTATCATCAATTTTTGATCAAGAACAAAGAAAAATTGCTGAAGATAATTCTTTGATTGGAAAGAAATTCAAAGGTGTACAAAAAAAGAGTTTTACGGTATGTTTTATTCAACATTTGTGAAGAAGATTAAAGGATATAATTATTTTTATAGATTACAAGTAAAATTGCTAAGGGAGGATTTGGTACTGTATATCGATGTGTTGAAGATGATGAAAATCAAAAAGAATATGCAATCAAATGTAGCGATGAAGAGGATTTTAAAATGGAAATTGAAGTTCTGGAGAAAGCAAATGATGCAAAAACCAAACGTATTTACCGCTTGATCGATTCTGGATTTGATCATGATTATAATCGGATCTTTATTGTTATTGATCTTGTAAGAATTAATACTCTTTAAATTTTTAAAATGATCTTTTTAAATTTAAGCTTGGTAAAAGTTTGGCGGATATTCTTGAAGATAAGAAAGGTGTTGAATGGGATTCATTGAAATGGAAAGCAGCTGAACAATGCTTAATTGCCCTTCAAAATCTCCATGAGCTTGGTTATCTTCATCTTGATATAAAAGTAAGTCATTTTGTGTGTTTAATTGCAATACTATATTTGTTTTAAATTTTAGGCAAACAATTTTGCTATGGGCCTGGGAGAAAATGAATTTATGGTTTATTTAATTGATTTTGGATTATCAATGAAAACTGGATCATCTCGAGAACAAAGTGAAAGTGCCAATGAATGCTATTCTTCAATCGCTGCAATGGAAGAAAAGAAATTGGGCCCAAAAGATGACATTGGTAAAATTTTAAAGATAAATTTTTGTAGAAAATTGACGACAGTATTTTTTAGAATCTTTGATGTATATGGTTAAAGAATTTCTTGATGGGCAGCTTCCATGGGAGAAATTGGGAGAAGAGAAGAAAAAGATGTTGGAAATGAAACAAGATTTGAGAAATGATGAATCAGATGTATTCAAAGGATTTTTTGGTGAACCTCAATCAATTTTTGTAAAAAATTCTGCTAAAAAAAATATTAAAAAGAATCAATTGCCTGAAGAAGCTAAAACTTTTCCAGAACTGCTCATGATTATGCGTTATATTGATTCACTCAAAGCAGAAGATGTTCCAGATTATAATCGGATTTTATTTTTCCTTCAATCTGCATATGAAGTTAGTTTTTGAAAATTTTTAATGAGACAAAATTTGATCTTTATTATTATTTCAGAAGGCACATCAAAAAGCTGAAATGAAATATAAAAATGATATGAATAAGATCAATTTACCTGATGCAAGAGAAAAATTTTATAATGAAAATGAAGCAAAAAATGATGAACTCGAACAAATTATGGAGCATTGCAGAAAAAATGTCAAAAAGCCGGAGAATATGGCATTTTTTACTGAATATGATTTTGACAAAAATAAATATGGAACTCCAGTTAATCCGTCTGGAAAATATTATAAAGCAATTGAATTGAATGGAAAGAAGATGACTTGGGTGGGTCTCTGTGTCGCTGGAGCTTGTTATCGTGGATCAGATAAAAAAGAATACATTGACATTGCTTACAATGGTGGACATAAACATCAACTCGGAGAAGAAGTTTATTGTTTTCCAAAACATTTATAGCCTGTTTTACTTTTATTTTTTGTGAAATCTACTATATGTTTTCTTTTGTATAAGAATGTTTTTTTAATAAACTTGTTTTCTAAAAAAATTTGCATACAAATATTGGTCTTTTGATCTGAAATTTTAAAGTTATGTACCCAATGCTATCATAACCTGTAATATTTTACTAGATTTTACTTTCATTATGCTGCATCGCCTAAAAGTCTTTGATTGATCATTCTTCCTATGTTAATCATTGTGGGAATAATTTTCTATATCTTACTGTAGATTTTTTCTGCAACAAAAAAATTTGACGACAGCTTTCGCAAAATTTTGCATTGGCGGCTTATGTTTTTTGTTCACCAGAACTGCCTGTGGAGCATTTTTGTGTTATTTTACATTTATAATGCATCTGCCATCGTTCTTCACACAGCAAAATGTATATCTCGCCATTTCCTTGTCTGATAAAATATCCATTGAAATTTTGTACAGCCAACAAAATTATCAATTTGGAAAAGAAGCGAAAGTTGTATTAAAATATAGTAAAAATCCAAAATTCTGTTTAACATTTTCTTTTACAATATGTTAAACAGAATTCAAGTAGATGATAAAAATAATAAATAAAGCTTTTAATTTTCTTACAAAAGACATTATATATCAATATAATTAATCAAAAAAATATATGTTTACACGTATTAAAATTTTAAAATATAAAAAAATTTTGCAGAAAATATAATTTATAAATGTAAAATAAGAGGTTACAAAAATACGGTACAATTAAAAAAGAAAAATTTATTTTTCAACGAAAAAAACCAATTTCTATTTTTAAAGGACGTCTAATTAAAATCAGATATGCTTTAGTTTAATTAAAATAGTGTGAAAATTTATTTCTTTCTCTATAAACATGGTGAGGAGAGGGAGAAAACATAGCCCTCCGTTTATCAACAACTAGCTTCTGCTGCTGTTTTACACCTATTTTCTCGACATGAATTGTTTTCCTTCTTTCTATCAGATGAACAAATATCAATTTGTGTCCGCTTATTTTCTTAGTTCAAGAAGCTTGTTTCGCTTTACCCCGATTTCTAATGGATAAAAAAATATCCATTTGTGTCCCCCTTTTATCGTCAAGAAAGAATACAGCACCAGCCCTTATGGTTCATTCCAAACACATTATTGAATTGAGTAATAATAGCAAAAGATAAAAATCCAAAAAATACTGTAATAGTCAACTTCACTTTATTCTACCTAAATTTATCATAATAATTTGTAACAAACCTTGTTACAGTTAGAATCTCCATCTAATCTTCTTACGCAACGTTGGTTGTTATTACAGTGTGATGGGTGAAAAAAATATTGACAGAATTTCTTATGAAAATTTGTGGTTGTTACAGTAAGATGAGGCGATCAAACAATACAAAACTGTTGGAATGAGTTAATTAAACAAAGAAAAATTAGCATACAGTAATCAAGATATTAAAAAATTAAACAAACATAAATGGAATGAATTAATCAATTGCTTAGGTTACGGTATTAAGGTCAATCAAAAAACCAATAAATCTACAGCACACTTTTTGCCAAAAAAATTTTTTAGCCATTCATTCATATTTAAACTATAAATTTTATAACGCCATTCTTGCTCACACAAATCTCCGAATATATTTATATCTATATTTGCTTTTATTCATATCGTGCTTTTTGTTACCACACTCTACTTTTATTATGTTTTTTAATTTTTTTAAAAAAATATCCCTTTTTTCTCAAACCATCAACTCGTTTTTAAATTAAAATAAAATGAAAAATCCTTACTGACGAGTCTTGTTTTTCATTTTATTAAAAAAGTTTTTTAAAAAACCAAATTCTTTTTTCGTTACGAATGAAAATACAAAAAACCAAAACATACGATAGCCCACAGTGATCCCAAAAACAGAAAAAAAGGAACCAGAAATGGCCGGCAACGAAAAAGTGCTAGCCGTCTAAGGGTAAGGACGAAACGGATAACGTAACCCTTTACTTAACTTTTTTCGATTAAAATCTTCCTTTTTATAATTAATTTTCCTTTTTTCTGATTGTGATTTATGGAGAAGAAAGAACTGCCAAAAGTCCTCATGTAAATTTGTGAATTTTACACTATGATGGGGCAAAGAAAATTTTGCCAAACTTTCTTACTGTGTTTTATAGGACGTTTTTTGTAACATTTGAGAATTTTCGGCGATATTTGGCATTAGGAAATTTTTTTTGTCTCAGAATCGGCTGAAAATGTGTTCAAAATTGTCTTCTCTATAAATAGAGAAGACAATTTTGCCAATCTTTCATATGCAAATTTGTTATTATTACAGTATGATGAGGCGATCACGTTTTCTTACTGTGTTTTATGGAAATGAAAGATTTTTCAAAGTTTCTTATCGTCGTAGTCTTTTGATTGATTTTTTTTGTCAAATTTCGAATAATATTTAAGGGAAAAACGAAGCAAAAAAGGTAGCAACAGATGCAGCAAAAAAACTAAAGTGATCAATTACCTTTTTTGTTGCCATGGGTATTTAAAACTAGCACATTATTTTACAAAAAACATATAATTTATATAAAACAAGAGGACACAAAGATACGGTACAGATTAAAAAAAGAAAAATGACCATGTGAAAATTTATGTTTCAATGAAAGAAAAGTACAAATATAGAATTCTGAAGAAAAATAATGCCAAAGAATGACCAGAGTTACACACAATATAAAAAGAAGAGATAAAACCGGCACAATAGGTTGATATACAATAAATAAGAGAAAAGTTCTAAGCAAATCTTGCAACATTATTCAAATGAATAGATGGCGGTAAAATGAGAGTTTCGAGATTGACATCTGAATAAACAAATGGTTCACAATTGAAAGGTTGAAGGAATGTTCCAGGAAGGATATTTTCCTAAAAAACCAATTAAGGTTACAGTATCCCAAAATTCAAATCCAATCCCAAAATAACATACCTTATCTTCAATGTCATCTCCATTTGTGGCAGCTCTTGCAACTAATCTTGTTTGAACTTTTATCAAGAATTCCATATCAATTGCGTCTTCTTCAAACCCATCCGAAGGTGTGTAATGTTGTAAAATTGAAACAACTTGTTTTGCATTTAATTCTGAAGTCATTTCACCACAAAGAGTATCAAGATTTCCTTCATCTTTACGAGATTGTAATAAATGGCAGGCTTGAACTAATGGCTCCAAAACAGCTCGAATATCACCCAAAAAAATAAAGAAAAAAGACTTTTCGTGCTAAGAACATACAAAAATGCTGCCGATCACATTGATGTTGCCTGAATTTAGGAATTATTTTTCTGAATTTTACCGAATTTTATTAAATTTAAAAAGAAAAAAACAAATAAGAAGAAAGAAGTCAAATTTATAAAAGTTCAACTTAAAAATCGAAGTGCAATCGCACAAAAAACTTGCACATATTCAAAGCTTATTTAATTTGGGCTGGAGTCAATAAAAGCAGTGAAATCAAAAACTCTGATGCCAATAAAATTAGGAAAATCAAACAAGAAATTTAACAAAATTTTCTAAATTTAAAAAAACAAGAAATTAAAAAAACAATTTAAAAAATTTGTTGAATTTCTCATTTGATTTCCCTACTTTTATTGGCATCAGAGTTTTTGATTTCACTGCTTTTATTGAGTCCAACTAGGGGTGTCAAAGGGAACTTTCGGAAAATATTTCCCCGAAAATTTCCTGGGAAACTTGTCTGATATTTAGTTAAAAATAACATTCAATAATAATACCCATTTATTAAATGGTTCGCTTTTGTTTGTTCCTTAAATTTTAGAAACGTGCCACCGAATTCTTTTGTCATATTAGAAGCTAAGTCGGAAATGGGAAGATACTAATAGCCTGCTGATTTTCAAGAGTGACCATCGCTGCAAGACACTTCGACAAAGTCTAAGATAAAATCTTAGGTCTAAGATAATGACATATAGTCGCGTAAAGGGTACAAAATAGATGCTAAGCGTTCAAAAGCTTGTCTGAGCTGTGAGATGCAGCATAAATTTAGATATTACATAAAATAAGGTAAACAATACTGAGCGACGAATCATTTACATAATCATTATTTTACATCGCTAACAAGATTGCAAAAAAATATTTCATTTTTACACGAAAAGAAAAGATTGGGTAAATGTTTTTTACAACAGCGGCAAAAATTTATACAGAACCAAAAAATAATTTTTTGAACATTGAAAAACAGAAAATCGATTGTCTTCGCATTAAAAAATAATTAGTTGTTTGATTTATGCTACAGTATTCAAAACTATAAAATTTGAGGGCCACAAATGCAACCCGACCTAAAGCCAAATTTTTTATCTATATTTATTTTAGATAATAAACGGGAAACAAAAAAATTATTGTTAAAATTAGCGGGCAAATTTTAATTTTTTGTTGGCCGGACTTTACCATAAAACGTGAACCAAACGTTCAAAACATTGTCAAATGTACAAATAAATTAAAAAGCTAAAAAACTCAATTCCTGAAAAATCATAAAATTTTTTTTTCATTCCATGATACTTTTTAAAACAAAAATTTGCATAAAGAAGTTTGGCAAAATTTTCTTCGCCCCATTATACTGTTAAAAACTAGGGTTGTTAAATCTCCCGGGAGATTTAAAATGGCGGGAAATCTCCCGTAATCTCCCGATTTTCCAAAATAGGTAATCAAGTACCAAAAATTGTTTTTTTTTGTTAGTATAAACAGTAATAAGGTCATAATAATTAAGTTTTACAACTTTGTAACCTTTTTACAATATTAAATGTCAGTAAAACATAAAATTGTAATAAATTTTTTAATATCTTAACAAGTTTTGAGCGGCAAAAAAAATTATGTATAGGTAATTACAGTCAAATGAGCCAAAATTTATGCTTTTTTGATGATTTTTGACTGTTTTCGTTATCAATAAATCATCAAAAATGTAAAAAAAATTTAAAAATTTTTGGGGTTGAAAAATTTTTTTCAGGAGATTACGGGAGAATTCCCGGAAAACATCGGGAGATCTCCATTTGACAACCCTATTAAAAACACAAATTTGAATTATTAATGATACAGTAATAAGATCAGAAATTTATCGAAGGCTTTGTCGTCACAAATTACACCACAATGAAAAATGAAATAAAATCCTTTTTGGTTTAATTATGCAATCAAAACAAGATTGGATTTTTTCGTTAACAAGATTGTTGCAGTGAAAATAGAAGGAACTACAGTAAGAGACACAGATGATAGTTAACAGTATCGCAATTTATCGTGACCCGGTTTTGGTTTTGAGAGAGAATTGTTTATGTGACTAGACTGCTCTTTATTGAATAAAAATTGTTGAATCAACTTGGTTAACGAAAAAGAACCAAATGGAAAAGGAAGGGCCTTGCTTGTGGTGATGAATCATCCTCTTTCAACAACAATAAACAGAATGATACTTGCCTAATATTTTAAGAGATTTTTAATGCTAAAAAATTTTATCATCAGAAAATGTTTGATGAAAATAATGCTAAATTTCAATATAAAGCGTGAAAAACTAAAAGTATTTGAAACTTGAAAAAAAATTTCCAGATAAGGCATTTTTTTGTAAATTTGAATGCCAAACCTGTAACCATCCAAAAAATTTACAATATTTCAGGGCAACGTCAGTAAAGGGCATTTTTGTAAATGAAATTTACAAAAACAAGCCAAAAACCACATAAACCCTCTATTTGTAAATAAAATTTACAAGAACTGGGTTAAAACGCTACAAACCCTTGTTTTGTAAAAAAAATTTACAAAAATAGGGTTACAATCAAATCATATCATTTTATGTAACTGCATTTACAAAAACGCATCATGCATTTTTGTAAATGACGATTTACAAAAACGCATGACGCTTTTTTGTAAATGACGATTTACAAAAACGCATGATGCTTTTTTGTAAATCGTCATTTACAAAAATGCATGATGCTTTTTTGTAAATGCAGTTACACAAAACACCTTTGTTCTCTACCATCCTTCTTTTTGTAAATTTTTTTTACATTTTTTGGCATACTTCGACGGAATGCTTGTTTTTGTAAATATTTTTTACACTTTTTAGCTTCTCTTTTAAGAAAGCCTGTTTATGTAAATGAAATTTACATTTTTTGCCTTGTTTGGCTTTACAATCTCAAAAATTTACAAAAGTGCCCTTAATGCATAGGAAAGGTTGTTTTTGTAAAAAAAAATTAACAAAAAATGCCTTGTTTGGCATTTTTTCAACAAGTTTTAAATACTTTTAGTTTTTCACGCTTTATATTAAAAAGAAAAACAAAAACTCAAATGTTTAATATTTCGACACAAAAATGTTGCACAGTAGAGGGTTTTTGGTAATTTATTTTTTCTTAAATTTAAATTATTCTTTTAACATTTGTTACAGACTTTTAAATAAATGAAAGATTTTTTAAAACGATGTTGACGATCTTTTTTTATCAGAAAGTAAAGGACATTTGTGCTATTGGATAGACTTAATTCGCAAAAACATTAACACAAATAGAAAAAATGTTGGACAAAAAATAATTATAAAATAATAAAAAAATAAAACATTTTATTTAAGTTGAATTTTGTTACACAATTATCTTTTTTATAAAAAATAAAAATTTTATTGTTAAATTTAGTCAAAAATTGTTTTCGCATTTGTTGTCCTTTACATATTCCTATTTTAAGTTTCTTTTTTCCTATTTTCCCATTCATTCTTTTCTGTTTCCGTCTTTCTTCTTTCACAATTTGCGGGCCAAAATTTAAAAGTTAATTAATTTATTTTGCGCAAAATCAATCTCTTTGAAGCACTCGATTTTGGAAGACAAAAAGCAGTAAATCAGAGAAAACAAGTGCCTGGTTGCGATGACGCTTTAAAAGGCGCCTTTGATCAGTGAAACTTTGTTTGTTGTTGACAACTTTGGAAAAGCTTTTTCCAAATTTGAAATCAGTTTTGGGCAGTCAGCTCTGCAGTTTTGAAGAAATATTAAGTCTAATTTGAATTGCTCTGTCTCTCTCTTTATATTTGCTCTTCTTTTGTTTGTTAGTTATGCTTGTAAAATAAAAAGCAGGAATTAAATTCGCAATGACAAAGGCTTTTAAACAATCAAATAAAACAAATATGAGAGAAAATGCGTGCAATAAAATATTACAGAATATATGATGATATTTGAAAATAAAAAATAAATGCTTTTGATTGATTTTTATTACCTGGTACTGTATCTGTAAATGAATAAAGGTTTGTTAAGATTCCCTAATTTCTCAAGTTTTTTTATGATTTTTTCGAAAATCTAATGAAAAAAAATTAAAATTAACATTTTTTGGTAGTGATTGAATTCTTTGTAAAACTCATTACTTTTTTTGACTTGATTTAATGCCATACAGTAATCAACAATGTTTTAATGTTTTGAAACACATTCCATCAATTTTTTCAAAAATTGTGATTGGTTAGAAGCATAATTCTGTTTTTGGCCATGTTCAAGAAATTCATAGCCAAAGTTGTCTTTTTTCTTATGGAACTTTACCCTTTGATACAATTTTCAAGTCGAGGATTTTGAATCATATGATTCATAATCTAAGAAAAATCTAATCCAAGAATTCAATCACATTTTTTGGTAGTGATTGAATTCTTTGTAAAACTCATTACTTTTTTTGACTTGATTTAATGCATTACAGTAACACAAGTTTCTGACTTTGCAAAAAAATAGCAAAAAACTGAATTAAATCTACAAAAACTGATTTAAATCTGCAAAATATTAAAATTTGCAAAAAATCAGCAAAAAGTTGAAATTCTTTTGTTGAAGAATTAATGCACGAAAAAATAGCGTCTCTTTCGTTGTCTGACACCCTTTTCAACCTTGTATTCTCTCGTTCTTTTGTTGCGCATAAAAATCGTTCATTCTTTTTTTTCGTTGGTCTTTCCTCCCTTTTCAGGTTCCTTCCTTCCCCCTTTATGCGCGCTTTTATTTTTTTGCTGAATTTTTGCAAGTTCAGAGACCTGTGAATCAGCAATGTTTTATTCCAACAACTTTTTAAAAAACTGTTAAAGGTCAGATATATAATTTTGTTTTTGGCCATGCTCAAGAAATTAAATGCCAAAGTTGACTTTTTTCTTTATCATGCAACCCGATTGACATCAGTTTTTCAAGTCGAGGATTTTGAATCATATGATTCATAATCTCAGGTAAAAAAAGGCCAAAACATATCTTTCCCACATTGGTTTCGCATATTATTCAAATTTTTGAAAATTGATGTATCTGATTGACGGAAAAATGTTTGATTACTTTTTACATTTCATTCATTTATTTCTTCACTCACTCACTTACAGCGGCAAATGCGGCGGCAGCAAAAGAACAACAAATTTATTGAAAAATTGATCGTCGTGATTTTTCAAAAAATGAACCACAATTAAGAACTAAAGATTACTGTAACTTTTGTATTTGCATAAATTCTATTTCATATAAAAACCATTGTTAATCAAAACTGAACATTTATTAAACTAAACAATAAAATATAGATATAATTTAAAGCTGAATACAGTATAATTATTTTAAAAATAAGTTTATGATATGAAAGTTTACAAAAAAAGATTACAAGTATTTTTAGGTATAGAAACTGTTTTTAGCCTCTCCCCGCTAATTTTTGAATTATGTATAATTTACAAAAGAAAAAAATATTACAAAAACTAATTATGATTATGTTAATAAATTTGAATTTCGGTGTAATCGGTCTTTTGTTTTGCAACTTCTGAAGCTGCTGCTGCTGACTTGGGGGTACGGTAGCGGGATTCAGGAGTGGAAGGTTTATCTCCAAAATGTACTGTAGCATGTGGGGATTCTGATGCTGTTGAAGCCTTAAAAGTAAAAAGTTTAGCCTTCTGAATTGATTTCAAAGATTACCTTATGTTGAAAATTTATGCCATCTGTTTCGGCATATTTCCTGCTGCTTAGATCTTCTTCTTCATCCTCTTTCTTTTTCAAGTTGCATTTGTCGTTTATTAAATTTTTCACGCTTTTTATTTCTTTCTTTTATTTGTTTTTTTTGTTAAAAGTGGTGGACCTTCTAACAGTAATTCAATGTCAATAAATAAAGCAGTTTTTAAAAAATATCTGAAAAATTTTAAATGTTTCAAAAATTGATGACAGGTTGGGACGAGATTGTAAGCATCATTTTATTTCGAAAGGGACAGAAACCCATGCAAGGGGCACGCCTTTGATTTTAAGCCGATGGCGGTAAAAGATCAAAAGATTTTTATGGTTTCGAGCGGGAACATGCTCATTATTACAGAGATCATTCTCAAGTAAACTTTAATAATCAATTTTATTAAAACAATACTGTACCTGTTAAAAGTGCCTTTAGAGAAACATAAAAATGAGACGAATTTCAACAAAAATTTTTTTTATTGCTTAATATGGAATGCAATTTTACAGCTTTTAATTAATCCAATAACGGGTACTTTATTAAAGAGGCTACATTTTTTTAGAGACAGAAACTACAAAATTATTATTATTATTATTACTGTATTTAATTATGGATTCCATGTTGAATGTTTAAAGCTGTTCGAGCAGTTGTATAAAAAATGGTAATATTTTGGGTTGAAGTTGTTCTGGTAATTATTTTATTACAAAATCGTTTTGGTAAAAATAAAAGAAAACATTGACGAAAATAAAATTTGTCGATGTAAAAAAGCTTTATTGTGGATTTTATATATACATTGGCTATTTAAAATTCTATTTTGTTATGTTGTTAGACATAAAGGGATAATTTTTACCCAACAACAAAAACTAATATAATAGCAGAATACTAATAAATTGCATAAAAAAGATCTGATAAAGTACTGTAAAAATTATATAATGAAATATTTGTTGAATCAAAATATTCAATAGCTAACAATTCACAAATTGAAAAAGCAATTAAAAAAATTGATGCAAATAAAGTTTGAAATGTTAGTCTTTTTTCAATGCAAGAAATTGTTGAAGAACAACCAGTTTTTCGAACTTACCAAAGTGAAAAAATTGTAACAAAAAGTGAAAAAACTGCATGCCCCGAGGTTGAGGCGGCAGCAAATAAAGATTCATTTAAAACATATTTTTGGCATTGAAGATTCAGAGATTTCCATTGACATGTTGATGATCGAAAGAATGATGAAATATCAATGATAAATGGATATAAAATAATTAACAAAACATGAAAGGACATATATTTGAGTTTCCAAAATTTTTGATATTTTGTTGGACTTATTATAGCTGTTGCCCGATTAATTGAAATATTAGAATTAAATATTCCAATTTGAAAAGAGTAATACCATCGACTTACAGTCAATTTGACTGTATTTCACCTTTTAGGAAATTCAAATCAGTATTTATAGCAAAAGACAAGAATCCATAAAATACTGTAATAGTCAATTTGACTGTATTTCACCTTTTAGGAAATTCAAATCAGTATTTATAGCAAAAGATAAAAATCCATAAAATACTATAATAGTCAATTTGACTGTATTTGACCTTTTAGGAAATTCAAATCAGTAATAATAACAAAAGATAAAAATCCATAAAATACTGTAAAAGACAATTTTACTTTATTTAACCTTTTAGGAAATTCAAATCAGTAAAAATAACAAAAGATAAAAATCCATAAAATACAGTAATAGTCAATTTGACTGTATTTCACCTTTTAGGAAATTCAAATCAGTATTAATAGCAAAAGATAAGAATCCATAAAATACTGTAATAGTCAATTTGACTGTATTTCACCTTTAAGGAAATTCAAATCAGTAATTATAGCAAAAGATAAAAATCCATAAAATACTATAATAGTCAATTTGACTGTATTTGACCTTTTAGGAAATTCAAATCAGTAATAATAGCGAAAGACAAGAATCCATAAAATACTGTAATAGTCAATTTGACTGTATTTCACCTTTTAGGAAATTCAAATCAGAAATAATAGCGAAAGATAAAAATGCATAAAATACTGTAATAGTCAATTTGACTGTATTTCACCTTTTAGGAAATTCAAATCAGTAATAATAGCGAAAGATAAAAATCCATAAAATACTATAATAGTCAATTTGACTGTATTTGACCTTTTAGGAAATTCAAATCAGTATTAATAGCAAAAGACAAGAATCCATAAAATACTGTAATATTCAATTTGACTGTATTTCACCTTTTAGGAAATTCAAATCAGTATTAATAGCAAAAGACAAGAATCCATAAAATACTGTAATAGTCAATTTGACTGTATTTCACCTTTTAGGAAATTCAAATCAGTAATAATAGCGAAAGATAAAAATGCATAAAATACTGTAATAGTCAATTTGACTGTATTTCACCTTTTAGGAAATTCAAATCAGTAATAATAGCAAAAGACAAGAATCCATAAAATACTGTAATAGTCAATTTGACTGTATTTCACCTTTTAGGAAATTCAAATCAGTATTAATAGCAAAAGACAAGAATCCATAAAATACTGTAATAGTCAATTTGACTGTATTTCACCTTTTAGGAAATTCAAATCAGTATTAATAGCAAAAGACAAGAATCCATAAAATACTGTAATATTCAATTTGACTGTATTTCACCTTTTAGGAAATTCAAATCAGTAATAATAGCAAAAGACAAGAATCCATAAAATACTGTAATAGTCAATTTGACTGTATTTCACCTTTTAGGAAATTCAAATCAGTAATAATAGCGAAAGATAAAAATCCATAAAATACTATAATAGTCAATTTGACTGTATTTGACCTTTTAGGAAATTCAAATCAGTATTAATAGCAAAAGACAAGAATCCATAAAATACTGTAATAGTCAATTTGACTGTATTTCACCTTTTAGGAAATTCAAATCAGTAATAATAGCGAAAGATAAAAATGCATAAAATACTGTAATAGTCAATTTGACTGTATTTCACCTTTTAGGAAATTCAAATCAGTAATAATAGCAAAAGACAAGAATCCATAAAATACTGTAATAGTCAATTTGACTGTATTTCACCTTTTAGGAAATTCAAATTAGTAATAACAAGCAAAGACCCGGCTTCGCCGGGTCTTCTAACAAATCACGTTTATTCTTAACGTTATATCACATTACACGTTCCCATAGAAATTGAGCCTTGCACACCTATAGATGCCCATCTAGCGCTTGCAAAGATGCCCGCTCTTCTCATCCCATTTGACATGTTAATTCCGTTAATTCTTCGTCTTTGCTTAATTTTCGATATGGGTTTACTGGATCTTCTAACAAATCACGTTACTTTTTTTTTCATGTTTTTTGACAATTGTCAAAACTTTTTTGGGTATTACCTTGCACACGGCATACAAAAGTTGTTCATCAGCGAAACAACTTGTCCCATCATTCACTCATGTTCCCCATACCATTCAAACACATTTATACTGCCTCTTTCAACGCCCAGCTTCTTCTTTAGGAATCGCTTGGGCGCTTCAAGTTTATTGTGCCTAATTGTGATTAAACTCGCTACTATTTTTCAAAAATTAAAAGCACTGTTTGTAATTTTTGAAACAATTTCAAAGCAGAACATATAATAAAATTATCACGTTTACATTTAACAACAATTTTTTTCGCTTTATTCTTTATTCCACAACTTCATATTAATTTACATTCTTACAAAAATTTTGTGCCAACGGGTCTACGTTTATCACCTGCAGAAACATCCCGTTTCAATCTAGCCGCAGACATTTGGTTACCGTTTTTTCATAGTTTTCTGTCACTGCTTAAATTTCATCATTTTTGTAACTTGTTTGATTACAATAATTCGCACCAGTTCCATTAATAATTACTCAACTTAATTCTCGAAGTTTTTGGATATTACCTACAAAATTCTTGTTTCCCGATGTCCTTGTATCCCTCACGCTGGATTTCATCCTTGTTCTCGTCCCCGCTCATGCTGTCCTTTTCCATTCACTTCTTTCTGCCGGCAACTTTCATTCTTGTTTTTGAAAATTGTTTGATAGTTATAATACCCGCCAGTTCTATTAATAATTGCTCATAATGAACTCTATTAATAATTACTCAACTCAGTTCTCAAAATTTTTGCTATTTTATTACCGACAAAATTCTTGTTTCACGATGTCCTTGTGCCACTCAACATGGACTTCATCCTCGTTCTCGTCCCCGTTCATGCCGTCATTTTCCATTACCTTCTTTCTTCCAGCAGAAAGCGTGGGACAGGCCTTCGGCCTGCCCGCGCCAATGTTTTATATCAACGTTAATTTAATTATAATAATCTCATCATTTCTAATTACATTAGCTGTTCAACATTAATTTATCAAATACAAATATTAGCTAACAGATTAAGTCTACCTTTCATTTGACTATTACCCTCCAACTCACTTTTCTGATAATGGTTTTTATTCACATTGAAATCGCATTCTTTTTTCCTTTCATTGCATTCTATCACCTATCATTTATCATCATTTTCACTCACACGCATTCACTTTTTCTTTATTCTCTTCAAATTTGCATTCTTCCTTTCATTCTCCGTTGGATCTCGCTTTCAAAGCTCCTTAACTCTTTCAAATGGCTACCTCCGGACTTAACGGCCATCCATTTTATTATACCCACAACAATGTCTTTATTTTAATACCAAACACCGACACATTTTTCGTTGATGTAACATTCCACAAACATCCACATTTTCAATTAAGCGTTGGGGACAGCGAAAGATAAAAATGCATAAAATACTGTAATATTCAATTTGACTGTATTTCACCTTTTAGGAAATTCAAATCAGTAATAATAGCAAAAGACAAGAATCCATAAAATACTGTAATAGTCAATTTGACTTTATTTGACCTTTTAGGAAATTCAAATCAGTATTAATAGCAAAAGATAAAAATGCATAAAATACTGTAATAGTCAATTTGACTTTATTTGACCTTTTAGGAAATTCAAATCAGTATTAATAGCAAAAGATAAAAATGCATAAAATACTGTAATAGTCAATTAGACTTTATTTGACCTTTTAGGAAATTCAAATCAGTAATAATAGCGAAAGATAAAAATCCATAAAATACTGTAATAGTCAATTTGACTTTATTTGACCTTTTAGGAAATTCAAATCAGTATTAATAGCAAAAGATAAAAATGCATAAAATACTGTAATAGTCAATTTGACTTTATTTGACCTTTTAGGAAATTCAAATCAGTATTAATAGCAAAAGATAAAAATGCATAAAATACTGTAATAGTCAATTAGACTTTATTTGACCTTTTAGGAAATTCAAATCAGTAATAATAGCGAAAGATAAAAATCCATAAAATACTATAATAGTCAATTTGACTTTATTTGACCTTTTAGGAAATTCAAATTAGTAATAACGGCGAAAGATAAAAATGCATAAAATACTGTAATAGTCAATTTGACTTTATTTGACCTTTTAGGAAATTCAAATCAGTAATAATAGCGAAAGATAAAAATCCATAAAATACTGTAATAGTCAATTTGACTTTATTTGACCTTTTAGGAAATTCAAATCAGTATTAATAGCAAAAGATAAAAATGCATAAAATACTGTAATAGTCAATTTGACTTTATTTGACCTTTTAGGAAATTCAAATCAGTATTAATAGCAAAAGATAAAAATGCATAAAATACTGTAATAGTCAATTTGACTTTATTTGACCTTTTAGGAAATTCAAATCAGTATTAATAGCAAAAGATAAAAATGCATAAAATACTGTAATAGTCAATTAGACTTTATTTGACCTTTTAGGAAATTCAAATCAGTAATAATAGCGAAAGATAAAAATCCATAAAATACTATAATAGTCAATTTGACTTTATTTGACCTTTTAGGAAATTCAAATTAGTAATAACGGCGAAAGATAAAAATGCATAAAATACTGTAATAGTCAATTTGACTGTATTTGACCTTTTAGGAAATTCAAATCAGTAATAACAGCGAAAGATAAAAATGCATAAAATACTGTAATAGTCAATTTGACTTTATTTGACCTTTTAGGAAATTCAAATCAGTATTAATAGCAAAAGATAAAAATGCATAAAATACTGTAATAGTCAATTTGACTTTATTTGACCTTTTAGGAAATTCAAATCAGTATTAATAGCAAAAGATAAAAATGCATAAAATACTGTAATAGTCAATTAGACTTTATTTGACCTTTTAGGAAATTCAAATCAGTAATAATAGCGAAAGATAAAAATCCATAAAATACTATAATAGTCAATTTGACTTTATTTGACCTTTTAGGAAATTCAAATCAGTAATAATAGCGAAAGATAAAAATCCATAAAATACTGTAATAGTCAATTTGACTTTATTT
This sequence comes from Panagrolaimus sp. LJ2414, assembly GCA_024447195.1. Lineage (NCBI taxonomy): Eukaryota > Metazoa > Nematoda > Chromadorea > Rhabditida > Panagrolaimidae > Panagrolaimus > Panagrolaimus sp. LJ2414. Next base: position 12,633,782 of record JAMRXY010000008.1, read on the forward strand.
GACCTTTTAGGAAATTCAAATCAGTATTAATAGCAAAAGATAAAAATGCATAAAATACTGTAATAGTCAATTTGACTTTATTTGACCTTTTAGGAAATTCAAATCAGTATTAATAGCAAAAGATAAAAATGCATAAAATACTGTAATAGTCAATTAGACTTTATTTGACCTTTTAGGAAATTCAAATCAGTAATAATAGCGAAAGATAAAAATCCATAAAATACTGTAATAGTCAATTTGACTTTATTTGACCTTTTAGGAAATTCAAATCAGTATTAATAGCAAAAGATAAAAATGCATAAAATACTGTAATAGTCAATTTGACTTTATTTGACCTTTTAGGAAATTCAAATCAGTATTAATAGCAAAAGATAAAAATGCATAAAATACTGTAATAGTCAATTAGACTTTATTTGACCTTTTAGGAAATTCAAATCAGTAATAATAGCGAAAGATAAAAATCCATAAAATACTATAATAGTCAATTTGACTTTATTTGACCTTTTAGGAAATTCAAATTAGTATTAATAGCAAAAGATAAAAATGCATAAAATACTGTAATAGTCAATTTGACTTTATTTGACCTTTTAGGAAATTCAAATCAGTATTAATAGCAAAAGATAAAAATGCATAAAATACTGTAATAGTCAATTAGACTTTATTTGACCTTTTAGGAAATTCAAATCAGTAATAATAGCGAAAGATAAAAATCCATAAAATACTATAATAGTCAATTTGACTGTATTTCACCTTTTAGGAAATTCAAATCAGTAATAATAGCGAAAGATAAAAATGCATAAAATACTGTAATATTCAATTTGACTGTATTTCACCTTTTAGGAAATTCAAATCAGTAATAATAGCGAAAGATAAAAATCCATAAAATACTGTAATAGTCAATTTGACTTTATTTGACCTTTTAGGAAATTCAAATCAGTATTAATAGCAAAAGATAAAAATGCATAAAATACTGTAATAGTCAATTTGACTTTATTTGACCTTTTAGGAAATTCAAATCAGTAATAATAGCGAAAGATAAAAATCCATAAAATACTATAATAGTCAATTTGACTTTATTTGACCTTTTAGGAAATTCAAATTAGTATTAATAGCAAAAGATAAAAATGCATAAAATACTGTAATAGTCAATTTGACTTTATTTGACCTTTTAGGAAATTCAAATCAGTATTAATAGCAAAAGATAAAAATGCATAAAATACTGTAATAGTCAATTAGACTTTATTTGACCTTTTAGGAAATTCAAATCAGTAATAATAGCGAAAGATAAAAATCCATAAAATACTATAATAGTCAATTTGACTGTATTTCACCTTTTAGGAAATTCAAATCAGTAATAATAGCGAAAGATAAAAATGCATAAAATACTGTAATATTCAATTTGACTGTATTTCACCTTTTAGGAAATTCAAATCAGTAATAATAGCGAAAGATAAAAATCCATAAAATACTGTAATAGTCAATTTGACTTTATTTGACCTTTTAGGAAATTCAAATCAGTATTAATAGCAAAAGATAAAAATGCATAAAATACTGTAATAGTCAATTTGACTTTATTTGACCTTTTAGGAAATTCAAATCAGTAATAATAGCGAAAGATAAAAATGCATAAAATACTGTAATAGTCAATTTGACTGTATTTCACCTTTTAGGAAATTCAAATCAGTAATAATAGCGAAAGATAAAAATGCATAAAATACTGTAATATTCAATTTGACTGTATTTCACCTTTTAGGAAATTCAAATCAGTAATAATAGCGAAAGATAAAAATCCATAAAATACTATAATAGTCAATTTGACTGTATTTCACCTTTTAGGAAATTCAAATCAGTAATAATAGCGAAAGATAAAAATGCATAAAATACTGTAATATTCAATTTGACTGTATTTCACCTTTTAGGAAATTCAAATCAGTAATAATAGCGAAAGATAAAAATCCATAAAATACTGTAATAGTCAATTAGACTTTATTTGACCTTTTAGGAAATTCAAATCAGTATTAATAGAAAAAGATAAAAATGCATAAAATACTGTAATAGTCAATTTGACTTTATTTGACCTTTTAGGAAATTCAAATCAGTATTAATAGCAAAAGATAAAAATGCATAAAATACTGTAATAGTCAATTAGACTTTATTTGACCTTTTAGGAAATTCAAATCAGTAATAATAGCGAAAGATAAAAATCCATAAAATACTATAATAGTCAATTTGACTGTATTTCACCTTTTAGGAAATTCAAATCAGTAATAATAGCGAAAGATAAAAATGCATAAAATACTGTAATATTCAATTTGACTGTATTTCACCTTTTAGGAAATTCAAATCAGTAATAATAGCGAAAGATAAAAATCCATAAAATACTGTAATAGTCAATTTGACTTTATTTGACCTTTTAGGAAATTCAAATCAGTATTAATAGCAAAAGATAAAAATGCATAAAATACTGTAATAGTCAATTAGACTTTATTTGACCTTTTAGGAAATTCAAATCAGTAATAATAGCGAAAGATAAAAATCCATAAAATACTATAATAGTCAATTTGACTTTATTTGACCTTTTAGGAAATTCAAATTAGTATTAATAGCAAAAGATAAAAATGCATAAAATACTGTAATAGTCAATTTGACTTTATTTGACCTTTTAGGAAATTCAAATCAGTATTAATAGCAAAAGATAAAAATGCATAAAATACTGTAATAGTCAATTAGACTTTATTTGACCTTTTAGGAAATTCAAATCAGTAATAATAGCGAAAGATAAAAATCCATAAAATACTATAATAGTCAATTTGACTGTATTTCACCTTTTAGGAAATTCAAATCAGTAATAATAGCGAAAGATAAAAATGCATAAAATACTGTAATATTCAATTTGACTGTATTTCACCTTTTAGGAAATTCAAATCAGTAATAATAGCGAAAGATAAAAATCCATAAAATACTGTAATAGTCAATTTGACTTTATTTGACCTTTTAGGAAATTCAAATCAGTATTAATAGCAAAAGATAAAAATGCATAAAATACTGTAATAGTCAATTTGACTTTATTTGACCTTTTAGGAAATTCAAATCAGTAATAATAGCGAAAGATAAAAATGCATAAAATACTGTAATAGTCAATTTGACTGTATTTCACCTTTTAGGAAATTCAAATCAGTAATAATAGCGAAAGATAAAAATGCATAAAATACTGTAATATTCAATTTGACTGTATTTCACCTTTTAGGAAATTCAAATCAGTAATAATAGCGAAAGATAAAAATCCATAAAATACTATAATAGTCAATTTGACTGTATTTCACCTTTTAGGAAATTCAAATCAGTAATAATAGCGAAAGATAAAAATGCATAAAATACTGTAATATTCAATTTGACTGTATTTCACCTTTTAGGAAATTCAAATCAGTAATAATAGCGAAAGATAAAAATCCATAAAATACTGTAATAGTCAATTTGACTTTATTTGACCTTTTAGGAAATTCAAATCAGTATTAATAGCAAAAGATAAAAATGCATAAAATACTGTAATAGTCAATTTGACTTTATTTGACCTTTTAGGAAATTCAAATCAGTATTAATAGCAAAAGATAAAAATGCATAAAATACTGTAATAGTCAATTAGACTTTATTTGACCTTTTAGGAAATTCAAATCAGTAATAATAGCGAAAGATAAAAATCCATAAAATACTATAATAGTCAATTTGACTTTATTTGACCTTTTAGGAAATTCAAATTAGTAATAACGGCGAAAGATAAAAATGCATAAAATACTGTAATAGTCAATTTGACTGTATTTGACCTTTTAGGAAATTCAAATCAGTAATAACAGCGAAAGATAAAAATGCATAAAATACTGTAATAGTCAATTTGACTTTATTTGACCTTTTAGGAAATTCAAATCAGTATTAATAGCAAAAGATAAAAATGCATAAAATACTGTAATAGTCAATTTGACTTTATTTGACCTTTTAGGAAATTCAAATCAGTATTAATAGCAAAAGATAAAAATGCATAAAATACTGTAATAGTCAATTAGACTTTATTTGACCTTTTAGGAAATTCAAATCAGTAATAATAGCGAAAGATAAAAATCCATAAAATACTATAATAGTCAATTTGACTTTATTTGACCTTTTAGGAAATTCAAATCAGTATTAATAGCAAAAGATAAAAATGCATAAAATACTGTAATAGTCAATTTGACTTTATTTGACCTTTTAGGAAATTCAAATCAGTATTAATAGCAAAAGATAAAAATGCATAAAATACTGTAATAGTCAATTAGACTTTATTTGACCTTTTAGGAAATTCAAATTAGTAATAACAGCGAAAGATAAAAATGCATAAAATACTGTAATAGTCAATTTGACTTTATTTGACCTTTTAGGAAATTCAAATCAGTAATAATAGCGAAAGATAAAAATGCATAAAATACTGTAATAGTCAATTTGACTTTATTTGACCTTTTAGGAATCTCAAATCAGTATTAATGGCAAAATATAAAAATGCATAAAATACTGTAATAGTCAATTTGACTGTATTTGACCTTTTAGGAAATTCAAATCAGTATTAATAGCGAAAGATAAAAATGCATAAAATACTGTAATAGTCAATTTGACTTTATTTGACCTTTTAGGAAATTCAAATTAGTAATAACAGCGAAAGATAATAATGCATAAAATACTGTAATAGTCAATTTGACTTTATTTGACCTTTTAGGAAATTCAAATCAGTATTAATAGCAAAAGATAAAAATGCATAAAATACTGTAATAGTCAATTTGACTTTATTTGACCTTTTAGGAAATTCAAATCAGTATTAATAGCGAAAGATAAAAATGCATAAAATACTGTAATAGTCAATTTGACTGTATTTGACCTTTTAGGAAATTCAAATCAGTATTAATAGCGAAAGATAAAAATGCATAAAATACTGTAATAGTCAATTTGACTTTATTTGACCTTTTAGGAAATTCAAATCAGTATTAATAGCAAAAGATAAAAATGCATAAAATACTGTAATAGTCAATTTGACTTTATTTGACCTTTTAGGAAATTCAAATCAGTATTAATGGCAAAATATAAAAATGCATAAAATACTGTAATAGTCAATTTGACTGTATTTGACCTTTTAGGAAATTCAAATCAGTATTAATAGCGAAAGATAAAAATGCATAAAATACTGTAATAGTCAATTTGACTTTATTTGACCTTTTAGGAAATTCAAATCAGTATTAATAGCAAAAGATAAAAATGCATAAAATACTGTAATAGTCAATTTGACTTTATTTGACCTTTTAGGAATCTCAAATCAGTATTAATGGCAAAATATAAAAATGCATAAAATACTGTAATAGTCAATTTGACTGTATTTGACCTTTTAGGAAATTCAAATCAGTATTAATAGCAAAAGATAAAAATGCATAAAATACTGTAATAGTCAATTTGACTTTATTTGACCTTTTAGGAATCTCAAATCAGTATTAATGGCAAAATATAAAAATGCATAAAATACTGTAATAGTCAATTTGACTGTATTTGACCTTTTAGGAAATTCAAATCAGTATTAATAGCGAAAGATAAAAATGCATAAAATACTGTAATAGTCAATTTGACTTTATTTGACCTTTTAGGAAATTCAAATCAGTATTAATAGCAAAAGATAAAAATGCATAAAATACTGTAATAGTCAATTTGACTGTATTTCACCTTTTAGGAAATTCAAATCAGTAATAATAGCGAAAGATAAAAATCCATAAAATACTGTAATAGTCAATTTGACTTTATTTGACCTTTTAGGAAATTCAAATCAGTATTAATAGCAAAAGATAAAAATGCATAAAATACTGTAATAGTCAATTTGACTTTATTTGACCTTTTAGGAAATTCAAATCAGTATTAATAGCAAAAGATAAAAATGCATAAAATACTGTAATAGTCAATTTGACTGTATTTCACCTTTTAGGAAATTCAAATTAGTAATAACAGCGAAAGATAAAAATGCATAAAATACTGTAATAGTCAATTTGACTTTATTTGACCTTTTAGGAAATTCAAATCAGTATTAATAGCAAAAGATAAAAATCCATAAAATACTGTAATAGTCAATTTGACTTTATTTGACCTTTTAGGAAATTCAAATCAGTATTAATAGCAAAAGATAAAAATGCATAAAATACTGTAATAGTCAATTTGACTGTATTTCACCTTTTAGGAAATTCAAATTAGTAATAACAGCGAAAGATAAAAATGCATAAAATACTGTAATAGTCAATTTGACTTTATTTGACCTTTTAGGAAATTCAAATCAGTATTAATAGCAAAAGATAAAAATCCATAAAATACTGTAATAGTCAATTTGACTTTATTTGACCTTTTAGGAAATTCAAATCAGTATTAATAGCAAAAGATAAAAATGCATAAAATACTGTAATAGTCAATTAGACTTTATTTGACCTTTTAGGAAATTCAAATCAGTAATAATAGCGAAAGATAAAAATGCATAAAATACTGTAATAGTCAATTAGACTTTATTTGACCTTTTAGGAAATTCAAATCAGTAATAATAGCGAAAGATAAAAATCCATAAAATACTGTAATAGTCAATTTGACTTTATTTGACCTTTTAGGAAATTCAAATCAGTAATAACAGCGAAAGATAAAAATGCATAAAATACTGTAATAGTCAATTTGACTTTATTTGACCTTTTAGGAAATTCAAATCAGTATTAATAGCAAAAGATAAAAATGCATAAAATACTGTAATAGTCAATTTGACTGTATTTCACCTTTTAGGAAATTCAAATTAGTAATAACAGCGAAAGATAAAAATGCATAAAATACTGTAATAGTCAATTTGACTTTATTTGACCTTTTAGGAAATTCAAATCAGTATTAATAGCAAAAGATAAAAATCCATAAAATACTGTAATAGTCAATTTGACTTTATTTGACCTTTTAGGGAATTCAAATCAGTATTAATGGCAAAATATAAAAATGCATGAAATACTGTAATAGTCAATTTAACTGTATTTCACCTTTTAGGAATCTCAAATCAGTATTAATGGCAAAATATAAAAATGCATAAAATACTGTAATAGTCAATTTGACTGTATTTCACCTTTTAGGAAATTCAAATTAGTAATAACAGCGAAAGATAAAAATGCATAAAATACTGTAATAGTCAATTTGACTTTATTTGACCCTTTAGGAAATTCAAATCAGTAATAATAGCGAAAGATAAAAATGCATAAAATACTGTAATAGTCAATTTGACTTTATTTGACCTTTTAGGAATCTCAAATCAGTATTAATGGCAAAATATAAAAATGCATAAAATACTGTAATAGTCAATTAGACTTTATTTGACCTTTTAGGAAATTCAAATCAGTAATAATAGCGAAAGATAAAAATGCATAAAATACTGTAATAGTCAATTAGACTTTATTTGACCTTTTAGGAAATTCAAATCAGTATTAATAGCAAAAGATAAAAATGCATAAAATACTGTAATAGTCAATTTGACTTTATTTCACCTTTTAGGAAATTCAAATTAGTAATAACAGCGAAAGATAAAAATCCATAAAATACTGTAATAGTCAATTTGACTTTATTTGACCTTTTAGGAAATTCAAATCAGTATTAATAGCAAAAGATAAAAATCCATAAAATACTGTAATAGTCAATTTGACTTTATTTCACCTTTTAGGAAATTCAAATCAGTAATAATAGCGAAAGATAAAAATCCATAAAATACTGTAATAGTCAATTTGACTTTATTTGACCTTTTAGGAAATTCAAATTAGTAATAATAGCGAAAGATAAAAATGCATAAAATACTGTAATAGTCAATTTGACTTTATTTCACCTTTTAGGAAATTCAAATCAGTAATAATAGCGAAAGATAAAAATCCATAAAATACTGTAATAGTCAATTTGACTTTATTTGACCTTTTAGGAAATTCAAATTAGTAATAACAGCGAAAGATAAAAATGCATAAAATACTGTAATAGTCAATTTGACTTTATTTGACCTTTTAGGAAATTCAAATTAGTAATAACAGCGAAAGATAAAAATGCATAAAATACTGTAATAGTCAATTTGACTTTATTTCACCTTTTAGGAAATTCAAATTAGTAATAACAGCGAAAGATAAAAATGCATAAAATACTGTAATAGTCAATTTGACTTTATTTGACCTTTTAGGAAATTCAAATCAGTATTAATAGCAAAAGATAAAAATCCATAAAATACTGTAATAGTCAATTTGACTTTATTTGACCTTTTAGGGAATTCAAATCAGTATTAATGGCAAAAGATAAAAATGCATAAAATACTGTAATAGTCAATTTGACTGTATTTCACCTTTTAGGAAATTCAAATCAGTAATAATAGCGAAAGATAAAAATCCATAAAATACTGTAATAGTCAATTTGACTTTATTTGACCTTTTAGGAAATTCAAATCAGTATTAATAGCAAAAGATAAAAATGCATAAAATACTGTAATAGTCAATTTGACTTTATTTGACCTTTTAGGAAATTCAAATCAGTATTAATAGCAAAAGATAAAAATGCATAAAATACTGTAATAGTCAATTTGACTGTATTTCACCTTTTAGGAAATTCAAATTAGTAATAACAGCGAAAGATAAAAATGCATAAAATACTGTAATAGTCAATTTGACTTTATTTGACCTTTTAGGAAATTCAAATCAGTATTAATAGCAAAAGATAAAAATGCATAAAATACTGTAATAGTCAATTAGACTTTATTTGACCTTTTAGGAAATTCAAATCAGTAATAATAGCGAAAGATAAAAATGCATAAAATACTGTAATAGTCAATTAGACTTTATTTGACCTTTTAGGAAATTCAAATCAGTAATAATAGCGAAAGATAAAAATCCATAAAATACTGTAATAGTCAATTTGACTTTATTTGACCTTTTAGGAAATTCAAATCAGTAATAACAGCGAAAGATAAAAATGCATAAAATACTGTAATAGTCAATTTGACTTTATTTGACCTTTTAGGAAATTCAAATCAGTATTAATAGCAAAAGATAAAAATCCATAAAATACTGTAATAGTCAATTTGACTTTATTTGACCTTTTAGGGAATTCAAATCAGTAATAATAGCGAAAGATAAAAATCCATAAAATACTGTAATAGTCAATTTGACTTTATTTGACCTTTTAGGAAATTCAAATTAGTAATAACAGCGAAAGATAAAAATGCATAAAATACTGTAATAGTCAATTTGACTTTATTTGACCTTTTAGGAAATTCAAATCAGTAATAATAGCGAAAGATAAAAATGCATAAAATACTGTAATAGTCAATTTGACTTTATTTGACCTTTTAGGAATCTCAAATCAGTATTAATAGCAAAAGATAAAAATGCATAAAATACTGTAATAGTCAATTTGACTGTATTTCACCTTTTAGGAAATTCAAATTAGTAATAACAGCGAAAGATAAAAATGCATAAAATACTGTAATAGTCAATTTGACTTTATTTGACCTTTTAGGAAATTCAAATCAGTATTAATAGCAAAAGATAAAAATCCATAAAATACTGTAATAGTCAATTTGACTTTATTTGACCTTTTAGGGAATTCAAATCAGTAATAATAGCGAAAGATAAAAATCCATAAAATACTGTAATAGTCAATTTGACTTTATTTGACCTTTTAGGAAATTCAAATTAGTAATAACAGCGAAAGATAAAAATGCATAAAATACTGTAATAGTCAATTTGACTTTATTTGACCTTTTAGGAAATTCAAATCAGTAATAATAGCGAAAGATAAAAATGCATAAAATACTGTAATAGTCAATTTGACTTTATTTGACCTTTTAGGAATCTCAAATCAGTATTAATGGCAAAATATAAAAATGCATAAAATACTGTAATAGTCAATTAGACTTTATTTGACCTTTTAGGAAATTCAAATCAGTAATAATAGCGAAAGATAAAAATGCATAAAATACTGTAATAGTCAATTAGACTTTATTTGACCTTTTAGGAAATTCAAATCAGTAATAATAGCGAAAGATAAAAATCCATAAAATACTGTAATAGTCAATTTGACTTTATTTGACCTTTTAGGAAATTCAAATTAGTAATAACAGCGAAAGATAAAAATGCATAAAATACTGTAATAGTCAATTTGACTTTATTTGACCTTTTAGGAAATTCAAATCAGTATTAATAGCAAAAGATAAAAATGCATAAAATACTGTAATAGTCAATTTGACTGTATTTCACCTTTTAGGAAATTCAAATTAGTAATAACAGCGAAAGATAAAAATGCATAAAATACTGTAATAGTCAATTTGACTTTATTTGACCTTTTAGGAAATTCAAATCAGTATTAATAGCAAAAGATAAAAATCCATAAAATACTGTAATAGTCAATTTGACTTTATTTGACCTTTTAGGGAATTCAAATCAGTATTAATGGCAAAATATAAAAATGCATGAAATACTGTAATAGTCAATTTGACTTTATTTGACCTTTTAGGAAATTCAAATCAGTAATAATAGCGAAAGATAAAAATGCATAAAATACTGTAATAGTCAATTTGACTTTATTTGACCTTTTAGGAAATTCAAATCAGTAATAATAGCGAAAGATAAAAATGCATAAAATACTGTAATAGTCAATTTGACTTTATTTGACCTTTTAGGAAATTCAAATCAGTAATAATAGCGAAAGATAAAAATGCATAAAATACTGTAATAGTCAATTTGACTTTATTTGACCTTTTAGGAATCTCAAATCAGTATTAATAGCAAAAGATAAAAATGCATAAAATACTGTAATAGTCAATTTGACTTTATTTGACCTTTTAGGAAATTCAAATCAGTAATAATAGCGAAAGATAAAAATGCATAAAATACTGTAATAGTCAATTTGACTTTATTTGACCTTTTAGGAAATTCAAATCAGTAATAATAGCGAAAGATAAAAATGCATAAAATACTGTAATAGTCAATTTGACTTTATTTGACCTTTTAGGAAATTCAAATCAGTAATAATAGCGAAAGATAAAAATGCATAAAATACTGTAATAGTCAATTTGACTTTATTTGACCTTTTAGGAAATTCAAATCAGTATTAATAGCGAAAGATAAAAATGCATAAAATACTGTAATAGTCAATTTGACTTTATTTGACCTTTTAGGAAATTCAAATCAGTATTAATAGCAAAAGATAAAAATGCATAAAATACTGTAATAGTCAATTAGACTTTATTTGACCTTTTAGGAAATTCAAATCAGTAATAATAGCGAAAGATAAAAATCCATAAAATACTGTAATAGTCAATTTGACTTTATTTGACCTTTTAGGAAATTCAAATTAGTAATAACAGCGAAAGATAAAAATGCATAAAATACTGTAATAGTCAATTTGACTTTATTTGACCTTTTAGGAAATTCAAATCAGTATTAATAGCAAAAGATAAAAATGCATAAAATACTGTAATAGTCAATTTGACTGTATTTCACCTTTTAGGAAATTCAAATTAGTAATAACAGCGAAAGATAAAAATGCATAAAATACTGTAATAGTCAATTTGACTTTATTTGACCTTTTAGGAAATTCAAATCAGTATTAATAGCAAAAGATAAAAATCCATAAAATACTGTAATAGTCAATTTGACTTTATTTGACCTTTTAGGAAATTCAAATCAGTATTAATAGCAAAAGATAAAAATGCATAAAACACTGTAATAGTCAATTTGACTGTATTTCACCTTTTAGGAAATTCAAATTAGTAATAACAGCGAAAGTTAAAAATGCATAAAATACTGTAATAGTCAATTTGACTGTATTTGACCTTTTAGGAAATTCAAATCAGTATTAATAGCGAAAGATAAAAATGCATAAAATACTGTAATAGTCAATTTGACTTTATTTGACCTTTTAGGAAATTCAAATTAGTAATAACAGCGAAAGATAAAAATGCATAAAATACTGTAATAGTCAATTTGACTTTATTTGACCTTTTAGGAAATTCAAATCAGTATTAATAGCAAAAGATAAAAATGCATAAAATACTGTAATAGTCAATTTGACTGTATTTCACCTTTTAGGAAATTCAAATCAGTAATAATAGCGAAAGATAAAAATCCATAAAATACTGTAATAGTCAATTTGACTTTATTTGACCTTTTAGGAAATTCAAATCAGTATTAATAGCAAAAGATAAAAATGCATAAAATACTGTAATAGTCAATTTGACTTTATTTGACCTTTTAGGAAATTCAAATCAGTATTAATAGCAAAAGATAAAAATGCATAAAATACTGTAATAGTCAATTTGACTGTATTTCACCTTTTAGGAAATTCAAATCAGTAATAATAGCGAAAGATAAAAATCCATAAAATACTGTAATAGTCAATTTGACTTTATTTGACCTTTTAGGAAATTCAAATCAGTATTAATAGCAAAAGATAAAAATGCATAAAATACTGTAATAGTCAATTTGACTTTATTTGACCTTTTAGGAAATTCAAATCAGTATTAATAGCAAAAGATAAAAATGCATAAAATACTGTAATAGTCAATTTGACTGTATTTCACCTTTTAGGAAATTCAAATTAGTAATAACAGCGAAAGATAAAAATGCATAAAATACTGTAATAGTCAATTTGACTTTATTTGACCTTTTAGGAAATTCAAATCAGTATTAATAGCAAAAGATAAAAATCCATAAAATACTGTAATAGACAATTTGACTGTATTTCACCTTTTAGGAAATTCAAATTAGTAATAACAGCGAAAGATAAAAATGCATAAAATACTGTAATAGTCAATTTGACTTTATTTGACCTTTTAGGAAATTCAAATCAGTATTAATAGCAAAAGATAAAAATCCATAAAATACTGTAATAGTCAATTTGACTTTATTTGACCTTTTAGGAAATTCAAATCAGTATTAATAGCAAAAGATAAAAATGCATAAAATACTGTAATAGTCAATTAGACTTTATTTGACCTTTTAGGAAATTCAAATCAGTAATAATAGCGAAAGATAAAAATCCATAAAATACTATAATAGTCAATTTGACTTTATTTGACCTTTTAGGAAATTCAAATCAGTATTAATAGCAAAAGATAAAAATCCATAAAATACTGTAATAGTCAATTTGACTTTATTTGACCTTTTAGGAAATTCAAATCAGTATTAATAGCAAAAGATAAAAATGCATAAAATACTGTAATAGTAAATTTGACTGTATTTCACCTTTTAGGAAATTCAAATTAGTAATAACAGCGAAAGATAAAAATGCATAAAATACTGTAATAGTCAATTTGACTTTATTTGACCTTTTAGGAAATTCAAATCAGTATTAATAGCAAAAGATAAAAATCCATAAAATACTGTAATAGTCAATTTGACTGTATTTAGCCTTTTAGGAAATTCAAATCAGTATTAATAGCAAAAGATAAAAATGCATAAAATACTGTAATAGTCAATTTGACTTTATTTGACCTTTTAGGAAATTCAAATTAGTAATAACAGCGAAAGATAAAAATGCATAAAATACTGTAATAGTCAATTTGACTTTATTTGACCTTTTAGGAAATTCAAATCAGTATTAATAGCAAAAGATAAAAATGCATAAAATACTGTAATAGTCAATTTGACTGTATTTAGCCTTTTAGGAAATTCAAATCAGTATTAATAGCAAAAGATAAAAATGCATAAAATACTGTAATAGTCAATTTGACTTTATTTGACCTTTTAGGAAATTCAAATCAGTATTAATAGCAAAAGATAAAAATGCATAAAATACTGTAATAGTCAATTTGACTTTATTTGACCTTTTAGGAAATTCAAATCAGTATTAATAGCAAATAATAAAAATGCATAAAATACTGTAATAGTCAATTAGACTTTATTTGACCTTTTAGGAAATTCAAATTAGTAATAACGGCGAAAGATAAAAATGCATAAAATACTGTAATAGTCAATTTGACTGTATTTGACCTTTTAGGAAATTCAAATCAGTAATTACAGCGAATTATAAAAATGCATAAAATACTGTAATAGTCAATTTGACTGTATTTGACCTTTTAGGAAATTCAAATCAGTAATAACAGCGAAAGATAAAAATGCATAAAATACTGTAATAGTCAATTTGACTTTATTTGACCTTTTAGGAAATTCAAATCAGTATTAATAGCAAAAGATAAAAATCCATAAAATACTGTAATAGTCAATTTGACTTTATTTGACCTTTTAGGAAATTCAAATCAGTATTAATAGCAAAAGATAAAAATGCATAAAATACTGTAATAGTCAATTAGACTTTATTTGACCTTTTAGGAAATTCAAATCAGTAATAATAGCGAAAGATAAAAATCCATAAAATACTATAATAGTCAATTTGACTTTATTTGACCTTTTAGGAAATTCAAATCAGTATTAATAGCAAAAGATAAAAATCCATAAAATACTGTAATAGTCAATTTGACTTTATTTGACCTTTTAGGAAATTCAAATCAGTATTAATAGCAAAAGATAAAAATGCATAAAATACTGTAATAGTAAATTTGACTGTATTTCACCTTTTAGGAAATTCAAATTAGTAATAACAGCGAAAGATAAAAATGCATAAAATACTGTAATAGTCAATTTGACTTTATTTGACCTTTTAGGAAATTCAAATCAGTATTAATAGCAAAAGATAAAAATCCATAAAATACTGTAATAGTCAATTTGACTGTATTTAGCCTTTTAGGAAATTCAAATCAGTATTAATAGCAAAAGATAAAAATGCATAAAATACTGTAATAGTCAATTTGACTTTATTTGACCTTTTAGGAAATTCAAATTAGTAATAACAGCGAAAGATAAAAATGCATAAAATACTGTAATAGTCAATTTGACTTTATTTGACCTTTTAGGAAATTCAAATCAGTATTAATAGCAAAAGATAAAAATGCATAAAATACTGTAATAGTCAATTTGACTGTATTTAGCCTTTTAGGAAATTCAAATCAGTATTAATAGCAAAAGATAAAAATGCATAAAATACTGTAATAGTCAATTTGACTTTATTTGACCTTTTAGGAAATTCAAATCAGTATTAATAGCAAAAGATAAAAATGCATAAAATACTGTAATAGTCAATTTGACTTTATTTGACCTTTTAGGAAATTCAAATCAGTATTAAT
This sequence comes from Panagrolaimus sp. LJ2414, assembly GCA_024447195.1. Classification (NCBI taxonomy): domain Eukaryota; kingdom Metazoa; phylum Nematoda; class Chromadorea; order Rhabditida; family Panagrolaimidae; genus Panagrolaimus; species Panagrolaimus sp. LJ2414. Next base: position 12,649,002 of record JAMRXY010000008.1, read on the forward strand.
AGCAAATAATAAAAATGCATAAAATACTGTAATAGTCAATTAGACTTTATTTGACCTTTTAGGAAATTCAAATTAGTAATAACGGCGAAAGATAAAAATGCATAAAATACTGTAATAGTCAATTTGACTGTATTTGACCTTTTAGGAAATTCAAATCAGTAATAACAGCGAAAGATAAAAATGCATAAAATACTGTAATAGTCAATTTGACTTTATTTGACCTTTTAGGAAATTCAAATCAGTATTAATAGCAAAAGATAAAAATGCATAAAATACTGTAATAGTCAATTTGACTTTATTTGACCTTTTAGGAAATTCAAATTAGTAATAACGGCGAAAGATAAAAATGCATAAAATACTGTAATAGTCAATTTGACTGTATTTGACCTTTTAGGAAATTCAAATCAGTAATAACAGCGAAAGATAAAAATCCATAAAATACTATAATAGTCAATTTGACTTTATTTGACCTTTTAGGAAATTCAAATTAGTAATAACGGCGAAAGATAAAAATGCATAAAATACTGTAATAGTCAATTTGACTGTATTTGACCTTTTAGGAAATTCAAATCAGTAATAACAGCGAAAGATAAAAATGCATAAAATACTGTAATAGTCAATTTGACTTTATTTGACCTTTTAGGAAATTCAAATCAGTATTAATAGCAAAAGATAAAAATGCATAAAATACTGTAATAGTCAATTTGACTTTATTTGACCTTTTAGGAAATTCAAATCAGTATTAATAGCAAAAGATAAAAATGCATAAAATACTGTAATTGTCAATTAGACTTTATTTGACCTTTTAGGAAATTCAAATCAGTAACAATAGCGAAAGATAAAAATCCATAAAATACTATAATAGTCAATTTGACTTTATTTGACCTTTTAGGAAATTCAAATTAGTAATAACGGCGAAAGATAAAAATCCATAAAATACTATAATAGTCAATTTGACTTTATTTGACCTTTTAGGAAATTCAAATTAGTAATAACGGCGAAAGATAAAAATGCATAAAATACTGTAATAGTCAATTTGACTGTATTTGACCTTTTAGGAAATTCAAATCAGTAATAACAGCGAAAGATAAAAATGCATAAAATACTGTAATAGTCAATTTGACTTTATTTGACCTTTTAGGAAATTCAAATTAGTAATAACGGCGAAAGATAAAAATCCATAAAATACTATAATAGTCAATTTGACTTTATTTGACCTTTTAGGAAATTCAAATCAGTAACAATAGCGAAAGATAAAAATCCATAAAATACTATAATAGTCAATTTGACTTTATTTGACCTTTTAGGAAATTCAAATTAGTAATAACGGCGAAAGATAAAAATCCATAAAATACTATAATAGTCAATTTGACTTTATTTGACCTTTTAGGAAATTCAAATTAGTAATAACGGCGAAAGATAAAAATGCATAAAATACTGTAATAGTCAATTTGACTGTATTTGACCTTTTAGGAAATTCAAATCAGTAATAACAGCGAAAGATAAAAATGCATAAAATACTGTAATAGTCAATTTGACTTTATTTGACCTTTTAGGGAATTCAAATCAGTATTAATGGCAAAATATAAAAATGCATAAAATACTGTAATAGTCAATTTGACTTTATTTGACCTTTTAGGAATCTCAAATCAGTATTAATGGCAAAATATAAAAATGCATAAAATACTGTAATAGTCAATTTGACTTTATTTGACCTTTTAGGGAATTCAAATCAGTATTAATGGCAAAATATAAAAATGCATAAAATACTGTAATAGTCAATTAGACTTTATTTGACCTTTTAGGAAATTCAAATTAGTAATAACAGCGAAAGATAAAAATGCATAAAATACTGTAATAGTCAATTTGACTTTATTTGACCTTTTAGGAAATTCAAATCAGTATTAATGGCAAAATATAAAAATGCATAAAATACTGTAATAGTCAATTTGACTTTATTTGACCTTTTAGGAAATTCAAATCAGTATTAATGGCAAAATATAAAAATGCATAAAATACTGTAATAGTCAATTTGACTTTATTTGACCTTTTAGGGAATTCAAATCAGTATTAATGGCAAAATATAAAAATGCATAAAATACTGTAATAGTCAATTTGACTTTATTTGACCTTTTAGGGAATTCAAATCAGTATTAATGGCAAAATATAAAAATGCATAAAATACTGTAATAGTCAATTTGACTTTATTTGACCTTTTAGGGAATTCAAATCAGTATTAATGGCAAAATATAAAAATGCATAAAATACTGTAATAGTCAATTTGACTTTATTTGACCTTTTAGGAAATTCAAATTAGTAATAACAGCGAAAGATAAAAATGCATAAAATACTGTAATAGTCAATTTGACTTTATTTGACCTTTTAGGGAATTCAAATCAGTATTAATGGCAAAATATAAAAATGCATAAAATACTGTAATAGTCAATTTGACTTTATTTGACCTTTTAGGGAATTCAAATCAGTATTAATGGCAAAATATAAAAATGCATAAAATACTGTAATAGTCAATTTGACTTTATTTGACCTTTTAGGGAATTCAAATCAGTATTAATGGCAAAATATAAAAATGCATAAAATACTGTAATAGTCAATTTGACTTTATTTGACCTTTTAGGAAATTCAAATCAGTATTAATGGCAAAATATAAAAATGCATAAAATACTGTAATAGTCAATTTGACTTTATTTGACCTTTTAGGAAATTCAAATCAGTATTAATGGCAAAATATAAAAATGCATAAAATACTGTAATAGTCAATTTGACTTTATTTGACCTTTTAGGAAATTCAAATTAGTAATAACAGCGAAAGATAAAAATGCATAAAATACTGTAATAGTCAATTTGACTGTATTTGACCTTTTAGGGAATTCAAATCAGTATTAATGGCAAAATATAAAAATGCATAAAATACTGTAATAGTCAATTTGACTTTATTTGACCTTTTAGGAAATTCAAATTAGTAATAACAGCGAAAGATAAAAATGCATAAAATACTGTAATAGTCAATTTGACTTTATTTGACCTTTTAGGGAATTCAAATCAGTATTAATGGCAAAATATAAAAATGCATAAAATACTGTAATAGTCAATTTGACTTTATTTGACCTTTTAGGGAATTCAAATCAGTATTAATGGCAAAATATAAAAATGCATAAAATACTGTAATAGTCAATTTGACTTTATTTGACCTTTTAGGGAATTCAAATCAGTATTAATGGCAAAATATAAAAATGCATAAAATACTGTAATAGTCAATTTGACTTTATTTGACCTTTTAGGAAATTCAAATTAGTAATAACAGCGAAAGATAAAAATGCATAAAATACTGTAATAGTCAATTTGACTTTATTTGACCTTTTAGGGAATTCAAATCAGTATTAATGGCAAAATATAAAAATGCATAAAATACTGTAATAGTCAATTTGACTTTATTTGACCTTTTAGGGAATTCAAATCAGTATTAATGGCAAAATATAAAAATGCATAAAATACTGTAATAGTCAATTTGACTTTATTTGACCTTTTAGGGAATTCAAATCAGTATTAATGGCAAAATATAAAAATGCATAAAATACTGTAATAGTCAATTTGACTTTATTTGACCTTTTAGGAAATTCAAATCAGTATTAATGGCAAAATATAAAAATGCATAAAATACTGTAATAGTCAATTTGACTTTATTTGACCTTTTAGGAAATTCAAATCAGTATTAATGGCAAAATATAAAAATGCATAAAATACTGTAATAGTCAATTTGACTTTATTTGACCTTTTAGGAAATTCAAATCAGTATTAATGGCAAAATATAAAAATGCATAAAATACTGTAATAGTCAATTTGACTTTATTTGACCTTTTAGGGAATTCAAATCAGTATTAATGGCAAAATATAAAAATGCATAAAATACTGTAATAGTCAATTTGACTTTATTTGACCTTTTAGGGAATTCAAATCAGTATTAATGGCAAAATATAAAAATGCATAAAATACTGTAATAGTCAATTTGACTTTATTTGACCTTTTAGGGAATTCAAATCAGTATTAATGGCAAAATATAAAAATGCATAAAATACTGTAATAGTCAATTTGACTTTATTTGACCTTTTAGGAAATTCAAATCAGTATTAATGGCAAAATATAAAAATGCATAAAATACTGTAATAGTCAATTTGACTTTATTTGACCTTTTAGGGAATTCAAATCAGTATTAATGGCAAAATATAAAAATGCATAAAATACTGTAATAGTCAATTTGACTTTATTTGACCTTTTAGGGAATTCAAATCAGTATTAATGGCAAAATATAAAAATGCATAAAATACTGTAATAGTCAATTTGACTTTATTTGACCTTTTAGGGAATTCAAATCAGTATTAATGGCAAAATATAAAAATGCATAAAATACTGTAATAGTCAATTTGACTTTATTTGACCTTTTAGGAAATTCAAATCAGTATTAATGGCAAAATATAAAAATGCATAAAATACTGTAATAGTCAATTTGACTTTATTTGACCTTTTAGGAAATTCAAATTAGTAATAACAGCGAAAGATAAAAATGCATAAAATACTGTAATAGTCAATTTGACTTTATTTGACCTTTTAGGGAATTCAAATCAGTATTAATGGCAAAATATAAAAATGCATAAAATACTGTAATAGTCAATTTGACTTTATTTGACCTTTTAGGGAATTCAAATCAGTATTAATGGCAAAATATAAAAATGCATAAAATACTGTAATAGTCAATTTGACTTTATTTGACCTTTTAGGAAATTCAAATTAGTAATAACAGCGAAAGATAAAAATGCATAAAATACTGTAATAGTCAATTTGACTTTATTTGACCTTTTAGGAAATTCAAATCAGTATTAATGGCAAAATATAAAAATGCATAAAATACTGTAATAGTCAATTTGACTTTATTTGACCTTTTAGGAAATTCAAATCAGTATTAATGGCAAAATATAAAAATGCATAAAATACTGTAATAGTCAATTTGACTTTATTTGACCTTTTAGGAAATTCAAATCAGTATTAATGGCAAAATATAAAAATGCATAAAATACTGTAATAGTCAATTTGACTTTATTTGACCTTTTAGGAAATTCAAATCAGTATTAATGGCAAAATATAAAAATGCATAAAATACTGTAATAGTCAATTTGACTTTATTTGACCTTTTAGGAAATTCAAATCAGTATTAATGGCAAAATATAAAAATGCATAAAATACTGTAATAGTCAATTTGACTTTATTTGACCTTTTAGGAAATTCAAATCAGTATTAATGGCAAAATATAAAAATGCATAAAATACTGTAATAGTCAATTTGACTTTATTTGACCTTTTAGGGAATTCAAATCAGTATTAATGGCAAAATATAAAAATGCATAAAATACTGTAATAGTCAATTTGACTTTATTTGACCTTTTAGGGAATTCAAATCAGTATTAATGGCAAAATATAAAAATGCATAAAATACTGTAATAGTCAATTTGACTTTATTTGACCTTTTAGGGAATTCAAATCAGTATTAATGGCAAAATATAAAAATGCATAAAATACTGTAATAGTCAATTTGACTTTATTTGACCTTTTAGGAAATTCAAATCAGTATTAATGGCAAAATATAAAAATGCATAAAATACTGTAATAGTCAATTTGACTTTATTTGACCTTTTAGGGAATTCAAATCAGTATTAATGGCAAAATATAAAAATGCATAAAATACTGTAATAGTCAATTTGACTTTATTTGACCTTTTAGGGAATTCAAATCAGTATTAATGGCAAAATATAAAAATGCATAAAATACTGTAATAGTCAATTTGACTTTATTTGACCTTTTAGGGAATTCAAATCAGTATTAATGGCAAAATATAAAAATGCATAAAATACTGTAATAGTCAATTTGACTTTATTTGACCTTTTAGGAAATTCAAATCAGTATTAATGGCAAAATATAAAAATGCATAAAATACTGTAATAGTCAATTTGACTTTATTTGACCTTTTAGGAAATTCAAATTAGTAATAACAGCGAAAGATAAAAATGCATAAAATACTGTAATAGTCAATTTGACTTTATTTGACCTTTTAGGGAATTCAAATCAGTATTAATGGCAAAATATAAAAATGCATAAAATACTGTAATAGTCAATTTGACTTTATTTGACCTTTTAGGGAATTCAAATCAGTATTAATGGCAAAATATAAAAATGCATAAAATACTGTAATAGTCAATTTGACTTTATTTGACCTTTTAGGAAATTCAAATTAGTAATAACAGCGAAAGATAAAAATGCATAAAATACTGTAATAGTCAATTTGACTTTATTTGACCTTTTAGGAAATTCAAATCAGTATTAATGGCAAAATATAAAAATGCATAAAATACTGTAATAGTCAATTTGACTTTATTTGACCTTTTAGGAAATTCAAATCAGTATTAATGGCAAAATATAAAAATGCATAAAATACTGTAATAGTCAATTTGACTTTATTTGACCTTTTAGGAAATTCAAATTAGTAATAACAGCGAAAGATAAAAATGCATAAAATACTGTAATAGTCAATTTGACTTTATTTGACCTTTTAGGAAATTCAAATCAGTATTAATGGCAAAATATAAAAATGCATAAAATACTGTAATAGTCAATTAGACTTTATTTGACCTTTTAGGAAATTCAAATTAGTAATAACAGCGAAAGATAAAAATGCATAAAATACTGTAATAGTCAATTTGACTTTATTTGACCTTTTAGGGAATTCAAATCAGTATTAATGGCAAAATATAAAAATGCATAAAATACTGTAATAGTCAATTTGACTTTATTTGACCTTTTAGGGAATTCAAATCAGTATTAATGGCAAAATATAAAAATGCATAAAATACTGTAATAGTCAATTTGACTTTATTTGACCTTTTAGGGAATTCAAATCAGTATTAATGGCAAAATATAAAAATGCATAAAATACTGTAATAGTCAATTTGACTTTATTTGACCTTTTAGGGAATTCAAATCAGTATTAATGGCAAAATATAAAAATGCATAAAATACTGTAATAGTCAATTTGACTTTATTTGACCTTTTAGGGAATTCAAATCAGTATTAATGGCAAAATATAAAAATGCATAAAATACTGTAATAGTCAATTTGACTTTATTTGACCTTTTAGGGAATTCAAATCAGTATTAATGGCAAAATATAAAAATGCATAAAATACTGTAATAGTCAATTTGACTTTATTTGACCTTTTAGGGAATTCAAATCAGTATTAATGGCAAAATATAAAAATGCATAAAATACTGTAATAGTCAATTTGACTTTATTTGACCTTTTAGGAAATTCAAATCAGTATTAATGGCAAAATATAAAAATGCATAAAATACTGTAATAGTCAATTTGACTTTATTTGACCTTTTAGGAAATTCAAATTAGTAATAACAGCGAAAGATAAAAATGCATAAAATACTGTAATAGTCAATTTGACTTTATTTGACCTTTTAGGAAATTCAAATCAGTATTAATGGCAAAATATAAAAATGCATAAAATACTGTAATAGTCAATTAGACTTTATTTGACCTTTTAGGAAATTCAAATTAGTAATAACAGCGAAAGATAAAAATGCATAAAATACTGTAATAGTCAATTTGACTTTATTTGACCTTTTAGGGAATTCAAATCAGTATTAATGGCAAAATATAAAAATGCATAAAATACTGTAATAGTCAATTTGACTTTATTTGACCTTTTAGGAAATTCAAATTAGTAATAACAGCGAAAGATAAAAATGCATAAAATACTGTAATAGTCAATTTGACTTTATTTGACCTTTTAGGGAATTCAAATCAGTATTAATGGCAAAATATAAAAATGCATAAAATACTGTAATAGTCAATTTGACTTTATTTGACCTTTTAGGGAATTCAAATCCCTTTGATTGATTTGAAAATGTGTCTGTTTGTCTGTGGAATGTTACATCAACGAAAAATGTATTGGTGTTTGGTATTAATATAAAGATAATGTTGGGGGGATAATGAAAGTGACGACCGTTAAATCCGGAGGTAGCCATTTGGAAGAGTTAGAGGGCTTTGAAAGTGAGATCCAACGGGAGAATGAAAGGAATGATGCAAATTATTGAGAGAATAAAAAAATGTGAATGTTAGTGAATGAAAATGATGACAAATGTTGAAAAGTGAATGTGATAAAGGAGGAATGAGGGAATTAGAATGAAAATGATTAGGGAGGCAAAGGATACACTGGGGCCCTTAGGCCCTTATTTGTGATTGTTAACGTCGCATAAAAAGCAAAACAGAATTGTATGAATTAGATTTTAATGTAGTTACGTAAATAAAGTTTATGTCCATAGCAGAATATGTTAAAAAAGAAGACGTTTGCAAAACAATATTTGAAGTTTCGGTATATAGATAAAGTAATCGACTGATTTAAAAAATACTTTAAAATAGCGTCGGCAGGCCACAAGGCCTGCCGCCGCTATTTTTGTTAAATATTACAAGGCTGGCATGTCTTTAAGCTATTACTTTTTATGATTTCTAGGGGAAAACATAATGAAAGCTAAAAATGGTGAATGTGGTGTATCATTCATTTACGATCATTTATTAATGTGAAAATAATACGAACATCTGCCAAAATTGTGAAAGCAGACCTGCCCTCGCCATTTTTATTATGGCACTTAAAATGTTGAAATAACTTATATCAAACCGAATAATTTAAATAACAAATTATATGATTTTGAATTTAATGACTTATTAGGAGGGGTATACCACCTTACAAACTTTTTAGTTAAAAAAAAGATGCACAAATTTAAGCGTACTCATAAGTGGGATTAAGTTAATAACTCTGATTTTTTATATTTTCGCTATTTTAAACAGATGAAAATAGAGAACAATGTATGATTAAAATGTGTTGTAAAGATATGACAGAAAGATGATAGCGGATGTATTAAAATTATAATTAAACGCAGGAATTATATTAAACAAGATGTTTTGTAAGATAAGTGATTGGTGTTTAAAAAATATTCGGTGTCTTTGTTAGAAGACCCGGCAACGCCGGGGCTTCGCTTGTCAGTATTAATGGCAAAATATAAAAATGCATAAAATACTGTAATAGTCAATTTGACTTTATTTGACCTTTTAGGAAATTCAAATTAGTAATAACAGCGAAAGATAAAAATGCATAAAATACTGTAATAGTCAATTTGACTTTATTTGACCTTTTAGGGAATTCAAATCAGTATTAATGGCAAAATATAAAAATGCATAAAATACTGTAATAGTCAATTTGACTTTATTTGACCTTTTAGGAAATTCAAATTAGTAATAACAGCGAAAGATAAAAATGCATAAAATACTGTAATAGTCAATTTGACTTTATTTGACCTTTTAGGGAATTCAAATCAGTATTAATGGCAAAATATAAAAATGCATAAAATACTGTAATAGTCAATTTGACTTTATTTGACCTTTTAGGAAATTCAAATTAGTAATAACAGCGAAAGATAAAAATGCATAAAATACTGTAATAGTCAATTTGACTTTATTTGACCTTTTAGGGAATTCAAATCAGTATTAATGGCAAAATATAAAAATGCATAAAATACTGTAATAGTCAATTTGACTTTATTTGACCTTTTAGGAAATTCAAATTAGTAATAACAGCGAAAGATAAAAATGCATAAAATACTGTAATAGTCAATTTGACTTTATTTGACCTTTTAGGGAATTCAAATCAGTATTAATGGCAAAATATAAAAATGCATAAAATACTGTAATAGTCAATTTGACTTTATTTGACCTTTTAGGGAATTCAAATCAGTATTAATGGCAAAATATAAAAATGCATAAAATACTGTAATAGTCAATTTGACTTTATTTGACCTTTTAGGGAATTCAAATCAGTATTAATGGCAAAATATAAAAATGCATAAAATACTGTAATAGTCAATTTGACTTTATTTGACCTTTTAGGAAATTCAAATTAGTAATAACAGCGAAAGATAAAAATGCATAAAATACTGTAATAGTCAATTTGACTTTATTTGACCTTTTAGGAAATTCAAATTAGTAATAACAGCGAAAGATAAAAATGCATAAAATACTGTAATAGTCAATTTGACTTTATTTGACCTTTTAGGAAATTCAAATTAGTAATAACAGCGAAAGATAAAAATGCATAAAATACTGTAATAGTCAATTTGACTTTATTTGACCTTTTAGGGAATTCAAATCAGTATTAATGGCAAAATATAAAAATGCATAAAATACTGTAATAGTCAATTTGACTTTATTTGACCTTTTAGGAAATTCAAATTAGTAATAACAGCGAAAGATAAAAATGCATAAAATACTGTAATAGTCAATTTGACTTTATTTGACCTTTTAGGAAATTCAAATTAGTAATAAAAGCGAAAGATAAAAATGCATAAAATACTGTAATAGTCAATTTGACTTTATTTGACCTTTTAGGGAATTCAAATCAGTATTAATGGCAAAATATAAAAATGCATAAAATACTGTAATAGTCAATTTGACTTTATTTGACCTTTTAGGAAATTCAAATTAGTAATAACAGCGAAAGATAAAAATGCATAAAATACTGTAATAGTCAATTTGACTTTATTTGACCTTTTAGGGAATTCAAATCAGTATTAATGGCAAAATATAAAAATGCATAAAATACTGTAATAGTCAATTTGACTTTATTTGACCTTTTAGGAAATTCAAATTAGTAATAACAGCGAAAGATAAAAATGCATAAAATACTGTAATAGTCAATTTGACTTTATTTGACCTTTTAGGAAATTCAAATTAGTAATAACAGCGAAAGATAAAAATGCATAAAATACTGTAATAGTCAATTTGACTTTATTTGACCTTTTAGGAAATTCAAATTAGTAATAACAGCGAAAGATAAAAATGCATAAAATACTGTAATAGTCAATTTGACTTTATTTGACCTTTTAGGGAATTCAAATCAGTATTAATGGCAAAATATAAAAATGCATAAAATACTGTAATAGTCAATTTGACTTTATTTGACCTTTTAGGAAATTCAAATTAGTAATAACAGCGAAAGATAAAAATGCATAAAATACTGTAATAGTCAATTTGACTTTATTTGACCTTTTAGGAAATTCAAATTAGTAATAACAGCGAAAGATAAAAATGCATAAAATACTGTAATAGTCAATTTGACTTTATTTGACCTTTTAGGGAATTCAAATCAGTATTAATGGCAAAATATAAAAATGCATAAAATACTGTAATAGTCAATTTGACTTTATTTGACCTTTTAGGAAATTCAAATTAGTAATAACAGCGAAAGATAAAAATGCATAAAATACTGTAATAGTCAATTTGACTTTATTTGACCTTTTAGGAAATTCAAATTAGTAATAACAGCGAAAGATAAAAATGCATAAAATACTGTAATAGTCAATTTGACTTTATTTGACCTTTTAGGGAATTCAAATCAGTATTAATGGCAAAATATAAAAATGCATAAAATACTGTAATAGTCAATTAGACTTTATTTGACCTTTTAGGAAATTCAAATTAGTAATAAAAGCGAAAGATAAAAATGCATAAAATACTGTAATAGTCAATTTGACTTTATTTGACCTTTTAGGGAATTCAAATCAGTATTAATGGCAAAATATAAAAATGCATAAAATACTGTAATAGTCAATTTGACTTTATTTGACCTTTTAGGAAATTCAAATTAGTAATAACAGCGAAAGATAAAAATGCATAAAATACTGTAATAGTCAATTTGACTTTATTTGACCTTTTAGGGAATTCAAATCAGTATTAATGGCAAAATATAAAAATGCATAAAATACTGTAATAGTCAATTTGACTTTATTTGACCTTTTAGGAAATTCAAATTAGTAATAACAGCGAAAGATAAAAATGCATAAAATACTGTAATAGTCAATTTGACTTTATTTGACCTTTTAGGGAATTCAAATCAGTATTAATGGCAAAATATAAAAATGCATAAAATACTGTAATAGTCAATTTGACTTTATTTGACCTTTTAGGAAATTCAAATTAGTAATAACAGCGAAAGATAAAAATGCATAAAATACTGTAATAGTCAATTTGACTTTATTTGACCTTTTAGGGAATTCAAATCAGTATTAATGGCAAAATATAAAAATGCATAAAATACTGTAATAGTCAATTTGACTTTATTTGACCTTTTAGGAAATTCAAATTAGTAATAACAGCGAAAGATAAAAATGCATAAAATACTGTAATAGTCAATTTGACTTTATTTGACCTTTTAGGGAATTCAAATCAGTATTAATGGCAAAATATAAAAATGCATAAAATACTGTAATAGTCAATTTGACTTTATTTGACCTTTTAGGAAATTCAAATTAGTAATAAAAGCGAAAGATAAAAATGCATAAAATACTGTAATAGTCAATTTGACTTTATTTGACCTTTTAGGGAATTCAAATCAGTATTAATGGCAAAATATAAAAATGCATAAAATACTGTAATAGTCAATTTGACTTTATTTGACCTTTTAGGAAATTCAAATTAGTAATAACAGCGAAAGATAAAAATGCATAAAATACTGTAATAGTCAATTTGACTTTATTTGACCTTTTAGGGAATTCAAATCAGTATTAATGGCAAAATATAAAAATGCATAAAATACTGTAATAGTCAATTTGACTTTATTTGACCTTTTAGGAAATTCAAATTAGTAATAACAGCGAAAGATAAAAATGCATAAAATACTGTAATAGTCAATTTGACTTTATTTGACCTTTTAGGGAATTCAAATCAGTATTAATGGCAAAATATAAAAATGCATAAAATACTGTAATAGTCAATTTGACTTTATTTGACCTTTTAGGAAATTCAAATTAGTAATAACAGCGAAAGATAAAAATGCATAAAATACTGTAATAGTCAATTTGACTTTATTTGACCTTTTAGGAAATTCAAATTAGTAATAACAGCGAAAGATAAAAATGCATAAAATACTGTAATAGTCAATTTGACTTTATTTGACCTTTTAGGGAATTCAAATCAGTATTAATGGCAAAATATAAAAATGCATAAAATACTGTAATAGTCAATTTGACTTTATTTGACCTTTTAGGAAATTCAAATTAGTAATAACAGCGAAAGATAAAAATGCATAAAATACTGTAATAGTCAATTTGACTTTATTTGACCTTTTAGGAAATTCAAATTAGTAATAACAGCGAAAGATAAAAATGCATAAAATACTGTAATAGTCAATTTGACTTTATTTGACCTTTTAGGGAATTCAAATCAGTATTAATGGCAAAATATAAAAATGCATAAAATACTGTAATAGTCAATTTGACTTTATTTGACCTTTTAGGAAATTCAAATTAGTAATAACAGCGAAAGATAAAAATGCATAAAATACTGTAATAGTCAATTTGACTTTATTTGACCTTTTAGGAAATTCAAATTAGTAATAACAGCGAAAGATAAAAATGCATAAAATACTGTAATAGTCAATTTGACTTTATTTGACCTTTTAGGGAATTCAAATCAGTATTAATGGCAAAATATAAAAATGCATAAAATACTGTAATAGTCAATTTGACTTTATTTGACCTTTTAGGAAATTCAAATTAGTAATAACAGCGAAAGATAAAAATGCATAAAATACTGTAATAGTCAATTTGACTTTATTTGACCTTTTAGGGAATTCAAATCAGTATTAATGGCAAAATATAAAAATGCATAAAATACTGTAATAGTCAATTTGACTTTATTTGACCTTTTAGGAAATTCAAATTAGTAATAACAGCGAAAGATAAAAATGCATAAAATACTGTAATAGTCAATTTGACTTTATTTGACCTTTTAGGGAATTCAAATCAGTATTAATGGCAAAATATAAAAATGCATAAAATACTGTAATAGTCAATTTGACTTTATTTGACCTTTTAGGAAATTCAAATTAGTAATAACAGCGAAAGATAAAAATGCATAAAATACTGTAATAGTCAATTTGACTTTATTTGACCTTTTAGGAAATTCAAATTAGTAATAACAGCGAAAGATAAAAATGCATAAAATACTGTAATAGTCAATTTGACTTTATTTGACCTTTTAGGGAATTCAAATCAGTATTAATGGCAAAATATAAAAATGCATAAAATACTGTAATAGTCAATTTGACTTTATTTGACCTTTTAGGAAATTCAAATTAGTAATAACAGCGAAAGATAAAAATGCATAAAATACTGTAATAGTCAATTTGACTTTATTTGACCTTTTAGGAAATTCAAATTAGTAATAACAGCGAAAGATAAAAATGCATAAAATACTGTAATAGTCAATTTGACTTTATTTGACCTTTTAGGAAATTCAAATTAGTAATAACAGCGAAAGATAAGAATGCATAAAATACTGTAATAGTCAATTAGACTTTATTTGACCTTTTAGGAAATTCAAATTAGTAATAACAGCGAAAGATAAAAAAGCATAAAATACTGTAATAGTCAATTTGACTTTATTTGACCTTTTAGGAAATTCAAATCAGTATTAATAGCAAAAGATAAAAATGCATAAAATACTGTAATAGTCAATTAGACTTTATTTGACCTTTTAGGAAATTCAAATTAGTAATAATAGCGAAAGATAAAAATGCATAAAATACTGTAATAGTCAATTTGACTTTATTTGACCTTTTAGGAAATTCAAATTAGTAATAACAGCGAAAGATAAAAATGCATAAAATACTGTAATAGTCAATTTGACTTTATTTGACCTTTTAGGAAATTCAAATTAGTAATAACAGCGAAAGATAAAAATGCATAAAATACTGTAATAGTCAATTTGACTTTATTTGACCTTTTAGGAAATTCAAATCAGTATTAATAGCAAAAGATAAAAATGCATAAAATACTGTAATAGTCAATTAGACTTTATTTGACCTTTTAGGAAATTCAAATCAGTATTAATAGCAAAAGATAAAAATGCATAAAATACTGTAATAGTCAATTTGACTTTATTTGACCTTTTAGGAAATTCAAATTAGTAATAACAGCGAAAGATAAAAATGCATAAAATACTGTAATAGTCAATTTGACTTTATTTGACCTTTTAGGAAATTCAAATCAGTATTAATAGCAAAAGATAAAAATGCATAAAATACTGTAATAGTCAATTAGACTTTATTTGACCTTTTAGGAAATTCAAATCAGTATTAATAGCGAAAGATAAAAATGCATAAAATACTGTAATAGTCAATTAGACTTTATTTGACCTTTTAGGAAATTCAAATCAGTATTAATAGCGAAAGATAAAAATGCATAAAATACTGTAATAGTCAATTTGACTTTATTTGACCTTTTAGGAAATTCAAATTAGTATTAATAGCAAAAGATAAAAATGCATAAAATACTGTAATAGTCAATTAGACTTTATTTGACCTTTTAGGAAATTCAAATTAGTAATAACAGCGAAAGATAAAAATGCATAAAATACTGTAATAGTCAATTAGACTTTATTTGACCTTTTAGGAAATTCAAATTAGTAATAACAGCGAAAGATAAAAATGCATAAAATACTGTAATAGTCAATTTGACTTTATTTGACCTTTTAGGAAATTCAAATTAGTATTAATAGCAAAAGATAAAAATGCATAAAATACTGTAATAGTCAATTAGACTTTATTTGACCTTTTAGGAAATTCAAATTAGTAATAACAGCGAAAGATAAAAATGCATAAAATACTGTAATAGTCAATTTGACTTTATTTGACCTTTTAGGAAATTCAAATCAGTATTAATAGCAAAAGATAAAAATGCATAAAATACTGTAATAGTCAATTAGACTTTATTTGACCTTTTAGGAAATTCAAATTAGTAATAACAGCGAAAGATAAAAATGCATAAAATACTGTAATAGTCAATTTGACTTTATTTGACCTTTTAGGAAATTCAAATTAGTATTAATAGCGAAAGATAAAAATGCATAAAATACTGTAATAGTCAATTTGACTTTATTTGACCTTTTAGGAAATTCAATTTAGTATTAATAGCAAAAGATAAAAATGCATAAAATACTGTAATAGTCAATTAGACTTTATTTGACCTTTTAGGAAATTCAAATTAGTAATAACAGCGAAAGATAAAAATGCATAAAATACTGTAATAGTCAATTTGACTTTATTTGACCTTTTAGGAAATTCAAATTAGTAATAACAGCGAAAGATAAAAATGCATAAAATACTGTAATAGTCAATTAGACTTTATTTGACCTTTTAGGAAATTCAAATTAGTAATAACAGCGAAAGATAAAAATGCATAAAATACTGTAATAGTCAATTTGACTTTATTTGACCTTTTAGGAAATTCAAATTAGTATTAATAGCAAAAGATAAAAATGCATAAAATACTGTAATAGTCAATTAGACTTTATTTGACCTTTTAGGAAATTCAAATTAGTAATAACAGCGAAAGATAAAAATGCATAAAATACTGTAATAGTCAATTAGACTTTATTTGACCTTTTAGGAAATTCAAATTAGTAATAACAGCGAAAGATAAAAATGCATAAAATACTGTAATAGTCAATTTGACTTTATTTGACCTTTTAGGAAATTCAAATCAGTATTAATAGCAAAAGATAAAAATGCATAAAATACTGTAATAGTCAATTAGACTTTATTTGACCTTTTAGGAAATTCAAATTAGTAATAACAGCGAAAGATAAAAATGCATAAAATACTGTAATAGTCAATTTGACTTTATTTGACCTTTTAGGAAATTCAAATTAGTATTAATAGCGAAAGATAAAAATGCATAAAATACTGTAATAGTCAATTTGATTTTATTTGACCTTTTAGGAAATTCAATTTAGTATTAATAGCAAAAGATAAAAATGCATAAAATACTGTAATAGTCAATTAGACTTTATTTGACCTTTTAGGAAATTCAAATTAGTAATAACAGCGAAAGATAAAAATGCATAAAATACTGTAATAGTCAATTTGACTTTATTTGACCTTTTAGGAAATTCAAATTAGTATTAATAGCAAAAGATAAAAATGCATAAAATACTGTAATAGTCAATTAGACTTTATTTGACCTTTTAGGAAATTCAAATTAGTAATAACAGCGAAAGATAAAAATGCATAAAATACTGTAATAGTCAATTTGACTTTATTTGACCTTTTAGGAAATTCAAATTAGTATTAATAGCAAAAGATAAAAATGCATAAAATACTGTAATAGTCAATTAGACTTTATTTGACCTTTTAGGAAATTCAAATTAGTAATAACAGCGAAAGATAAAAATGCATAAAATACTGTAATAGTCAATTTGACTTTATTTGACCTTTTAGGAAATTCAAATTAGTATTAATAGCAAAAGATAAAAATGCATAAAATACTGTAATAGTCAATTAGACTTTATTTGACCTTTTAGGAAATTCAAATTAGTAATAACAGCGAAAGATAAAAATGCATAAAATACTGTAATAGTCAATTTGACTTTATTTGACCTTTTAGGAAATTCAAATTAGTATTAATAGCGAAAGATAAAAATGCATAAAATACTGTAATAGTCAATTTGACTTTATTTGACCTTTTAGGAAATTCAATTTAGTATTAATAGCAAAAGATAAAAATGCATAAAATACTGTAATAGTCAATTAGACTTTATTTGACCTTTTAGGAAATTCAAATTAGTAATAACAGCGAAAGATAAAAATGCATAAAATACTGTAATAGTCAATTTGACTTTATTTGACCTTTTAGGAAATTCAATTTAGTATTAATAGCAAAAGATAAAAATGCATAAAATACTGTAATAGTCAATTAGACTTTATTTGACCTTTTAGGAAATTCAAATTAGTAATAACAGCGAAAGATAAAAATGCATAAAATACTGTAATAGTCAATTTGACTTTATTTGACCTTTTAGGAAATTCAAATTAGTATTAATAGCAAAAGATAAAAATGCATAAAATACTGTAATAGTCAATTAGACTTTATTTGACCTTTTAGGAAATTCAAATTAGTAATAACAGCGAAAGATAAAAATGCATAAAATACTGTAATAGTCAATTTGACTTTATTTGACCTTTTAGGAAATTCAAATTAGTATTAATAGCGAAAGATAAAAATGCATAAAATACTGTAATAGTCAATTAGACTTTATTTGACCTTTTAGGAAATTCAATTTAGTATTAATAGCAAAAGATAAAAATGCATAAAATACTGTAATAGTCAATTAGACTTTATTTGACCTTTTAGGAAATTCAAATTAGTAATAACAGCGAAAGATAAAAATGCATAAAATACTGTAATAGTCAATTTGACTTTATTTGACCTTTTAGGAAATTCAATTTAGTATTAATAGCAAAAGATAAAAATGCATAAAATACTGTAATAGTCAATTAGACTTTATTTGACCTTTTAGGAAATTCAAATTAGTAATAACAGCGAAAGATAAAAATGCATAAAATACTGTAATAGTCAATTAGACTTTATTTGACCTTTTAGGAAATTCAAATTAGTAATAACAGCGAAAGATAAAAATGCATAAAATACTGTAATAGTCAATTTGACTTTATTTGACCTTTTAGGAAATTCAAATTAGTATTAATAGCAAAAGATAAAAATGCATAAAATACTGTAATAGTCAATTAGACTTTATTTGACCTTTTAGGAAATTCAAATTAGTAATAACAGCGAAAGATAAAAATGCATAAAATACTGTAATAGTCAATTAGACTTTATTTGACCTTTTAGGAAATTCAAATTAGTAATAACAGCGAAAGATAAAAATGCATAAAATACTGTAATAGTCAATTTGACTTTATTTGACCTTTTAGGAAATTCAAATCAGTATTAATAGCAAAAGATAAAAATGCATAAAATACTGTAATAGTCAATTAGACTTTATTTGACCTTTTAGGAAATTCAAATTAGTAATAACAGCGAAAGATAAAAATGCATAAAATACTGTAATAGTCAATTTGACTTTATTTGACCTTTTAGGAAATTCAAATTAGTATTAATAGCGAAAGATAAAAATGCATAAAATACTGTAATAGTCAATTTGACTTTATTTGACCTTTTAGGAAATTCAATTTAGTATTAATAGCAAAAGATAAAAATGCATAAAATACTGTAATAGTCAATTTGACTTTATTTGACCTTTTAGGAAATTCAAATCAGTATTAATAGCAAAAGATAAAAATGCATAAAATACTGTAATAGTCAATTAGACTTTATTTGACCTTTTAGGAAATTCAAATTAGTAATAACAGCGAAAGATAAAAATGCATAAAATACTGTAATAGTCAATTTGACTTTATTTGACCTTTTAGGAAATTCAAATTAGTAATAACAGCGAAAGATAAAAATGCATAAAATACTGTAATAGTCAATTTGACTTTATTTGACCTTTTAGGAAATTCAAATCAGTATTAATAGCAAAAGATAAAAATGCATAAAATACTGTAATAGTCAATTAGACTTTATTTGACCTTTTAGGAAATTCAAATTAGTAATAACAGCGAAAGATAAAAATGCATAAAATACTGTAATAGTCAATTTGACTTTATTTGACCTTTTAGGAAATTCAAATTAGTATTAATAGCAAAAGATAAAAATGCATAAAATACTGTAATAGTCAATTAGACTTTATTTGACCTTTTAGGAAATTCAAATTAGTAATAACAGCGAAAGATAAAAATGCATAAAATACTGTAATAGTCAATTTGACTTTATTTGACCTTTTAGGAAATTCAATTTAGTATTAATAGCAAAAGATAAAAATGCATAAAATACTGTAATAGTCAATTAGACTTTATTTGACCTTTTAGGAAATTCAAATAAGTAATAACAGCGAAAGATAAAAATGCATAAAATACTGTAATAGTCAATTTGACTTTATTTGACCTTTTAGGAAATTCAATTTAGTATTAATAGCAAAAGATAAAAATGCATAAAATACTGTAATAGTCAATTAGACTTTATTTGACCTTTTAGGAAATTCAAATTAGTAATAACAGCGAAAGATAAAAATGCATAAAATACTGTAATAGTCAATTTGACTTTATTTGACCTTTTAGGAAATTCAAATTAGTAATAACAGCGAAAGATAAAAATGCATAAAATACTGTAATAGTCAATTAGACTTTATTTGACCTTTTAGGAAATTCAAATTAGTATTAATAGCAAAAGATAAAAATGCATAAAATACTGTAATAGTCAATTTGACTTTATTTGACCTTTTAGGAAATTCAAATCAGTATTAATAGCAAAAGATAAAAATGCATAAAATACTGTAATAGTCAATTAGACTTTATTTGACCTTTTAGGAAATTCAAATCAGTATTAATAGCAAAAGATAAAAATGCATAAAATACTGTAATAGTCAATTTGACTTTATTTGACCTTTTAGGAAATTCAAATTAGTAATAACAGCGAAAGATAAAAATGCATAAAATACTGTAATAGTCAATTTGACTTTATTTGACCTTTTAGGAAATTCAAATTAGTATTAATAGCAAAAGATAAAAATGCATAAAATACTGTAATAGTCAATTTGACTTTATTTGACCTTTTAGGAAATTCAAATCAGTATTAATAGCAAAAGATAAAAATGCATAAAATACTGTAATAGTCAATTTGACTTTATTTGACCTTTTAGGAAATTCAAATTAGTATTAATAGCAAAAGATAAAAATGCATAAAATACTGTAATAGTCAATTTGACATTATTTGACCTTTTAGGAAATTCAAATTAGTAATAACAGCGAAAGATAAAAATGCATAAAATACTGTAATAGTCAATTTGACTTTATTTGACCTTTTAGGAAATTCAAATTAGTATTAATAGCAAAAGATAAAAATGCATAAAATACTGTAATAGTCAATTTGACTTTATTTGACCTTTTAGGAAATTCAAATCAGTATTAATAGCAAAAGATAAAAATGCATAAAATACTGTAATAGTCAATTTGACTTTATTTGACCTTTTAGGAAATTCAAATTAGTATTAATAGCAAAAGATAAAAATGCATAAAATACTGTAATAGTCAATTTGACTTTATTTGACCTTTTAGGAAATTCAAATTAGTAATAACAGCGAAAGATAAAAATGCATAAAATACTGTAATAGTCAATTAGACTTTATTTGACCTTTTAGGAAATTCAAATTAGTAATAACAGCGAAAGATAAAAATGCATAAAATACTGTAATAGTCAATTTGACTTTATTTGACCTTTTAGGAAATTCAAATCAGTATTAATAGCAAAAGATAAAAATGCATAAAATACTGTAATAGTCAATTAGACTTTATTTGACCTTTTAGGAAATTCAAATTAGTAATAATAGCGAAAGATAAAAATGCATAAAATACTGTAATAGTCAATTAGACTTTATTTGACCTTTTAGGAAATTCAAATTAGTATTAATAGCAAAAGATAAAAATGCATAAAATACTGTAATAGTCAATTTGACTTTATTTGACCTTTTAGGAAATTCAAATTAGTAATAACAGCGAAAGATAAAAATGCATAAAATACTGTAATAGTCAATTTGACTTTATTTGACCTTTTAGGAAATTCAAATCAGTATTAATAGCAAAAGATAAAAATGCATAAAATACTGTAATAGTCAATTTGACTTTATTTGACCTTTTAGGAAATTCAAATCAGTATTAATAGCAAAAGATAAAAATGCATAAAATACTGTAATAGTCAATTAGACTTTATTTGACCTTTTAGGAAATTCAAATTAGTATTAATAGCAAAAGATAAAAATGCATAAAATACTGTAATAGTCAATTAGACTTTATTTGACCTTTTAGGAAATTCAAATTAGTAATAACAGCGAAAGATAAAAATGCATAAAATACTGTAATAGTCAATTAGACTTTATTTGACCTTTTAGGAAATTCAAATCAGTATTAATAGCAAAAGATAAAAATGCATAAAATACTGTAATAGTCAATTAGACTTTATTTGACCTTTTAGGAAATTCAAATTAGTATTAATAGCAAAAGATAAAAATGCATAAAATACTGTAATAGTCAATTAGACTTTATTTGACCTTTTAGGAAATTCAAATTAGTAATAACAGCGAAAGATAAAAATGCATAAAATACTGTAATAGTCAATTAGACTTTATTTGACCTTTTAGGAAATTCAAATCAGTATTAATAGCAAAAGATAAAAATGCATAAAATACTGTAATAGTCAATTAGACTTTATTTGACCTTTTAGGAAATTCAAATTAGTAATAACAGCGAAAGATAAAAATGCATAAAATACTGTAATAGTCAATTAGACTTTATTTGACCTTTTAGGAAATTCAAATTAGTATTAATAGCAAAAGATAAAAATGCATAAAATACTGTAATAGTCAATTTGACTTTATTTGACCTTTAAGGAAATTCAAATTAGTAATAACAGCGAAAGATAAAAATGCATAAAATACTGTAATAGTCAATTAGACTTTATTTGACCTTTTAGGAAATTCAAATCAGTATTAATAGCAAAAGATAAAAATGCATAAAATACTGTAATAGTCAATTTGACTTTATTTGACCTTTTAGGAAATTCAAATCAGTATTAATAGCAAAAGATAAAAATGCATAAAATACTGTAATAGTCAATTAGACTTTATTTGACCTTTTAGGAAATTCAAATCAGTATTAATAGCAAAAGATAAAAATGCATAAAATACTGTAATAGTCAATTAGACTTTATTTGACCTTTTAGGAAATTCAAATCAGTATTAATAGCAAAAGATAAAAATGCATAAAATACTGTAATAGTCAATTAGACTTTATTTGACCTTTTAGGAAATTCAAATTAGTATTAATAGCAAAAGATAAAAATGCATAAAATACTGTAATAGTCAATTTGACTTTATTTGACCTTTTAGGAAATTCAAATTAGTAATAACAGCGAAAGATAAAAATGCATAAAATACTGTAATAGTCAATTTGACTTTATTTGACCTTTTAGGAAATTCAAATCAGTATTAATAGCAAAAGATAAAAATGCATAAAATACTGTAATAGTCAATTTGACTTTATTTGACCTTTTAGGAAATTCAAATCAGTAATAACAGCGAAAGATAAAAATGCATAAAATACTGTAATAGTCAATTTGACTTTATTTGACCTTTTAGGAAATTCAAATTAGTATTAATAGCGAAAGATAAAAATGCATAAAATACTGTAATAGTCAATTTGACTTTATTTGACCTTTTAGGAAATTCAATTTAGTATTAATAGCAAAAGATAAAAATGCATAAAATACTGTAATAGTCAATTAGACTTTATTTGACCTTTTAGGAAATTCAAATTAGTAATAACAGCGAAAGATAAAAATGCATAAAATACTGTAATAGTCAATTTGACTTTATTTGACCTTTTAGGAAATTCAAATTAGTAATAACAGCGAAAGATAAAAATGCATAAAATACTGTAATAGTCAATTTGACTTTATTTGACCTTTTAGGAAATTCAAATCAGTATTAATAGCAAAAGATAAAAATGCATAAAATACTGTAATAGTCAATTAGACTTTATTTGACCTTTTAGGAAATTCAAATTAGTAATAACAGCGAAAGATAAAAATGCATAAAATACTGTAATAGTCAATTTGACTTTATTTGACCTTTTAGGAAATTCAAATTAGTAATAACAGCGAAAGATAAAAATGCATAAAATACTGTAATAGTCAATTTGACTTTATTTGACCTTTTAGGAAATTCAAATCAGTATTAATAGCAAAAGATAAAAATGCATAAAATACTGTAATAGTCAATTAGACTTTATTTGACCTTTTAGGAAATTCAAATTAGTAATAACAGCGAAAGATAAAAATGCATAAAATACTGTAATAGTCAATTTGACTTTATTTGACCTTTTAGGAAATTCAAATTAGTATTAATAGCAAAAGATAAAAATGCATAAAATACTGTAATAGTCAATTAGACTTTATTTGACCTTTTAGGAAATTCAAATTAGTAAGATAAAAATGCATAAAATACTGTAATAGTCAATTTGACTTTATTTGACCTTTTAGGAAATTCAAATTAGTAATAACAGCGAAAGATAAAAATGCATAAAATACTGTAATAGTCAATTTGACTTTATTTGACCTTTTAGGAAATTCAAATTAGTAATAACAGCGAAAGATAAAAATGCATAAAATACTGTAATAGTCAATTTGACTTTATTTGACCTTTTAGGGAATTCAAATCAGTATTAATGGCAAAATATAAAAATGCATAAAATACTGTAATAGTCAATTTGACTTTATTTGACCTTTTAGGAAATTCAAATTAGTAATAACAGCGAAAGATAAAAATGCATAAAATACTGTAATAGTCAATTTGACTTTATTTGACCTTTTAGGAAATTCAAATTAGTAATAAAAGCGAAAGATAAAAATGCATAAAATACTGTAATAGTCAATTTGACTTTATTTGACCTTTTAGGGAATTCAAATCAGTATTAATGGCAAAATATAAAAATGCATAAAATACTGTAATAGTCAATTTGACTTTATTTGACCTTTTAGGAAATTCAAATTAGTAATAACAGCGAAAGATAAAAATGCATAAAATACTGTAATAGTCAATTTGACTTTATTTGACCTTTTAGGAAATTCAAATTAGTAATAACAGCGAAAGATAAAAATGCATAAAATACTGTAATAGTCAATTTGACTTTATTTGACCTTTTAGGGAATTCAAATCAGTATTAATGGCAAAATATAAAAATGCATAAAATACTGTAATAGTCAATTTGACTTTATTTGACCTTTTAGGAAATTCAAATTAGTAATAACAGCGAAAGATAAAAATGCATAAAATACTGTAATAGTCAATTTGACTTTATTTGACCTTTTAGGAAATTCAAATTAGTAATAACAGCGAAAGATAAAAATGCATAAAATACTGTAATAGTCAATTTGACTTTATTTGACCTTTTAGGAAATTCAAATTAGTAATAACAGCGAAAGATAAGAATGCATAAAATACTGTAATAGTCAATTAGACTTTATTTGACCTTTTAGGAAATTCAAATTAGTAATAACAGCGAAAGATAAAAAAGCATAAAATACTGTAATAGTCAATTTGACTTTATTTGACCTTTTAGGAAATTCAAATCAGTATTAATAGCAAAAGATAAAAATGCATAAAATACTGTAATAGTCAATTAGACTTTATTTGACCTTTTAGGAAATTCAAATTAGTAATAATAGCGAAAGATAAAAATGCATAAAATACTGTAATAGTCAATTTGACTTTATTTGACCTTTTAGGAAATTCAAATTAGTAATAACAGCGAAAGATAAAAATGCATAAAATACTGTAATAGTCAATTTGACTTTATTTGACCTTTTAGGAAATTCAAATTAGTAATAACAGCGAAAGATAAAAATGCATAAAATACTGTAATAGTCAATTTGACTTTATTTGACCTTTTAGGAAATTCAAATCAGTATTAATAGCAAAAGATAAAAATGCATAAAATACTGTAATAGTCAATTAGACTTTATTTGACCTTTTAGGAAATTCAAATCAGTATTAATAGCAAAAGATAAAAATGCATAAAATACTGTAATAGTCAATTTGACTTTATTTGACCTTTTAGGAAATTCAAATTAGTAATAACAGCGAAAGATAAAAATGCATAAAATACTGTAATAGTCAATTTGACTTTATTTGACCTTTTAGGAAATTCAAATCAGTATTAATAGCAAAAGATAAAAATGCATAAAATACTGTAATAGTCAATTAGACTTTATTTGACCTTTTAGGAAATTCAAATCAGTATTAATAGCGAAAGATAAAAATGCATAAAATACTGTAATAGTCAATTAGACTTTATTTGACCTTTTAGGAAATTCAAATCAGTATTAATAGCGAAAGATAAAAATGCATAAAATACTGTAATAGTCAATTTGACTTTATTTGACCTTTTAGGAAATTCAAATTAGTATTAATAGCAAAAGATAAAAATGCATAAAATACTGTAATAGTCAATTAGACTTTATTTGACCTTTTAGGAAATTCAAATTAGTAATAACAGCGAAAGATAAAAATGCATAAAATACTGTAATAGTCAATTAGACTTTATTTGACCTTTTAGGAAATTCAAATTAGTAATAACAGCGAAAGATAAAAATGCATAAAATACTGTAATAGTCAATTTGACTTTATTTGACCTTTTAGGAAATTCAAATTAGTATTAATAGCAAAAGATAAAAATGCATAAAATACTGTAATAGTCAATTAGACTTTATTTGACCTTTTAGGAAATTCAAATTAGTAATAACAGCGAAAGATAAAAATGCATAAAATACTGTAATAGTCAATTTGACTTTATTTGACCTTTTAGGAAATTCAAATCAGTATTAATAGCAAAAGATAAAAATGCATAAAATACTGTAATAGTCAATTAGACTTTATTTGACCTTTTAGGAAATTCAAATTAGTAATAACAGCGAAAGATAAAAATGCATAAAATACTGTAATAGTCAATTTGACTTTATTTGACCTTTTAGGAAATTCAAATTAGTATTAATAGCGAAAGATAAAAATGCATAAAATACTGTAATAGTCAATTTGACTTTATTTGACCTTTTAGGAAATTCAATTTAGTATTAATAGCAAAAGATAAAAATGCATAAAATACTGTAATAGTCAATTAGACTTTATTTGACCTTTTAGGAAATTCAAATTAGTAATAACAGCGAAAGATAAAAATGCATAAAATACTGTAATAGTCAATTTGACTTTATTTGACCTTTTAGGAAATTCAAATTAGTAATAACAGCGAAAGATAAAAATGCATAAAATACTGTAATAGTCAATTAGACTTTATTTGACCTTTTAGGAAATTCAAATTAGTAATAACAGCGAAAGATAAAAATGCATAAAATACTGTAATAGTCAATTTGACTTTATTTGACCTTTTAGGAAATTCAAATTAGTATTAATAGCAAAAGATAAAAATGCATAAAATACTGTAATAGTCAATTAGACTTTATTTGACCTTTTAGGAAATTCAAATTAGTAATAACAGCGAAAGATAAAAATGCATAAAATACTGTAATAGTCAATTAGACTTTATTTGACCTTTTAGGAAATTCAAATTAGTAATAACAGCGAAAGATAAAAATGCATAAAATACTGTAATAGTCAATTTGACTTTATTTGACCTTTTAGGAAATTCAAATCAGTATTAATAGCAAAAGATAAAAATGCATAAAATACTGTAATAGTCAATTAGACTTTATTTGACCTTTTAGGAAATTCAAATTAGTAATAACAGCGAAAGATAAAAATGCATAAAATACTGTAATAGTCAATTTGACTTTATTTGACCTTTTAGGAAATTCAAATTAGTATTAATAGCGAAAGATAAAAATGCATAAAATACTGTAATAGTCAATTTGATTTTATTTGACCTTTTAGGAAATTCAATTTAGTATTAATAGCAAAAGATAAAAATGCATAAAATACTGTAATAGTCAATTAGACTTTATTTGACCTTTTAGGAAATTCAAATTAGTAATAACAGCGAAAGATAAAAATGCATAAAATACTGTAATAGTCAATTTGACTTTATTTGACCTTTTAGGAAATTCAAATTAGTATTAATAGCAAAAGATAAAAATGCATAAAATACTGTAATAGTCAATTAGACTTTATTTGACCTTTTAGGAAATTCAAATTAGTAATAACAGCGAAAGATAAAAATGCATAAAATACTGTAATAGTCAATTTGACTTTATTTGACCTTTTAGGAAATTCAAATTAGTATTAATAGCAAAAGATAAAAATGCATAAAATACTGTAATAGTCAATTAGACTTTATTTGACCTTTTAGGAAATTCAAATTAGTAATAACAGCGAAAGATAAAAATGCATAAAATACTGTAATAGTCAATTTGACTTTATTTGACCTTTTAGGAAATTCAAATTAGTATTAATAGCAAAAGATAAAAATGCATAAAATACTGTAATAGTCAATTAGACTTTATTTGACCTTTTAGGAAATTCAAATTAGTAATAACAGCGAAAGATAAAAATGCATAAAATACTGTAATAGTCAATTTGACTTTATTTGACCTTTTAGGAAATTCAAATTAGTATTAATAGCGAAAGATAAAAATGCATAAAATACTGTAATAGTCAATTTGACTTTATTTGACCTTTTAGGAAATTCAATTTAGTATTAATAGCAAAAGATAAAAATGCATAAAATACTGTAATAGTCAATTAGACTTTATTTGACCTTTTAGGAAATTCAAATTAGTAATAACAGCGAAAGATAAAAATGCATAAAATACTGTAATAGTCAATTTGACTTTATTTGACCTTTTAGGAAATTCAATTTAGTATTAATAGCAAAAGATAAAAATGCATAAAATACTGTAATAGTCAATTAGACTTTATTTGACCTTTTAGGAAATTCAAATTAGTAATAACAGCGAAAGATAAAAATGCATAAAATACTGTAATAGTCAATTTGACTTTATTTGACCTTTTAGGAAATTCAAATTAGTATTAATAGCAAAAGATAAAAATGCATAAAATACTGTAATAGTCAATTAGACTTTATTTGACCTTTTAGGAAATTCAAATTAGTAATAACAGCGAAAGATAAAAATGCATAAAATACTGTAATAGTCAATTTGACTTTATTTGACCTTTTAGGAAATTCAAATTAGTATTAATAGCGAAAGATAAAAATGCATAAAATACTGTAATAGTCAATTAGACTTTATTTGACCTTTTAGGAAATTCAATTTAGTATTAATAGCAAAAGATAAAAATGCATAAAATACTGTAATAGTCAATTAGACTTTATTTGACCTTTTAGGAAATTCAAATTAGTAATAACAGCGAAAGATAAAAATGCATAAAATACTGTAATAGTCAATTTGACTTTATTTGACCTTTTAGGAAATTCAATTTAGTATTAATAGCAAAAGATAAAAATGCATAAAATACTGTAATAGTCAATTAGACTTTATTTGACCTTTTAGGAAATTCAAATTAGTAATAACAGCGAAAGATAAAAATGCATAAAATACTGTAATAGTCAATTAGACTTTATTTGACCTTTTAGGAAATTCAAATTAGTAATAACAGCGAAAGATAAAAATGCATAAAATACTGTAATAGTCAATTTGACTTTATTTGACCTTTTAGGAAATTCAAATTAGTATTAATAGCAAAAGATAAAAATGCATAAAATACTGTAATAGTCAATTAGACTTTATTTGACCTTTTAGGAAATTCAAATTAGTAATAACAGCGAAAGATAAAAATGCATAAAATACTGTAATAGTCAATTAGACTTTATTTGACCTTTTAGGAAATTCAAATTAGTAATAACAGCGAAAGATAAAAATGCATAAAATACTGTAATAGTCAATTTGACTTTATTTGACCTTTTAGGAAATTCAAATCAGTATTAATAGCAAAAGATAAAAATGCATAAAATACTGTAATAGTCAATTAGACTTTATTTGACCTTTTAGGAAATTCAAATTAGTAATAACAGCGAAAGATAAAAATGCATAAAATACTGTAATAGTCAATTTGACTTTATTTGACCTTTTAGGAAATTCAAATTAGTATTAATAGCGAAAGATAAAAATGCATAAAATACTGTAATAGTCAATTTGACTTTATTTGACCTTTTAGGAAATTCAATTTAGTATTAATAGCAAAAGATAAAAATGCATAAAATACTGTAATAGTCAATTTGACTTTATTTGACCTTTTAGGAAATTCAAATCAGTATTAATAGCAAAAGATAAAAATGCATAAAATACTGTAATAGTCAATTAGACTTTATTTGACCTTTTAGGAAATTCAAATTAGTAATAACAGCGAAAGATAAAAATGCATAAAATACTGTAATAGTCAATTTGACTTTATTTGACCTTTTAGGAAATTCAAATTAGTAATAACAGCGAAAGATAAAAATGCATAAAATACTGTAATAGTCAATTTGACTTTATTTGACCTTTTAGGAAATTCAAATCAGTATTAATAGCAAAAGATAAAAATGCATAAAATACTGTAATAGTCAATTAGACTTTATTTGACCTTTTAGGAAATTCAAATTAGTAATAACAGCGAAAGATAAAAATGCATAAAATACTGTAATAGTCAATTTGACTTTATTTGACCTTTTAGGAAATTCAAATTAGTATTAATAGCAAAAGATAAAAATGCATAAAATACTGTAATAGTCAATTAGACTTTATTTGACCTTTTAGGAAATTCAAATTAGTAATAACAGCGAAAGATAAAAATGCATAAAATACTGTAATAGTCAATTTGACTTTATTTGACCTTTTAGGAAATTCAATTTAGTATTAATAGCAAAAGATAAAAATGCATAAAATACTGTAATAGTCAATTAGACTTTATTTGACCTTTTAGGAAATTCAAATAAGTAATAACAGCGAAAGATAAAAATGCATAAAATACTGTAATAGTCAATTTGACTTTATTTGACCTTTTAGGAAATTCAATTTAGTATTAATAGCAAAAGATAAAAATGCATAAAATACTGTAATAGTCAATTAGACTTTATTTGACCTTTTAGGAAATTCAAATTAGTAATAACAGCGAAAGATAAAAATGCATAAAATACTGTAATAGTCAATTTGACTTTATTTGACCTTTTAGGAAATTCAAATTAGTAATAACAGCGAAAGATAAAAATGCATAAAATACTGTAATAGTCAATTAGACTTTATTTGACCTTTTAGGAAATTCAAATTAGTATTAATAGCAAAAGATAAAAATGCATAAAATACTGTAATAGTCAATTTGACTTTATTTGACCTTTTAGGAAATTCAAATCAGTATTAATAGCAAAAGATAAAAATGCATAAAATACTGTAATAGTCAATTAGACTTTATTTGACCTTTTAGGAAATTCAAATCAGTATTAATAGCAAAAGATAAAAATGCATAAAATACTGTAATAGTCAATTTGACTTTATTTGACCTTTTAGGAAATTCAAATCAGTATTAATAGCAAAAGATAAAAATGCATAAAATACTGTAATAGTCAATTAGACTTTATTTGACCTTTTAGGAAATTCAAATCAGTATTAATAGCAAAAGATAAAAATGCATAAAATACTGTAATAGTCAATTAGACTTTATTTGACCTTTTAGGAAATTCAAATTAGTATTAATAGCAAAAGATAAAAATGCATAAAATACTGTAATAGTCAATTTGACTTTATTTGACCTTTTAGGAAATTCAAATTAGTAATAACAGCGAAAGATAAAAATGCATAAAATACTGTAATAGTCAATTTGACTTTATTTGACCTTTTAGGAAATTCAAATCAGTATTAATAGCAAAAGATAAAAATGCATAAAATACTGTAATAGTCAATTTGACTTTATTTGACCTTTTAGGAAATTCAAATCAGTAATAACAGCGAAAGATAAAAATGCATAAAATACTGTAATAGTCAATTTGACTTTATTTGACCTTTTAGGAAATTCAAATTAGTATTAATAGCGAAAGATAAAAATGCATAAAATACTGTAATAGTCAATTTGACTTTATTTGACCTTTTAGGAAATTCAATTTAGTATTAATAGCAAAAGATAAAAATGCATAAAATACTGTAATAGTCAATTAGACTTTATTTGACCTTTTAGGAAATTCAAATTAGTAATAACAGCGAAAGATAAAAATGCATAAAATACTGTAATAGTCAATTTGACTTTATTTGACCTTTTAGGAAATTCAAATTAGTAATAACAGCGAAAGATAAAAATGCATAAAATACTGTAATAGTCAATTTGACTTTATTTGACCTTTTAGGAAATTCAAATCAGTATTAATAGCAAAAGATAAAAATGCATAAAATACTGTAATAGTCAATTAGACTTTATTTGACCTTTTAGGAAATTCAAATTAGTAATAACAGCGAAAGATAAAAATGCATAAAATACTGTAATAGTCAATTTGACTTTATTTGACCTTTTAGGAAATTCAAATTAGTAATAACAGCGAAAGATAAAAATGCATAAAATACTGTAATAGTCAATTTGACTTTATTTGACCTTTTAGGAAATTCAAATCAGTATTAATAGCAAAAGATAAAAATGCATAAAATACTGTAATAGTCAATTAGACTTTATTTGACCTTTTAGGAAATTCAAATTAGTAATAACAGCGAAAGATAAAAATGCATAAAATACTGTAATAGTCAATTTGACTTTATTTGACCTTTTAGGAAATTCAAATTAGTATTAATAGCAAAAGATAAAAATGCATAAAATACTGTAATAGTCAATTAGACTTTATTTGACCTTTTAGGAAATTCAAATTAGTAATAACAGCGAAAGATAAAAATGCATAAAATACTGTAATAGTCAATTTGACTTTATTTGACCTTTTAGGAAATTCAATTTAGTATTAATAGCAAAAGATAAAAATGCATAAAATACTGTAATAGTCAATTAGACTTTATTTGACCTTTTAGGAAATTCAAATTAGTAATAACAGCGAAAGATAAAAATGCATAAAATACTGTAATAGTCAATTTGACTTTATTTGACCTTTTAGGAAATTCAATTTAGTATTAATAGCAAAAGATAAAAATGCATAAAATACTGTAATAGTCAATTAGACTTTATTTGACCTTTTAGGAAATTCAAATTAGTAATAACAGCGAAAGATAAAAATGCATAAAATACTGTAATAGTCAATTTGACTTTATTTGACCTTTTAGGAAATTCAAATTAGTAATAACAGCGAAAGATAAAAATGCATAAAATACTGTAATAGTCAATTTGACTTTATTTGACCTTTTAGGAAATTCAAATCAGTATTAATAGCAAAAGATAAAAATGCATAAAATACTGTAATAGTCAATTAGACTTTATTTGACCTTTTAGGAAATTCAAATTAGTAATAACAGCGAAAGATAAAAATGCATAAAATACTGTAATAGTCAATTTGACTTTATTTGACCTTTTAGGAAATTCAAATTAGTATTAATAGCAAAAGATAAAAATGCATAAAATACTGTAATAGTCAATTTGACTTTATTTGACCTTTTAGGAAATTCAAATCAGTATTAATAGCAAAAGATAAAAATGCATAAAATACTGTAATAGTCAATTAGACTTTATTTGACCTTTTAGGAAATTCAAATTAGTAATAACAGCGAAAGATAAAAATGCATAAAATACTGTAATAGTCAATTTGACTTTATTTGACCTTTTAGGAAATTCAAATTAGTATTAATAGCAAAAGATAAAAATGCATAAAATACTGTAATAGTCAATTTGACTTTATTTGACCTTTTAGGAAATTCAAATCAGTATTAATAGCAAAAGATAAAAATGCATAAAATACTGTAATAGTCAATTAGACTTTATTTGACCTTTTAGGAAATTCAAATTAGTAATAACAGCGAAAGATAAAAATGCATAAAATACTGTAATAGTCAATTTGACTTTATTTGACCTTTTAGGAAATTCAAATCAGTATTAATAGCAAAAGATAAAAATGCATAAAATACTGTAATAGTCAATTAGACTTTATTTGACCTTTTAGGAAATTCAAATTAGTAATAACAGCGAAAGATAAAAATGCATAAAATACTGTAATAGTCAATTTGACTTTATTTGACCTTTTAGGAAATTCAAATCAGTATTAATAGCAAAAGATAAAAATGCATAAAATACTGTAATAGTCAATTAGACTTTATTTGACCTTTTAGGAAATTCAAATTAGTAATAACAGCGAAAGATAAAAATGCATAAAATACTGTAATAGTCAATTTGACTTTATTTGACCTTTTAGGAAATTCAAATCAGTATTAATAGCAAAAGATAAAAATGCATAAAATACTGTAATAGTCAATTAGACTTTATTTGACCTTTTAGGAAATTCAAATTAGTAATAACAGCGAAAGATAAAAATGCATAAAATACTGTAATAGTCAATTTGACTTTATTTGACCTTTTAGGAAATTCAAATCAGTATTAATAGCAAAAGATAAAAATGCATAAAATACTGTAATAGTCAATTAGACTTTATTTGACCTTTTAGGAAATTCAAATTAGTAATAACAGCGAAAGATAAAAATGCATAAAATACTGTAATAGTCAATTTGACTTTATTTGACCTTTTAGGAAATTCAAATCAGTATTAATAGCAAAAGATAAAAATGCATAAAATACTGTAATAGTCAATTAGACTTTATTTGACCTTTTAGGAAATTCAAATTAGTAATAACAGCGAAAGATAAAAATGCATAAAATACTGTAATAGTCAATTTGACTTTATTTGACCTTTTAGGAAATTCAAATCAGTATTAATAGCAAAAGATAAAAATGCATAAAATACTGTAATAGTCAATTAGACTTTATTTGACCTTTTAGGAAATTCAAATTAGTAATAACAGCGAAAGATAAAAATGCATAAAATACTGTAATAGTCAATTTGACTTTATTTGACCTTTTAGGAAATTCAAATTAGTATTAATAGCAAAAGATAAAAATGCATAAAATACTGTAATAGTCAATTTGACTTTATTTGACCTTTTAGGAAATTCAAATCAGTATTAATAGCAAAAGATAAAAATGCATAAAATACTGTAATAGTCAATTAGACTTTATTTGACCTTTTAGGAAATTCAAATTAGTAATAACAGCGAAAGATAAAAATGCATAAAATACTGTAATAGTCAATTTGACTTTATTTGACCTTTTAGGAAATTCAAATTAGTATTAATAGCAAAAGATAAAAATGCATAAAATACTGTAATAGTCAATTTGACTTTATTTGACCTTTTAGGAAATTCAAATCAGTATTAATAGCAAAAGATAAAAATGCATAAAATACTGTAATAGTCAATTAGACTTTATTTGACCTTTTAGGAAATTCAAATTAGTAATAACAGCGAAAGATAAAAATGCATAAAATACTGTAATAGTCAATTTGACTTTATTTGACCTTTTAGGAAATTCAAATTAGTATTAATAGCAAAAGATAAAAATGCATAAAATACTGTAATAGTCAATTTGACTTTATTTGACCTTTTAGGAAATTCAAATCAGTATTAATAGCAAAAGATAAAAATGCATAAAATACTGTAATAGTCAATTAGACTTTATTTGACCTTTTAGGAAATTCAAATCAGTATTAATAGCAAAAGATAAAAATGCATAAAATACTGTAATAGTCAATTTGACTTTATTTGACCTTTTAGGAAATTCAAATTAGTAATAACAGCGAAAGATAAAAATGCATAAAATACTGTAATAGTCAATTTGACTTTATTTGACCTTTTAGGAAATTCAAATTAGTATTAATAGCAAAAGATAAAAATGCATAAAATACTGTAATAGTCAATTTGACTTTATTTGACCTTTTAGGAAATTCAAATCAGTATTAATAGCAAAAGATAAAAATGCATAAAATACTGTAATAGTCAATTTGACTTTATTTGACCTTTTAGGAAATTCAAATCAGTATTAATAGCAAAAGATAAAAATGCATAAAATACTGTAATAGTCAATTAGACTTTATTTGACCTTTTAGGAAATTCAAATTAGTATTAATAGCAAAAGATAAAAATGCATAAAATACTGTAATAGTCAATTTGACTTTATTTGACCTTTAAGGAAATTCAAATTAGTAATAACAGCGAAAGATAAAAATGCATAAAATACTGTAATAGTCAATTAGACTTTATTTGACCTTTTAGGAAATTCAAATCAGTATTAATAGCAAAAGATAAAAATGCATAAAATACTGTAATAGTCAATTTGACTTTATTTGACCTTTTAGGAAATTCAAATCAGTATTAATAGCAAAAGATAAAAATGCATAAAATACTGTAATAGTCAATTAGACTTTATTTGACCTTTTAGGAAATTCAAATCAGTATTAATAGCAAAAGATAAAAATGCATAAAATACTGTAATAGTCAATTAGACTTTATTTGACCTTTTAGGAAATTCAAATCAGTATTAATAGCAAAAGATAAAAATGCATAAAATACTGTAATAGTCAATTAGACTTTATTTGACCTTTTAGGAAATTCAAATCAGTATTAATAGCAAAAGATAAAAATGCATAAAATACTGTAATAGTCAATTTGACTTTATTTGACCTTTTAGGAAATTCAAATCAGTATTAATAGCAAAAGATAAAAATGCATAAAATACTGTAATAGTCAATTTGACTTTATTTGACCTTTTAGGAAATTCAAATCAGTATTAATAGCGAAAGATAAAAATGCATAAAATACTGTAATAGTCAATTTGACTTTATTTGACCTTTTAGGAAATTCAAATCAGTATTAATAGCAAAAGATAAAAATGCATAAAATACTGTAATAGTCAATTAGACTTTATTTGACCTTTTAGGAAATTCAAATTAGTATTAATAGCAAAAGATAAAAATGCATAAAATACTGTAATAGTCAATTAGACTTTATTTGACCTTTTAGGAAATTCAAATCAGTATTAATAGCAAAAGATAAAAATGCATAAAATACTGTAATAGTCAATTTGACTTTATTTGACCTTTTAGGAAATTCAAATCAGTATTAATAGCAAAAGATAAAAATGCATAAAATACTGTAATAGTCAATTTGACTTTATTTGACCTTTTAGGAAATTCAAATCAGTATTAATAGCGAAAGATAAAAATGCATAAAATACTGTAATAGTCAATTTGACTTTATTTGACCTTTTAGGAAATTTAAATTAGTATTAATAGCAAAAGATAAAAATGCATAAAATACTGTAATAGTCAATTAGACTTTATTTGACCTTTTAGGAAATTCAAATTAGTATTAATAGCAAAAGATAAAAATGCATAAAATACTGTAATAGTCAATTAGACTTTATTTGACCTTTTAGGAAATTCAAATCAGTATTAATAGCAAAAGATAAAAATGCATAAAATACTGTAATAGTCAATTAGACTTTATTTGACCTTTTAGGAAATTCAAATCAGTATTAATAGCAAAAGATAAAAATGCATAAAATACTGTAATAGTCAATTAGACTTTATTTGACCTTTTAGGAAATTCAAATCAGTATTAATAGCAAAAGATAAAAATGCATAAAATACTGTAATAGTCAATTTGATTTTATTTGACCTTTTAGGAAATTCAATTTAGTATTAATAGCAAAAGATAAAAATGCATAAAATACTGTAATAGTCAATTAGACTTTATTTGACCTTTTAGGAAATTCAAATTAGTAATAACAGCGAAAGATAAAAATGCATAAAATACTGTAATAGTCAATTTGACTTTATTTGACCTTTTAGGAAATTCAAATTAGTATTAATAGCAAAAGATAAAAATGCATAAAATACTGTAATAGTCAATTAGACTTTATTTGACCTTTTAGGAAATTTAAATTAGTATTAATAGCAAAAGATAAAAATGCATAAAATACTGTAATAGTCAATTAGACTTTATTTGACCTTTTAGGAAATTCAAATTAGTAATAACAGCGAAAGATAAAAATGCATAAAATACTGTAATAGTCAATTTGACTTTATTTGACCTTTTAGGAAATTCAAATCAGTATTAATAGCAAAAGATAAAAATGCATAAAATACTGTAATAGTCAATTAGACTTTATTTGACCTTTTAGGAAATTCAAATTAGTAATAACAGCGAAAGATAAAAATGCATAAAATACTGTAATAGTCAATTTGACTTTATTTGACCTTTTAGGAAATTCAAATTAGTATTAATAGCGAAAGATAAAAATGCATAAAATACTGTAATAGTCAATTTGATTTTATTTGACCTTTTAGGAAATTCAATTTAGTATTAATAGCAAAAGATAAAAATGCATAAAATACTGTAATAGTCAATTAGACTTTATTTGACCTTTTAGGAAATTCAAATTAGTAATAACAGCGAAAGATAAAAATGCATAAAATACTGTAATAGTCAATTTGACTTTATTTGACCTTTTAGGAAATTCAAATTAGTATTAATAGCAAAAGATAAAAATGCATAAAATACTGTAATAGTCAATTAGACTTTATTTGACCTTTTAGGAAATTCAAATTAGTAATAACAGCGAAAGATAAAAATGCATAAAATACTGTAATAGTCAATTTGACTTTATTTGACCTTTTAGGAAATTCAAATTAGTATTAATAGCAAAAGATAAAAATGCATAAAATACTGTAATAGTCAATTAGACTTTATTTGACCTTTTAGGAAATTCAAATTAGTAATAACAGCGAAAGATAAAAATGCATAAAATACTGTAATAGTCAATTTGACTTTATTTGACCTTTTAGGAAATTCAAATTAGTATTAATAGCAAAAGATAAAAATGCATAAAATACTGTAATAGTCAATTAGACTTTATTTGACCTTTTAGGAAATTCAAATTAGTAATAACAGCGAAAGATAAAAATGCATAAAATACTGTAATAGTCAATTTGACTTTATTTGACCTTTTAGGAAATTCAAATTAGTATTAATAGCGAAAGATAAAAATGCATAAAATACTGTAATAGTCAATTTGACTTTATTTGACCTTTTAGGAAATTCAATTTAGTATTAATAGCAAAAGATAAAAATGCATAAAATACTGTAATAGTCAATTAGACTTTATTTGACCTTTTAGGAAATTCAAATTAGTAATAACAGCGAAAGATAAAAATGCATAAAATACTGTAATAGTCAATTTGACTTTATTTGACCTTTTAGGAAATTCAATTTAGTATTAATAGCAAAAGATAAAAATGCATAAAATACTGTAATAGTCAATTAGACTTTATTTGACCTTTTAGGAAATTCAAATTAGTAATAACAGCGAAAGATAAAAATGCATAAAATACTGTAATAGTCAATTTGACTTTATTTGACCTTTTAGGAAATTCAATTTAGTATTAATAGCAAAAGATAAAAATGCATAAAATACTGTAATAGTCAATTAGACTTTATTTGACCTTTTAGGAAATTCAAATTAGTAATAACAGCGAAAGATAAAAATGCATAAAATACTGTAATAGTCAATTTGACTTTATTTGACCTTTTAGGAAATTCAAATTAGTAATAACAGCGAAAGATAAAAATGCATAAAATACTGTAATAGTCAATTTGACTTTATTTGACCTTTTAGGAAATTCAAATCAGTATTAATAGCAAAAGATAAAAATGCATAAAATACTGTAATAGTCAATTAGACTTTATTTGACCTTTTAGGAAATTCAAATTAGTAATAACAGCGAAAGATAAAAATGCATAAAATACTGTAATAGTCAATTTGACTTTATTTGACCTTTTAGGAAATTCAAATTAGTATTAATAGCAAAAGATAAAAATGCATAAAATACTGTAATAGTCAATTTGACTTTATTTGACCTTTTAGGAAATTCAAATCAGTATTAATAGCAAAAGATAAAAATGCATAAAATACTGTAATAGTCAATTTGACTTTATTTGACCTTTTAGGAAATTCAAATTAGTAATAACAGCGAAAGATAAAAATGCATAAAATACTGTAATAGTCAATTTGACTTTATTTGACCTTTTAGGAAATTCAAATTAGTATTAATAGCAAAAGATAAAAATGCATAAAATACTGTAATAGTCAATTTGACTTTATTTGACCTTTTAGGAAATTCAAATTAGTATTAATAGCAAAAGATAAAAATGCATAAAATACTGTAATAGTCAATTTGACTTTATTTGACCTTTTAGGAAATTCAAATTAGTATTAATAGCAAAAGATAAAAATGCATAAAATACTGTAATAGTCAATTTGACTTTATTTGACCTTTTAGGAAATTCAAATTAGTATTAATAGCAAAAGATAAAAATGCATAAAATACTGTAATAGTCAATTTGACTTTATTTGACCTTTTAGGAAATTCAAATTAGTATTAATAGCAAAAGATAAAAATGCATAAAATACTGTAATAGTCAATTTGACTTTATTTGACCTTTTAGGAAATTCAAATTAGTAATAACAGCGAAAGATAAAAATGCATAAAATACTGTAATAGTCAATTTGACTTTATTTGACCTTTTAGGAAATTCAAATTAGTATTAATAGCAAAAGATAAAAATGCATAAAATACTGTAATAGTCAATTAGACTTTATTTGACCTTTTAGGAAATTCAAATCAGTATTAATAGCAAAAGATAAAAATGCATAAAATACTGTAATAGTCAATTTGACTTTATTTGACCTTTTAGGAAATTCAAATTAGTAATAACAGCGAAAGATAAAAATGCATAAAATACTGTAATAGTCAATTTGACTTTATTTGACCTTTTAGGAAATTCAAATTAGTATTAATAGCAAAAGATAAAAATGCATAAAATACTGTAATAGTCAATTTGACTTTATTTGACCTTTTAGGAAATTCAAATTAGTATTAATAGCGAAAGATAAAAATGCATAAAATACTGTAATAGTCAATTTGACTTTATTTGACCTTTTAGGAAATTCAAATTAGTATTAATAGCAAAAGATAAAAATGCATAAAATACTGTAATAGTCAATTTGACTTTATTTGACCTTTTAGGAAATTCAAATTAGTATTAATAGCAAAAGATAAAAATGCATAAAATACTGTAATAGTCAATTTGACTTTATTTGACCTTTTAGGAAATTCAAATTAGTATTAATAGCAAAAGATAAAAATGCATAAAATACTGTAATAGTCAATTTGACTTTATTTGACCTTTTAGGAAATTCAAATTAGTATTAATAGCAAAAGATAAAAATGCATAAAATACTGTAATAGTCAATTTGACTTTATTTGACCTTTTAGGAAATTCAAATTAGTATTAATAGCAAAAGATAAAAATGCATAAAATACTGTAATAGTCAATTTGACTTTATTTGACCTTTTAGGAAATTCAAATTAGTAATAACAGCGAAAGATAAAAATGCATAAAATACTGTAATAGTCAATTTGACTTTATTTGACCTTTTAGGAAATTCAAATTAGTATTAATAGCAAAAGATAAAAATGCATAAAATACTGTAATAGTCAATTAGACTTTATTTGACCTTTTAGGAAATTCAAATCAGTATTAATAGCAAAAGATAAAAATGCATAAAATACTGTAATAGTCAATTTGACTTTATTTGACCTTTTAGGAAATTCAAATTAGTAATAACAGCGAAAGATAAAAATGCATAAAATACTGTAATAGTCAATTTGACTTTATTTGACCTTTTAGGAAATTCAAATTAGTATTAATAGCAAAAGATAAAAATGCATAAAATACTGTAATAGTCAATTTGACTTTATTTGACCTTTTAGGAAATTCAAATCAGTATTAATAGCAAAAGATAAAAATGCATAAAATACTGTAATAGTCAATTTGACTTTATTTGACCTTTTAGGAAATTCAAATTAGTATTAATAGCAAAAGATAAAAATGCATAAAATACTGTAATAGTCAATTTGACATTATTTGACCTTTTAGGAAATTCAAATTAGTAATAACAGCGAAAGATAAAAATGCATAAAATACTGTAATAGTCAATTTGACTTTATTTGACCTTTTAGGAAATTCAAATTAGTATTAATAGCAAAAGATAAAAATGCATAAAATACTGTAATAGTCAATTTGACTTTATTTGACCTTTTAGGAAATTCAAATCAGTATTAATAGCAAAAGATAAAAATGCATAAAATACTGTAATAGTCAATTTGACTTTATTTGACCTTTTAGGAAATTCAAATTAGTATTAATAGCAAAAGATAAAAATGCATAAAATACTGTAATAGTCAATTAGACTTTATTTGACCTTTTAGGAAATTCAAATCAGTATTAATAGCAAAAGATAAAAATGCATAAAATACTGTAATAGTCAATTAGACTTTATTTGACCTTTTAGGAAATTCAAATCAGTATTAATAGCAAAAGATAAAAATGCATAAAATACTGTAATAGTCAATTTGACTTTATTTGACCTTTTAGGAAATTCAAATTAGTAATAACAGCGAAAGATAAAAATGCATAAAATACTGTAATAGTCAATTAGACTTTATTTGACCTTTTAGGAAATTCAAATCAGTATTAATAGCAAAAGATAAAAATGCATAAAATACTGTAATAGTCAATTAGACTTTATTTGACCTTTTAGGAAATTCAAATCAGTATTAATAGCAAAAGATAAAAATGCATAAAATACTGTAATAGTCAATTTGACTTTATTTGACCTTTTAGGAAATTCAAATTAGTAATAACAGCGAAAGATAAAAATGCATAAAATACTGTAATAGTCAATTTGACTTTATTTGACCTTTTAGGAAATTCAAATCAGTATTAATAGCAAAAGATAAAAATGCATAAAATACTGTAATAGTCAATTTGACTTTATTTGACCTTTTAGGAAATTCAAATCAGTAATAATAGCGAAAGATAAAAATGCATAAAATACTGTAATAGTCAATTTGACTTTATTTGACCTTTTAGGAAATTCAAATCAGTATTAATAGCAAAAGATAAAAATGCATAAAATACTGTAATAGTCAATTAGACTTTATTTGACCTTTTAGGAAATTCAAATTAGTATTAATAGCAAAAGATAAAAATGCATAAAATACTGTAATAGTCAATTTGACTTTATTTGACCTTTTAGGAAATTCAAATCAGTATTAATAGCGAAAGATAAAAATGCATAAAATACTGTAATAGTCAATTTGACTTTATTTGACCTTTTAGGAAATTCAAATTAGTAATAACAGCGAAAGATAAAAATGCATAAAATACTGTAATA
The DNA here is from genome assembly GCA_024447195.1 of Panagrolaimus sp. LJ2414. Lineage (NCBI taxonomy): Eukaryota > Metazoa > Nematoda > Chromadorea > Rhabditida > Panagrolaimidae > Panagrolaimus > Panagrolaimus sp. LJ2414. Next base: position 12,691,844 of record JAMRXY010000008.1, read on the forward strand.
GTCAATTTGACTTTATTTGACCTTTTAGGAAATTCAAATCAGTATTAATAGCAAAAGATAAAAATGCATAAAATACTGTAATAGTCAATTTGACTTTATTTGACCTTTTAGGAAATTCAAATCAGTATTAATAGCAAAAGATAAAAATGCATAAAATACTGTAATAGTCAATTAGACTTTATTTGACCTTTTAGGAAATTCAAATTAGTATTAATAGCAAAAGATAAAAATGCATAAAATACTGTAATAGTCAATTTGACTTTATTTGACCTTTTAGGAAATTCAAATCAGTATTAATAGCGAAAGATAAAAATGCATAAAATACTGTAATAGTCAATTTGACTTTATTTGACCTTTTAGGAAATTCAAATTAGTAATAACAGCGAAAGATAAAAATGCATAAAATACTGTAATAGTCAATTTGACTTTATTTGACCTTTTAGGAAATTCAAATCAGTATTAATAGCAAAAGATAAAAATGCATAAAATACTGTAATAGTCAATTTGACTTTATTTGACCTTTTAGGAAATTCAAATCAGTATTAATAGCGAAAGATAAAAATGCATAAAATACTGTAATAGTCAATTTGACTTTATTTGACCTTTTAGGAAATTCAAATCAGTATTAATAGCAAAAGATAAAAATGCATAAAATACTGTAATAGTCAATTAGACTTTATTTGACCTTTTAGGAAATTCAAATCAGTATTAATAGCAAAAGATAAAAATGCATAAAATACTGTAATAGTCAATTAGACTTTATTTGACCTTTTAGGAAATTCAAATTAGTATTAATAGCAAAAGATAAAAATGCATAAAATACTGTAATAGTCAATTTGACTTTATTTGACCTTTTAGGAAATTCAAATTAGTAATAACAGCGAAAGATAAAAATGCATAAAATACTGTAATAGTCAATTAGACTTTATTTGACCTTTTAGGAAATTCAAATCAGTATTAATAGCAAAAGATAAAAATGCATAAAATACTGTAATAGTCAATTAGACTTTATTTGACCTTTTAGGAAATTCAAATTAGTATTAATAGCAAAAGATAAAAATGCATAAAATACTGTAATAGTCAATTTGACTTTATTTGACCTTTTAGGAAATTCAAATTAGTAATAACAGCAAAAGATAAAAATGCATAAAATACTGTAATAGTCAATTTGACTTTATTTGACCTTTTAGGAAATTCAAATCAGTATTAATAGCAAAAGATAAAAATGCATAAAATACTGTAATAGTCAATTTGACTTTATTTGACCTTTTAGGAAATTCAAATTAGTAATAACAGCGAAAGATAAAAATGCATAAAATACTGTAATAGTCAATTTGACTTTATTTGACCTTTTAGGAAATTTAAATTAGTATTAATAGCAAAAGATAAAAATGCATAAAATACTGTAATAGTCAATTAGACTTTATTTGACCTTTTAGGAAATTCAAATTAGTATTAATAGCAAAAGATAAAAATGCATAAAATACTGTAATAGTCAATTTGACTTTATTTGACCTTTTAGGAAATTCAAATTAGTAATAACAGCGAAAGATAAAAATGCATAAAATACTGTAATAGTCAATTTGACTTTATTTGACCTTTTAGGAAATTTAAATTAGTATTAATAGCAAAAGATAAAAATGCATAAAATACTGTAATAGTCAATTAGACTTTATTTGACCTTTTAGGAAATTCAAATTAGTATTAATAGCAAAAGATAAAAATGCATAAAATACTGTAATAGTCAATTAGACTTTATTTGACCTTTTAGGAAATTCAAATCAGTATTAATAGCAAAAGATAAAAATGCATAAAATACTGTAATAGTCAATTAGACTTTATTTGACCTTTTAGGAAATTCAAATCAGTATTAATAGCAAAAGATAAAAATGCATAAAATACTGTAATAGTCAATTTGACTTTATTTGACCTTTTAGGAAATTCAAATTAGTATTAATAGCAAAAGATAAAAATGCATAAAATACTGTAATAGTCAATTAGACTTTATTTGACCTTTTAGGAAATTCAAATTAGTATTAATAGCAAAAGATAAAAATGCATAAAATACTGTAATAGTCAATTTGACTTTATTTGACCTTTTAGGAAATTCAAATTAGTAATAACAGCGAAAGATAAAAATGCATAAAATACTGTAATAGTCAATTTGACTTTATTTGACCTTTTAGGAAATTTAAATTAGTATTAATAGCAAAAGATAAAAATGCATAAAATACTGTAATAGTCAATTTGACTTTATTTGACCTTTTAGGAAATTCAAATTAGTATTAATAGCAAAAGATAAAAATGCATAAAATACTGTAATAGTCAATTTGACTTTATTTGACCTTTTAGGAAATTCAAATTAGTAATAACAGCGAAAGATAAAAATGCATAAAATACTGTAATAGTCAATTTGACTTTATTTGACCTTTTAGGAAATTTAAATTAGTATTAATAGCAAAAGATAAAAATGCATAAAATACTGTAATAGTCAATTAGACTTTATTTGACCTTTTAGGAAATTCAAATTAGTATTAATAGCAAAAGATAAAAATGCATAAAATACTGTAATAGTCAATTTGACTTTATTTGACCTTTTAGGAAATTCAAATCAGTATTAATAGCAAAAGATAAAAATGCATAAAATACTGTAATAGTCAATTAGACTTTATTTGACCTTTTAGGAAATTCAAATCAGTATTAATAGCAAAAGATAAAAATGCATAAAATACTGTAATAGTCAATTAGACTTTATTTGACCTTTTAGGAAATTCAAATCAGTATTAATAGCAAAAGATAAAAATGCATAAAATACTGTAATAGTCAATTAGACTTTATTTGACCTTTTAGGAAATTCAAATTAGTATTAATAGCAAAAGATAAAAATGCATAAAATACTGTAATAGTCAATTAGACTTTATTTGACCTTTTAGGAAATTCAAATTAGTATTAATAGCAAAAGATAAAAATGCATAAAATACTGTAATAGTCAATTAGACTTTATTTGACCTTTTAGGAAATTCAAATCAGTATTAATAGCAAAAGATAAAAATGCATAAAATACTGTAATAGTCAATTAGACTTTATTTGACCTTTTAGGAAATTCAAATTAGTATTAATAGCAAAAGATAAAAATGCATAAAATACTGTAATAGTCAATTAGACTTTATTTGACCTTTTAGGAAATTCAAATCAGTATTAATAGCAAAAGATAAAAATGCATAAAATACTGTAATAGTCAATTAGACTTTATTTGACCTTTTAGGAAATTCAAATTAGTATTAATAGCAAAAGATAAAAATGCATAAAATACTGTAATAGTCAATTAGACTTTATTTGACCTTTTAGGAAATTCAAATCAGTATTAATAGCAAAAGATAAAAATGCATAAAATACTGTAATAGTCAATTAGACTTTATTTGACCTTTTAGGAAATTCAAATTAGTATTAATAGCAAAAGATAAAAATGCATAAAATACTGTAATAGTCAATTAGACTTTATTTGACCTTTTAGGAAATTCAAATTAGTATTAATAGCAAAAGATAAAAATGCATAAAATACTGTAATAGTCAATTAGACTTTATTTGACCTTTTAGGAAATTCAAATCAGTATTAATAGCAAAAGATAAAAATGCATAAAATACTGTAATAGTCAATTAGACTTTATTTGACCTTTTAGGAAATTCAAATTAGTATTAATAGCAAAAGATAAAAATGCATAAAATACTGTAATAGTCAATTAGACTTTATTTGACCTTTTAGGAAATTCAAATCAGTATTAATAGCAAAAGATAAAAATGCATAAAATACTGTAATAGTCAATTAGACTTTATTTGACCTTTTAGGAAATTCAAATTAGTATTAATAGCAAAAGATAAAAATGCATAAAATACTGTAATAGTCAATTAGACTTTATTTGACCTTTTAGGAAATTCAAATTAGTATTAATAGCAAAAGATAAAAATGCATAAAATACTGTAATAGTCAATTAGACTTTATTTGACCTTTTAGGAAATTCAAATCAGTATTAATAGCAAAAGATAAAAATGCATAAAATACTGTAATAGTCAATTAGACTTTATTTGACCTTTTAGGAAATTCAAATCAGTATTAATAGCAAAAGATAAAAATGCATAAAATACTGTAATAGTCAATTTGACTTTATTTGACCTTTTAGGAAATTCAAATCAGTATTAATAGCAAAAGATAAAAATGCATAAAATACTGTAATAGTCAATTTGACTTTATTTGACCTTTTAGGAAATTCAAATTAGTATTAATAGCAAAAGATAAAAATGCATAAAATACTGTAATAGTCAATTTGACTTTATTTGACCTTTTAGGAAATTCAAATCAGTATTAATAGCAAAAGATAAAAATGCATAAAATACTGTAATAGTCAATTTGACTTTATTTGACCTTTTAGGAAATTCAAATTAGTAATAACAGCGAAAGATAAAAATGCATAAAATACTGTAATAGTCAATTTGACTTTATTTGACCTTTTAGGAAATTCAAATCAGTATTAATAGCAAAAGATAAAAATGCATAAAATACTGTAATAGTCAATTAGACTTTATTTGACCTTTTAGGAAATTCAAATTAGTATTAATAGCAAAAGATTAAAATGCATAAAATACTGTAATAGTCAATTTGACTTTATTTGACCTTTTAGGAAATTCAAATCAGTATTAATAGCAAAAGATAAAAATGCATAAAATACTGTAATAGTCAATTTGACTTTATTTGACCTTTTAGGAAATTCAAATCAGTATTAATAGCAAAAGATAAAAATGCATAAAATACTGTAATAGTCAATTTGACTTTATTTGACCTTTTAGGAAATTCAAATTAGTATTAATAGCAAAAGATAAAAATGCATAAAATACTGTAATAGTCAATTTGACTTTATTTGACCTTTTAGGAAATTCAAATTAGTATTAATAGCAAAAGATAAAAATGCATAAAATACTGTAATAGTCAATTAGACTTTATTTGACCTTTTAGGAAATTCAAATTAGTATTAATAGCAAAAGATAAAAATGCATAAAATACTGTAATAGTCAATTTGACTTAATTTGACCTTTTAGGAAATTCAAATTAGTAATAACAGCGAAAGATAAAAATGCATAAAATACTGTAATAGTCAATTTGACTTTATTTGACCTTTTAGGAAATTCAAATCAGTAATAATAGCGAAAGATAAAAATGCATAAAATACTGTAATAGTCAATTTGACTTTATTTGACCTTTTAGGAAATTCAAATCAGTATTAATAGCAAAAGATAAAAATGCATAAAATACTGTAATAGTCAATTAGACTTTATTTGACCTTTTAGGAAATTCGAATTAGTAATAACAGCGAAAGATAAAAATGCATAAAATACTGTAATAGTCAATTTGACTTTATTTGACCTTTTAGGAAATTCAAATCAGTATTAATAGCAAAAGATAAAAATGCATAAAATACTGTAATAGTCAATTAGACTTTATTTGACCTTTTAGGAAATTCAAATTAGTATTAATAGCAAAAGATAAAAATGCATAAAATACTGTAATAGTCAATTTGACTTTATTTGACCTTTTAGGAAATTCAAATTAGTATTAATAGCAAAAGATAAAAATGCATAAAATACTGTAATAGTCAATTTGACTTTATTTGACCTTTTAGGAAATTCAAATTAGTAATAACAGCGAAAGATAAAAATGCATAAAATACTGTAATAGTCAATTAGACTTTATTTGACCTTTTAGGAAATTCAAATTAGTATTAATAGCAAAAGATAAAAATGCATAAAATACTGTAATAGTCAATTTGACTTTATTTGACCTTTTAGGAAATTCAAATTAGTAATAACAGCGAAAGATAAAAATGCATAAAATACTGTAATAGTCAATTAGACTTTATTTGACCTTTTAGGAAATTCAAATCAGTAATAATAGCGAAAGATAAAAATGCATAAAATACTGTAATAGTCAATTTGACTTTATTTGACCTTTTAGGAAATTCAAATCAGTATTAATAGCAAAAGATAAAAATGCATAAAATACTGTAATAGTCAATTAGACTTTATTTGACCTTTTAGGAAATTCAAATTAGTAATAACAGCGAAAGATAAAAATGCATAAAATACTGTAATAGTCAATTAGACTTTATTTGACCTTTTAGGAAATTCAAATCAGTATTAATAGCAAAAGATAAAAATGCATAAAATACTGTAATAGTCAATTAGACTTTATTTGACCTTTTAGGAAATTCAAATCAGTATTAATAGCAAAAGATAAAAATGCATAAAATACTGTAATAGTCAATTAGACTTTATTTGACCTTTTAGGAAATTCAAATCAGTATTAATAGCAAAAGATAAAAATGCATAAAATACTGTAATAGTCAATTTGACTTTATTTGACCTTTTAGGAAATTCAAATTAGTAATAACAGCGAAAGATAAAAATGCATAAAATACTGTAATAGTCAATTTGACTTTATTTGACCTTTTAGGAAATTCAAATCAGTATTAATAGCAAAAGATAAAAATGCATAAAATACTGTAATAGTCAATTAGACTTTATTTGACCTTTTAGGAAATTCAAATTAGTATTAATAGCAAAAGATAAAAATGCATAAAATACTGTAATAGTCAATTTGACTTTATTTGACCTTTTAGGAAATTCAAATCAGTATTAATAGCAAAAGATAAAAATGCATAAAATACTGTAATAGTCAATTTGACTTTATTTGACCTTTTAGGAAATTCAAATCAGTATTAATAGCAAAAGATAAAAATGCATAAAATACTGTAATAGTCAATTTGACTTTATTTGACCTTTTAGGAAATTCAAATTAGTATTAATAGCAAAAGATAAAAATGCATAAAATACTGTAATAGTCAATTTGACTTTATTTGACCTTTTAGGAAATTCAAATTAGTATTAATAGCAAAAGATAAAAATGCATAAAATACTGTAATAGTCAATTAGACTTTATTTGACCTTTTAGGAAATTCAAATTAGTATTAATAGCAAAAGATAAAAATGCATAAAATACTGTAATAGTCAATTTGACTTAATTTGACCTTTTAGGAAATTCAAATTAGTAATAACAGCGAAAGATAAAAATGCATAAAATACTGTAATAGTCAATTTGACTTTATTTGACCTTTTAGGAAATTCAAATCAGTAATAATAGCGAAAGATAAAAATGCATAAAATACTGTAATAGTCAATTTGACTTTATTTGACCTTTTAGGAAATTCAAATCAGTATTAATAGCAAAAGATAAAAATGCATAAAATACTGTAATAGTCAATTAGACTTTATTTGACCTTTTAGGAAATTCAAATTAGTAATAACAGCGAAAGATAAAAATGCATAAAATACTGTAATAGTCAATTTGACTTTATTTGACCTTTTAGGAAATTCAAATCAGTATTAATAGCAAAAGATAAAAATGCATAAAATACTGTAATAGTCAATTAGACTTTATTTGACCTTTTAGGAAATTCAAATTAGTATTAATAGCAAAAGATAAAAATGCATAAAATACTGTAATAGTCAATTTGACTTTATTTGACCTTTTAGGAAATTCAAATTAGTATTAATAGCAAAAGATAAAAATGCATAAAATACTGTAATAGTCAATTTGACTTTATTTGACCTTTTAGGAAATTCAAATTAGTAATAACAGCGAAAGATAAAAATGCATAAAATACTGTAATAGTCAATTAGACTTTATTTGACCTTTTAGGAAATTCAAATTAGTATTAATAGCAAAAGATAAAAATGCATAAAATACTGTAATAGTCAATTTGACTTTATTTGACCTTTTAGGAAATTCAAATTAGTAATAACAGCGAAAGATAAAAATGCATAAAATACTGTAATAGTCAATTAGACTTTATTTGACCTTTTAGGAAATTCAAATCAGTAATAATAGCGAAAGATAAAAATGCATAAAATACTGTAATAGTCAATTTGACTTTATTTGACCTTTTAGGAAATTCAAATCAGTATTAATAGCAAAAGATAAAAATGCATAAAATACTGTAATAGTCAATTAGACTTTATTTGACCTTTTAGGAAATTCAAATTAGTAATAACAGCGAAAGATAAAAATGCATAAAATACTGTAATAGTCAATTTGACTTTATTTGACCTTTTAGGAAATTCAAATTAGTATTAATAGCAAAAGATAAAAATGCATAAAATACTGTAATAGTCAATTAGACTTTATTTGACCTTTTAGGAAATTCAAATTAGTATTAATAGCAAAAGATAAAAATGCATAAAATACTGTAATAGTCAATTTGACTTTATTTGACCTTTTAGGAAATTCAAATTAGTATTAATAGCAAAAGATAAAAATGCATAAAATACTGTAATAGTCAATTTGACTTTATTTGACCTTTTAGGAAATTCAAATTAGTAATAACAGCGAAAGATAAAAATCCATAAAATACTATAATAGTCAATTTGACTTTATTTGACCTTTTAGGAAATTCAAATCAGTATTAATAGCAAAAGATAAAAATGCATAAAATACTGTAATAGTCAATAAGACTTTATTTGACCTTTTAGGAAATTCAAATTAGTATTAATAGCAAAAGATAAAAATGCATAAAATACTGTAATAGTCAATTAGACTTTATTTGACCTTTTAGGAAATTCAAATTAGTAATAACAGCGAAAGATAAAAATGCATAAAATACTGTAATAGTCAATTTGACTTTATTTGACCTTTTAGGAAATTCAAATCAGTATTAATAGCAAAAGATAAAAATGCATAAAATACTGTAATAGTCAATTAGACTTTATTTGACCTTTTAGGAAATTCAAATTAGTATTAATAGCAAAAGATAAAAATGCATAAAATACTGTAATAGTCAATTTGACTTTATTTGACCTTTTAGGAAATTCAAATTAGTATTAATAGCAAAAGATAAAAATGCATAAAATACTGTAATAGTCAATTTGACTTTATTTGACCTTTTAGGAAATTCAAATTAGTAATAACAGCGAAAGATAAAAATGCATAAAATACTGTAATAGTCAATTAGACTTTATTTGACCTTTTAGGAAATTCAAATTAGTATTAATAGCAAAAGATAAAAATGCATAAAATACTGTAATAGTCAATTTGACTTTATTTGACCTTTTAGGAAATTCAAATTAGTAATAACAGCGAAAGATAAAAATGCATAAAATACTGTAATAGTCAATTAGACTTTATTTGACCTTTTAGGAAATTCAAATCAGTAATAATAGCGAAAGATAAAAATGCATAAAATACTGTAATAGTCAATTTGACTTTATTTGACCTTTTAGGAAATTCAAATCAGTATTAATAGCAAAAGATAAAAATGCATAAAATACTGTAATAGTCAATTAGACTTTATTTGACCTTTTAGGAAATTCAAATTAGTAATAACAGCGAAAGATAAAAATGCATAAAATACTGTAATAGTCAATTTGACTTTATTTGACCTTTTAGGAAATTCAAATTAGTATTAATAGCAAAAGATAAAAATGCATAAAATACTGTAATAGTCAATTAGACTTTATTTGACCTTTTAGGAAATTCAAATTAGTAATAACAGCGAAAGATAAAAATGCATAAAATACTGTAATAGTCAATTTGACTTTATTTGACCTTTTAGGAAATTCAAATCAGTATTAATAGCATAAGATAAAAATGCATAAAATACTGTAATAGTCAATTAGACTTTATTTGACCTTTTAGGAAATTCAAATTAGTATTAATAGCAAAAGATAAAAATGCATAAAATACTGTAATAGTCAATTAGACTTTATTTGACCTTTTAGGAAATTCAAATTAGTATTAATAGCAAAAGATAAAAATGCATAAAATACTGTAATAGTCAATTTGACTTTATTTGACCTTTTAGGAAATTCAAATTAGTATTAATAGCAAAAGATAAAAATGCATAAAATACTGTAATAGTCAATTTGACTTTATTTGACCTTTTAGGAAATTCAAATTAGTAATAACAGCGAAAGATAAAAATCCATAAAATACTATAATAGTCAATTTGACTTTATTTGACCTTTTAGGAAATTCAAATCAGTATTAATAGCAAAAGATAAAAATGCATAAAATACTGTAATAGTCAATAAGACTTTATTTGACCTTTTAGGAAATTCAAATTAGTATTAATAGCAAAAGATAAAAATGCATAAAATACTGTAATAGTCAATTAGACTTTATTTGACCTTTTAGGAAATTCAAATTAGTAATAACAGCGAAAGATAAAAATGCATAAAATACTGTAATAGTCAATTTGACTTTATTTGACCTTTTAGGAAATTCAAATCAGTAATAATAGCAAAAGATAAAAATCCATAAAATACTATAATAGTCAATTTGACTTTATTTGACCTTTTAGGAAATTCAAATCAGTATTAATAGCAAAAGATAAAAATGCATAAAATACTGTAATAGTCAATTAGACTTTATTTGACCTTTTAGGAAATTCAAATTAGTATTAATAGCAAAAGATAAAAATGCATAAAATACTGTAATAGTCAATTTGACTTTATTTGACCTTTTAGGAAATTCAAATTAGTAATAACAGCGAAAGATAAAAATGCATAAAATACTGTAATAGTCAATTTGACTTTATTTGACCTTTTAGGAAATTCAAATCAGTATTAATAGCAAAAGATAAAAATGCATAAAATACTGTAATAGTCAATTAGACTTTATTTGACCTTTTAGGAAATTCAAATCAGTATTAATAGCAAAAGATAAAAATGCATAAAATACTGTAATAGTCAATTTGACTTTATTTGACCTTTTAGGAAATTCAAATTAGTATTAATAGCAAAAGATAAAAATGCATAAAATACTGTAATAGTCAATTAGACTTTATTTGACCTTTTAGGAAATTCAAATCAGTATTAATAGCAAAAGATAAAAATGCATAAAATACTGTAATAGTCAATTAGACTTTATTTGACCTTTTAGGAAATTCAAATTAGTATTAATAGCAAAAGATAAAAATGCATAAAATACTGTAATAGTCAATTAGACTTTATTTGACCTTTTAGGAAATTCAAATTAGTAATAACAGCGAAAGATAAAAATGCATAAAATACTGTAATAGTCAATTTGACTTTATTTGACCTTTTAGGAAATTCAAATCAGTTATAATAGCAAAAGATAAAAATCCATAAAATACTATAATAGTCAATTTGACTTTATTTGACCTTTTAGGAAATTCAAATCAGTATTAATAGCAAAAGATAAAAATGCATAAAATACTGTAATAGTCAATTTGACTTTATTTGACCTTTTAGGAAATTCAAATTAGTATTAATAGCAAAAGATAAAAATGCATAAAATACTGTAATAGTCAATTAGACTTTATTTGACCTTTTAGGAAATTCAAATTAGTAATAACAGCGAAAGATAAAAATGCATAAAATACTGTAATAGTCAATTTGACTTTATTTGACCTTTTAGGAAATTCAAATCAGTAATAATAGCAAAAGATAAAAATCCATAAAATACTATAATAGTCAATTTGACTTTATTTGACCTTTTAGGAAATTCAAATCAGTATTAATAGCAAAAGATAAAAATGCATAAAATACTGTAATAGTCAATTTGACTTTATTTGACCTTTTAGGAAATTCAAATTAGTATTAATAGCAAAAGATAAAAATGCATAAAATACTGTAATAGTCAATTTGACTTTATTTGACCTTTTAGGAAATTCAAATTAGTATTAATAGCAAAAGATAAAAATGCATAAAATACTGTAATAGTCAATTAGACTTTATTTGACCTTTTAGGAAATTCAAATTAGTAATAACAGCGAAAGATAAAAATGCATAAAATACTGTAATAGTCAATTTGACTTTATTTGACCTTTTAGGAAATTCAAATCAGTAATAATAGCAAAAGATAAAAATCCATAAAATACTATAATAGTCAATTTGACTTTATTTGACCTTTTAGGAAATTCAAATCAGTATTAATAGCAAAAGATAAAAATGCATAAAATACTGTAATAGTCAATAAGACTTTATTTGACCTTTTAGGAAATTCAAATCAGTATTAATAGCAAAAGATAAAAATGCATAAAATACTGTAATAGTCAATTTGACTTTATTTGACCTTTTAGGAAATTCAAATTAGTAATAACAGCGAAAGATAAAAATGCATAAAATACTGTAATAGTCAATTTGACTTTATTTGACCTTTTAGGAAATTCAAATCAGTAATAATAGCGAAAGATAAAAATGCATAAAATACTGTAATAGTCAATTTGACTTTATTTGACCTTTTAGGAAATTCAAATCAGTATTAATAGCAAAAGATAAAAATGCATAAAATACTGTAGTAGTCAATTTGACTTTATTTGACCTTTTAGGAAATTCAAATTAGTAATAACAGCGAAAGATAAAAATGCATAAAATACTGTTATAGTCAATTTGACTTTATTTGACCTTTTAGGAAATTCAAATCAGTAATAATAGCGAAAGATAAAAATGCATAAAATACTGTAATAGTCAATGTGACTTTATTTGACCTTTTAGGAAATTCAAATTAGTAATAACAGCGAAAGATAAAAATGCATAAAATACTGTAATAGTCTTCCTAAAAGGTCAAATACAGTCAAATTGACTATTACAATATTTTATGGATTCTTGTCTTTTGCTATTATTACTGATTTGAATTTCCTAAAAGGTGAAATACAGTCAAATTGAATATTACAGTATTTTATGGATTCTTGTCTTTTGCTATTAATACTGATTTGAATTTCCTAAAAGGTGAAATACAGTCAAATTGAATATTACAGTATTTTATGGATTCTTGTCTTTTGCTATTAATACTGATTTGAATTTCCTAAAAGGTGAAATACAGTCAAATTGACTATTACAGTATTTTATGGATTTTTATCTTTTGTTATTTTTACTGATTTGAATTTCCTAAAAGGTTAAATAAAGTAAAATTGTCTTTAACAGTATTTTATGGATTTTTATCTTTCGCTATTATTACTGATTTGAATTTCGTAAAAGGTCAAATACAGTCAAATTGACTATTATAGTATTTTATGGATTCTTGTCTTTTGCTATTAATACTGATTTGAATTTCGTAAAAGGTGAAATACAGTCAAATTGACTATTATAGTATTTTATGGATTTTTATCTTTCGCTATTATTACTGATTTGAATTTCCTAAAAGGTCAAATACAGTCAAATTGACTATTATAGTATTTTATGGATTTTTATCTTTTGCTATTAATACTGATTTGAATTTCCTAAAAGGTGAAATACAGTCAAATTGACTATTATAGTATTTTATGGATTTTTATCTTTTGCTATTAATACTGATTTGAATTTCCTAAAAGGTGAAATACAGTCAAATTGACTATTATAGTATTTTATGGATTTTTATCTTTCGCTATTATTACTGATTTGAATTTCCTAAAAGGTGAAATACAGTCAAATTGACTATTATAGTATTTTATGGATTTTTATCTTTTGCTATTATTACTGATTTGAATTTCCTAAAAGGTGAAATACAGTCAAATTGACTATTATAGTATTTTATGGATTTTTATCTTTTGCTATTATTACTGATTTGAATTTCCTAAAAGGTGAAATACAGTCAAATTGACTATTATAGTATTTTATGGATTTTTATCTTTTGCTATTAATACTGATTTGAATTTCCTAAAAGGTGAAATACAGTCAAATTGACTATTATAGTATTTTATGGATTTTTATCTTTTGCTATTAATACTGATTTGAATTTCCTAAAAGGTCAAATACAGTGAAATTGACTATTATAGTATTTTATGGATTTTTATCTTTTGCTATTAATACTGATTTGAATTTCCTAAAAGGTCAAATACAGTCAAATTGACTATTATAGTATTTTATGGATTTTTATCTTTTGCTATTATTACTAATTTGAATTTCCTAAAAGGTCAAATACAGTCAAATTGACTATTATAGTATTTTATGGATTCTTGTCTTTTGCTATTATTACTGATTTGAATTTCCTAAAAGGTCAAATACAGTCAAATTGACTATTATAGTATTTTATGGATTTTTATCTTTCGCTATTATTACTGATTTGAATTTCCTAACAGGTGAAATACAGTCAAATTGACTATTATAGTATTTTATGGATTTTTATCTTTTGCTATTAATACTGATTTGAATTTCCTAAAAGGTGAAATACAGTCAAATTGACTATTATAGTATTTTATGGATTCTAGTCTTTTGCTATTATTACTGATTTGAATTTCCTAAAAGGTCAAATACAGTTAAATTGACTATTATAGTATTTTGTGGATTCTTGTCTTTTGCTATTAATACTGATTTGAATTTCCTAAAAGGTGAAATACAGTCAAATTGACTATTACAGTATTTTATGGATTCTTGTCTTTTGCAATAAATACTGATTTGAATTTCCTAAAAGGTGAAATACAGTCAAATTGACTATTATAGTATTTTATGGATTTTTATCTTTTGCTATTATTACTAATTTGAATTTCCTAAAAGGTGAAATACAGTCAAATTGACTATTATAGTATTTTATGGATTTTTATCTTTTGCTATTAATACTGATTTGAATTTCCTAAAAGGTGAAATAAAGTCAAATTGACTATTACAGTATTTTATGGATTTTTATCTTTTGCTATTAATACTGATTTGAATTTCCTAAAAGGTGAAATACAGTCAAATTGACTATTATAGTATTTTATGGATTTTTATCTTTTGCTATTATTACTAATTTGAATTTCCTAAAAGGTGAAATACAGTCAAATTGACTATTATAGTATTTTATGGATTTTTATCTTTTGCTATTATTACTAATTTGAATTTCCTAAAAGGTGAAATACAGTCAAATTGACTATTATAGTATTTTATGGATTTTTATCTTTTGCTATTAATACTGATTTGAATTTCCTAAAAGGTGAAATACAGTCAAATTGACTATTATAGTATTTTATGGATTTTTATTTTTCGCTATTATTACTGATTTGAATTTCCTAAAAGGTCAAATACAGTCAAATTGACTATTATAGTATTTTATGGATTTTTATCTTTCGCTATTATTACTGATTTGAATTTCCTAAAAGGTGAAATACAGTCAAATTGACTATTACAGTATTTTATGGATTCTTGTCTTTTGCAATAAATACTGATTTGAATTTCCTAAAAGGTGAAATACAGTCAAATTGACTATTATAGTATTTTGTGGATTCTTGTCTTTTGCTATTAATACTGATTTGAATTTCCTAAAAGGTGAAATACAGTCAAATTGACTATTACAGTATTTTATGGATTCTTGTCTTTTGCAATAAATACTGATTTGAATTTCCTAAAAGGTGAAATACAGTCAAATTGACTATTATAGTATTTTATGGATTTTTATCTTTTGCTATTATTACTAATTTGAATTTCCTAAAAGGTGAAATACAGTCAAATTGACTATTATAGTATTTTATGGATTTTTATCTTTTGCTATTAATACTGATTTGAATTTCCTAAAAGGTGAAATAAAGTCAAATTGACTATTACAGTATTTTATGGATTTTTATCTTTTGCTATTAATACTGATTTGAATTTCCTAAAAGGTGAAATACAGTCAAATTGACTATTATAGTATTTTATGGATTTTTATCTTTTGCTATTATTACTAATTTGAATTTCCTAAAAGGTGAAATACAGTCAAATTGACTATTATAGTATTTTATGGATTTTTATCTTTTGCTATTATTACTAATTTGAATTTCCTAAAAGGTGAAATACAGTCAAATTGACTATTATAGTATTTTATGGATTTTTATCTTTTGCTATTAATACTGATTTGAATTTCCTAAAAGGTGAAATACAGTCAAATTGACTATTATAGTATTTTATGGATTTTTATTTTTCGCTATTATTACTGATTTGAATTTCCTAAAAGGTCAAATACAGTCAAATTGACTATTATAGTATTTTATGGATTTTTATCTTTCGCTATTATTACTGATTTGAATTTCCTAAAAGGTGAAATACAGTCAAATTGACTATTACAGTATTTTATGGATTCTTGTCTTTTGCAATAAATACTGATTTGAATTTCCTAAAAGGTGAAATACAGTCAAATTGACTATTATAGTATTTTGTGGATTCTTGTCTTTTGCTATTAATACTGATTTGAATTTCCTAAAAGGTGAAATACAGTCAAATTGACTATTACAGTATTTTATGGATTCTTGTCTTTTGCAATAAATACTGATTTGAATTTCCTAAAAGGTGAAATACAGTCAAATTGACTATTATAGTATTTTATGGATTTTTATTTTTCGCTATTATTACTGATTTGAATTTCCTAAAAGGTCAAATACAGTCAAATTGACTATTATAGTATTTTATGGATTTTTATCTTTCGCTATTATTACTGATTTGAATTTCCTAAAAGGTGAAATACAGTCAAATTGACTATTACAGTATTTTATGCATTTTTATCTTTCGCTATTATTACTGATTTGAATTTCCTAAAAGGTGAAATACAGTCAAATTGACTATTATAGTATTTTATGGATTCTTGTCTTTTGCTATAAATACTGATTTGAATTTCCTAAAAGGTGAAATACAGTCAAATTGACTATTATAGTATTTTATGGATTCTTGTCTTTTGCTATTATTACTGATTTGAATTTCCTAAAAGGTCAAATACAGTTAAATTGACTATTATAGTATTTTATGGATTTTTATCTTTTGCTATTATTACTAATTTGAATTTCCTAAAAGGTGAAATACAGTCAAATTGACTATTATAGTATTTTATGGATTTTTATCTTTTGCTATTAATACTGATTTGAATTTCCTAAAAGGTGAAATACAGTCAAATTGACTATTATAGTATTTTATGGATTCTAGTCTTTTGCTATTATTACTGATTTGAATTTCCTAAAAGGTCAAATACAGTTAAATTGACTATTATAGTATTTTATGGATTTTTATCTTTTGCTATTATTACTAATTTGAATTTCCTAAAAGGTCAAATACAGTCAAATTGACTATTACAGTATTTTATGGATTCTTGTCTTTTGCTATAAATACTGATTTGAATTTCCTAAAAGGTCAAATACAGTCAAATTGACTATTATAGTATTTTATGGATTCTTGTCTTTTGCTATAAATACTGATTTGAATTTCCTAAAAGGTCAAATACAGTCAAATTGACTATTATAGTATTTTGTGGATTCTTGTCTTTTGCTATTAATACTGATTTGAATTTCCTAAAAGGTGAAATACAGTCAAATTGACTATTACAGTATTTTATGGATTCTTGTCTTTTGCTATAAATACTGATTTGAATTTCCTAAAAGGTCAAATACAGTCAAATTGACTATTATAGTATTTTATGGATTTTTATTTTTCGCTATTATTACTGATTTGAATTTCCTAAAAGGTCAAATACAGTCAAATTGACTATTATAGTATTTTATGGATTTTTATCTTTCGCTATTATTACTGATTTGAATTTCCTAAAAGGTGAAATACAGTCAAATTGACTATTACAGTATTTTATGCATTTTTATCTTTCGCTATTATTACTGATTTGAATTTCCTAAAAGGTGAAATACAGTCAAATTGACTATTATAGTATTTTATGGATTCTTGTCTTTTGCTATAAATACTGATTTGAATTTCCTAAAAGGTGAAATACAGTCAAATTGACTATTATAGTATTTTATGGATTTTTATCTTTCGCTATTATTACTGATTTGAATTTCCTAAAAGGTCAAATACAGTCAAATTGACTATTATAGTATTTTATGGATTTTTATCTTTCGCTATTATTACTGATTTGAATTTCCTAAAAGGTCAAATACAGTCAAATTGACTATTATAGTATTTTATGGATTCTAGTCTTTTGCTATTATTACTGATTTGAATTTCCTAAAAGGTCAAATACAGTTAAATTGACTATTATAGTATTTTATGGATTTTTATCTTTTGCTATTATTACTAATTTGAATTTCCTAAAAGGTCAAATACAGTCAAATTGACTATTATAGTATTTTATGGATTTTTATCTTTTGCTATTATTACTGATTTGAATTTCCTAAAAGGTCAAATACAGTCAAATTGACTATTACAGTATTTTATGGATTTTTATCTTTTGCTATTAATACTGATTTGAATTTCCTAAAAGGTGAAATACAGTCAAATTGACTATTATAGTATTTTATGGATTTTTATCTTTTGCTATTATTACTAATTTGAATTTCCTAAAAGGTGAAATACAGTCAAATTGACTATTATAGTATTTTATGGATTTTTATCTTTTGCTATTATTACTAATTTGAATTTCCTAAAAGGTGAAATACAGTCAAATTGACTATTATAGTATTTTATGGATTTTTATCTTTTGCTATTAATACTGATTTGAATTTCCTAAAAGGTGAAATACAGTCAAATTGACTATTATAGTATTTTATGGATTTTTATTTTTCGCTATTATTACTGATTTGAATTTCCTAAAAGGTCAAATACAGTCAAATTGACTATTATAGTATTTTATGGATTTTTATCTTTCGCTATTATTACTGATTTGAATTTCCTAAAAGGTGAAATACAGTCAAATTGACTATTACAGTATTTTATGGATTCTTGTCTTTTGCAATAAATACTGATTTGAATTTCCTAAAAGGTGAAATACAGTCAAATTGACTATTATAGTATTTTGTGGATTCTTGTCTTTTGCTATTAATACTGATTTGAATTTCCTAAAAGGTGAAATACAGTCAAATTGACTATTACAGTATTTTATGGATTCTTGTCTTTTGCAATAAATACTGATTTGAATTTCCTAAAAGGTGAAATACAGTCAAATTGACTATTATAGTATTTTATGGATTTTTATCTTTTGCTATTATTACTAATTTGAATTTCCTAAAAGGTGAAATACAGTCAAATTGACTATTATAGTATTTTATGGATTTTTATCTTTTGCTATTAATACTGATTTGAATTTCCTAAAAGGTGAAATAAAGTCAAATTGACTATTACAGTATTTTATGGATTTTTATCTTTTGCTATTAATACTGATTTGAATTTCCTAAAAGGTGAAATACAGTCAAATTGACTATTATAGTATTTTATGGATTTTTATCTTTTGCTATTATTACTAATTTGAATTTCCTAAAAGGTGAAATACAGTCAAATTGACTATTATAGTATTTTATGGATTTTTATCTTTTGCTATTATTACTAATTTGAATTTCCTAAAAGGTGAAATACAGTCAAATTGACTATTATAGTATTTTATGGATTTTTATCTTTTGCTATTAATACTGATTTGAATTTCCTAAAAGGTGAAATACAGTCAAATTGACTATTATAGTATTTTATGGATTTTTATTTTTCGCTATTATTACTGATTTGAATTTCCTAAAAGGTCAAATACAGTCAAATTGACTATTATAGTATTTTATGGATTTTTATCTTTCGCTATTATTACTGATTTGAATTTCCTAAAAGGTGAAATACAGTCAAATTGACTATTACAGTATTTTATGGATTCTTGTCTTTTGCAATAAATACTGATTTGAATTTCCTAAAAGGTGAAATACAGTCAAATTGACTATTATAGTATTTTGTGGATTCTTGTCTTTTGCTATTAATACTGATTTGAATTTCCTAAAAGGTGAAATACAGTCAAATTGACTATTACAGTATTTTATGGATTCTTGTCTTTTGCAATAAATACTGATTTGAATTTCCTAAAAGGTGAAATACAGTCAAATTGACTATTATAGTATTTTATGGATTTTTATTTTTCGCTATTATTACTGATTTGAATTTCCTAAAAGGTCAAATACAGTCAAATTGACTATTATAGTATTTTATGGATTTTTATCTTTCGCTATTATTACTGATTTGAATTTCCTAAAAGGTGAAATACAGTCAAATTGACTATTACAGTATTTTATGCATTTTTATCTTTCGCTATTATTACTGATTTGAATTTCCTAAAAGGTGAAATACAGTCAAATTGACTATTATAGTATTTTATGGATTCTTGTCTTTTGCTATAAATACTGATTTGAATTTCCTAAAAGGTGAAATACAGTCAAATTGACTATTATAGTATTTTATGGATTCTTGTCTTTTGCTATTATTACTGATTTGAATTTCCTAAAAGGTCAAATACAGTTAAATTGACTATTATAGTATTTTATGGATTTTTATCTTTTGCTATTATTACTAATTTGAATTTCCTAAAAGGTGAAATACAGTCAAATTGACTATTATAGTATTTTATGGATTTTTATCTTTTGCTATTAATACTGATTTGAATTTCCTAAAAGGTGAAATACAGTCAAATTGACTATTATAGTATTTTATGGATTCTAGTCTTTTGCTATTATTACTGATTTGAATTTCCTAAAAGGTCAAATACAGTTAAATTGACTATTATAGTATTTTATGGATTTTTATCTTTTGCTATTATTACTAATTTGAATTTCCTAAAAGGTCAAATACAGTCAAATTGACTATTACAGTATTTTATGGATTCTTGTCTTTTGCTATAAATACTGATTTGAATTTCCTAAAAGGTCAAATACAGTCAAATTGACTATTATAGTATTTTATGGATTCTTGTCTTTTGCTATAAATACTGATTTGAATTTCCTAAAAGGTCAAATACAGTCAAATTGACTATTATAGTATTTTGTGGATTCTTGTCTTTTGCTATTAATACTGATTTGAATTTCCTAAAAGGTGAAATACAGTCAAATTGACTATTACAGTATTTTATGGATTCTTGTCTTTTGCTATAAATACTGATTTGAATTTCCTAAAAGGTCAAATACAGTCAAATTGACTATTATAGTATTTTATGGATTTTTATTTTTCGCTATTATTACTGATTTGAATTTCCTAAAAGGTCAAATACAGTCAAATTGACTATTATAGTATTTTATGGATTTTTATCTTTCGCTATTATTACTGATTTGAATTTCCTAAAAGGTGAAATACAGTCAAATTGACTATTACAGTATTTTATGCATTTTTATCTTTCGCTATTATTACTGATTTGAATTTCCTAAAAGGTGAAATACAGTCAAATTGACTATTATAGTATTTTATGGATTCTTGTCTTTTGCTATAAATACTGATTTGAATTTCCTAAAAGGTGAAATACAGTCAAATTGACTATTATAGTATTTTATGGATTTTTATCTTTCGCTATTATTACTGATTTGAATTTCCTAAAAGGTCAAATACAGTCAAATTGACTATTATAGTATTTTATGGATTTTTATCTTTCGCTATTATTACTGATTTGAATTTCCTAAAAGGTCAAATACAGTCAAATTGACTATTATAGTATTTTATGGATTCTAGTCTTTTGCTATTATTACTGATTTGAATTTCCTAAAAGGTCAAATACAGTTAAATTGACTATTATAGTATTTTATGGATTTTTATCTTTTGCTATTATTACTAATTTGAATTTCCTAAAAGGTCAAATACAGTCAAATTGACTATTATAGTATTTTATGGATTTTTATCTTTTGCTATTATTACTGATTTGAATTTCCTAAAAGGTCAAATACAGTCAAATTGACTATTATAGTATTTTATGGATTTTTATCTTTTGCTATTAATACTGATTTGAATTTCCTAAAAGGTGAAATACAGTCAAATTGACTATTACAGTATTTTATGGATTCTTGTCTTTTGCTATTAATACTGATTTGAATTTCCTAAAAGGTGAAATACAGTCAAATTGAATATTACAGTATTTTATGGATTCTTGTCTTTTGCTATTAATAGTCAATTTGACTGTATTTGACCTTTTAGGAAATTCAAATCAGTAATAATAGCGAATGATAAAAATGCATAAAATACTGTAATAGTCAATTTGACTGTATTTCACCTTTTAGGAAATTCAAATCAGTAATAATAGCGAAAGATAAAAATCCATAAAATACTATAATAGTCAATTTGACTGTATTTGACCTTTTAGGAAATTCAAATCAGTAATAATAGCGAATGATAAAAATGCATAAAATACTGTAATAGTCAATTTGACTGTATTTCACCTTTTAGGAAATTCAAATCAGTAATAATAGCGAAAGATAAAAATCCATAAAATACTATAATAGTCAATTTGACTGTATTTGACCTTTTAGGAAATTCAAATCAGTAATAATAGCAAAAGATAAAAATCCATAAAATACTATAATAGTCAATTTCACTGTATTTGACCTTTTAGGAAATTCAAATCAGTAATAATAGCAAAAGATAAAAATCCATAAAATACTATAATAGTCAATTTGACTGTATTTGACCTTTTAGGAAATTCAAATCAGTAATAATAGCGAATGATAAAAATGCATAAAATACTGTAATAGTCAATTTGACTGTATTTCACCTTTTAGGAAATTCAAATCAGTAATAATAGCGAATGATAAAAATCCATAAAATACTATAATAGTCAATTTGACTGTATTTGACCTTTTAGAAAATTCAAATCAGTAATAATAGCGAATGATAAAAATGCATAAAATACTGTAATAGTCAATTTGACTGTATTTCACCTTTTAGGAAATTCAAATCAGTAATAATAGCGAATGATAAAAATCCATAAAATACTATAATAGTCAATTTGACTGTATTTCACCTTTTAGGAAATTCAAATCAGTATTAATAGCAAAAGATAAAAATCCATAAAATACTATAATAGTCAATTTGACTGTATTTCACCTTTTAGGAAATTCAAATCAGTAATAATAGCGAAAGATAAAAATCCATAAAATACTATAATAATCAATTTGACTGTATTTGACCTTTTAGGAAATTCAAATCAGTAATAATAGCAAAAGATAAAAATCCATAAAATACTATAATAGTCAATTTCACTGTATTTGACCTTTTAGGAAATTCAAATCAGTATTAATAGCAAAAGATAAAAATCCATAAAATACTATAATAGTCAATTTGAATGTATTTGACCTTTTAGGAAATTCAAATCAGTAATAATAGCGAAAGATAAAAATCCATAAAATACTATAATAGTCAATTTGACTGTATTTGACCTTTTAGGAAATTCAAATCAGTAATAATAGCAAAAGATAAAAATCCATAAAATACTATAATAGTCAATTTGACTGTATTTGACCTTTTAGGAAATTCAAATCAGTATTAATAGCAAAAGATAAAAATCCATAAAATACTATAATAGTCAATTTCACTGTATTTGACCTTTTAGGAAATTCAAATCAGTAATAATAGCGAAAGATAAAAATCCATAAAATACTATAATAGTCAATTTGACTGTATTTGACCTTTTAGGAAATTCAAATCAGTAATAATAGCAAAAGATAAAAATCCATAAAATACTATAATAGTCAATTTGACTGTATTTGACCTTTTAGGAAATTCAAATCAGTAATAATAAAAGAGGCAATGTAACGTTGTGCGTCCATTTTTATTTTAAAAGCAGCACACTTTTTGGCAAAGTGTCGCAAGCGTCAAACATCATTTTTGATGACAAAAATTTTTTGCTGCTGATTTTTTTGTGGTTAAAAAAGTTAA
The DNA here is from genome assembly GCA_024447195.1 of Panagrolaimus sp. LJ2414. NCBI lineage: Eukaryota > Metazoa > Nematoda > Chromadorea > Rhabditida > Panagrolaimidae > Panagrolaimus > Panagrolaimus sp. LJ2414. The sequence continues at coordinate 12,715,430 of JAMRXY010000008.1, forward strand.
GCAAACTTATTTGTGTTATTCTTTTTTAATTTTTATTTATTTGCTTAAACCTTTTTTGAAGTTAAAGGATTGTCCAGAAATCACGTGACCATGAGGGGGGAGGGAGGGGGTAAGCCAAAATGTCACCCGGCTTTGATGTTGTCGGGAAAAAGCTTTCATCTTTGGTCACAGGGGAGGGAGGGGGTTTAAAAATCACGATTTTTTGGTCACGTGATTTCTGGACAATCCCTAACTACTGTCATTAGGTCAAGGTATAAAGGTTCATACTGCCGTTATTTATACCGAAGGAGACATTTAAATTGGACAAAACTTTTTTGTCACTATGAAAACAATTTAATTTTAATTTTGTTTAAAAGTTCAATTTTTCAACATTCATAGGGCAGCAAAAATGATGCCAAATAAAGAGACATCAAGAAGAAACACGCACAAAATCAAAGATCTAATTTTGATGATGAGCAAATTATAGTTGAAACAGAAAAAAATTAAAAAAACAGTTACAAAGAAATGGAGTAACAAAACTCTGTGCAGTTGGATTTAAGATTGACGATAAAGTTCATTGGCTTTTTCTAAAAGTTCATTTTTTTCTCTACGTGCAAGGCCGTTTGACATCCTGATCTTAAAAAGGCTAATTCAAGTCAAAACATCTTTTATCATAAACGATTTATGTTTCTTTTGTTACTTTTTGCGCCGATGAAAAAGATCACAAGAATCATGTACATGAATCTAAGGTGGCCGCCCCGGAGGGGCGGGGCACCTCTAGTCAGTAATAATAGCAAAAGATAAAAATCCATAAAATACTATAATAGTCAATTTGACTGTATTTGACCTTTTAGGAAATTCAAATCAGTAATAATAGCAAAAGATAAAAATCCATAAAATACTATAATAGTCAATTTCACTGTATTTGACCTTTTAGGAAATTCAAATCAGTATTAATAGCAAAAGATAAAAATCCATAAAATACTATAATAGTCAATTTGACTGTATTTCACCTTTTAGGAAATTCAAATCAGTAATAATAGCGAAAGATAAAAATCCATAAAATACTATAATAGTCAATTTGACTGTATTTGACCTTTTAGGAAATTCAAATCAGTAATAATAGCAAAAGATAAAAATCCATAAAATACTATAATAGTCAATTTCACTGTATTTGACCTTTTAGGAAATTCAAATCAGTATTAATAGCAAAAGATAAAAATCCATAAAATACTATAATAGTCAATTTGACTGAATTTGACCTTTTAGGAAATTCAAATCAGTAACAATAGCGAATGATAAAAATGCATAAAATACTATAATAGTCAATTTCACTGTATTTGACCTTTTAGGAAATTCAAATCAGTATTAATAGCAAAAGATAAAAATCCATAAAATACTATAATAGTCAATTTCACTGTATTTGACCTTTTAGGAAATTCAAATCAGTATTAATAGCAAAAGACTAGAATCCATAAAATACTATAATAGTCAATTTGACTGTATTTCACCTTTTAGGAAATTCAAATCAGTATTAATAGCAAAAGATAAAAATCCATAAAATACTATAATAGTCAATTTCACTGTATTTGACCTTTTAGGAAATTCAAATCAGTATTAATAGCAAAAGATAAAAATCCATAAAATACTATAATAGTCAATTTGACTGTATTTCACCTTTTAGGAAATTCAAATCAGTAATAATAGCGAAAGATAAAAATCCATAAAATACTATAATAGTCAATTTGACTGTATTTGACCTTTTAGGAAATTCAAATCAGTAATAATAGCAAAAGATAAAAATCCATAAAATACTATAATAGTCAATTTCACTGTATTTGACCTTTTAGGAAATTCAAATCAGTATTAATAGCAAAAGATAAAAATCCATAAAATACTATAATAGTCAATTTGACTGAATTTGACCTTTTAGGAAATTCAAATCAGTAACAATAGCGAATGATAAAAATGCATAAAATACTATAATAGTCAATTTCACTGTATTTGACCTTTTAGGAAATTCAAATCAGTATTAATAGCAAAAGATAAAAATCCATAAAATACTATAATAGTCAATTTCACTGTATTTGACCTTTTAGGAAATTCAAATCAGTATTAATAGCAAAAGACTAGAATCCATAAAATACTATAATAGTCAATTTGACTGTATTTCACCTTTTAGGAAATTCAAATCAGTATTAATAGCAAAAGATAAAAATCCATAAAATACTATAATAGTCAATTTGACTGTATTTGACCTTTTAGGAAATTCAAATCAGTAATAATAGCGAATGATAAAAATGCATAAAATACTGTAATAGTCAATTTGACTGTATTTGACCTTTTAGGAAATTCAAATCAGTAATAATAGCAAAAGATAAAAATCCATAAAATACTATAATAGTCAATTTGACTGTATTTCACCTTTTAGGAAATTCAAATCAGTAATAATAGCGAAAGATAAAAATCCATAAAATACTATAATAGTCAATTTGACTGTATTTGACCTTTTAGGAAATTCAAATCAGTAATAATAGCAAAAGATAAAAATCCATAAAATACTATAATAGTCAATTTCACTGTATTTGACCTTTTAGGAAATTCAAATCAGTATTAATAGCAAAAGATAAAAATCCATAAAATACTATAATAGTCAATTTGACTGTATTTCACCTTTTAGGAAATTCAAATCAGTAATAATAGCAAAAGATAAAAATCCATAAAATACTATAATAGTCAATTTGACTGTATTTGACCTTTTAGGAAATTCAAATCAGTAATAATAGCGAAAGATAAAAATCCATAAAATACTATAATAGTCAATTTGACTGTATTTGACCTTTTAGGAAATTCAAATCAGTAATAATAGCAAAAGATAAAAATCCATAAAATACTATAATAGTCAATTTGACTGTATTTGACCTTTTAGGAAATTCAAATCAGTAATAATAGCAAAAGATAAAAATCCATAAAATACTATAATAGTCAATTTCACTGTATTTGACCTTTTAGGAAATTCAAATCAGTAATAATAGCGAAAGATAAAAATCCATAAAATACTATAATAGTCAATTTGACTGTATTTGACCTTTTAGGAAATTCAAATCAGTAATAATAGCGAAAGATAAAAATCCATAAAATACTATAATAGTCAATTTGACTGTATTTGACCTTTTAGGAAATTCAAATCAGTAATAATAGCAAAAGATAAAAATCCATAAAATACTATAATAGTCAATTTGACTGTATTTGACCTTTTAGGAAATTCAAATCAGTATTAATAGCAAAAGATAAAAATCCATAAAATACTATAATAGTCAATTTCACTGTATTTGACCTTTTAGGAAATTCAAATCAGTATTAATAGCAAAAGATAAAAATCCATAAAATACTATAATAGTCAATTTGACTGTATTTCACCTTTTAGGAAATTCAAATCAGTATTAATAGCAAAAGATAAAAATCCATAAAATACTATAATAGTCAATTTGACTGTATTTGACCTTTTAGGAAATTCAAATCAGTAATAATAGCAAAAGATAAAAATCCATAAAATACTATAATAGTCAATTTGACTGTATTTGACCTTTTAGGAAATTCAAATCAGTATTAATAGCAAAAGATAAAAATCCATAAAATACTATAATAGTCAATTTCACTGTATTTGACCTTTTAGGAAATTCAAATCAGTAATAATAGCGAAAGATAAAAATCCATAAAATACTATAATAGTCAATTTGACTGTATTTGACCTTTTAGGAAATTCAAATCAGTAATAATAGCAAAAGATAAAAATCCATAAAATACTATAATAGTCAATTTGACTGTATTTGACCTTTTAGGAAATTCAAATCAGTAATAATAGCAAAAGATAAAAATCCATAAAATACTATAATAGTCAATTTCACTGTATTTGACCTTTTAGGAAATTCAAATCAGTAATAATAGCGAAAGATAAAAATCCATAAAATACTATAATAGTCAATTTGACTGTATTTGACCTTTTAGGAAATTCAAATCAGTAATAATAGCAAAAGATAAAAATCCATAAAATACTATAATAGTCAATTTGACTGTATTTGACCTTTTAGGAAATTCAAATCAGTATTAATAGCAAAAGATAAAAATCCATAAAATACTATAATAGTCAATTTCACTGTATTTGACCTTTTAGGAAATTCAAATCAGTATTAATAGCAAAAGATAAAAATCCATAAAATACTATAATAGTCAATTTGACTGTATTTCACCTTTTAGGAAATTCAAATCAGTATTAATAGCAAAAGATAAAAATCCATAAAATACTATAATAGTCAATTTGACTGTATTTGACCTTTTAGGAAATTCAAATCAGTAATAATAGCAAAAGATAAAAATCCATAAAATACTATAATAGTCAATTTGACTGTATTTGACCTTTTAGGAAATTCAAATCAGTATTAATAGCAAAAGATAAAAATCCATAAAATACTATAATAGTCAATTTCACTGTATTTGACCTTTTAGGAAATTCAAATCAGTAATAATAGCAAAAAATAAAAATCCATAAAATACTATAATAGTCAATTTGACTGTATTTCACCTTTTAGGAAATTCAAATTAGTATTAATAGCAAAAGATAAAAATCCATAAAATACTATAATAGTCAATTTGACTGTATTTCACCTTTTAGGAAATTCAAATCAGTAATAATAGCGAAAGATAAAAATCCATAAAATACTATAATATTCAATTTGACTGTATTTGACCTTTTAGGAAATTCAAATCAGTAATAATAGCGAAAGATAAAAATCCATAAAATACTATAATAGTCAATTTGACTGTATTTCACCTTTTACGAAATTCAAATTAGTATTAATAGCAAAAGATAAAAATCCATAAAATACTATAATAGTCAATTTGACTGTATTTCACCTTTTAGGAAATTCAAATCAGTAATAATAGCGAAAGATAAAAATCCATAAAATACTATAATATTCAATTTGACTGTATTTGACCTTTTAGGAAATTCAAATTAGTATTAATAGCGAATGATAAAAATGCATAAAATGCTGTAATAGTCAATTTGACTGTATTTCACCTTTTAGGAAATTCAAATCAGTAATAATAGCAAAAAATAAAAATCCATAAAATACTATAATAGTCAATTTGACTGTATTTCACCTTTTAGGAAATTCAAATTAGTATTAATAGCAAAAGATAAAAATCCATAAAATACTATTATAGTCAATTTGACTGTATTTCACCTTTTAGGAAATTCAAATCAGTAATAATAGCGAAAGATAAAAATCCATAAAATACTATAATATTCAATTTGACTGTATTTGACCTTTTAGGAAATTCAAATCAGTAATAATAGCGAAAGATAAAAATCCATAAAATACTATAATAGTCAATTTGACTGTATTTCACCTTTTACGAAATTCAAATCAGTATTAATAGCAAAAGACAAGAATCCATAAAATACTATAATAGTCAATTTGACTGTATTTCACCTTTTAGGAAATTCAAATCAGTATTAATAGCAAAAGATAAAAATCCATAAAATACTATAATAGTCAATTTGACTGTATTTCACCTTTTAGGAAATTCAAATCAGTAATAATAGCGAAAGATAAAAATCCATAAAATACTATAATAGTCAATTTGACTGTATTTGACCTTTTAGGAAATTCAAATCAGTAATAATAGCAAAAGATAAAAATCCATAAAATACTATAATAGTCAATTTGACTGTATTTCACCTTTTACGAAATTCAAATCAGTATTAATAGCAAAAGACAAGAATCCATAAAATACTATAATAGTCAATTTGACTGTATTTGACCTTTTAGGAAATTCAAATTAGTAATAATAGCGAAAGATAAAAATCCATAAAATACTATAATAGTCAATTTGACTGTATTTCACCTTTTACGAAATTCAAATCAGTATTAATAGCAAAAGACAAGAATCCATAAAATACTATAATAGTCAATTTGACTGTATTTGACCTTTTAGGAAATTCAAATTAGTAATAATAGCGAAAGATAAAAATCCATAAAATACTATAATAGTCAATTTGACTGTATTTCACCTTTTACGAAATTCAAATCAGTATTAATAGCAAAAGACAAGAATCCATAAAATACTATAATAGTCAATTTGACTGTATTTGACCTTTTAGGAAATTCAAATTAGTAATAATAGCGAAAGATAAAAATCCATAAAATACTATAATAGTCAATTTGACTGTATTTCACCTTTTAGGAAATTCAAATCAGTAATAATAACAAAAGATAAAAATCCATAAAATACTGTAATATTCAATTTGACTGTATTTGACCTTTTAGGAAATTCAAATCAGTAATAATAGCGAAAGATAAAAATCCATAAAATACTATAATAGTCAATTTGACTGTATTTGACCTTTTAGGAAATTCAAATCAGTAATAATAGCAAAAGATAAAAATCCATAAAATACTATAATAGTCAATTTGACTGTATTTCACCTTTTAGGAAATTCAAATCAGTATTAATAGCAAAAGATAAAAATCCATAAAATACTATAATAGTCAATTTGACTGTATTTCACCTTTTAGGAAATTCAAATCAGTATTAATAGCAAAAGACAAGAATCCATAAAATACTATAATAGTCAATTTGACTGTATTTCACCTTTTAGGAAATTCAAATCAGTATTAATAGCAAAAGATAAAAATCCATAAAATACTATAATAGTCAATTTGACTGTATTTCACCTTTTAGGAAATTCAAATCAGTAATAATAGCGAAAGATAAAAATCCATAAAATACTATAATAGTCAATTTGACTGTATTTGACCTTTTAGGAAATTCAAATCAGTAATAATAGCAAAAGATAAAAATCCATAAAATACTATAATAGTCAATTTGACTGTATTTCACCTTTTACGAAATTCAAATCAGTATTAATAGCAAAAGACAAGAATCCATAAAATACTATAATAGTCAATTTGACTGTATTTCACCTTTTAGGAAATTCAAATCAGTATTAATAGCAAAAGATAAAAATCCATAAAATACTATAATAGTCAATTTGACTGTATTTCACCTTTTAGGAAATTCAAATCAGTAATAATAGCGAAAGATAAAAATCCATAAAATACTATAATAGTCAATTTGACTGTATTTGACCTTTTAGGAAATTCAAATCAGTAATAATAGCAAAAGATAAAAATCCATAAAATACTATAATAGTCAATTTGACTGTATTTCACCTTTTAGGAAATTCAAATCAGTATTAATAGCAAAAGACAAGAATCCATAAAATACTATAATAGTCAATTTGACTGTATTTCACCTTTTAGGAAATTCAAATCAGTATTAATAGCAAAAGATAAAAATCCATAAAATACTATAATAGTCAATTTGACTGTATTTCACCTTTTAGGAAATTCAAATCAGTAATAATAGCGAAAGATAAAAATCCATAAAATACTATAATAGTCAATTTGACTGTATTTGACCTTTTAGGAAATTCAAATCAGTAATAATAGCAAAAGATAAAAATCCATAAAATACTATAATAGTCAATTTGACTGTATTTCACCTTTTAGGAAATTCAAATCAGTATTAATAGCAAAAGATAAAAATCCATAAAATACTATAATAGTCAATTTGACTGTATTTCACCTTTTAGGAAATTCAAATCAGTAATAATAGCGAAAGATAAAAATCCATAAAATACTATAATAGTCAATTTGACTGTATTTGACCTTTTAGGAAATTCAAATCAGTAATAATAGCAAAAGATAAAAATCCATAAAATACTATAATAGTCAATTTGACTGTATTTCACCTTTTAGGAAATTCAAATCAGTATTAATAGCAAAAGACAAGAATCCATAAAATACTATAATAGTCAATTTGACTGTATTTCACCTTTTAGGAAATTCAAATCAGTATTAATAGCAAAAGATAAAAATCCATAAAATACTATAATAGTCAATTTGACTGTATTTCACCTTTTAGGAAATTCAAATCAGTAATAATAGCGAAAGATAAAAATCCATAAAATACTATAATAGTCAATTTGACTGTATTTGACCTTTTAGGAAATTCAAATCAGTAATAATAGCAAAAGATAAAAATCCATAAAATACTATAATAGTCAATTTGACTGTATTTCACCTTTTACGAAATTCAAATCAGTATTAATAGCAAAAGACAAGAATCCATAAAATACTATAATAGTCAATTTGACTGTATTTGACCTTTTAGGAAATTCAAATTAGTAATAATAGCGAAAGATAAAAATCCATAAAATACTATAATAGTCAATTTGACTGTATTTCACCTTTTACGAAATTCAAATCAGTATTAATAGCAAAAGACAAGAATCCATAAAATACTATAATAGTCAATTTGACTGTATTTGACCTTTTAGGAAATTCAAATTAGTAATAATAGCGAAAGATAAAAATCCATAAAATACTATAATAGTCAATTTGACTGTATTTCACCTTTTACGAAATTCAAATCAGTATTAATAGCAAAAGACAAGAATCCATAAAATACTATAATAGTCAATTTGACTGTATTTGACCTTTTAGGAAATTCAAATTAGTAATAATAGCGAAAGATAAAAATCCATAAAATACTATAATAGTCAATTTGACTGTATTTCACCTTTTAGGAAATTCAAATCAGTAATAATAACAAAAGATAAAAATCCATAAAATACTGTAATATTCAATTTGACTGTATTTGACCTTTTAGGAAATTCAAATCAGTAATAATAGCGAAAGATAAAAATCCATAAAATACTATAATAGTCAATTTGACTGTATTTGACCTTTTAGGAAATTCAAATCAGTAATAATAGCAAAAGATAAAAATCCATAAAATACTATAATAGTCAATTTGACTGTATTTCACCTTTTACGAAATTCAAATCAATATTAATAGCAAAAGACAAGAATCCATAAAATACTATAATAGTCAATTTGACTGTATTTGACCTTTTAGGAAATTCAAATTAGTAATAATAGCGAAAGATAAAAATCCATAAAATACTATAATAGTCAATTTGACTGTATTTGACCTTTTAGGAAATTCAAATCAGTAATAATAGCAAAAGATAAAAATCCATAAAATACTATAATAGTCAATTTGACTGTATTTGACCTTTTAGGAAATTCAAATCAGTAATAATAGCGAATGATAAAAATGCATAAAATACTGTAATAGTCAATTTGACTGTATTTCACCTTTTAGGAAATTCAAATCAGTAATAATAGCGAAAGATAAAAATCCATAAAATACTATAATAGTCAATTTGACTGTATTTGACCTTTTAGGAAATTCAAATCAGTAATAATAGCAAAAGATAAAAATCCATAAAATACTATAATAGTCAATTTCACTGTATTTGACCTTTTAGGAAATTCAAATCAGTAATAATAGCAAAAGATAAAAATCCATAAAATACTATAATAGTCAATTTGACTGTATTTGACCTTTTAGGAAATTCAAATCAGTAATAATAGCGAATGATAAAAATGCATAAAATACTGTAATAGTCAATTTGACTGTATTTCACCTTTTAGGAAATTCAAATCAGTAAAAATAGCGAAAGATAAAAATCCATAAAATACTATAATAGTCAATTTCACTGTATTTGACCTTTTAGGAAATTCAAATCAGTATTAATAGCAAAAGACAAGAATCCATAAAATACTATAATAGTCAATTTGACTGTATTTGACCTTTTAGGAAATTCAAATTAGTAATAATAGCGAAAGATAAAAATCCATAAAATACTATAATAGTCAATTTGACTGTATTTCACCTTTTAGGAAATTCAAATCAGTAATAATAGCAAAAGATAAAAATCCATAAAATACTATAATAGTCAATTTCACTGTATTTGACCTTTTAGGAAATTCAAATCAGTAATAATAGCAAAAGATAAAAATCCATAAAATACTATAATAGTCAATTTGACTGTATTTCACCTTTTAGGAAATTCAAATCAGTAATAATAGCGAAAGATAAAAATCCATAAAATACTATAATAGTCAATTTGACTGTATTTGACCTTTTAGGAAATTCAAATCAGTAATAATAGCGAAAGATAAAAATCCATAAAATACTATAATAGTCAATTTGACTGTATTTGACCTTTTAGGAAATTCAAATCAGTAATAATAGCGAAAGATAAAAATCCATAAAATACTATAATAGTCAATTTGACTGTATTTCACCTTTTAGGAAATTCAAATCAGTAATAATAGCGAAAGATAAAAATCCATAAAATACTATAATAGTCAATTTGACTGTATTTCACCTTTTAGGAAATTCAAATCAGTAATAATAGCGAAAGATAAAAATCCATAAAATACTATAATAGTCAATTTGACTGTATTTCACCTTTTAGGAAATTCAAATCAGTAATAATAGCGAAAGATAAAAATCCATAAAATACTATAATAGTCAATTTGACTGTATTTGACCTTTTAGGAAATTCAAATCAGTAATAATAGCAAAAGATAAAAATCCATAAAATACTATAATAGTCAATTTCACTGTATTTGACCTTTTAGGAAATTCAAATCAGTATTAATAGCAAAAGATAAAAATCCATAAAATACTATAATAGTCAATTTGACTGTATTTCACCTTTTAGGAAATTCAAATCAGTAATAATAGCGAAAGATAAAAATCCATAAAATACTATAATAGTCAATTTGACTGTATTTGACCTTTTAGGAAATTCAAATCAGTAATAATAGCGAAAGATAAAAATCCATAAAATACTATAATAGTCAATTTGACTGTATTTGACCTTTTAGGAAATTCAAATCAGTAATAATAGCGAAAGATAAAAATCCATAAAATACTATAATAGTCAATTTGACTGTATTTGACCTTTTAGGAAATTCAAATCAGTATTAATAGCAGAAGATAAAAATCCATAAAATACTATAATAGTCAATTTCACTGTATTTGACCTTTTAGGAAATTCAAATCAGTATTAATAGCAAAAGATAAAAATCCATAAAATACTATAATAGTCAATTTGACTGTATTTCACCTTTTAGGAAATTCAAATCAGTATTAATAGCAAAAGATAAAAATCCATAAAATACTATAATAGTCAATTTGACTGTATTTCACCTTTTAGGAAATTCAAATCAGTAATAATAGCGAAAGATAAAAATCCATAAAATACTATAATAGTCAATTTGACTGTATTTGACCTTTTAGGAAATTCAAATCAGTATTAATAGCAAAAGATAAAAATCCATAAAATACTATAATAGTCAATTTCACTGTATTTGACCTTTTAGGAAATTCAAATCAGTATTAATAGCAAAAGATAAAAATCCATAAAATACTATAATAGTCAATTTGACTGTATTTCACCTTTTAGGAAATTCAAATCAGTATTAATAGCAAAAGATAAAAATCCATAAAATACTATAATATTCAATTTGACTGTATTTGACCTTTTAGGAAATTCAAATCAGTATTAATAGCAAAAGATAAAAATCCATAAAATACTATAATAGTCAATTTCACTGTATTTGACCTTTTAGGAAATTCAAATCAGTATTAATAGCAAAAGATAAAAATCCATAAAATACTATAATATTCAATTTGACTGTATTTGACCTTTTAGGAAATTCAAATCAGTATTAATAGCAAAAGATAAAAATCCATAAAATACTATAATAGTCAATTTCACTGTATTTGACCTTTTAGGAAATTCAAATCAGTATTAATAGCAAAAGATAAAAATCCATAAAATACTATAATAGTCAATTTCACTGTATTTGACCTTTTAGGAAATTCAAATCAGTATTAATAGCAAAAGATAAAAATCCATAAAATACTATAATAGTCAATTTCACTGTATTTGACCTTTTAGGAAATTCAAATCAGTATTAATAGCAAAAGATAAAAATCCATAAAATACTATAATAGTCAATTTCACTGTATTTGACCTTTTAGGAAATTCAAATCAGTATTAATAGCAAAAGATAAAAATCCATAAAATACTATAATAGTCAATTTCACTGTATTTGACCTTTTAGGAAATTCAAATCAGTATTAATAGCAAAAGATAAAAATCCATAAAATACTATAATATTCAATTTGACTGTATTTGACCTTTTAGGAAATTCAAATCAGTATTAATAGCAAAAGATAAAAATCCATAAAATACTATAATAGTCAATTTCACTGTATTTGACCTTTTAGGAAATTCAAATCAGTATTAATAGCAAAAGATAAAAATCCATAAAATACTATAATAGTCAATTTGACTGTATTTCACCTTTTAGGAAATTCAAATCAGTATTAATAGCGAAAGATAAAAATCCATAAAATACTATAATATTCAATTTGACTGTATTTGACCTTTTAGGAAATTCAAATCAGTATTAATAGCAAAAGATAAAAATCCATAAAATACTATAATAGTCAATTTCACTGTATTTGACCTTTTAGGAAATTCAAATCAGTATTAATAGCAAAAGATAAAAATCCATAAAATACTATAATAGTCAATTTGACTGTATTTCACCTTTTAGGAAATTCAAATCAGTATTAATAGCAAAAGATAAAAATCCATAAAATACTATAATAGTCAATTTGACTGTATTTCACCTTTTAGGAAATTCAAATCAGTAATAATAGCGAAAGATAAAAATCCATAAAATACTATAATATTCAATTTGACTGTATTTGACCTTTTAGGAAATTCAAATCAGTAATAATAGCGAAAGATAAAAATCCATAAAATACTATAATAGTCAATTTGACTGTATTTGACCTTTTAGGAAATTCAAATCAGTAATAATAGCAAAAGATAAAAATCCATAAAATACTATAATAGTCAATTTGACTGTATTTCACCTTTTACGAAATTCAAATCAGTATTAATAGCAAAAGACAAGAATCCATAAAATACTATAATAGTCAATTTGACTGTATTTGACCTTTTAGGAAATTCAAATCAGTAATAATAGCAAAAGATAAAAATCCATAAAATACTATAATAGTCAATTTGACTGTATTTCACCTTTTACGAAATTCAAATCAGTATTAATAGCAAAAGACAAGAATCCATAAAATACTATAATAGTCAATTTGACTGTATTTGACCTTTTACGAAATTCAAATCAGTATTAATAGCAAAAGATAAAAATCCATAAAATACTATAATAGTCAATTTGACTGTATTTCACCTTTTAGGAAATTCAAATCAGTAATAATAACAAAAGATAAAAATCCATAAAATACTGTAATAGTCAATTTGACTGTATTTCACCTTTTAGGAAATTCAAATCAGTAATAATAGCAAAAGATAAAAATCCATAAAATACTATAATAGTCAATTTGACTGTATTTGACCTTTTAGGAAATTCAAATCAGTAATAATAGCGAAAGATAAAAATCCATAAAATACTATAATAGTCAATTTGACTGTATTTGACCTTTTAGGAAATTCAAATCAGTATTAATAGCAGAAGATAAAAATCCATAAAATACTATAATAGTCAATTTCACTGTATTTGACCTTTTAGGAAATTCAAATCAGTATTAATAGCAAAAGATAAAAATCCATAAAATACTATAATAGTCAATTTGACTGTATTTGACCTTTTAGGAAATTCAAATCAGTATTAATAGCAAAAGATAAAAATCCATAAAATACTATAATAGTCAATTTCACTGTATTTGACCTTTTAGGAAATTCAAATCAGTATTAATAGCAAAAGATAAAAATCCATAAAATACTATAATAGTCAATTTGACTGTATTTCACCTTTTAGGAAATTCAAATCAGTAATAATAACAAAAGATAAAAATCCATAAAATACTGTAAAAGACAATTTTACTTTATTTAACCTTTTAGGAAATTCAAATTAGTAATAACAGCGAAAGATAAAAATCCCTAAAATACTGTAATATTCAATTTGACTGTATTTCACCTTTTAGGAAATTCAAATCAGTAATAATAGCAAATGCATTTTTATCTTTTGCTATTTATACTGATTTGAATTTCCTAAAAGGTCAAATAAAGTCAAATTGACTATTACAGTATTTTATGCATTTTTATCTTTCGCTATTATTACTGATTTGAATTTCCTAAAAGGTCAAATAAAGTCAAATTGACTATAACAGTATTTTATGCATTTTTATCTTTCGCTGTTATTACTAATTTGAATTTCCTAAAAGGTCAAATAAAGTCAAATTGACTATTACAGTATTTTATGCATTTTTATCTTTTGCTATTAATACTGATTTGAATTTCCTAAAAGGTCAAATAAAGTCTAATTGACTATTACAGTATTTTATGCATTTTTATCTTTTGCTATTAATACTGATTTGAATTTCCTAAAAGGTCAAATAAAGTCAAATTGACTATTACAGTATTTTAAGCATTTTTATCTTTCGCTGTTATTACTAATTTGAATTTCCTAAAAGGTCAAATAAAGTCTAATTGACTATTACAGTATTTTATGCATTTTTATCTTTTGCTATTAATACTGATTTGAATTTCCTAAAAGGTCAAATACAGTCAAATTGACTATTACAGTATTTTATGCATTTTTATATTTTGCCATTAATACTGATTTGAGATTCCTAAAAGGTCAAATAAAGTCAAATTGACTATTACAGTATTTTATGCATTTTTATCTTTCGCTATTAATACTGATTTGAATTTCCTAAAAGGTCAAATACAGTCAAATTGACTATTACAGTATTTTATGCATTTTTATATTTTGCTATTAATACTGATTTGAATTTCCTAAAAGGTCAAATAAAGTCAAATTGACTATTACAGTATTTTATGCATTTTTATCTTTCGCTGTTATTACTAATTTGAATTTCCTAAAAGGTCAAATAAAGTCAAATTGACTATTACAGTATTTTATGCATTTTTATCTTTTGCTATTAATACTGATTTGAATTTCCTAAAAGGTCAAATAAAGTCTAATTGACTATTACAGTATTTTATGCATTTTTATCTTTTGCTATTAATACTGATTTGAATTTCCTAAAAGGTCAAATAAAGTCAAATTGACTATTACAGTATTTTATGCATTTTTATATTTTGCCATTAATACTGATTTGAGATTCCTAAAAGGTCAAATAAAGTCAAATTGACTATTACAGTATTTTATGCATTTTTATCTTTCGCTATTAATACTGATTTGAATTTCCTAAAAGGTCAAATACAGTCAAATTGACTATTATAGTATTTTATGCATTTTTATATTTTGCCATTAATACTGATTTGAATTTCCTAAAAGGTCAAATACAGTCAAATTGACTATTATAGTATTTTATGGATTTTTATCTTTTGCTATAATTACTGATTTGAATTTCCTTAAAGGTGAAATACAGTCAAATTGACTATTACAGTATTTTATGGATTCTTATCTTTTGCTATTAATACTGATTTGAATTTCCTAAAAGGTGAAATACAGTCAAATTGACTATTACTGTATTTTATGGATTTTTATCTTTTGTTATTTTTACTGATTTGAATTTCCTAAAAGGTTAAATAAAGTAAAATAGTCTTTTACAGTATTTTATGGATTTTTATCTTTTGTTATTATTACTGATTTGAATTTCCTAAAAGGTCAAATACAGTCAAATTGACTATTATAGTATTTTATGGATTTTTATCTTTTGCTATAAATACTGATTTGAATTTCCTAAAAGGTGAAATACAGTCAAATTGACTATTATTTATTTATTTTTATTTATAACCTTTTATCTGTCACGCAGGACGAAAGGGGACATATTATGACACCAAAAATTAGTTAAACAAAGTGATAACAATTCAACACATTTTTTATTTGTGA
The DNA here is from genome assembly GCA_024447195.1 of Panagrolaimus sp. LJ2414. Classification (NCBI taxonomy): domain Eukaryota; kingdom Metazoa; phylum Nematoda; class Chromadorea; order Rhabditida; family Panagrolaimidae; genus Panagrolaimus; species Panagrolaimus sp. LJ2414. The sequence goes on from JAMRXY010000008.1 coordinate 12,731,254, forward strand.
ATTTGGTGAAGTCATTCCATCGAGTAGGCGGTCTTCCAATTGGACGTTTTTTGTTTGGGATCCATTCAGTCAGCTTTCGGTTCCAGCGGTCATCAGGAAGTGTCATCAGCTTTTTGAGATAATTCCATTTTCGTTCACGAGTAGCTTGGACTATATCTTTCAATTGGGTTCTTTCACGGAGCCAAACACGGGAATGATGATCCATCAGTCTTACATTGAGCATCCTTCTTTCCATTCGTCGTTGAGCTACAGCTAGTCTTGTTTCTTCGGTCTTGGTCAAGCACCATGTTTCACATCCATAAAGCATAGCTGGGAATATACATTGATTGAAATATTTTCTTTTCAGGTTGGTAGGGAATCTTCTAGAGATTAGTAGTTTCTTTGCTTTGTTGAAAGCATTCCATCCAGCGCTAATTCTTCTCGATATTTCTTTGTTGAATCTTCCGGGTTGAGATGGCCATTTGATGAGTTGCCCCAAATAAATAAATTCACTGACCTTTTCAACTTCTAAATTGTTCAGCAAAATAGTTTCATCTGGATCAAGAACATTTGCCATCCATTTGGTTTTTTCGATATTGATTTGTAATCCAACGCGGCCGCACTTTTCAGCAACTTGATCAAGAAGAGATTGAACGCCTTCGAGAGTTTGAGATATCAGAACTATATCGTCAGCAAAGTCTAGGTGACCAAGAATACTTCCATTTATGTTTATACCAGCATTCCAATAAAATCTTTACATAAAATGAGGTTAAGAAAATTTATATTTGTGGCATAATTTGAAATATGCAAATTTTACAGATTTTACATAAAATGAGGTTAAGAAAATTTATATTTGTGGCATGATTTGAAATATGCAAATTTTACGGACTTTGTTGGAACATGAAGAGATGAAAATTTATATTTGTTGCATAATTTTAAATATGCAAATTTTACGGATTCTATTGAAAATCAGGAAATGAAAATTTGTATTTGTGGCATAATTTGAAATATACAAATTTTACAGCTTTTACATAAAATGAGGTTTAGAAAATTTATATTTGTGGCATAGGTTAAAAAAGCAAATTTTACAGATATTCTTGAAAAAAAATTTATATTTATGGCTTTTTTTGAAATATGCAAATTTTACGGACTTTATGGAACATGAGGAGATGAAAATTTGTATTTGTGGCTTTATTTGAAATACACCAATTTTACAGATTTTACATAAAATTTGGTTAAGAAAATTTATATTTGTGGCATAATTTAAAATATACAAATTTTTCAGCTTTTACATAAAATGAGGTAAAGAGAATTTATATTTGTGGCATAATTTTAAATATACAAATTTTAGAGATTTTACATAAAATGAGGTTAAGAAAATTTATATTTGTGGCATAATTTGAAATATGCAAATTTTACAGATTTTACATAAAATGAGGTTAAGAAAATTTGTATTTGTGGCATAATTTGAAATATGCAAATTTTACGGACTTTGTTGGAACATGAAGAGATGAAAATATATATTTGTTGCATAATTTGAAATATACAAATTTTACAGATTTTACATAAAATGAGGTTAAGAAAATTTCTGTTTGTGGCATAATTTAAAATATACAAATTTTACAGATTTTACATAAAATGAGGTTAAGTAAATTTATATTTGTGGCATAATTTAAAATATGCAAATTTTACGGACTTTATGGAACATTAGGAGATGAAAATTTTTATTTGTGGCATAATTTGAAATATACAAATTTTAAAGCTTTTACATAAAATGAGGTTTAGAAAATTTATATTTGTGGCATAATTTGAAATATACAAATTTTACAGCTTTAACATAAAATGAGGTTTAGAAAATTTTTATTTGTGGCATAATTTGAAATATACAAATTTTACAGCTTTTACATAAAATGAGGTTTAGAAAATTTTTATTTGTGGCATAATTTGAAATATACAAATTTTACAGCTTTTACATAAAATGAGGTTAAGAAAATTTATATTTGTGGCATAAGTTGAAATATGCAAATTTTACGGACTTTTTGGAACATGAGGAGATGAAAATTTATATTTGTTGCATAATTTGAAATATGCAAATTTTACGCACTTTATGGAACATGAGGAGATGAAAATTTGTATTTGTGGCTTTATTTTAAATATACAAATTTTACAGATTTTATATAAAAGGAGGATATGAAAATTTGTATTTGTGGCATAATTTGAAATACACCAATTTTACAGATTTTACATAAAATGAGGTTAAGAAAATTTATATTTGTTTCATAATTTAAAATATGCAAATTTTACGGATTCTATTGAAAATGAGGAGATGAAAATTTGTATTTGTGGCATAGGTTAAAAAATCAAATTTTACAGATATTCTTGAAAAAAAATTTATATTTATGGCTTTTTTTGAAATATGCAAATTTTACGGACTTTATGGAACATGAGGAGATGAAAATTTGTATTTGTGGCTTTATTTTAAATACACCAATTTTACAGATTTTACATAAAATTTGGTTAAGAAAATTTATATTTGTTTCATAATTTAAAATATGCAAATTTTACGTACTTTATGGAACATGAGGAGATCAAAATTTATATTTGTAGCATAATTTGAAATATACAAATTTTACAGATTTTACATAAAATTTGGTTAAGAAAATTTATATTTGTGGCATAATTTAAAATATGCAAATTTTACGGACTTTATGGAACATAAGGAGATGAAAATTTGTATTTGTGGCATAATTTCAAATATGCAAATTTTACGGATTCTATTGAAAATGAGGAGATGAAAATTTGTATTTGTGGCATAGGTTAAAAAAGCAAATTTTACAGATATTCTTGAAAAAAAATTTATATTTATGGCTTTTTTTGAAATATACAAATTTTACAGATTTTATATAAAAGGAGGAGATGAAAATTTGTATTTGTGGCATAATTTGAAATACACCAGTTTTACAGATTTTACATAAAATTTGGTTAAGAAAATTTATATTTGTGGCATAATTTAAAATGTACAAATTTTACAGCTTTTACATAAAATGAGGTTTAGAAAATTTATATTTGTGGCATAATTTGAAATATACAAATTTTACAGCTTTTACATAAAATGAGGTTTAGAAAATTTATATTTGTGGCATAATTTGAAATTTACAAATTTTACAGCTTTTACATAAAATGAGGTTTAGAAAATTTATATTTGTGGCATAATTTAAAATGTACAAATTTTACAGCTTTTACATAAAATGAGGTTTAGAAAATTTATATTTGTGGCATAATTTGAAATATACAAATTTTACAGATTTTACATAAAATGAGGTTAAGTAAATTTATATTTGTGGCATAATTTAAAATATACAAATTTTACAGCTTTTACATAAAATGAGGTTTAGAAAATTTATATTTGTGGCATAATTTGAAATATACAAATTTTACAGATTTTACATAAAATGAGGTTAAGTAAATTTATATTTGTGGCATAATTTGAAATATACAAATTTTACAGATTTTACATAAAATGAGGTTAAGTAAATTTATATTTGTGGCATAATTTGAAATATACAAATTTTACAGCTTTTACATAAAATGAGGTTTAGAAAATTTATATTTGTGGCATAATTTGAAATATACAAATTTTACAGCTTTTACATAAAATGAGGTTTAGAAAATTTATATTTGTGGCATAATTTGAAATATACAAATTTTACAGCTTTTACATAAAATGAGGTTTAGAAAATTTATATTTGTGGCATAATTTGAAATATACAAATTTTACAGCTTTTACATAAAATGAGGTTTAGAAAATTTATATTTGTGGCATAATTTGAAATATACAAATTTTACAGCTTTTACATAAAATGAGGTTTAGAAAATTTATATTTGTGGCATAATTTGAAATATACAAATTTTACAGCTTTTACATAAAATGAGGTTTAGAAAATTTATATTTGTGGCATAATTTGAAATATACAAATTTTACAGCTTTTACATAAAATGAGGTTTAGAAAATTTATATTTGTGGCATAATTTAAAATATACAAATTTTACAGCTTTTACATAAAATGAGGTTTAGAAAATTTATATTTGTGGCATAATTTGAAATATACAAATTTTACAGCTTTTACATAAAATGAGGTTTAGAAAATTTATATTTGTGGCATAATTTGAAATATACAAATTTTACAGATTTTACATAAAATGAGGTTAAGTAAATTTATATTTGTGGCATAATTTAAAATATACAAATTTTACAGCTTTTACATAAAATGAGGTTTAGAAAATTTATATTTGTGGCATAATTTGAAATATACAAATTTTACAGCTTTTACATAAAATGAGGTTTAGAAAATTTATATTTGTGGCATAATTTGAAATATACAAATTTTTCAGCTTTTACATAAAATGAGGTTAAGAAAATTTCTGTTTGTGGCATAATTTAAAATATACAAATTTTACAGATTTTACATAAAATGAGGTTAAGAAAATTTATATTTGTGGCATAATTTAAAATATGCAAATTTTACGGACTTTATGGAACATTAGGAGATGAAAATTTTTATTTGTGGCATAATTTGAAATATACAAATTTTAAAGCTTTTACATAAAATGAGGTTTAGAAAATTTATATTTGTGGCATAATTTGAAATATACAAATTTTACAGCTTTAACATAAAATGAGGTTTAGAAAATTTTTATTTGTGGCATAATTTGAAATATACAAATTTTACAGCTTTTACATAAAATGAGGTTAAGAAAATTTATATTTGTGGCATAAGTTGAAATAATGAGGTTAAGAAAATTTATATTTGTGGCATAAGTTGAAATATGCAAATTTTACGGACTTTTTGGAACATGAGGAGATGAAAATTTATATTTGTTGCATAATTTGAAATATGCAAATTTTACGCACTTTATGGAACATGAGGAGATGAAAATTTGTATTTGTGGCTTTATTTTAAATATACAAATTTTACAGATTTTATATAAAAGGAGGATATGAAAATTTGTATTTGTGGCATAATTTGAAATACACCAATTTTACAGATTTTACATAAAATGAGGTTAAGAAAATTTATATTTGTTTCATAATTTAAAATATGCAAATTTTACGGATTCTATTGAAAATGAGGAGATGAAAATTTGTATTTGTGGCATAGGTTAAAAAATCAAATTTTACAGATATTCTTGAAAAAAAATTTATATTTATGGCTTTTTTTGAAATATGCAAATTTTACGGACTTTATGGAACATGAGGAGATGAAAATTTGTATTTGTGGCTTTATTTTAAATACACCAATTTTACAGATTTTACATAAAATTTGGTTAAGAAAATTTATATTTGTTTCATAATTTAAAATATGCAAATTTTACGTACTTTATGGAACATGAGGAGATCAAAATTTATATTTGTAGCATAATTTGAAATATACAAATTTTACAGATTTTACATAAAATTTGGTTAAGAAAATTTATATTTGTGGCATAATTTAAAATATGCAAATTTTACGGACTTTATGGAACATAAGGAGATGAAAATTTGTATTTGTGGCATAATTTCAAATATGCAAATTTTACGGATTCTATTGAAAATGAGGAGATGAAAATTTGTATTTGTGGCATAGGTTAAAAAAGCAAATTTTACAGATATTCTTGAAAAAAAATTTATATTTATGGCTTTTTTTGAAATATACAAATTTTACAGATTTTATATAAAAGGAGGAGATGAAAATTTGTATTTGTGGCATAATTTGAAATACACCAGTTTTACAGATTTTACATAAAATTTGGTTAAGAAAATTTATATTTGTGGCATAATTTAAAATGTACAAATTTTACAGCTTTTACATAAAATGAGGTTTAGAAAATTTATATTTGTGGCATAATTTGAAATATACAAATTTTACAGCTTTTACATAAAATGAGGTTTAGAAAATTTATATTTGTGGCATAATTTGAAATTTACAAATTTTACAGCTTTTACATAAAATGAGGTTTAGAAAATTTATATTTGTGGCATAATTTGAAATATACAAATTTTACAGATTTTACATAAAATGAGGTTAAGTAAATTTATATTTGTGGCATAATTTTAAATATACAAATTTTAGAGATTTTACATAAAATGAGGTTAAGAAAATTTATATTTGTGGCATAATTTGAAATATACAAATTTTACAGATTTTACATAAAATGAGGTTAAGTAAATTTATATTTGTGGCATAATTTAAAATATACAAATTTTACAGCTTTTACATAAAATGAGGTTTAGAAAATTTATATTTGTGGCATAATTTGAAATATACAAATTTTACAGATTTTACATAAAATGAGGTTAAGTAAATTTATATTTGTGGCATAATTTGAAATATACAAATTTTACAGATTTTACATAAAATGAGGTTAAGTAAATTTATATTTGTGGCATAATTTGAAATATACAAATTTTACAGCTTTTACATAAAATGAGGTTTAGAAAATTTATATTTGTGGCATAATTTGAAATATACAAATTTTACAGCTTTTACATAAAATGAGGTTTAGAAAATTTATATTTGTGGCATAATTTGAAATATACAAATTTTACAGCTTTTACATAAAATGAGGTTTAGAAAATTTATATTTGTGGCATAATTTGAAATATACAAATTTTACAGCTTTTACATAAAATGAGGTTTAGAAAATTTATATTTGTGGCATAATTTGAAATATACAAATTTTACAGCTTTTACATAAAATGAGGTTTAGAAAATTTATATTTGTGGCATAATTTGAAATATACAAATTTTACAGCTTTTACATAAAATGAGGTTTAGAAAATTTATATTTGTGGCATAATTTGAAATATACAAATTTTACAGATTTTACATAAAATGAGGTTAAGTAAATTTATATTTGTGGCATAATTTAAAATATACAAATTTTACAGCTTTTACATAAAATGAGGTTTAGAAAATTTATATTTGTGGCATAATTTGAAATATACAAATTTTTCAGCTTTTACATAAAATGAGGTAAAGAGAATTTATATTTGTGGCATAATTTTAATTATACAAATTTTAGAGATTTTACATAAAATGAGGTTAAGAAAATTTATATTTGTGGCATAAGTTGAAATATGCAAATTTTTCGGACTTTTTGGAACATGAGGAGATGAAAATTTATATTTGTTGCATAATTTGAAATATGCAAATTTTACGCACTTTATGGAACATGAGGAGATGAAAATTTGTATTTGTGGCTTTATTTTAAATATACAAATTTTACAGATTTTATATAAAAGGAGGTTAAGTAAATTTATATTTGTGGCATAATTTAAAATATACAAATTTTACAGATTTTACATAAAATGAGGTTAAGTAAATTTATATTTGTGGCATAATTTAAAATATACAAATTTTACAGCTTTTACATAAAATGAGGTTTAGAAAATTTATATTTGTGGCATAATTTGAAATATACAAATTTTACAGCTTTTACATAAAATGAGGTTTAGAAAATTTATATTTGTGGCATAATTTGAAATATACAAATTTTACAGCTTTTACATAAAATGAGGTTTAGAAAATTTATATTTGTGGCATAATTTGAAATATACAAATTTTACAGCTTTTACATAAAATGAGGTTTAGAAAATTTATATTTGTGGCATAATTTGAAATATACAAATTTTACAGCTTTTACATAAAATGAGGTTTAGAAAATTTATATTTGTGGCATAATTTGAAATATACAAATTTTACAGCTTTTACATAAAATGAGGTTTAGAAAATTTATATTTGTGGCATAATTTGAAATATACAAATTTTACAGCTTTTACATAAAATGAGGTTTAGAAAATTTATATTTGTGGCATAATTTAAAATATACAAATTTTACAGCTTTTACATAAAATGAGGTTTAGAAAATTTATATTTGTGGCATAATTTAAAATAAACAAATTTTACAGCTTTTACATAAAATGAGGTTTAGAAAATTTATATTTGTGGCATAATTTGAAATATACAAATTTTACAGCTTTTACATAAAATGAGGTTTAGAAAATTTATATTTGTGGCATAATTTGAAATATACAAATTTTTCAGCTTTTACATAAAATGAGGTAAAGAGAATTTATATTTGTGGCATAATTTTAATTATACAAATTTTAGAGATTTTACATAAAATGAGGTTAAGAAAATTTATATTTGTGGCATAAGTTGAAATATGCAAATTTTACGGACTTTTTGGAACATGAGGAGATGAAAATTTATATTTGTTGCATAATTTGAAATATGCAAATTTTACAGCTTTTACATAAAATGAGGTTTAGAAAATTTATATTTGTGGCATAATTTAAAATAAACAAATTTTACAGCTTTTACATAAAATGAGGTTTAGAAAATTTATATTTGTGGCATAATTTAAAATATACAAATTTTACAGCTTTTACATAAAATGAGGTTTAGAAAATTTATATTTGTGGCATAATTTAAAATAAACAAATTTTACAGCTTTTACATAAAATGAGGTTTAGAAAATTTATATTTGTGGCATAATTTGAAATATACAAATTTTACAGCTTTTACATAAAATGAGGTTTAGAAAATTTATATTTGTTGCATAATTTGAAATATGCAAATTTTACAGCTTTTACATAAAATGAGGTTTAGAAAATTTATATTTGTGGCATAATTTAAAATAAACAAATTTTACAGCTTTTACATAAAATGAGGTAAAGAGAATTTATATTTGTGGCATAATTTTAATTATACAAATTTTAGAGATTTTACATAAAATGAGGTTAAGAAAATTTATATTTGTGGCATAAGTTGAAATATGCAAATTTTACGGACTTTTTGGAACATGAGGAGATGAAAATTTATATTTGTGGCATAATTTGAAATATACAAATTTTACAGCTTTTACATAAAATGAGGTTTAGAAAATTTATATTTGTGGCATAATTTGAAATATACAAATTTTTCAGCTTTTACATAAAATGAGGTAAAGAGAATTTATATTTGTGGCATAATTTTAATTATACAAATTTTAGAGATTTTACATAAAATGAGGTTAAGTAAATTTATATTTGTGGCATAATTTAAAATATACAAATTTTACAGCTTTTACATAAAATGAGGTTTAGAAAATTTATATTTGTGGCATAATTTGAAATATACAAATTTTTCAGCTTTTACATAAAATGAGGTAAAGAGAATTTATATTTGTGGCATAATTTTAATTATACAAATTTTAGAGATTTTACATAAAATGAGGTTAAGAAAATTTATATTTGTGGCATAAGTTGAAATATGCAAATTTTACGGACTTTTTGGAACATGAGGAGATGAAAATTTATATTTGTTGCATAATTTGAAATATGCAAATTTTACGCACTTTATGGAACATGAGGAGATGAAAATTTGTATTTGTGGCTTTATTTTAAATATACAAATTTTACGGACTTTATGGAACATGAGGAGATGAAAATTTGTATTTGTGGCTTTATTTTAAATACACCAATTTTACAGATTTTACATAAAATTTGGTTAAGAAAATTTATATTTGTTTCATAATTTAAAATATGCAAATTTTACGGACTTTATGGAACATAAGGAGATGAAAATTTGTATTTGTGGCATAATTTCAAATATGCAAATTTTACGGATTCTATTGAAAATGAGGAGATGAAAATTTGTATTTGTGGCATAGGTTAAAAAAGCAAATTTTACAGATATTCTTGAAAAAAAATTTATATTTATGGCTTTTTTTGAAATATACAAATTTTACAGATTTTATATAAAAGGAGGAGATGAAAATTTGTATTTGTGGCATAATTTGAAATACACCAGTTTTACAGATTTTACATAAAATTTGGTTAAGAAAATTTATATTTGTGGCATAATTTAAAATGTACAAATTTTACAGCTTTTACATAAAATGAGGTTTAGAAAATTTATATTTGTGGCATAATTTGAAATTTACAAATTTTACAGCTTTTACATAAAATGAGGTTTAGAAAATTTATATTTGTGGCATAATTTGAAATATACAAATTTTACAGCTTTTACATAAAATGAGGTTTAGAAAATTTATATTTGTGGCATAATTTGAAATTTACAAATTTTACAGCTTTTACATAAAATGAGGTTTAGAAAATTTATATTTGTGGCATAATTTGAAATATACAAATTTTTCAGCTTTTACATAAAATGAGGTAAAGAGAATTTATATTTGTGGCATAATTTTAAATATACAAATTTTAGAGATTTTACATAAAATGAGGTTAAGAAAATTTGTATTTGTGGCTTTATTTTAAATATACAAATTTTACAGATTTTACATAAAATGAGGTTAAGTAAATTTATATTTGTGGCATAATTTGAAATATACAAATTTTACAGCTTTTACATAAAATGAGGTTTAGAAAATTTATATTTGTGGCATAATTTGAAATATACAAATTTTTCAGCTTTTACATAAAATGAGGTAAAGAGAATTTATATTTGTGGCATAATTTTAATTATACAAATTTTAGAGATTTTACATAAAATTTGGTTAAGAAAATTTATATTTGTGGCATAATTTAAAATGTACAAATTTTACAGCTTTTACATAAAATGAGGTTTAGAAAATTTATATTTGTGGCATAATTTGAAATATACAAATTTTACAGCTTTTACATAAAATGAGGTTTAGAAAATTTATATTTGTGGCATAATTTGAAATTTACAAATTTTACAGCTTTTACATAAAATGAGGTTTAGAAAATTTATATTTGTGGCATAATTTGAAATATACAAATTTTTCAGCTTTTACAACGCGTTCTGGCTGAAATTCTGAAAGGCTTGGCACAGGCAAAAAATGAATCTTTTTCAAAGTTTACCCACGTTTTCGACTATGCTTAACAAGCTCAGATCCAAAGTTTTTTTGGCCAAAAGTGCCGTTTTGGCACTTTTTTGTGCCGTTGAAGTTCAAAACGGCATTTTCAGATCTCCGGTGCCATTGGAGATTTGTCGCTAATTTTCTTGGGTATAGGGGTAATCGAGGTCGCTGAATCCGAATTTCGCATTTTCGAGACTCGATTTTCGCGTTGGGACCCAAAAAAATCGAAATTTCGGCATTGTGCCGTTCTCCTACTTCGGCATTTTGCCGTCGGGCTGTATAAAAAATACCATCGAATTCTCCACGTTTTTTTGCCCTGGGGGACGGAAAATATCAAAAATCGATGAACCTAAAAATCATGTATATCTGATGAGAATACCGCCAATCGTGGTTTTTCGAGTATGAAAAAAATGAAAAAATGCTCAAAAATGAATTTAAATGTGCAAAAATAGCTTATTTTTTACTAAAAATGTAATAAAAAATTTTTATGAATGTATTGGAAGCTTCAGAATGCCAAAAATATGCAAAATGCCAAAATCGGCAAAAATTTGTGCCGAAAAATTTTTTTTCTTATTTTTCTCTAATTTTGTGTCTACAAAGGTTCCTGATGATGGGGAATTCGATTCTGATATTTTTTATACGTTTTGCATGACAGAAAAGTCAAAAACGGCACTACAATATCAATAAATACAGTACTTTTAAAAATATAAAAATGCCGTTTTCGACTAAAGCTTTTCCTAAAAACTTTAAATAAATATCAGAATCGAATTCCCCATCATCAGGAACCTTTGTAGACACAAAATTAGAGAAAAATAAGAAAAAAAATTTTTCGGCACAAATTTTTGCCGATTTTGGCATTTTGCATATTTTTGGCATTCTGAAGCTTCCAATACATTCATAAAAATTTTTTATTACATTTTTAGTAAAAAATAAGCTATTTTTGCACATTTAAATTCATTTTTGAGCATTTTTTCATTTTTTTCATACTCGAAAAACCACGATTGGCGGTATTCTCATCAGATATACATGATTTTTAGGTTCATCGATTTTTGATATTTTCCGTCCCCCAGGGCAAAAAAACGTGGAGAATTCGATGGTATTTTTTATACAGCCCGACGGCAAAATGCCGAAGTAGGAGAACGGCACAATGCCGAAATTTCGATTTTTTTGGGTCCCAACGCGAAAATCGAGTCTCGAAAATGCGAAATTCGGATTCAGCGACCTCGATTACCCCTATACCCAAGAAAATTAGCGACAAATCTCCAATGGCACCGGAGATCTGAAAATGCCGTTTTGAACTTCAACGGCACAAAAAAGTGCCAAAACGGCACTTTTGGCCAAAAAAACTTTGGATCTGGGCTTGTTAAGCATAGTCGAAAACGTGGGTAAACTTTGAAAAAGATTCATTTTTTGCCTGTGCCAAGGTTTACTTGGATCACTCTTTTTTTCAGCCAGAGTGCGTTTTACATAAAATGAGGTAAAGAGAATTTATATTTGTGGCATAATTTTAAATATACAAATTTTAGAGATTTTACATAAAATGAGGTTAAGAAAATTTGTATTTGTGGCTTTATTTTAAATATACAAATTTTACAGATTTTACATAAAATGAGGTTAAGTAAATTTATATTTGTGGCATAATTTGAAATATACAAATTTTACAGCTTTTACATAAAATGAGGTTTAGAAAATTTATATTTGTGGCATAATTTGAAATATACAAATTTTTCAGCTTTTACATAAAATGAGGTAAAGAGAATTTATATTTGTGGCATAATTTTAATTATACAAATTTTAGAGATTTTACATAAAATTTGGTTAAGAAAATTTATATTTGTGGCATAATTTAAAATGTACAAATTTTACAGATTTTACATAAAATGAGGTTAAGAAAATTTCTGTTTGTGGCATAATTTAAAATATACAAATTTTACAGATTTTACATAAAATGAGGTTAGGAAAATTTTTATTTGTGGCATAATTTGAAATATACAAATTTTACAGCTTTTACATAAAATGAGGTTTAGAAAATTTATATTTGTGGCATAATTTGAAATATATAAATTTTACAGCTTTTACATAAAATGAGGTTAAGAAAATTTATATTTGTGGCATAAGTTGAAATATGCAAATTTTACGGACTTTTTGGAACATGAGGAGATGAAAATTTATATTTGTTGCATAATTTGAAATATGCAAATTTTACGCACTTTATGGAACATGAGGAGATGAAAATTTGTATTTGTGGCTTTATTTTAAATATACAAATTTTACAGATTTTATATAAAATGAGGTTAAGAAATTTTATATTTGTGGCATAATTTAAAATATGCAAATTTTACGGATTCTATTGAAAATGAGGAGATGAAAATTTGTATTTGTGGCATAGGTTAAAAAATCAAATTTTACAGATATTCTTGAAAAAAAATTTATATTTATGGCTTTTTTTGAAATATGCAAATTTTACGGACTTTATGGAACATGAGGAGATGAAAATTTGTATTTGTGGCTTTATTTGAAATACACCAATTTTACAGATTTTACATAAAATTTGGTTAAGAAAATTTATATTTGTTTCATAATTTAAAATATGCAAATTTTACGGACTTTATGGAACATGAGGAGATCAAAATTTATATTTGTAGCATAATTTGAAATATACAAATTTTACAGATTTTACATAAAACGAGGTTAAGAAAATTTATATTTGTGGCATAATTTAAAATATGCAAATTTTACGGACTTTATGGAACATAAGGAGATGAAAATTTGTATTTGTGGCATAATTTCAAATATGCAAATTTTACGGATTCTATTGAAAATGAGGAGATGAAAATTTGTATTTGTGGCATAGGTTAAAAAAGCAAATTTTACAGATATTCTTGAAAAAAATTTATATTTATGGCTTTTTTTGAAATATACAAATTTTACAGATTTTATATAAAAGGAGGAGATGAAAATTTGTATTTGTGGCATAATTTGAAATACACCAGTTTTACAGATTTTACATAAAATTTGGTTAAGAAAATTTATATTTGTGGCATAATTTAAAATGTACAAATTTTACAGCTTTTACATAAAATGAGGTTTAGAAAATTTATATTTGTGGCATAATTTGAAATATACAAATTTTACAGCTTTTACATAAAATGAGGTTTAGAAAATTTATATTTGTGGCATAATTTGAAATATACAAATTTTTCAGCTTTTACATAAAATGAGGTAAAGAGAATTTATATTTGTGGCATAATTTTAAATATACAAATTTTACAGCTTTTACATAAAATGAGGTTTAGAAAATTTATATTTGTGGCATAATTTGAAATATACAAATTTTACAGCTTTTACATAAAATGAGGTTTAGAAAATTTATATTTGTGGCATAATTTGAAATATACAAATTTTACAGCTTTTACATAAAATGAGGTTTAGAAAATTTATATTTGTGGCATAATTTGAAATATACAAATTTTTCAGCTTTTACATAAAATGAGGTAAAGAGAATTTATATTTGTGGCATAATTTTAATTATACAAATTTTAGAGATTTTACATAAAATTTGGTTAAGAAAATTTATATTTGTGGCATAATTTAAAATGTACAAATTTTACAGATTTTACATAAAATGAGGTTAAGAAAATTTCTGTTTGTGGCATAATTTAAAATATACAAATTTTACAGATTTTACATAAAATGAGGTTAGGAAAATTTTTATTTGTGGCATAATTTGAAATATACAAATTTTACAGCTTTTACATAAAATGAGGTTTAGAAAATTTATATTTGTGGCATAATTTGAAATATACAAATTTTACAGCTTTTACATAAAATGAGGTTAGGAAAATTTTTATTTGTGGCATAATTTGAAATATACAAATTTTACAGCTTTTACATAAAATGAGGTTTAGAAAATTTTTATTTGTGGCATAATTTGAAATATACAAATTTTACAGCTTTTACATAAAATGAGGTTTAGAAAATTTTTATTTGTGGCATAATTTGAAATATACAAATTTTAGAGATTTTACATAAAATGAGGTTAAGAAAATTTATATTTGTGCCATAATTTGAAATATGCAAATTTTACAGATTTTGCATAAAATGAGGTTAAGAAAATTTATATTTGTGGCATAATTTGAAATATGCAAATTTTACGGACTTTGTTGGAACATGAAGAGATGAAAATTTATATTTGTTGCATAATTTTAAATATGCAAATTTTACGGATTCTATTGAAAATCAGGAAATGAAAATTTATATTTGTGGCATAATTTGAAATATGCAAATTTTACAGATTTTGCATAAAATGAGGTTAAGAAAATTTATATTTGTGGCATAATTTGAAATATGCAAATTTTACGGACTTTGTTGGAACATGAAGAGATGAAAATTTATATTTGTTGCATAATTTTAAATATGCAAATTTTACGGATTCTATTGAAAATCAGGAAATGAAAATTTATATTTGTGGCATAATTTGAAATACACCAGTTTTACAGATTTTACATAAATTGAGGTTAAGAAAATGTATATTTGTGGCATAATTTGAAATAGTAAAATTTTACGGATTCTTTTGAAAATGAGGAGATGAAAATTTGTACTTGTGGCATTATGTGAAATATACAAATTTTACAGATTTTACATAAAATGAGGTTAAGAAAATTTATATTTGTGGCATAATTTTAAATATGCAAATTTTACGGATTCTATTGAAAACGAGGAGATGAAAATTTGTATTTGTGGCATAGGTTAAAAAAGCAAATTTTACAGATATTCTTGAAAAAAAATTTATATTTATGGCTTTTTTTGAAATATGCAAATTTTACGGACTTTATGGAACATGAGGAGATGAAAATTTGTATTTGTGGCTTTATTTGAAATACACCAATTTTACAGATTTTACATAAAAGTTGGTTAAAAAAATTTATATTTGTGGCATAATTTGAAATATTCTAATTTTACGGACTTTATGGAACATGAGGAGATGAAAATTTATATTTGTGGCATAATTTGAAATATGCAAATTTTACGGATTCTATTGAAAATCAGGAAATGAAAATTTGTATTTGTGGCATAATTTGAAATATGCAAATTTTACGGACTTTATGGAACATTAGGAGATGAAAATTTATATTTGTGGCATAATTTGAAATATACAAATTTTACAGCTTTTACATAAAATGAGGTTTAGAAAATTTTTATTTGTGGCATAATTTGAAATATACAAATTTTACAGCTTTTACATAAAATGAGGTTTAGAAAATTTTTATTTGTGGCATAATTTGAAATATACAAATTTTACAGCTTTTACATAAAATGAGGTAAAGAGAATTTATATTTGTGGCATAATTTTAAATATACAAATTTTAGAGATATTACATAAAATGAGGTTAAGAAAATTTATATTTGTGGCATAATTTGAAATATGCAAATTTTACAGATTTTACATAAAATGAGGTTAAGAAAATTTGTATTTGTGGCATAATTTGAAATATGCAAATTTTACGGACTTTGTTGGAACATTAGGAGATGAAAATATATATTTGTGGCATAATTTGAAATATACAAATTTTAGAGATTTTACATAAAATGAGGTTTAGAAAATTTATATTTGTGGCATAATTTGAAATATACAAATTTTACAGCTTTTACATAAAATGAGGTTTAGAAAATTTATATTTGTGGCATAATTTGAAATATACAAATTTTTCAGCTTTTACATATAATGAGGTTAAGAAAATTTATATTTGTGGCATAATTTAAAATATGCAAATTTTACGGACTTTATGGAACATGAGGAGATGAAAATTTATATTTGTGGCATAATTTAAAATATGCAAATTTTACGGATTCTATTGAAAATGAGGAGATGAAAATTTGTATTTGTGGCATAATTTGAAATACACCAATTTTACAGATTTTACATAAAATTTGGTGAAGAAAATTTATATTTGTGGCATAATTTAAAATGTACAAATTTTACAGATTTTACATAAAATGAGGTTTAGTAAATTTATATTTGTGGCATAACTTGAAATATACAAATTTTTCAGCTTTTACATATAATGAGGTAAAGAGAATTTATATTTGTGGCATAACTTAAAATATGCAAATTTTACGGATTCTATTGAAAATGAGGAGATGAATTTATGGCTTTTTTTGAAATATACAAATTTTACAGATTTTATATAAAAGGAGGAGATGAAAATTTGTATTTGTGGCATAATTTGAAATACACCAATTTTACAGATTTTACATAAAGTGAGGTTAAGAAAATTTATATTTGTGGTATAATCTGAAATATGCAAATTTTACAGATTTTACATAAAATGAGGTTTAGAAAATTTATATTTGTGGCATAATTTGAAATATACAAATTTTTCAGCTTTTACATATAATGAGGTAAAGAGAATTTATATTTGTGGCATAATTTAAAATATGCAAATTTTACGGATTCTATTGAAAATGAGGAAATGAAATTTTTTATTTGTGGCATAATTTGAAATATACAAATTTTACAGCTTTTACATAAAATGAGGTTTAGAAAATTTATATTTGTGGCATAATTTGAAATATGCAAATTTTACGGATTCTATTGAAAATGAGGAAATGAAAATTTATATTTGTGGCATAATTTGAAATATACAAATTTTTCAGCTTTTACATATAATGAGGTAAAGAGAATTTATATTTGTGGCATAATTTAAAATATGCAAATTTTACGGATTCTATTGAAAATGAGGAAATGAAAATTTTTATTTGTGGCATAATTTGAAATATACAAATTTTACAGCTTTTACATAAAATGAGGTTTAGAAAATTTATATTTGTGGCATAATTTAAAATATGCAAATTTTACGGATTCTATTGAAAATGAGGAAATGAAAATTTTTATTTGTGGCATAATTTGAAATATACAAATTTTACAGCTTTTACATAAAATGAGGTTTAGAAAATTTATATTTGTGGCATAATTTGAAATATGCAAATTTTACGGATTCTATTGAAAATGAGGAAATGAAAATTTTTATTTGTGGCATAATTTGAAATATACAAATTTTACAGATTTTACATAAAATGAGGTTAAGAAAATTTATATTTGTGGCATAATTTGAAATATACAAATTTTTCAGCTTTTACATATAATGAGGTAAAGAGAATTTATATTTGTGGCATAATTTAAAATATGCAAATTTTATGGATTCTATTGAAAATGAGGAAATGAAAATTTTTATTTGTGGCATAATTTGAAATATACAAATTTTACAGCTTTTACATAAAATGAGGTTTAGAAAATTTATATTTGTGGCATAATTTGAAATATGCAAATTTTACGGATTCTATTGAAAATGAGGAAATGAAAATTTATATTTGTGGCATAATTTGAAATATACAAATTTTACAGATTTTACATAAAATGAGGAAATGAAAATTTGTATTTGTGGCATTTTTTGAAATATGCAAATTTTACGGACTTTATGGAACATGAGGAGATGAAAATTTGTATTTGTGGCTTTATTTGAAATATACAAATTTTACAGCTTTTACATAAAATGAGGTTTAGAAAATTTATATTTGTGGCATAATTTGAAATATGCAAATTTTACGGATTCTATTTAAAATGAGGAAATGAAAATTTATATTTGTGGCATAATTTGAAATATACAAATTTTACAGATTTTACATAAAATGAGGAAATGAAAATTTGTATTTGTGGCATTTTTTGAAATATGCAAATTTTACGGACTTTATGGAACATGAGGAGATGAAAATTTGTATTTGTGGCATAATCTGAAATACACAAATTTTACAGATTTTACATATAATGAGGTAAAGAGAATTTATATTTGTGGCATAATTAAATATATGCAAATTTTACGGATTCTATTGAAAATGAGGAGATGAAAATTTGTATTTGTGGCATAGGTTAAAAAAGCAAATTTTACAGATATTCTTGAAAAAAAATTAAATTTATGGCTTTTTTTGAAATATACAAATTTTACAGATTTTATATAAAAGGAGGAGATGAAAATTTGTATTTGTGGCATAATTTGAAATACACCAATTTTACAGATTTTACATAAAGTGAGGTTAAGAAAATTTATATTTGTGGTATAATCTGAAATATGCAAATTTTACAGATTTTACGTAAAATGAGGTTTAGAAAATTTATATTTGTGGCATAATTTGAAATATACAAATTTTTCAGCTTTTACATATAATGAGGTAAAGAGAATTTATATTTGTGGCATAATTTAAAATATGCAAATTTTACGGATTCTATTGAAAATGAGGAAATGAAAATTTTTATTTGTGGCATAATTTGAAATATACAAATTTTACAGATTTTACATAAAATGAGGTTAAGAAAATTTATATTTGTGGCATAATTTGAAATATACAAATTTTTCAGCTTTTACATATAATGAGGTAAAGAGAATTTATATTTGTGGCATAATTTAAAATATGCAAATTTTACGGATTCTATTGAAAATGAGGAAATGAAAATTTTTATTTGTGGCATAATTTGAAATATACAAATTTTACAACTTTTACATAAAATGAGGTTTAGAAAATTTATATTTGTGGCATAATTTGAAATATGCAAATTTTACGGATTCTATTGAAAATGAGGAAATGAAAATTTATATTTGTGGCATAATTTGAAATATACAAATTTTACAGATTTTACATAAAATGAGGAAATGAAAATTTGTATTTGTGGCATAATTTGAAATATGCAAATTTTACGGACTTTATGGAACATGAGGAGATGAAAATTTGTATTTGTGGCATAATCTGAAATACACCAATTTTACAGATTTTACATAAAATGAGGTTAAGAAAATTTATCTTTGTGGCATAATTTGAAATATACAAATTTTACAAATTTTACAAAAAATGAGGTTAAGAAAATTTATATTTGTGGCATAATTTGAAATATACAAATTTTTCAGCTTTTACATATAATGAGGTAAAGAGAATTTATATTTGTGGCATAATTTAAAATATGCAAATTTTACGGATTCTATTGAAAATGAGGAAATGAAAATTTTTATTTGTGGCATAATTTGAAATATACAAATTTTACAGATTTTACATAAAATGAGGTTAAGAAAATTTATATTTGTGGCATAATTTGAAATATACAAATTTTTCAGCTTTTACATATAATGAGGTAAAGAGAATTTATATTTGTGGCATAATTTAAAATATGCAAATTTTACGGATTCTATTGAAAATGAGGAGATGAAAATTTGTATTTGTGGCTTTATTTGAAATATACGAATTTTACAGATTTTATATAAAAGGAGGAGATGAAAATTTATATTTGTGGCATAATTTGAAATATACAAATTTTTCAGCTTTTACATATAATGAAGTAAAGAGAATTTATATTTGTGGCATAATTTTAAATATGCAAATTTTACGGATTCTATTGAAAATGAGGAAATGAAAATTAATATTTGTGGCATAATTTGAAATATACAAATTTTACAGATTTTACATAAAATGAGGAAATGAAAATTTGTATTTGTGGCATTTTTTGAAATATGCAAATTTTACGGACTTTATGGAACATGAGGAGATGAAAATTTGTATTTGTGGCTTTATTTGAAATATACAAATTTTACAGATTTTATATAAAAGGAGGAGATGAAAATTTGTATTTGTGGCATAATTTGAAATACACCAATTTTACAGATTTTACATAAAATGAGGTTAAGAAAATTTGTATTTGTGGCATAATTTTAAATACACCAATTTTACAGCTTTTACATAAAATGAGGTTTAGAAAATTTATATTTGTGGCATAATTTGAAATATACAAATTTTTCAGCTTTTACATATAATGAAGTAAAGAGAATTCATATTTGTGGCATAATTTTAAATATGCAAATTTTACGGACTTTATGGAACATGAGGAGATGAAAATTTATATTGGTGGCATAATTTGAAATATACAAATTTTACAGATTTTACATAAAACGAGGTTAAGAAAATTTATATCTGTGGCATAATTTAAAATATGCAAATTTTACGGATTCTATTGAAAATGAGGAGATCAAAATTTGTATTTGTGCCATAGGTTAAAAAAGCAAATTTTACAGATATTCTTGAAAAAAAATTTATATTTATGGCTTTTTTTGAAATATACAAATTTTACAGATTTTATATAAAAGGAGGAGATGAAAATTTGTATTTGTGGCATAATTTGAAATACACCAATTTTACAGATTTTACATTAAATTTGGTTAAGAAAATTTATATTTGTGGCATAATTTAAAATGTACAAATTTTACAGATTTTACATAAAATGAGGTTTAGAAAATTTATATTTGTGGTATAATTTGAAATATACAAATTTTTCAGCTTTTACATATAATGAGGTAAAGAGAATTTATATTTGTGGCATAATTTAAAATATGCAAATTTTACGGATTCTATTGAAAATAAGGAAATGAAAATTTATATTTGTGGCATAATTTGAAATATACAAATTTTACAGATTTTACATAAAATGAGGAAATGAAAATTTGTATTTGTGGCATAATTTGAAATATGCAAATTTTACGGACTTTATGGAACATGAGGAGATGAAAATTTATATTTGTGGCATAATTTGAAATGTACAAATTTTACAGATTTTACATAAAACGAGGTTAAGAAAATTTATATTTGTGGCATAATTTGAAATATGCAAATTTTACGGACTTTATGGAACATGAGGAGATGAAAATTTATATTTGTGGCATAATTTGAAATATACAAATTTTACAGATTTTACATAAAACGAGGTTAAGAAAATTTATATTTGTGGCATAATTTAAAATATGCAAATTTTACGGATTCTATTGAAAATGAGGAAATGAAAATTTATATTTGTGGCATAATTTGAAATATACAAATTTTACAGATTTTACATAAAATGAGGAAATGAAAATTTATATTTAAGGCTTTTTTTGAAATATGCAAATTTTACGGACTTTATGGAACATGAGGAAATGAAAATTTGTATTTGTGGCTTTATTTGAAATATACAAATTTTAGAGATTTTATATAAAAGGAGGAGATGAAAATTTGTATTTGTGGCATAATTTAAAATATACAAATTTTACAGATTTTACATAAAATGAGGTTAAGAAAATTTATGTTTGTGGCATAATTTAAAATATGCAAATTTTACGGACTTTATGCAACATGAGGAGATGAAATTTTGTATTTGTGGCATAATTTAAAATATACAAATTTTACAGATTTTACATAAAATGAGGTTAAGAAAATTTATATTTGTGGCATAATTTAAAATATGCAAATTTTACGGACTTTATGGAACATGAGGAGATGAAAATTTGTATTTGTGGCATAATTTAAAATATACAAATTTTACAAATTTTACATAAAATGAGGTTAAGAAAATTTATATTTGTGGCATAATTTCAAATATGCAAATTTTACGGATTCTATTGAAAATGAGGAGATGAAAATTTGTATTTGTGGCATAGGTTAAAAAAGCAAATTTTACAGATATTCTTGAAAAAAAATTTATATTTATGGCTTTTTTTGAAATATACAAATTTTAGAGATTTTATATAAAAGGAGGAGATGAAAATTTGTATTTGTGGCTTTATTTGAAATATACAAATTTTACAGATTTTATATAAAAGGAGGAGATGAAAATTTGTATTTGTGGCATAATTTAAAATATGCAAATTTTACGGACTTTATGGAACATGAGGAGATGAAAATTTGTATTTGTGGCATAATTTCAAATATGCAAATTTTACGGATTCTGTTGAAAATGAGGAGATGAAAATTTGTATTTGTGGCATAGGTTAAAAAAGCAAATTTTACAGATATTCTTGAAAAAAAAGTTATATTTATGGCTTTTTTTGAAATATACAAATTTTAGAGATTTTATATAAAAGGAGGAGATGAAAATTTATATTTATGGCTTTTTTTGAAATATACAAATTTTACAGATTTTATATAAAAGGAGGAGATGAAAATTTGTATTTGTGGCATAATTTGAAATACACCAATTTTACAGATTTTACATAAAATGAGGTTTAGAAAATTTATATTTGTGGCATAATTTGAAATATACAAATTTTTCAGCTTTTACATATAATGAGGTAAAGAGAATTTATATTTGTGGCATAATTTAAAATATGCAAATTTTACGGATTCTATTGAAAATGAGGAGATGAAAATTTGTATTTGTGGCATAGGTTAAAAAAGCAAATTTTACAGATATTCTTGAAAAAAAATTTATATTTATGGCTTTTTTTGAAATATACAAATTTTAGAGATTTTATATAAAAGGAGGAGATGAAAATTTGTATTTGTGGCTTTATTTGAAATATACAAATTTTACAGATTTTACATAAAATGAGGTTAAGAAAATTTATATTTGTGGCATAATTTAAAATATGCAAATTTTACGGACTTTATGGAACATGAGGAGATGAAAATTTGTATTTGTGGCATAATTTCAAATATGCAAATTTTACGGATTCTGTTGAAAATGAGGAGATGAAAATTTGTATTTGTGGCATAGGTTAAAAAAGCAAATTTTACAGATATTCTTGAAAAAAAAGTTATATTTATGGCTTTTTTTGAAATATACAAATTTTAGAGATTTTATATAAAAGGAGGAGATGAAAATTTATATTTATGGCTTTTTTTGAAATATACAAATTTTACAGATTTTATATAAAAGGAGGAGATGAAAATTTGTATTTGTGGCATAATTTGAAATACACCAATTTTACAGATTTTACATAAAATGAGGTTTAGAAAATTTATATTTGTGGCATAATTTGAAATATACAAATTTTTCAGCTTTTACATATAATGAGGTAAAGAGAATTTATATTTGTGGCATAATTTAAAATATGCAAATTTTACGGATTCTATTGAAAATGAGGAGATGAAAATTTGTATTTGTGGCATAGGTTAAAAATGCAAATTTTACAGATATTCTTGAAAAAAATTTATATTTATGGCTTTTTTTGAAATATACAAATTTTACTGATTTTATATAAAAGGAGGAGATGAAAATTTGTATTTGTGGCATAATTTGAAATACACCAATTTTACAGATTTTACATAAAATTTGGTTAAGAAAATTTATATTTGTGGCATAATTTAAAATGTACAAGTTTTACAGATTTTACATAAAATGAGGTTAAGAAAATTTATATTTGTGGCATAATTTAAAATATGCAAATTTTACGGATTCTATCGAAAATGAGGAGATGAAAATTTGTATTTGTGGCATAGGTTAAAAAAGCAAATTTTACAGATATTCTTGAAAAAAAATTTATATTTATGGCTTTTTTTGAAATATACAAATTTTACAGATTTTATATAAAAGGAGGAGATGAAAATTTGTATTTGTGGCATAATTTGAAATACACCAATTTTACAGATTTTACATAAAATGAGGTTTAGAAAATTTATATTTGTGGCATAATTTGAAATATACAAATTTTTCAGCTTTTACATATAATGAGGTAAAGAGAATTTATATTTGTGGCATAATTTAAAATATGCAAATTTTACGGAATCTATTGAAAATGAGGAGATGAAAATTTGTATTTGTGGCATAGGTTAAAAATGCAAATTTTACAGATATTCTTGAAAAAAAATTTATATTTATGGCTTTTTTTGAAATATACAAATTTTACAGATTTTATATAAAAGGAGGAGATGAAAATTTGTATTTGTGGCATAATTTGAAATACACCAATTTTACAGATTTTACATAAAATTTGGTTAAGAAAATTTATATTTGTGGCATAATTTAAAATGTACAAGTTTTACAGATTTTACATAAAATGAGGTTAAGAAAATTTATATTTGTGGCATAATTTAAAATATGCAAATTTTACGGATTCTATCGAAAATGAGGAGATGAAAATTTGTATTTGTGGCATAGGTTAAAAAAGCAAATTTTACAGATATTCTTGAAAAAAAATTTATATTTATGGCTTTTTTTGAAATATACAAATTTTACAGATTTTATATAAAAGGAGCAGATGAAAATTTGTATTTGTGGCATAATTTGAAATACACCAATTTTACAGATTTTACATAAAATGAGGTTTAGAAAATTTATATTTGTGGCATAATTTGTAATATACAAATTTTTCAGCTTTTACATATAATGAGGTAAAGAGAATTTATATTTGTGGCATAATTTAAAATATGCAAATTTTACGGATTCTATTGAAAATGAGGAAATGAAAATTTTTATTTGTGGCATAATTTGAAATATACAAATTTTACAGATTTTATATAAAAGGAGGAGATGAAAATTTGTATTTGTGGCATAATTTGAAATACACCAATTTTACAGATTTTACATAAAATGAGGTTAAGAAAATTTATATTTGTGGCATAATTTAAAATATGCAAATTTTACGGACTTTATGGAACATGAGGAGATGAAAATTTATATTTGTGGCATAATTTAAAATATGTAAATTTTACGGATTCTATTGAAAATGAGGAGATGAAAATTTGTATTTGTGGCATAATTTAAAATGTACAAATTTTACAGATTTTACATAAAATGAGGTTTAGTAAATTTATATTTGTGGCATAATTTGAAATATACAAATTTTTCAGCTTTTACATATAATGAGGTAAAGAGAATTTATATTTGTGGCATAATTTAAAATATGCAAATTTTACGGATTCTATTGAAAATGAGGAGATGAAAATTTGTATTTGTGGCATAGGTTAAAAAAGCAAATTTTACAGATATTCTTGAAAAAAAATTTAAATTTATGGCTTTTTTTGAAATATACAAATTTTACAGATTTTATATAAAAGGAGGAGATGAAAATTTGTATTTGTGGCTTTATTTGAAATATACAAATTTTACAGATTTTATATAAAAGGAGGAGATGAAAATTTGTATTTGTGGCATAATTTAAAATATGCAAATTTTACGGATTCTATTGAAAATGAGGAGATGAAAATTTGTATTTGTGGCATAGGTTAAAAAAGCAAATTTTACAGATATTCTTGAAAAAAAATTTATATTTATGGCTTTTTTTGAAATATACAAATTTTAGAGATTTTATATAAAAGGAGGAGATGAAAATTTGTATTTGTGGCTTTATTTGAAATATACAAATTTTACAGATTTTACATAAAATGAGGTTAAGAAAATTTATATTTGTGGCATAATTTAAAATATGCAAATTTTACGGACTTTATGGAACATGAGAAGATGAAAATTTGTATTTGTGGCATAATTTCAAATATGCAAATTTTACGGATTCTATTGAAAATGAGGAGATGAAAATTTGTATTTGTGGCATAGGTTAAAAAAGCAAATTTTACAGATATTCTTGAAAAAAAATTTATATTTATGGCTTTTTTTGAAATATACAAATTTTAGAGATTTTATATAAAAGGAGGAGATGAAAATTTGTATTTGTGGCTTTATTTGAAATATACAAATTTTACAGATTTTACATAAAATGAGGTTAAGAAAATTTATATTTGTGGCATAATTTAAAATATGCAAATTTTACGGACTTTATGGAACATGAGAAGATGAAAATTTGTATTTGTGGCTTTATTTGAAATATACAAATTTTACAGATTTTATATAAAAGGAGGAGATGAAAATTTGTATTTGTGGCATAATTTGAAATACACCAATTTTACAGATTTTACATAAAATGAGGTTAAGAAAATTTATCTTTGTGGCATAATTTAAAATATGCAAATTTTACGGACTTTATGGAACATGAGGAGATGAAAATTTGTATTTGTGGCATAATTTCAAATATGCAAATTTTACGGATTCTGTTGAAAAAAAAGTTATATTTATGGCTTTTTTTGAAATATACAAATTTTAGAGATTTTATATAAAAGGAGGAGATGAAAATTTATATTTATGGCTTTTTTTGAAATATACAAATTTTACAGATTTTATATAAAAGGAGGAGATGAAAATTTGTATTTGTGGCATAATTTGAAATACACCAATTTTACAGATTTTACATAAAATGAGGTTTAGAAAATTTATATTTGTGGCATAATTTGAAATATACAAATTTTTCAGCTTTTACATATAATGAGGTAAAGAGAATTTATATTTGTGGCATAATTTAAAATATGCAAATTTTACGGATTCTATTGAAAATGAGGAGATGAAAATTTGTATTTGTGGCATAGGTTAAAAATGCAAATTTTACAGATATTCTTGAAAAAAATTTATATTTATGGCTTTTTTTGAAATATACAAATTTTACTGATTTTATATAAAAGGAGGAGATGAAAATTTGTATTTGTGGCATAATTTGAAATACACCAATTTTACAGATTTTACATAAAATTTGGTTAAGAAAATTTATATTTGTGGCATAATTTAAAATGTACAAGTTTTACAGATTTTACATAAAATGAGGTTAAGAAAATTTATATTTGTGGCATAATTTAAAATATGCAAATTTTACGGATTCTATCGAAAATGAGGAGATGAAAATTTGTATTTGTGGCATAGGTTAAAAAAGCAAATTTTACAGATATTCTTGAAAAAAAATTTATATTTATGGCTTTTTTTGAAATATACAAATTTTACAGATTTTATATAAAAGGAGGAGATGAAAATTTGTATTTGTGGCATAATTTGAAATACACCAATTTTACAGATTTTACATAAAATGAGGTTTAGAAAATTTATATTTGTGGCATAATTTGAAATATACAAATTTTTCAGCTTTTACATATAATGAGGTAAAGAGAATTTATATTTGTGGCATAATTTAAAATATGCAAATTTTACGGATTCTATTGAAAATGAGGAGATGAAAATTTGTATTTGTGGCATAGGTTAAAAATGCAAATTTTACAGATATTCTTGAAAAAAAATTTATATTTATGGCTTTTTTTGAAATATACAAATTTTACAGATTTTATATAAAAGGAGGAGATGAAAATTTGTATTTGTGGCATAATTTGAAATACACCAATTTTACAGATTTTACATAAAATTTGGTTAAGAAAATTTATATTTGTGGCATAATTTAAAATATGCAAATTTTACGGATTCTATCGAAAATGAGGAGATGAAAATTTGTATTTGTGGCATAGGTTAAAAAAGCAAATTTTACAGATATTCTTGAAAAAAAATTTATATTTATGGCTTTTTTTGAAATATACAAATTTTACAGATTTTATATAAAAGGAGGAGATGAAAATTTGTATTTGTGGCATAATTTGAAATACACCAATTTTACAGATTTTACATAAAATGAGGTTTAGAAAATTTATATTTGTTGCATAATTTGTAATATACAAATTTTTCAGCTTTTACATATAATGAGGTAAAGAGAATTTATATTTGTGGCATAATTTAAAATATGCAAATTTTACGGATTCTATTGAAGAGACAGTCTACGAGAGAATTTGAAAATTCAGAGTTGAAGCGGAACCGAGAATTTTAAAATGAAATTTTTTGTGGTCCATTCGATTAAACTAGGTGAAAAAAGGTTATTCTGAAGGTTTTGGCTCAATCTATCTTGTACTTTTGATTTCGGAGTAATGTAAAGTTGATGTATAGCCAAAAATGGTAAAATTCGGGAAAAATCCAAAAGTAAACCAATCAAAAAGTTATTTCCCATGATTGTACATATAAGTAAGGGCTATTAAATGCACTATTTCGAAAAAATTTTACCTGACCCCTAATGTCGAAATTTTGGCTATTGTAATTTTCGACACAGAAGAAAAATTTGCATATTTAGCCGGCAAGACCAAAGTCATACCGCATCGAATAGCCCTATTTCTGGGCTTTCCAAAAATATAAAATTTGTTGAAATCGGTGGGCAGAAAAACGATAGCCAGTAAAAAAGGTGCACGTGATCAATATCTCCAACATCAACCTTGGGGTAAAACTCATGTATGATGAAAGATATTGTCATGAGGTGACTTACAATATGAAATATTATGTTAGTAGAGTATACTGAATGAGTTTCATGACATTTGGATATCATTTCCGAATATGCCATCAATGTGAAATTTCGAAATTTAGCAACATTAGACTTCGAAGAGAAAATCAAGGTAATTTGGGTTTTTGATTAAAATTAAAAGATTTAATGCTTTTAAAACATTATATAGATGTAACATAAGTAGTTATAAACATTGAACATTGATATTTTGGTCATTTTTGATTTTTCCGGAAGTGACGAAATTTACCTGATTTTTGACCATTTTTCCAGGTATCAAAAGTGTATGAAATATCATTTCTTTCAACTTTTTTTGCCGTTACCGATCAAATATAACATGTTTAGAGTTAGTTGGTACAATTTCAACACCTGGAGATACCCACTTTTTATTTCCCATCATTTTAAAAATCATGTATGACTTTGGTCTTGCCGGCTAAATATGCAAATTTTTCTTCTGTGTCGAAAATTACAATAGCCAAAATTTCGACATTAGGGGTCAGGTAAAATTTTTTCGTATAGTGCATTTAATAGCCCTTACTTATATGTACAATCATGGGAAATAACTTTTTGATTGGTTTACTTTTAGATTTTTCCCGAATTTTACCATTTTTGGCTATACATCAACTTTACATTACTCCGAAATCAAAAGTACAAGATAGATTGAGCCAAAACCTTCAGAATAACCTTTTTTCACCTAGTTTAATCGAATGGACCACAAAAAATTTCATTTTAAAATTCTCGGTTCCGCTCGATTTAAATTTCCTCGTAGACTGTCTCTGAAAATGAGGAAATGAAAATTTTTATTTGTGGCATAATTTGAAATATACAAATTTTACAGATTTTATATAAAAGGAGGAGATGAAAATTTGTATTTGTGGCATAATTTGAAATACACCAATTTTACAGATTTTACATAAAATGAGGTTAAGAAAATTTATATTTGTGGCATAATTTAAAATATGCAAATTTTACGGACTTTATGGAACATGAGGAGATGAAAATTTATATTTGTGGCATAATTTAAAATATGCAAATTTTACGGATTCTATTGAAAATGAGGAGATGAAAATTTGTATTTGTGGCATAATTTAAAATGTACAAATTTTACAGATTTTACATAAAATGAGGTAAAGAGAATTTATATTTGTGGCATAATTTAAAATATGCAAATTTTACGGATTCTATTGAAAATGAGGAGATGAAAATTTGTATTTGTGGCATAGGTTAAAAAAGCAAATTTTACAGATATTCTTGAAAAAAAATTTAAATTTATGGCTTTTTTTGAAATATACAAATTTTACAGATTTTATATAAAAGGAGGAGATGAAAATTTGTATTTGTGGCATAATTTGAAATACACCAATTTTACAGATTTTACATAAAGTGAGGTTAAGAAAATTTATATTTGTGGTATAATCTGAAATATGCAAATTTTACAGATTTTACATAAAATGAGGTTTAGAAAATTTATATTTGTGGCATAATTTGAAATATACAAATTTTTCAGCTTTTACATATAATGAGGTAATGAGAATTTATATTTGTGGCATAATTTAAAATATGCAAATTTTACGGATTCTATTGAAAATGAGGAAATGAAAATTTTTATTTGTGGCATAATTTGAAATATACAAATTTTACAGATTTTACATAAAATGAGGTTAAGAAAATTTATATTTGTGGCATAATTTGAAATATACAAATTTTTCAGCTTTAACATATAATGAGGTAAAGAGAATTTATATTTGTGGCATAATTTAAAATATGCAAATTTTACGGATTCTATTGAAAATGAGGAAATGAAAATTTTTATTTGTGGCATAATTTGAAATATACAAATTTTACAGCTTTTACATAAAATGAGGTTTAGAAAATTTATATTTGTGGCATAATTTGAAATATGCAAATTTTACGGATTCTATTGAAAATGAGGAAATGAAAATTTATATTTGTGGCATAATTTGAAATATACAAATTTTACAGATTTTACATAAAATGAGGAAATGAAAATTTGTATTTGTGGCATTTTTTGAAATATGCAAATTTTACGGACTTTATGGAACATGAGGAGATGAAAATATGTATTTGTGGCTTTATTTGAAATATACAAATTTTACAGCTTTTACATAAAATGAGGTTTAGAAAATTTATATTTGTGGCATAATTTGAAATATGCAAATTTTACGGATTCTATTGAAAATGAGGAAATGAAAATTTATATTTGTGGCATAATTTGAAATATACAAATTTTACAGATTTTACATAAAATGAGGAAATGAAAATTTGTATTTGTGGCATTTTTTGAAATATGCAAATTTTACGGACTTTATGGAACATGAGGAGATGAAAATTTGTATTTGTGGCATAATCTGAAATACACCAATTTTACAGATTTTACATAAAATTTGGTGGAGAAAATTTATATTTGTGGCATAATTTAAAATGTACAAATTTTACAGATTTTACATATAATGAGGTAAAGAGAATTTATATTTGTGGCATAATTTAAAATATGCAAATTTTACGGATTCTATTGAAAATGAGGAGATGAAAATTTGTATTTGTGGCATAATTTGAAATATACAAATTTTAGAGATTTTACATAAAATGAGGTTTAGAAAATTTATATTTGTGGCATAATTTGAAATATACAAATTTTACAGCTTTTACATAAAATGAGGTTTAGAAAATTTATATTTGTGGCATAATTTGAAATATACAAATTTTTCAGCTTTTACATAAAATGAGGTTAAGAAAATTTATATTTGTGGCATAATTTAAAATATGCAAATTTTACGGACTTTATGGAACATGAGGAGATGAAAATTTATATTTGTGGCATAATTTAAAATATGCAAATTTTACGGATTCTATTGAAAATGAGGAGATGAAAATTTGTATTTGTGGCATAATTTGAAATACACCAATTTTACAGATTTTACATAAAATTTGGTGAAGAAAATTTATATTTGTGGCATAATTTAAAATGTACAAATTTTACAGATTTTACATAAAATGAGGTTTAGTAAATTTATATTTGTGGCATAATTTGAAATATACAAATTTTTCAGCTTTTACATATAATGAGGTAAAGAGAATTTATATTTGTGGCATAATTTAAAATATGCAAATTTTACGGATTCTATTGAAAATGAGGAGATGAAAATTTGTATTTGTGGCATAGGTTAAAAAAGCAAATTTTACAGATTTTACATAAAATGAGGTTAAGAAAATTTATATTTGTGGCATAATTTGAAATATACAAATTTTTCAGCTTTTACATATAATGAGGTAAAGAGAATTTATATTTGTGGCATAATTTAAAATATGCAAATTTTACGGATTCTATTGAAAATGAGGAAATGAAAATTTTTATTTGTGGCATAATTTGAAATATACAAATTTTACAGCTTTTACATAAAATGAGGTTTAGAAAATTTATATTTGTGGCATAATTTGAAATATGCAAATTTTACGGATTCTATTGAAAATGAGGAAATGAAAATTTATATTTGTGGCATAATTTGAAATATACAAATTTTACAGATTTTACATAAAATGAGGAAATGAAAATTTGTATTTGTGGCATTTTTTGAAATATGCAAATTTTACGGACTTTATGGAACATGAGGAGATGAAAATTTGTATTTGTGGCTTTATTTGAAATATACAAATTTTACAGCTTTTACATAAAATGAGGTTTAGAAAATTTATATTTGTGGCATAATTTAAAATATGCAAATTTTACGGATTCTATTGAAAATGAGGAAATGAAAATTTTTATTTGTGGCATAATTTGAAATATACAAATTTTACAGATTTTACATAAAATGAGGAAATGAAAATTTGTATTTGTGGCTTTATTTGAAATATACAAATTTTACAGATTTTATATAAAAGGAGGAGATGAAAATTTGTATTTGTGACATAATTTGAAATACACCAATTTTACAGATTTTACATAAAATGAGGTTAAGAAAATTTGTATTTGTGGCATAATTTGAAATATACAAATTTTACAAATTTTACATATAATGAGGTAAAGAGAATTTATATTTGTGGCATAATTTAAAATATGCAAATTTTACGGATTCTATTGAAAATGAGGAGATGAAAATTTATATTTGTGGCATAATTTGAAATATACAAATTTTTCAGCTTTTACATATAATGAAGTAAAGAGAATTTATATTTGTGGCATAATTTTAAATATGCAAATTTTACGGATTCTATTGAAAATGAGGAAATGAAAATTAATATTTGTGGCATAATTTGAAATATACAAATTTTACAGATTTTACATAAAATGAGGAAATGAAAATTTGTATTTGTGGCATTTTTTGAAATATGCAAATTTTACGGACTTTATGGAACATGAGGAGATGAAAATTTGTATTTGTGGCTTTATTTGAAATATACAAATTTTACAGATTTTATATAAAAGGAGGAGATGAAAATTTGTATTTGTGGCATAATTTTAAATACACCAATTTTACAGCTTTTACATAAAATGAGGTTTAGAAAATTTATATTTGTGGCATAATTTGAAATATACAAATTTTTCAGCTTTTACATATAATGAAGTAAAGAGAATTCATATTTGTGGCATAATTTTAAATATGCAAATTTTACGGACTTTATGGAACATGAGGAGATGAAAATTTGTATTTGTGGCATAATTTTAAATACACCAATTTTACAGCTTTTACATAAAATGAGGTTTAGAAAATTTATATTTGTGGCCTAATTTGAAATATACAAATTTTTCAGCTTTTACATATAATGAAGTAAAGAGAATTCATATTTGTGGCATAATTTTAAATATGCAAATTTTACGGACTTTATGGAACATGAGGAGATGAAAATTTGTATTTGTGGCATAATTTCAAATATGCAAATTTCACGGATTCTATTGAAAATGAGGAGATGAAAATTCGTATTTGTGGCATTGGTTAAAAAAGCAAATTTTACAGATATTCTTGAAAAAAAATTTATATTTATGGCTTTTTTTGAAATATACAAATTTTACAGATTTTATATAAAAGGAGGAGATGAAAATTTGTATTTGTGGAATTATTTGAAATATAAAAATTTTACAGATTTTACATAAAGTGAGGTTAAGAAAATTTATATTTGTGGTATAATTTGAAATATGCAAATTTTACAGATTTTACATAAAATGAGGTTTAGAAAATTTATATTTGTGGCATAATTTGAAATATACATATTTTTCCGCTTTTACATATAATGAGGTAAAGAGAATTTATATTTGTGGCATAATTTAAAATATGCAAATTTTACGGATTCTATTGAAAATGAGGAAATGAAAATTTTTATTTGTGGCATAATTTGAAATATACAAATTTTACAGATTTTACATAAAATGAGGTTAAGAAAATTTATATTTGTTGCATAATTTGAAATATACAAATTTTTCAGCTTTTACATAAAATGAGGTAAAGAGAATTTATATTTGTGGCATAATTTTAAATATGCAAATTTTACGGATTCTATTGAAAATGAGGAAATGAAAATTTATATTTGTGGCATAATTTGAAATATACAAATTTTACAGATTTTACATAAAATGAGGAAATGAAAATTTGTATTTGTGGCATTTTTTGAAATATGCAAATTTTACGGACTTTATGGAACATGAGGAGATGAAAATTTGTATTTGTGGCTTTATTTGAAATATACAAATTTTACAGCTTTTACATAAAATGAGGTTTAGAAAATTTATATTTGTGGCATAATTTAAAATATGCAAATTTTACGGATTCTATTGAAAATAAGGAAATGAAAATTTATATTTGTGGCATAATTTGAAATATACAAATTTTACAGATTTTACATAAAATGAGGAAATGAAAATTTGTATTTGTGGCATAATTTGAAATATGCAAATTTTACGGACTTTATGGAACATGAGGAGATGAAAATTTGTATTTGTGGCATAATTTGAAATATACAAATTTTTCAGCTTTTACATATAATGAGGTAAAGAGAATTTATATTTGTGGCATAATTTAAAATATGCAAATTTTACGGATTTTACATAAAATGAGGTTAAGAAAATTTATCTTTGTGGCATAATTTGAAATATACAAATTTTACAAATTTTACAAAAAATGAGGTTAAGAAAATTTATATTTGTGGCATAATTTGAAATATACAAATTTTTCAGCTTTTACATATAATGAGGTAAAGAGAATTTATATTTGTGGCATAATTTAAAATATGCAAATTTTACGGATTCTATTGAAAATGAGGAAATGAAAATTTTTATTTGTGGCATAATTTGAAATATACAAATTTTACAGATCTTACATAAAATGAGGTTAAGAAAATTTATATTTGTGGCATAATTTGAAATATACAAATTTTTCAGCTTTTACATATAATGAGGTAAAGAGAATTTATATTTGTGGCATAATTTAAAATATGCAAATTTTACGGATTCTATTGAAAATGAGGAGATGAAAATTTGTATTTGTGGCTTTATTTGAAATATACAAATTTTACAGATTTTATATAAAAGGAGGAGATGAAAATTTATATTTGTGGCATAATTTGAAATATACAAATTTTTCAGCTTTTACATATAATGAAGTAAAGAGAATTTATATTTGTGGCATAATTTTAAATATGCAAATTTTACGGATTCTATTGAAAATGAGGAAATGAAAATTAATATTTGTGGCATAATTTGAAATATACAAATTTTACAGATTTTACATAAAATGAGGAAATGAAAATTTGTATTTGTGGCATTTTTTGAAATATGCAAATTTTACGGACTTTATGGAACATGAGGAGATGAAAATTTGTATTTGTGGCATAATTTTAAATACACCAATTTTACAGCTTTTACATAAAATGAGGTTTAGAAAATTTATATTTGTGGCATAATTTGAAATATACAAATTTTTCAGCTTTTACATATAATGAAGTAAAGAGAATTCATATTTGTGGCATAATTTTAAATATGCAAATTTTACGGACTTTATGGAACATGAGGAGATGAAAATTTGTATTTGTGGCATAATTTCAAATATGCAAATTTTACAGATTTTACATAAAATGAGGAAATGAAAATTTGTATTTGTGGCATAATTTGAAATATGCAAATTTTACGGACTTTATGGAACATGAGGAGATGAAAATTTGTATTTGTGGCATAATTTGAAATATACAAATTTTTCAGCTTTTACATATAATGAGGTAAAGAGAATTTATATTTGTGGCATAATTTAAAATATGCAAATTTTACGGATTTTACATAAAATGAGGTTAAGAAAATTTATCTTTGTGGCATAATTTGAAATATACAAATTTTACAAATTTTACAAAAAATGAGGTTAAGAAAATTTATATTTGTGGCATAATTTGAAATATACAAATTTTTCAGCTTTTACATATAATGAGGTAAAGAGAATTTATATTTGTGGCATAATTTAAAATATGCAAATTTTACGGATTCTATTGAAAATGAGGAAATGAAAATTTTTATTTGTGGCATAATTT
This sequence comes from Panagrolaimus sp. LJ2414, assembly GCA_024447195.1. Lineage (NCBI taxonomy): Eukaryota > Metazoa > Nematoda > Chromadorea > Rhabditida > Panagrolaimidae > Panagrolaimus > Panagrolaimus sp. LJ2414. The sequence goes on from JAMRXY010000008.1 coordinate 12,767,598, forward strand.
GAAATATACAAATTTTACAGATCTTACATAAAATGAGGTTAAGAAAATTTATATTTGTGGCATAATTTGAAATATACAAATTTTTCAGCTTTTACATATAATGAGGTAAAGAGAATTTATATTTGTGGCATAATTTAAAATATGCAAATTTTACGGATTCTATTGAAAATGAGGAGATGAAAATTTGTATTTGTGGCTTTATTTGAAATATACAAATTTTACAGATTTTATATAAAAGGAGGAGATGAAAATTTATATTTGTGGCATAATTTGAAATATACAAATTTTTCAGCTTTTACATATAATGAAGTAAAGAGAATTTATATTTGTGGCATAATTTTAAATATGCAAATTTTACGGATTCTATTGAAAATGAGGAAATGAAAATTAATATTTGTGGCATAATTTGAAATATACAAATTTTACAGATTTTACATAAAATGAGGAAATGAAAATTTGTATTTGTGGCATTTTTTGAAATATGCAAATTTTACGGACTTTATGGAACATGAGGAGATGAAAATTTGTATTTGTGGCATAATTTTAAATACACCAATTTTACAGCTTTTACATAAAATGAGGTTTAGAAAATTTATATTTGTGGCATAATTTGAAATATACAAATTTTTCAGCTTTTACATATAATGAAGTAAAGAGAATTCATATTTGTGGCATAATTTTAAATATGCAAATTTTACGGACTTTATGGAACATGAGGAGATGAAAATTTGTATTTGTGGCATAATTTCAAATATGCAAATTTCACGGATTCTATTGAAAATGAGGAGATGAAAATTCGTATTTGTGGCATTGGTTAAAAAAGCAAATTTTACAGATATTCTTGAAAAAAAATTTATATTTATGGCTTTTTTTGAAATATACAAATTTTACAGATTTTATATAAAAGGAGGAGATGAAAATTTGTATTTGTGGAATTATTTGAAATATAAAAATTTTACAGATTTTACATAAAGTGAGGTTAAGAAAATTTATATTTGTGGTATAATTTGAAATATGCAAATTTTACAGATTTTACATAAAATGAGGTTTAGAAAATTTATATTTGTGGCATAATTTGAAATATACATATTTTTCCGCTTTTACATATAATGAGGTAAAGAGAATTTATATTTGTGGCATAATTTAAAATATGCAAATTTTACGGATTCTATTGAAAATGAGGAAATGAAAATTTTTATTTGTGGCATAATTTGAAATATACAAATTTTACAGATTTTACATAAAATGAGGTTAAGAAAATTTATATTTGTTGCATAATTTGAAATATACAAATTTTTCAGCTTTTACATAAAATGAGGTAAAGAGAATTTATATTTGTGGCATAATTTTAAATATGCAAATTTTACGGATTCTATTGAAAATGAGGAAATGAAAATTTATATTTGTGGCATAATTTGAAATATACAAATTTTACAGATTTTACATAAAATGAGGAAATGAAAATTTGTATTTGTGGCATTTTTTGAAATATGCAAATTTTACGGACTTTATGGAACATGAGGAGATGAAAATTTGTATTTGTGGCTTTATTTGAAATATACAAATTTTACAGCTTTTACATAAAATGAGGTTTAGAAAATTTATATTTGTGGCATAATTTAAAATATGCAAATTTTACGGATTCTATTGAAAATAAGGAAATGAAAATTTATATTTGTGGCATAATTTGAAATATACAAATTTTACAGATTTTACATAAAATGAGGAAATGAAAATTTGTATTTGTGGCATAATTTGAAATATGCAAATTTTACGGACTTTATGGAACATGAGGAGATGAAAATTTGTATTTGTGGCATAATTTGAAATATACAAATTTTTCAGCTTTTACATATAATGAGGTAAAGAGAATTTATATTTGTGGCATAATTTAAAATATGCAAATTTTACGGATTTTACATAAAATGAGGTTAAGAAAATTTATCTTTGTGGCATAATTTGAAATATACAAATTTTACAAATTTTACAAAAAATGAGGTTAAGAAAATTTATATTTGTGGCATAATTTGAAATATACAAATTTTTCAGCTTTTACATATAATGAGGTAAAGAGAATTTATATTTGTGGCATAATTTAAAATATGCAAATTTTACGGATTCTATTGAAAATGAGGAAATGAAAATTTTTATTTGTGGCATAATTTGAAATATACAAATTTTACAGATCTTACATAAAATGAGGTTAAGAAAATTTATATTTGTGGCATAATTTGAAATATACAAATTTTTCAGCTTTTACATATAATGAGGTAAAGAGAATTTATATTTGTGGCATAATTTAAAATATGCAAATTTTACGGATTCTATTGAAAATGAGGAAATGAAAATTAATATTTGTGGCATAATTTGAAATATACAAATTTTACAGATTTTACATAAAATGAGGAAATGAAAATTTGTATTTGTGGCATTTTTTGAAATATGCAAATTTTACGGACTTTATGGAACATGAGGAGATGAAAATTTGTATTTGTGGCATAATTTGAAATACACCAATTTTACAGATTTTACATAAAATGAGGTTAAGAAAATTTGTATTTGTGGCATAATTTTAAATACACCAATTTTACAGATTTTATATAAAATGAGGTTTAGAAAATTTATATTTGTGGCATAATTTGAAATATACAAATTTTTCAGCTTTTACATATAATGAAGTAAAGAGAATTCATATTTGTGGCATAATTTTAAATATGCAAATTTTACGGACTTTATGGAACATGAGGAGATGAAAATTTATATTTGTGGCATAATTTGAAATATACAAATTTTACAGATTTTACATAAAACGAGGTTAAGAAAATTTATATCTGTGGCATAATTTAAAATATGCAAATTTTACGGATTCTATTGAAAATGAGGAGATCAAAATTTGTATTTGTGCCATAGGTTAAAAAAGCAAATTTTACAGATATTCTTGAAAAAAAATTTATATTTATGGCTTTTTTTGAAATATACAAATTTTACAGATTTTATATAAAAGGAGGAGATGAAAATTTGTATTTGTGGCATAATTTGAAATACACCAATTTTACAGATTTTACATTAAATTTGGTTAAGAAAATTTATATTTGTGGCATAATTTAAAATGTACAAATTTTACAGATTTTACATAAAATGAGGTTTAGAAAATTTATATTTGTGGCATAATTTGAAATATACAAATTTTTCAGCTTTTACATATAATGAGGTAAAGAGAATTTATATTTGTGGCATAATTTAAAATATGCAAATTTTACGGATTCTATTGAAAATAAGGAAATGAAAATTTATATTTGTGGCATAATTTGAAATATACAAATTTTACAGATTTTACATAAAATGAGGAAATGAAAATTTGTATTTGTGGCATAATTTGAAATATGCAAATTTTACGGACTTTATGGAACATGAGGAGATGAAAATTTATATTTGTGGCATAATTTGAAATATACAAATTTTACAGATTTTACATAAAACGAGGTTAAGAAAATTTATATTTGTGGCATAATTTGAAATATGCAAATTTTACGGACTTTATGGAACATGAGGAGATGAAAATTTATATTTGTGGCATAATTTGAAATATACAAATTTTTCAGCTTTTACATATAATGAGGTAAAGAGAATTTATATTTGTGGCATAATTTAAAATATGCAAATTTTACGGATTCTATTGAAAATAAGGAAATGAAAATTTATATTTGTGGCATAATTTGAAATATACAAATTTTACAGATTTTACATAAAATGAGGAAATGAAAATTTGTATTTGTGGCATAATTTGAAATATGCAAATTTTACGGACTTTATGGAACATGAGGAGATGAAAATTTATATTTGTGGCATAATTTGAAATATACAAATTTTACAGATTTTACATAAAACGAGGTTAAGAAAATTTATATTTGTGGCATAATTTGAAATATGCAAATTTTACGGACTTTATGGAACATGAGGAGATGAAAATTTATATTTGTGGCATAATTTGAAATATACAAATTTTACAGATTTTACATAAAACGAGGTTAAGAAAATTTATATTTGTGGCATAATTTCAAATATACAAATTTTACAGATTTTACATAAAATGAGGTTAAGAAAATTTATGTTTGTGGCATAATTTAAAATATGCAAATTTTACGGACTTTATGCAACATGAGGAGATGAAAATTTATATTTATGGCTTTTTTTGAAATATGCAAATTTTACGGACTTTATGGAACATGAGGAGATGAAAATTTGTATTTGTGGCTTTATTTGAAATATACAAATTTTACAGATTTTATATAAAAGGAGGAGATGAAAATTTGTATTTGTGGCATAATTTAAAATATACAAATTTTACAGATTTTACATAAAATGAGGTTAAGAAAATTTATGTTTGTGGCATAATTTAAAATATGCAAATTTTACGGACTTTATGCAACATGAGGAGATGAAAATTTGTATTTGTGGCATAATTTAAAATATACAAATTTTACAGATTTTATATAAAAGGAGGAGATGAAAATTTGTATTTGTGGCATAATTTAAAATATACAAATTTTACAGATTTTACATAAAATGAGGTTAAGAAAATTTATGTTTGTGGCATAATTTAAAATATGCAAATTTTACGGACTTTATGCAACATGAGGAGATGAAAATTTATATTTATGGCTTTTTTTGAAATATGCAAATTTTACGGACTTTATGGAACATGAGGAGATGAAAATTTGTATTTGTGGCTTTATTTGAAATATACAAATTTTACGGATTCTATTGAAAATGAGGAAATGAAAATTTATATTTGTGGCATAATTTGAAATATACAAATTTTACAGATTTTACATAAAATGAGGAAATGAAAATTTATATTTATGGCTTTTTTTGAAATATGCAAATTTTACGGACTTTATGGAACATGAGGAGATGAAAATTTGTATTTGTGGCTTTATTTGAAATATACAAATTTTACAGATTTTATATAAAAGGAGGAGATGAAAATTTGTATTTGTGGCATAATTTAAAATATACAAATTTTACAGATTTTACATAAAATGAGGTTAAGAAAATTTATGTTTGTGGCATAATTTAAAATATGCAAATTTTACGGACTTTATGCAACATGAGGAGATGAAAATTTGTATTTGTGGCATAATTTAAAATATACAAATTTTACAGATTTTACATAAAATGAGGTTAAGAAAATTTATATTTGTGGCATAATTTAAAATATGCAAATTTTACGGACTTTATGGAACATGAGGAGATGAAAATTTGTATTTGTGGCATAATTTAAAATATACAAATTTTACAGATTTTACATAAAATGAGGTTAAGAAAATTTATATTTGTGGCATAATTTAAAATATGCAAATTTTACGGACTTTATGGAACATGAGGAGATGAAAATTTGTATTTGTGGCATAATTTCAAATATGCAAATTTTACGGATTCTATTGAAAATGAGGAGATGAAAATTTGTATTTGTGGCATAGGTTAAAAAAGCAAATTTTACAGATATTCTTGAAAAAAAATTTATATTTATGGCTTTTTTTGAAATATACAAATTTTAGAGATTTTATATAAAAGGAGGAGATGAAAATTTGTATTTGTGGCTTTATTTTAAATATACAAATTTTACAGATTTTATATAAAAGGAGGAGATGAAAATTTGTATTTGTGGCATAATTTAAAATATGCAAATTTTACGGACTTTATGGAACATGAGAAGATGAAAATTTGTATTTGTGGCATAATTTCAAATATGCAAATTTTACGGATTCTATTGAAAATGAGGAGATGAAAATTTGTATTTGTGGCATAGGTTAAAAAAGCAAATTTTACAGATATTCTTGAAAAAAAATTTATATTTATGGCTTTTTTTGAAATATACAAATTTTAGAGATTTTATATAAAAGGAGGAGATGAAAATTTGTATTTGTGGCTTTATTTGAAATATACAAATTTTACAGATTTTACATAAAATGAGGTTAAGAAAATTTATATTTGTGGCATAATTTAAAATATGCAAATTTTACGGACTTTATGGAACATGAGAAGATGAAAATTTGTATTTGTGGCTTTATTTGAAATATACAAATTTTACAGATTTTATATAAAAGGAGGAGATGAAAATTTGTATTTGTGGCATAATTTGAAATACACCAATTTTACAGATTTTACATAAAATGAGGTTAAGAAAATTTATATTTGTGGCATAATTTAAAATATGCAAATTTTACGGACTTTATGGAACATGAGGAGATGAAAATTTGTATTTGTGGCATAATTTCAAATATGCAAATTTTACGGATTCTATTGAAAATGAGGAGATGAAAATTTGTATTTGTGGCATAGGTTAAAAAAGCAAATTTTACAGATATTCTTGAAAAAAAATTTATATTTATGGCTTTTTTTGAAATATACAAATTTTAGAGATTTTATATAAAAGGAGGAGATGAAAATTTGTATTTGTGGCTTTATTTTAAATATACAAATTTTACAGATTTTATATAAAAGGAGGAGATGAAAATTTGTATTTGTGGCATAATTTAAAATATGCAAATTTTACGGACTTTATGGAACATGAGAAGATGAAAATTTGTATTTGTGGCATAATTTCAAATATGCAAATTTTACGGATTCTATTGAAAATGAGGAGATGAAAATTTGTATTTGTGGCATAGGTTAAAAAAGCAAATTTTACAGATATTCTTGAAAAAAAATTTATATTTATGGCTTTTTTTGAAATATACAAATTTTAGAGATTTTATATAAAAGGAGGAGATGAAAATTTGTATTTGTGGCTTTATTTGAAATATACAAATTTTACAGATTTTACATAAAATGAGGTTAAGAAAATTTATATTTGTGGCATAATTTAAAATATGCAAATTTTACGGACTTTATGGAACATGAGAAGATGAAAATTTGTATTTGTGGCTTTATTTGAAATATACAAATTTTACAGATTTTATATAAAAGGAGGAGATGAAAATTTGTATTTGTGGCATAATTTGAAATACACCAATTTTACAGATTTTACATAAAATGAGGTTAAGAAAATTTATATTTGTGGCATAATTTAAAATATGCAAATTTTACGGACTTTATGGAACATGAGGAGATGAAAATTTGTATTTGTGGCATAATTTCAAATATGCAAATTTTACGGATTCTATTGAAAATGAGGAGATGAAAATTTGTATTTGTGGCATAGGTTAAAAAAGCAAATTTTACAGATATTCTTGAAAAAAAATTTATATTTATGGCTTTTTTTGAAATATACAAATTTTAGAGATTTTATATAAAAGGAGGAGATGAAAATTTGTATTTGTGGCTTTATTTTAAATATACAAATTTTACAGATTTTATATAAAAGGAGGAGATGAAAATTTGTATTTGTGGCATAATTTAAAATATGCAAATTTTACGGACTTTATGGAACATGAGAAGATGAAAATTTGTATTTGTGGCATAATTTCAAATATGCAAATTTTACGGATTCTATTGAAAATGAGGAGATGAAAATTTGTATTTGTGGCATAGGTTAAAAAAGCAAATTTTACAGATATTCTTGAAAAAAAATTTATATTTATGGCTTTTTTTGAAATATACAAATTTTAGAGATTTTATATAAAAGGAGGAGATGAAAATTTGTATTTGTGGCTTTATTTGAAATATACAAATTTTACAGATTTTACATAAAATGAGGTTAAGAAAATTTATATTTGTGGCATAATTTAAAATATGCAAATTTTACGGACTTTATGGAACATGAGAAGATGAAAATTTGTATTTGTGGCTTTATTTGAAATATACAAATTTTACAGATTTTATATAAAAGGAGGAGATGAAAATTTGTATTTGTGGCATAATTTGAAATACACCAATTTTACAGATTTTACATAAAATGAGGTTAAGAAAATTTATCTTTGTGGCATAATTTAAAATATGCAAATTTTACGGACTTTATGGAACATGAGGAGATGAAAATTTGTATTTGTGGCATAATTTCAAATATGCAAATTTTACGGATTCTGTTGAAAATGAGGAGATGAAAATTTGTATTTGTGGCATAGGTTAAAAAAGCAAATTTTACAGATATTCTTGAAAAAAAAGTTATATTTATGGCTTTTTTTGAAATATACAAATTTTAGAGATTTTATATAAAAGGAGGAGATGAAAATTTGTATTTGTGGCTTTATTTGAAATATACAAATTTTACAGATTTTACATAAAATGAGGTTAAGAAAATTTATATTTGTGGCATAATTTAAAATATGCAAATTTTACGGACTTTATGGAACATGAGAAGATGAAAATTTGTATTTGTGGCATAATTTCAAATATGCAAATTTTACGGATTCTATTGAAAATGAGGAGATGAAAATTTGTATTTGTGGCATAATTTCAAATATGCAAATTTTACGGATTCTATTGAAAATGAGGAGATGAAAATTTGTATTTGTGGCATTTTTTGAAATATGCAAATTTTACGGACTTTATGGAACATGAGGAGATGAAAATTTGTATTTGTGGCTTTATTTGAAATATACAAATTTTACAGCTTTTACATAAAATGAGGTAAAGAGAATTTATATTTGTGGCATAATTTTAAATATGCAAATTTTACGGATTCTATTGAAAATTAGGAAATGAAAATTTATATTTGTGGCATAATTTGAAATATACAAATTTTACAGATTTTACATAAAATGAGGAAATGAAAATTTGTATTTGTGGCATTTTTTGAAATATGCAAATTTTACGGACTTTATGGAACATGAGGAGATGAAAATTTGTATTTGTGGCTTTATTTGAAATATACAAATTTTACAGCTTTTACATAAAATGAGGTTTAGAAAATTTATATTTGTGGCATAATTTAAAATATGCAAATTTTACGGACTTTATGGAACATGAGGAGATGAAAATTTGTATTTGTGGCATAATTTGAAATATACAAATTTTTCAGCTTTTACATATAATGAGGTAAAGAGAATTTATATTTGTGGCATAATTTAAAATATGCAAATTTTACGGATTTTACATAAAATGAGGTTAAGAGAATTTATATTTGTGGCATAATTTAAAATATACAAATTTTACAGATTTTACATAAAATGAGGTTAAGAAAATTTATATTTGTGGCATAATTTAAAATATGCAAATTTTACGGACTTTATGGAACATGAGAAGATGAAAATTTGTATTTGTGGCATAATTTCAAATATGCAAATTTTACGGATTCTATTGAAAATGAGGAGATGAAAATTTGTATTTGTGGCATAATTTCAAATATGCAAATTTTACGGATTCTATTGAAAATGAGGAGATGAAAATTTGTATTTGTGGCATTTTTTGAAATATGCAAATTTTACGGACTTTATGGAACATGAGGAGATGAAAATTTGTATTTGTGGCTTTATTTGAAATATACAAATTTTACAGCTTTTACATAAAATGAGGTAAAGAGAATTTATATTTGTGGCATAATTTTAAATATGCAAATTGTACGGATTCTGTTGAAAATGAGGAAATGAAAATTTATATTTGTGGCATAATTTGAAATATACAAATTTTACAGATTTTACATAAAATGAGGAAATGAAAATTTGTATTTGTGGCATTTTTTGAAATATGCAAATTTTACGGACTTTATGGAACATGAGGAGATGAAAATTTGTATTTGTGGCTTTATTTGAAATATACAAATTTTACAGCTTTTACATAAAATGAGGTTTAGAAAATTTATATTTGTGGCATAATTTAAAATATGCAAATTTTACGGATTCTATTGAAAATAAGGAAATGAAAATTTATATTTGTGGCATAATTTGAAATATACAAATTTTACAGATTTTACATAAAATGAGGAAATGAAAATTTGTATTTGTGGCATAATTTGAAATATGCAAATTTTACGGACTTTATGGAACATGAGAAGATGAAAATTTGTATTTGTGGCATAATTTCAAATATGCAAATTTTACGGATTTTATATAAAAGGAGGAGATGAAAATTTGTATTTGTGGCATAATTTGAAATACACCAATTTTACAGATTTTACATAAAATGAGGTTAAGAAAATTTATATTTGTGGCATAATTTAAAATATGCAAATTTTACGGACTTTATGGAACATGAGGAGATGAAAATTTGTATTTGTGGCATAATTTCAAATATGCAAATTTTACGGATTCTATTGAAAATGAGGAGATGAAAATTTGTATTTGTGGCATAGGTTAAAAAAGCAAATTTTACAGATATTCTTGAAAAAAAATTTATATTTATGGCTTTTTTTGAAATATACAAATTTTAGAGATTTTATATAAAAGGAGGAGATGAAAATTTGTATTTGTGGCTTTATTTTAAATATACAAATTTTACAGATTTTATATAAAAGGAGGAGATGAAAATTTGTATTTGTGGCATAATTTAAAATATGCAAATTTTACGGACTTTATGGAACATGAGAAGATGAAAATTTGTATTTGTGGCATAATTTCAAATATGCAAATTTTACGGATTCTATTGAAAATGAGGAGATGAAAATTTGTATTTGTGGCATAGGTTAAAAAAGCAAATTTTACAGATATTCTTGAAAAAAAATTTATATTTATGGCTTTTTTTGAAATATACAAATTTTAGAGATTTTATATAAAAGGAGGAGATGAAAATTTGTATTTGTGGCTTTATTTGAAATATACAAATTTTACAGATTTTACATAAAATGAGGTTAAGAAAATTTATATTTGTGGCATAATTTAAAATATGCAAATTTTACGGACTTTATGGAACATGAGAAGATGAAAATTTGTATTTGTGGCTTTATTTGAAATATACAAATTTTACAGATTTTATATAAAAGGAGGAGATGAAAATTTGTATTTGTGGCATAATTTGAAATACACCAATTTTACAGATTTTACATAAAATGAGGTTAAGAAAATTTATCTTTGTGGCATAATTTAAAATATGCAAATTTTACGGACTTTATGGAACATGAGGAGATGAAAATTTGTATTTGTGGCATAATTTCAAATATGCAAATTTTACGGATTCTGTTGAAAATAAGGAAATGAAAATTTATATTTGTGGCATAATTTGAAATATACAAATTTTACAGATTTTACATAAAATGAGGAAATGAAAATTTGTATTTGTGGCATAATTTGAAATATGCAAATTTTACGGACTTTATGGAACATGAGGAGATGAAAATTTGTATTTGTGGCATAATTTGAAATATACAAATTTTTCAGCTTTTACATATAATGAGGTAAAGAGAATTTATATTTGTGGCATAATTTAAAATATGCAAATTTTACGGATTTTACATAAAATGAGGTTAAGAAAATTTATCTTTGTGGCATAATTTGAAATATACAAATTTTACAAATTTTACAAAAAATGAGGTTAAGAAAATTTATATTTGTGGCATAATTTGAAATATACAAATTTTTCAGCTTTTACATATAATGAGGTAAAGAGAATTTATATTTGTGGCATAATTTAAAATATGCAAATTTTACGGATTCTATTGAAAATGAGGAAATGAAAATTTTTATTTGTGGCATAATTTGAAATATACAAATTTTACAGATTTTACATAAAATGAGGAAATGAAAATTTGTATTTGTGGCATTTTTTGAAATATGCAAATTTTACGGACTTTATGGAACATGAGGAGATGAAAATTTGTATTTGTGGCTTTATTTGAAATATACAAATTTTACAGCTTTTACATAAAATGAGGTTTAGAAAATTTATATTTGTGGCATAATTTAAAATATGCAAATTTTACGGATTCTATTGAAAATAAGGAAATGAAAATTTATATTTGTGGCATAATTTGAAATATACAAATTTTACAGATTTTACATAAAATGAGGAAATGAAAATTTGTATTTGTGGCATAATTTGAAATATGCAAATTTTACGGACTTTATGGAACATGAGGAGATGAAAATTTGTATTTGTGGCATAATTTGAAATATACAAATTTTTCAGCTTTTACATATAATGAGGTAAAGAGAATTTATATTTGTGGCATAATTTAAAATATGCAAATTTTACGGATTTTACATAAAATGAGGTTAAGAAAATTTATCTTTGTGGCATAATTTGAAATATACAAATTTTACAAATTTTACAAAAAATGAGGTTAAGAAAATTTATATTTGTGGCATAATTTGAAATATACAAATTTTTCAGCTTTTACATATAATGAGGTAAAGAGAATTTATATTTGTGGCATAATTTAAAATATGCAAATTTTACGGATTCTATTGAAAATGAGGAAATGAAAATTTTTATTTGTGGCATAATTTGAAATATACAAATTTTACAGATCTTACATAAAATGAGGTTAAGAAAATTTATATTTGTGGCATAATTTGAAATATACAAATTTTTCAGCTTTTACATATAATGAGGTAAAGAGAATTTATATTTGTGGCATAATTTAAAATATGCAAATTTTACGGATTCTATTGAAAATGAGGAGATGAAAATTTGTATTTGTGGCTTTATTTGAAATATACAAATTTTACAGATTTTATATAAAAGGAGGAGATGAAAATTTATATTTGTGGCATAATTTGAAATATACAAATTTTTCAGCTTTTACATATAATGAAGTAAAGAGAATTTATATTTGTGGCATAATTTTAAATATGCAAATTTTACGGATTCTATTGAAAATGAGGAAATGAAAATTAATATTTGTGGCATAATTTGAAATATACAAATTTTACAGATTTTACATAAAATGAGGAAATGAAAATTTGTATTTGTGGCATTTTTTGAAATATGCAAATTTTACGGACTTTATGGAACATGAGGAGATGAAAATTTGTATTTGTGGCTTTATTTGAAATATACAAATTTTACAGATTTTATATAAAAGGAGGAGATGAAAATTTGTATTTGTGGCATAATTTGAAATACACCAATTTTACAGATTTTACATAAAATGAGGTTAAGAAAATTTGTATTTGTGGCATAATTTTAAATACACCAATTTTACAGCTTTTACATAAAATGAGGTTTAGAAAATTTATATTTGTGGCATAATTTGAAATATACAAATTTTTCAGCTTTTACATATAATGAAGTAAAGAGAATTCATATTTGTGGCATAATTTTAAATATGCAAATTTTACGGACTTTATGGAACATGAGGAGATGAAAATTTATATTTGTGGCATAATTTGAAATATACAAATTTTTCAGCTTTTACATATAATGAGGTAAAGAGAATTTATATCTGTGGCATAATTTAAAATATGCAAATTTTACGGATTCTATTGAAAATGAGGAGATCAAAATTTGTATTTGTGCCATAGGTTAAAAAAGCAAATTTTACAGATCTTACATAAAATGAGGTTAAGAAAATTTATATTTGTGGCATAATTTGAAATATACAAATTTTTCAGCTTTTACATATAATGAGGTAAAGAGAATTTATATTTGTGGCATAATTTAAAATATGCAAATTTTACGGATTCTATTGAAAATGAGGAGATGAAAATTTGTATTTGTGGCTTTATTTGAAATATACAAATTTTACAGATTTTATATAAAAGGAGGAGATGAAAATTTATATTTGTGGCATAATTTGAAATATACAAATTTTTCAGCTTTTACATATAATGAAGTAAAGAGAATTTATATTTGTGGCATAATTTTAAATATGCAAATTTTACGGATTCTATTGAAAATGAGGAAATGAAAATTTTTATTTGTGGCATAATTTGAAATATACAAATTTTACAGATCTTACATAAAATGAGGTTAAGAAAATTTATATTTGTGGCATAATTTGAAATATACAAATTTTTCAGCTTTTACATATAATGAGGTAAAGAGAATTTATATTTGTGGCATAATTTAAAATATGCAAATTTTACGGATTCTATTGAAAATGAGGAGATGAAAATTTGTATTTGTGGCTTTATTTGAAATATACAAATTTTACAGATTTTATATAAAAGGAGGAGATGAAAATTTATATTTGTGGCATAATTTGAAATATACAAATTTTTCAGCTTTTACATATAATGAAGTAAAGAGAATTTATATTTGTGGCATAATTTTAAATATGCAAATTTTACGGATTCTATTGAAAATGAGGAAATGAAAATTAATATTTGTGGCATAATTTGAAATATACAAATTTTACAGATTTTACATAAAATGAGGAAATGAAAATTTATATTTGTGGCATAATTTGAAATATACAAATTTTTCAGCTTTTACATATAATGAAGTAAAGAGAATTTATATTTGTGGCATAATTTTAAATATGCAAATTTTACGGATTCTATTGAAAATGAGGAAATGAAAATTTTTATTTGTGGCATAATTTGAAATATACAAATTTTACAGATTTTATATAAAAGGAGGAGATAAAAAATTTATATTTGTGGCATAATTTGAAATATACAAATTTTTCAGCTTTTACATATAATGAAGTAAAGAGAATTTATATTTGTGGCATAATTTTAAATATGCAAATTTTACGGATTCTATTGAAAATGAGGAAATGAAAATTTTTATTTGTGGCATAATTTGAAATATACAAATTTTTCAGCTTTTACATATAATGAGGTAAAGAGAATTTATATTTGTGGCATAATTTAAAATATGCAAATTTTACGGATTCTATTGAAAATGAGGAGATGAAAATTTGTATTTGTGGCTTTATTTGAAATATACAAATTTTACAGATTTTATATAAAAGGAGGAGATGAAAATTTATATTTGTGGCATAATTTGAAATATACAAATTTTTCAGCTTTTACATATAATGAAGTAAAGAGAATTTATATTTGTGGCATAATTTTAAATATGCAAATTTTACGGATTCTATTGAAAATGAGGAAATGAAAATTTTTATTTGTGGCATAATTTGAAATATACAAATTTTACAGATCTTACATAAAATGAGGTTAAGAAAATTTATATTTGTGGCATAATTTGAAATATACAAATTTTTCAGCTTTTACATATAATGAGGTAAAGAGAATTTATATTTGTGGCATAATTTAAAATATGCAAATTTTACGGATTCTATTGAAAATGAGGAGATGAAAATTTGTATTTGTGGCTTTATTTGAAATATACAAATTTTACAGATTTTATATAAAAGGAGGAGATGAAAATTTATATTTGTGGCATAATTTGAAATATACAAATTTTTCAGCTTTTACATATAATGAAGTAAAGAGAATTTATATTTGTGGCATAATTTTAAATATGCAAATTTTACGGATTCTATTGAAAATGAGGAAATGAAAATTTTTATTTGTGGCATAATTTGAAATATACAAATTTTACAGATTTTATATAAAAGGAGGAGATGAAAATTTATATTTGTGGCATAATTTGAAATATACAAATTTTACAGATCTTACATAAAATGAGGTTAAGAAAATTTATCTTTGTGGCATAATTTGAAATATACAAATTTTACAAATTTTACAAAAAATGAGGTTAAGAAAATTTATATTTGTGGCATAATTTGAAATATACAAATTTTTCAGCTTTTACATATAATGAGGTAAAGAGAATTTATATTTGTGGCATAATTTAAAATATGCAAATTTTACGGATTCTATTGAAAATGAGGAAATGAAAATTTTTATTTGTGGCATAATTTGAAATATACAAATTTTACAGATCTTACATAAAATGAGGTTAAGAAAATTTATATTTGTGGCATAATTTGAAATATACAAATTTTTCAGCTTTTACATATAATGAGGTAAAGAGAATTTATATTTGTGGCATAATTTAAAATATGCAAATTTTACGGATTCTATTGAAAATGAGGAGATGAAAATTTGTATTTGTGGCTTTATTTGAAATATACAAATTTTACAGATTTTATATAAAAGGAGGAGATGAAAATTTATATTTGTGGCATAATTTGAAATATACAAATTTTTCAGCTTTTACATATAATGAAGTAAAGAGAATTTATATTTGTGGCATAATTTTAAATATGCAAATTTTACGGATTCTATTGAAAATGAGGAAATGAAAATTTTTATTTGTGGCATAATTTGAAATATACAAATTTTACAGATTTTATATAAAAGGAGGAGATGAAAATTTATATTTGTGGCATAATTTGAAATATACAAATTTTACAGATCTTACATAAAATGAGGTTAAGAAAATTTATCTTTGTGGCATAATTTGAAATATACAAATTTTACAAATTTTACAAAAAATGAGGTTAAGAAAATTTATATTTGTGGCATAATTTGAAATATACAAATTTTTCAGCTTTTACATATAATGAGGTAAAGAGAATTTATATTTGTGGCATAATTTAAAATATGCAAATTTTACGGATTCTATTGAAAATGAGGAAATGAAAATTTTTATTTGTGGCATAATTTGAAATATACAAATTTTACAGATCTTACATAAAATGAGGTTAAGAAAATTTATATTTGTGGCATAATTTGAAATATACAAATTTTTCAGCTTTTACATATAATGAGGTAAAGAGAATTTATATTTGTGGCATAATTTAAAATATGCAAATTTTACGGATTCTATTGAAAATGAGGAGATGAAAATTTGTATTTGTGGCTTTATTTGAAATATACAAATTTTACAGATTTTATATAAAAGGAGGAGATGAAAATTTATATTTGTGGCATAATTTGAAATATACAAATTTTTCAGCTTTTACATATAATGAAGTAAAGAGAATTTATATTTGTGGCATAATTTTAAATATGCAAATTTTACGGATTCTATTGAAAATGAGGAAATGAAAATTTTTATTTGTGGCATAATTTGAAATATACAAATTTTACAGATTTTATATAAAAGGAGGAGATGAAAATTTATATTTGTGGCATAATTTGAAATATACAAATTTTTCAGCTTTTACATATAATGAAGTAAAGAGAATTTATATTTGTGGCATAATTTTAAATATGCAAATTTTACGGATTCTATTGAAAATGAGGAAATGAAAATTTTTATTTGTGGCATAATTTGAAATATACAAATTTTACAGATCTTACATAAAATGAGGTTAAGAAAATTTATATTTGTGGCATAATTTGAAATATACAAATTTTTCAGCTTTTACATATAATGAGGTAAAGAGAATTTATATTTGTGGCATAATTTAAAATATGCAAATTTTACGGATTCTATTGAAAATGAGGAGATGAAAATTTGTATTTGTGGCTTTATTTGAAATATACAAATTTTACAGATTTTATATAAAAGGAGGAGATGAAAATTTATATTTGTGGCATAATTTGAAATATACAAATTTTTCAGCTTTTACATATAATGAAGTAAAGAGAATTTATATTTGTGGCATAATTTTAAATATGCAAATTTTACGGATTCTATTGAAAATGAGGAAATGAAAATTTTTATTTGTGGCATAATTTGAAATATACAAATTTTACAGATCTTACATAAAATGAGGTTAAGAAAATTTATATTTGTGGCATAATTTGAAATATACAAATTTTTCAGCTTTTACATATAATGAGGTAAAGAGAATTTATATTTGTGGCATAATTTAAAATATGCAAATTTTACGGATTCTATTGAAAATGAGGAGATGAAAATTTGTATTTGTGGCTTTATTTGAAATATACAAATTTTACAGATTTTATATAAAAGGAGGAGATGAAAATTTATATTTGTGGCATAATTTGAAATATACAAATTTTTCAGCTTTTACATATAATGAAGTAAAGAGAATTTATATTTGTGGCATAATTTTAAATATGCAAATTTTACGGATTCTATTGAAAATGAGGAAATGAAAATTAATATTTGTGGCATAATTTGAAATATACAAATTTTACAGATTTTACATAAAATGAGGAAATGAAAATTTGTATTTGTGGCATTTTTTGAAATATGCAAATTTTACGGACTTTATGGAACATGAGGAGATGAAAATTTGTATTTGTGGCTTTATTTGAAATATACAAATTTTACAGATTTTATATAAAAGGAGGAGATGAAAATTTGTATTTGTGGCATAATTTGAAATACACCAATTTTACAGATTTTACATAAAATGAGGTTAAGAAAATTTGTATTTGTGGCATAATTTTAAATACACCAATTTTACAGCTTTTACATAAAATGAGGTTTAGAAAATTTATATTTGTGGCATAATTTGAAATATACAAATTTTTCAGCTTTTACATATAATGAAGTAAAGAGAATTCATATTTGTGGCATAATTTTAAATATGCAAATTTTACGGACTTTATGGAACATGAGGAGATGAAAATTTATATTTGTGGCATAATTTGAAATATACAAATTTTTCAGCTTTTACATATAATGAGGTAAAGAGAATTTATATCTGTGGCATAATTTAAAATATGCAAATTTTACGGATTCTATTGAAAATGAGGAGATCAAAATTTGTATTTGTGCCATAGGTTAAAAAAGCAAATTTTACAGATCTTACATAAAATGAGGTTAAGAAAATTTATATTTGTGGCATAATTTGAAATATACAAATTTTTCAGCTTTTACATATAATGAGGTAAAGAGAATTTATATTTGTGGCATAATTTAAAATATGCAAATTTTACGGATTCTATTGAAAATGAGGAGATGAAAATTTGTATTTGTGGCTTTATTTGAAATATACAAATTTTACAGATTTTATATAAAAGGAGGAGATGAAAATTTATATTTGTGGCATAATTTGAAATATACAAATTTTTCAGCTTTTACATATAATGAAGTAAAGAGAATTTATATTTGTGGCATAATTTTAAATATGCAAATTTTACGGATTCTATTGAAAATGAGGAAATGAAAATTAATATTTGTGGCATAATTTGAAATATACAAATTTTACAGATTTTACATAAAATGAGGAAATGAAAATTTGTATTTGTGGCATTTTTTGAAATATGCAAATTTTACGGACTTTATGGAACATGAGGAGATGAAAATTTGTATTTGTGGCTTTATTTGAAATATAAAAATTTTACAGATTTTATATAAAAGGAGGAGATGAAAATTTGTATTTGTGGCATAATTTGAAATACACCAATTTTACAGATTTTACATTAAATTTGGTTAAGAAAATTTATATTTGTGGCATAATTTAAAATGTACAAATTTTACAGATTTTACATAAAATGAGGTTTAGAAAATTTATATTTGTGGCATAATTTGAAATATACAAATTTTTCAGCTTTTACATATAATGAGGTAAAGAGAATTTATATTTGTGGCATAATTTAAAATATGCAAATTTTACGGATTCTATTGAAAATAAGGAAATGAAAATTTATATTTGTGGCATAATTTGAAATATACAAATTTTACAGATTTTACATAAAATGAGGAAATGAAAATTTGTATTTGTGGCATAATTTGAAATATGCAAATTTTACGGACTTTATGGAACATGAGGAGATGAAAATTTATATTTGTGGCATAATTTGAAATATACAAATTTTACAGATTTTACATAAAACGAGGTTAAGAAAATTTATATTTGTGGCATAATTTGAAATATGCAAATTTTACGGACTTTATGGAACATGAGGAGATGAAAATTTATATTTGTGGCATAATTTGAAATATACAAATTTTACAGATTTTACATAAAACGAGGTTAAGAAAATTTATATCTGTGGCATAATTTAAAATATGCAAATTTTACGGATTCTATTGAAAATGAGGAGATCAAAATTTGTATTTGTGCCATAGGTTAAAAAAGCAAATTTTACAGATATTCTTGAAAAAAAATTTATATTTATGGCTTTTTTTGAAATATACAAATTTTACAGATTTTATATAAAAGGAGGAGATGAAAATTTGTATTTGTGGCATAATTTGAAATACACCAATTTTACAGATTTTACATTAAATTTGGTTAAGAAAATTTATATTTGTGGCATAATTTAAAATGTACAAATTTTACAGATTTTACATAAAATGAGGTTTAGAAAATTTATATTTGTGGCATAATTTGAAATATACAAATTTTTCAGCTTTTACATATAATGAGGTAAAGAGAATTTATATTTGTGGCATGATTTAAAATATGCAAATTTTACGGATTCTATTGAAAATAAGGAAATGAAAATTTATATTTGTGGCATAATTTGAAATATACAAATTTTACAGATTTTACATAAAATGAGGAAATGAAAATTTGTATTTGTGGCATAATTTGAAATATGCAAATTTTACGGACTTTATGGAACATGAGGAGATGAAAATTTATATTTGTGGCATAATTTGAAATATACAAATTTTACAGATTTTACATAAAACGAGGTTAAGAAAATTTATATTTGTGGCATAATTTGAAATATGCAAATTTTACGGACTTTATGGAACATGAGGAGATGAAAATTTATATTTGTGGCATAATTTGAAATATACAAATTTTTCAGCTTTTACATATAATGAGGTAAAGAGAATTTATATTTGTGGCATAATTTAAAATATGCAAATTTTACGGATTCTATTGAAAATAAGGAAATGAAAATTTATATTTGTGGCATAATTTGAAATATACAAATTTTACAGATTTTACATAAAATGAGGAAATGAAAATTTGTATTTGTGGCATAATTTGAAATATGCAAATTTTACGGACTTTATGGAACATGAGGAGATGAAAATTTATATTTGTGGCATAATTTGAAATATACAAATTTTACAGATTTTACATAAAACGAGGTTAAGAAAATTTATATTTGTGGCATAATTTGAAATATGCAAATTTTACGGACTTTATGGAACATGAGGAGATGAAAATTTATATTTGTGGCATAATTTGAAATATACAAATTTTACAGATTTTACATAAAACGAGGTTAAGAAAATTTATATTTGTGGCATAATTTAAAATATGCAAATTTTACGGATTCTATTGAAAATGAGGAAATGAAAATTTATATTTGTGGCATAATTTGAAATATACAAATTTTACAGATTTTACATAAAATGAGGAAATGAAAATTTATATTTATGGCTTTTTTTGAAATATGCAAATTTTACGGACTTTATGGAACATGAGGAGATGAAAATTTGTATTTGTGGCTTTATTTGAAATATACAAATTTTACAGATTTTATATAAAAGGAGGAGATGAAAATTTGTATTTGTGGCATAATTTAAAATATACAAATTTTACAGATTTTACATAAAATGAGGTTAAGAAAATTTATGTTTGTGGCATAATTTAAAATATGCAAATTTTACGGACTTTATGCAACATGAGGAGATGAAAATTTGTATTTGTGGCATAATTTAAAATATACAAATTTTACAGATTTTACATAAAATGAGGTTAAGAAAATTTATATTTGTGGCATAATTTAAAATATGCAAATTTTACGGACTTTATGGAACATGAGGAGATGAAAATTTGTATTTGTGGCATAATTTAAAATATACAAATTTTACAGATTTTACATAAAATGAGGTTAAGAAAATTTATATTTGTGGCATAATTTAAAATATGCAAATTTTACGGACTTTATGGAACATGAGGAGATGAAAATTTGTATTTGTGGCATAATTTCAAATATGCAAATTTTACGGATTCTATTGAAAATGAGGAGATGAAAATTTGTATTTGTGGCATAGGTTAAAAAAGCAAATTTTACAGATATTCTTGAAAAAAAATTTATATTTATGGCTTTTTTTGAAATATACAAATTTTAGAGATTTTATATAAAAGGAGGAGATGAAAATTTGTATTTGTGGCTTTATTTTAAATATACAAATTTTACAGATTTTATATAAAAGGAGGAGATGAAAATTTGTATTTGTGGCATAATTTAAAATATGCAAATTTTACGGACTTTATGGAACATGAGAAGATGAAAATTTGTATTTGTGGCATAATTTCAAATATGCAAATTTTACGGATTCTATTGAAAATGAGGAGATGAAAATTTGTATTTGTGGCATAGGTTAAAAAAGCAAATTTTACAGATATTCTTGAAAAAAAATTTATATTTATGGCTTTTTTTGAAATATACAAATTTTAGAGATTTTATATAAAAGGAGGAGATGAAAATTTGTATTTGTGGCTTTATTTGAAATATACAAATTTTACAGATTTTACATAAAATGAGGTTAAGAAAATTTATATTTGTGGCATAATTTAAAATATGCAAATTTTACGGACTTTATGGAACATGAGAAGATGAAAATTTGTATTTGTGGCTTTATTTGAAATATACAAATTTTACAGATTTTATATAAAAGGAGGAGATGAAAATTTGTATTTGTGGCATAATTTGAAATACACCAATTTTACAGATTTTACATAAAATGAGGTTAAGAAAATTTATCTTTGTGGCATAATTTAAAATATGCAAATTTTACGGACTTTATGGAACATGAGGAGATGAAAATTTGTATTTGTGGCATAATTTCAAATATGCAAATTTTACGGATTCTGTTGAAAATGAGGAGATGAAAATTTGTATTTGTGGCATAGGTTAAAAAAGCAAATTTTACAGATATTCTTGAAAAAAAAGTTATATTTATGGCTTTTTTTGAAATATACAAATTTTAGAGATTTTATATAAAAGGAGGAGATGAAAAATTTGTATTTGTGGCTTTATTTGAAATATACAAATTTTACAGATTTTACATAAAATGAGGTTAAGAAAATTTATATTTGTGGCTTTATTTAAAATATGCAAATTTTACGGACTTTATGGAACATGAGAAGATGAAAATTTGTATTTGTGGCATAATTTCAAATATGCAAATTTTACGGATTCTATTGAAAATGAGGAGATGAAAATTTGTATTTGTGGCATAATTTCAAATATGCAAATTTTACGGATTCTATTGAAAATGAGGAGATGAAAATTTGTATTTGTGGCATAGGTTAAAAAAGCAAATTTTACAGATATTCTTGAAAAAAAATTTATATTTATGGCTTTTTTTGAAATATACAAATTTTAGAGATTTTATATAAAAGGAGGAGATGAAAATTTGTATTTGTGGCTTTATTTGAAATATACAAATTTTACAGATTTTACATAAAATGAGGTTAAGAAAATTTATATTTGTGGCATAATTTAAAATATGCAAATTTTACGGACTTTATGGAACATGAGAAGATGAAAATTTGTATTTGTGGCTTTATTTGAAATATACAAATTTTACAGATTTTATATAAAAGGAGGAGATGAAAATTTGTATTTGTGGCATAATTTGAAATACACCAATTTTACAGATTTTACATAAAATGAGGTTAAGAAAATTTATCTTTGTGGCATAATTTAAAATATGCAAATTTTACGGACTTTATGGAACATGAGGAGATGAAAATTTGTATTTGTGGCATAATTTCAAATATGCAAATTTTACGGATTCTGTTGAAAATGAGGAGATGAAAATTTGTATTTGTGGCATAGGTTAAAAAAGCAAATTTTACAGATATTCTTGAAAAAAAAGTTATATTTATGGCTTTTTTTGAAATATACAAATTTTACAGATTTTACATAAAGTGAGGTTAAGAAAATTTATATTTGTGGTATAATTTGAAATATGCAAATTTTACAGATTTTACATAAAATGAGGTAAAGAGAATTTATATTTGTGGCATAATTTAAAATATGCAAATTTTACGGATTCTATTGAAAATGAGGAAATGAAAATTTTTATTTGTGGCATAATTTGAAATATACAAATTTTACCAATTTTACAAAAAATGAGGTTTAGAAAATTTATATTTGTGGCATAATTTTAAATATGCAAATTTTACGGATTCTATTGAAAATGAGGAAATGAAAATTTATATTTGTGGCATAATTTGAATTATACAAATTTTACAGATTTTACATAAAATGAGGAAATGAAAATTTGTATTTGTGGCATAATTTGAAATATGCAAATTTTACGGACTTTATGGAACATGAGGAGATGAAAATTTATATTTGTGGCATAATTTGAAATATACAAATTTTACAGATTTTACATAAAATGAGGTTAAGAAAATTTATATTTGTGGCATAATTTGAAATATGCAAATTTTACGGACTTTATGGAACATGAGGAGATGAAAATTTATATTTGTGGCATAATTTAAAATATGCAAATTTTACGGACTTTATGGTATTTGTGGCATAATTTGAAATATACAAATTTTACAGCTTTTACATAAAATGAGGTTTAGAAAATTTATATTTGTGGCATAATTTTAAATATGCAAATTTTACGGATTCTATTGAAAATGAAGAAATGAAAATTTATATTTGTGGCATAATTTGAATTATACAAATTTTACAGATTTTACATAAAATGAGGAAATGAAAATTTGTATTTGTGGCATAATTTGAAATATGCAAATTTTACGGACTTTATGGAACATGAGGAGATGAAAATTTATATTTGTGGCATAATTTGAAATATACAAATTTTACAGATTTTACATAAAACGAGGTTAAGAAAATTTATATTTGTGGCATAATTTAAAATATGCAAATTTTACGGATTCTATTGAAAATGAGGAAATGAAAATTTATATTTGTGGCATAATTTGAAATATGCAAATTTTACGGACTTTACATAAAATGAGGTAAAGAAAATTTATATTTGTGGCATAATTTAAAATATGCAAATTTTACGGACTTTATGGAACATGAGGAGATGAAAATTTGTATTTGTGGCATAATTTCAAATATGCAAATTTCACGGATTCTATTGAAAATGAGGAGATGAAAATTCGTATTTGTGGCATTGGTTAAAAAAGCAAATTTTACAGATATTCTGGAAAAAAAATTTATATTTATGGCTTTTTTTGAAATATACAAATTTTACAGATTTTATATAAAAGGAGGAGATGAAAATTTGTATTTGTGGAATTATTTGAAATATAAAAATTTTACAGATTTTACATAAAGTGAGGTTAAGAAAATTTATATTTGTGGTATAATTTGAAATATGCAAATTTTACAGATTTTACATAAAATGAGGTTTAGAAAATTTATATTTGTGGCATAATTTGAAATATACATATTTTTCCGCTTTTACATATAATGAGGTAAAGAGAATTTATATTTGTGGCATAATTTAAAATATGCAAATTTTACGGATTCTATTGAAAATGAGGAAATGAAAATTTTTATTTGTGGCATAATTTGAAATATACAAATTTTACAGATTTTACATAAAATGAGGTTAAGAAAATTTATATTTGTTGCATAATTTGAAATATACAAATTTTTCAGCTTTTACATAAAATGAGGTAAAGAGAATTTATATTTGTGGCATAATTTTAAATATGCAAATTTTACGGATTCTATTGAAAATGAGGAAATGAAAATTTTTATTTGTGGCATAATATGAAATATGCAAATTTTACGGACTTTACATAAAATGAGGTTAAGAAAATTTTTATTTGTGGCATAATTTAAAATATGCAAATTTTACGGACTTTATGGAACATGAGGAGATGAAAATTTGTATTTGTGGCATAATTTCAAATATGCAAATTTTACGGATTCTATTGAAAATGAGGAGATGAAAATTCGTATTTGTGGCATAGGTTAAAAAAGCAAATTTTACAGATATTCTTGAAAAAAAATTTATATTTATGGCTTTTTTGAAATATACAAATTTTACAGATTTTATATAAAGTGAGGTTAAGAAAATTTATATTTGTGGTATAATTTAAAATATGCAAATTTTACGGATTCTATTGAAAATGAGGAAATGAACATTTGTATTTGTGGCATAGGTTAAAAAAGCAAATTTTACGGATATTCTTTTTTTTTTTTTAGTGGCATAATTTGACGGTGAAAAAGTTTTCGGTGAAAAGTCCTTTTCGGTGAAATGTCTTTCGGTGAAAAATCCCCAAACCTTCTTCCCACATGGTCATATTTTCTAAATGCATAATTATGCAAAAAAACTGTATCAATCAGTATTACTGTAAAAAACCTTATGGGCAAATTTTCTTAAAATTCTTATGGCCCTTCAATAAAAGGCCATAAGAAAATGATTAAAAATTTTCTACCCACAGGGGCAAATTTTCTTCAAATTCTTGTGGCCCATCAATAAAAGGCCATAAGAAAATGATTAAAAATTTTCTACCCACATGGGCAAATTTTCTATAAATTCTTATGGCCCTTCAATAAAAGGCAATAAGAAAATGATTAAAAATTTTCTACCCACATGGGCAAATTTTCTTAAAATTCTTATGGCCCTTCAATAAAAGGCCATAAGAAAATGATTAAAAATTTTCTACCCACATGGGCAAATTTTCTTCAAATTCTTATGGCCCTTCAAAAAAGGCCATAAGAAAATGATTAAAAATTTTCTACCCACATGGGCAAATTTTCTTCAAATTCTTGTGGCCCTTCAATAAAAGGCCATAAGAAAATGATTAAAAATTTTCTACCCACATGGGCAAATTTTCTTCAAATTCTTATGGCGCTACAAAAAAAGGCCATAAGAAAATGATTAAAAATTTTCTACCCACATGGGCAAATTTTCTTAAAATTCTTATGGCCCTTCAATAAAAGGCCATAAGAAAATGATTAAAAATTTTCTACCCACATGGGCAAATTTTCTTCAAATTCTTATGGCCCTTCAAAAAAGGCCATAAGAAAATGATTAAAAATTTTCTACCCACATGGGCAAATTTTCTTCAAATTCTTATGGCGCTACAAAAAAAGGCCATAAGAAAATGATTAAAAATTTTCTACCCACATGGGCAAATTTTCTTCAAATTCTAGTGGCCCTTCAATAAAAGGCCATAAGAAAATGATTAAAAATTTTCTACCCACATGGGCGAATTTTCTTAAAATTCTTATGGCCCTTCAATAAAAGGCCATAAGAAAATGATAAAAAGTTTTCTACCCACATGGGCAAATTTTCTATAAATTCTTATGGCCCTTCAGTAAAAGGCCATAAGAAAATGATTAAAAATTTTCTACCCACATGGGCAAATTTTCTTCAAATTCTTATGGTGCTACAAAAAAAGGCCATAAGAAAATGATTAAAAATTTTCTACCCACATGGGCAAATTTTCTTCAAATTCTAGTGGCCCTTCAATAAAAGGCCATAAGAAAATGATTAAAAATTTTCTACCCACATGGGCGAATTTTCTTAAAATTCTTATGGCCCTTCAATAAAAGGCCATAAGAAAATGATAAAAAATTTTCTACCCACATGGGCAAATTTTCTATAAATTCTTATGGCCCTTCAGTAAAAGGCCATAAGAAAATGATTAAAAATTTTCTACCCACATGGGCAAATTTTCTTAAAATTCTTATGGCCCTTCAATAAAAGGCCATAAGAAAATGATTAAAAATTTTCTACCCACATGGGCAAATTTTCTTCAAATTCTTATGGCCCTTCAAAAAAAAGCCATAAGAAAATGATTAAAAATTTTCTACCCACATGGGCAAATTTTCTTCAAATTCTTGTGGCCCTTCAATAAAAGGCCATAAGAAAATGATTAAAAATTTTCTACCCACATGGGCAAATTTTCTATAAATTCTTGTGGCCCTTCAATAAAAGGCCATAAGAAAATGATTAAAAATTTTCTACCCACATGGGCAAATTTTCTATAAATTCTTATGGCCCTTCAATAAAAGGCCATAAGAAAATGATTAAAAATTTTCTACCCACATGGGCAAATTTTCTTCAAATTCTTGTGGCCCTTCAATAAAAGGCCATAAGAAAATGATTAAAAATTTTCTACCCACATGGGCAAATTTTCTTCAAATTCTTGTGGCCCTTCAATAAAAGGCCATAAGAAAATGATTAAAAATTTTCTACCCACATGGGCAAATTTTCTTCAAATTCTTGTGGCCCTTCAATAAAAGGCCATAAGAAAATGATTAAAAATTTTCTACCCACATGGGCAAATTTTCTATAAATTCTTATGGCCCTTCAATAAAAGGCCATAAGAAAATGATTAAAAATTTTCTACCCACATGGGCAAATTTTCTTCAAATTCTTATGGCGCTACAAAAAAAGGCCATAAGAAAATGATTAAAAATTTTCTACCCACATGGGCAAATTTTCTTAAAATTCTTATGGCCCTTCAATAAAAGGCCATAAGAAAATGATTAAAAATTTTCTACCCACATGGGCAAATTTTCTTCAAATTCTTATGGCCCTTCAATAAAAGGCCATAAGAAAATGATTAAAAATTTTCTACCCACATGGGCAAATTTTCTTCAAATTCTTATGGCCCTTCAAAAAAGGCCATAAGAAAATGATTAAAAATTTTCTACCCACATGGGCAAATTTTCTATAAATTCTTATGGCCCTTCAATAAAAGGCCATAAGAAAATGATTAAAAATTTTCTACCCACATGGGCAAATTTTCTATAAATTCTTATGGCCCTTCAATAAAAGGCCATAAGAAAATGATTAAAAATTTTCTACACACATGGGCAAATTTTCTTCAAATTCTTATGGCCCTTCAATAAAAGGCCATAAGAAAATGATTAAAAATTTTCTACCCACATGGGCAAATTTTCTTAAAATTCTTATGGCCCTTCAATAAAAGGCCATAAGAAAATGATTAAAAATTTTCTACCCACATGGGCAAATTTTCTTAAAATTCTTATGGCCCTTCAAAAAAAGGCCATAAGAAAATGATTAAAAATTTTCTACCCACATGGGCAAATTTTCTTAAAATTCTTATGGCCCTTCAATAAAAGGCCATAAGAAAATGATTAAAAATTTTCTACCCACATGGGCAAATTTTCTTAAAATTCTTATGGCCCTTCAAAAAAAGGCCATAAGAAAATGATTAAAAATTTTCTACCCACATGGGCAAATTTTCTTAAAATTCTTATGGCCCTTCAATAAAAGGCCATAAGAAAATGATTAAAAATTTTCTACCCACATGGGCAAATTTTCTTCAAATTCTTATGGCCCTTCAATAAAAGGCCATAAGAAAATGATTAAAAATTTTCTACCCACATGGGCAAATTTTCTATAAATTCTTATGGCCCTTCAATAAAAGGCCATAAGAAAATGATTAAAAATTTTCTACCCACATGGGCAAATTTTCTATAAATTCTTATGGCCCTTCAATAAAAGGCCATAAGAAAATGATTAAAAATTTTCTACACACATGGGCAAATTTTCTTCAAATTCTTATGGCCCTTCAATAAAAGGCCATAAGAAAATGATTAAAAATTTTCTACCCACATGGGCAAATTTTCTATAAATTCTTATGGCCCTTCAATAAAAGGCCATAAGAAAATGATTACAAATTTTCACCCACATGGGCAAATTTTCTTCAAATACTCATGGCCCTTCAATAAAAGGCCAAAAGAAAATGATTAAAAATTTTCTACCCACATGGTCAAATTTTCTAAATGCATAATTATGCAAAAAAACTGTATCAATCAGTTTTACTGTAAAAAACCTTATGGGCAAATTTTCTTCAAATACTTATGGCCCTTCAATAAAAGGCCAAAAGAAAATGATTAAAAATTTTCTACCCACATGGTCAAATTTTCTAAATGCATAATTATGCAAAAAAACTGTATCAATCAGTTTTACTGTAAAAAACCTTATGGGCAAATTTTCTTCAAATACTTATGGCCCTTCAAAAAAGGCCACAAGAAAATGATTAAAAATTTTCTACCCACATGGTCAAATTTTCTAAATGCATAATTATGCAAAAAAACTGTATCAATCAGTTTTACTGTAAAAAACCTTATGGGCAAATTTTCTTCAAATACTTATGGCCCTTCAAAAAAGGCCACAAGAAAATGATTAAAAATTTTCTACCCACATGGTCAAATTTTCTAAATGCATAATTATGCAAAAAAACTGTATCAATCAGTTTTACTGTAAAAAACCTTATGGGCAAATTTTCTTCAAATACTTATGGCCCTTCAAAAAAGGCCACAAGAAAATGATTAAAAATTTTCTACCCACATGGTCAAATTTTCTAAATGCATAATTATGCAAAAAAACTGTATCAATCAGTTTTACTGTAAAAAACTTTATGGGCAAGTTTTCTTCAACTACTTATGGCCCTTCAATAAAAGGCCAAAAGAAAATGATTAAAAATTTTCTACCCACATGGTCAAATTTTCTAAATGCATAATTATGCAAAAAAACTGTATCAATCAGTTTTACTGTAAAAAACCTTATGGGCAAATTTTCTTCAAATACTTATGGCCCTTCAAAAAAGGCCACAAGAAAATGATTAAAAATTTTCTACCCACATGGTCAAATTTTCTAAATGCATAATTATGCAAAAAAACTGTATCAATCAGTTTTACTGTAAAAAACCTTATGGGCAAATTTTCTTCAAATTCTTATGGCCCTTCAATAAAAGGCCATAAGAAAATGATTAAAAATTTTCTACCCACATGGGCAAATTTTCTCAAAATTCATATGGCCCTTCAATAAAAGGCCATAAGAAAATGATTAAAAATTTTCTACCCACATGGTCAAATTTTCTAAATGCATAATTATGCAAAAAAACTGTATCAATCAGTTTTACTGTAAAAAACCTTATGGGCAAATTTTCTTCAAATACTTATGGCCCTTCAAAAAAGGCCACAAGAAAATGATTAAAAATTTTCTACCCACATGGTCAAATTTTCTAAATGCATAATTATGCAAAAAAACTGTATCAATCAGTTTTACTGTAAAAAACCTTATGGGCAAATTTTCTTCAAATACTTATGGCCCTTCAAAAAAGGCCACAAGAAAATGATTAAAAATTTTCTACCCACATGGTCAAATTTTCTAAATGCATAATTATGCAAAAAAACTGTATCAATCAGTTTTACTGTAAAAAACCTTATGGGCAAATTTTCTTCAAATTCTTATGGCGCTTCAATAAAAGGCCATAAGAAAATGATTAAAAATTTTCTACCCACATGGGCAAATTTTCTTAAAATTCTTATGGCCCTTCAATAAAAGGCCATAAGAAAATGATTAAAAATTTTCTACCCACATGGGCAAATTTTCTTAAAATTCTTGTGGCCCTTCAATAAAAGGCCATAAGAAAATGATTAAAAATTTTCTACCCACATGGTCAAATTTTCTAAATGCATAATTATGCAAAAAAACTGTATAAATCAGTTTTACTTTAAAAAACCTTATGGGCAAATTTTCTTCAAATTCTTATGGCCCTTCAATAAAAGGCCATAAGAAAATGATTAAAAATTTTCTACCCACAAGGTCAAATTTTCTAAATGCATAATTATGCAAAAAAACTGTATCAATCAGTTTTACTTTAAAAAACCTTATGGGCAAATTTTCTTCAAATTCTTATGGCCCTTCAATAAAAGGCCATAAGAAAATGATTAAAAATTTTCTACCCACATGGGCAAATTTTCTTCAAATTCTTATGTCCCTTCAATAAAAGGCCATAAGAAAATGATTAAAAATTTTCTACCCACATGGGCAAATTTTCTTAAAATTCTTGTGGCCCTTCAATAAAAGGCCATAAGAAAATGATTAAAAATTTTCTACCCACATGGTCAAATTTTCTTAATGCATAATTATGCAAAAAAACTGTATCAATCAGTTTTACTTTAAAAAACCTTATGGGCAAATTTTCTTCAAATTCTTATGGCCCTTCAATAAAAGGCCATAAGAAAATGATTAAAAATTTTCTACCCACAAGGTCAAATTTTCTAAATGCATAATTATGCAAAAAAACTGTATCAATCAGTTTTACTTTAAAAAACTTTATGGGCAAATTTTCTTCAAATTCTTGTGGCCCTTCAATAAAAGGCCATTAGAAAATGATTAAAAATTTTCTACCCACATGGGCAAATTTTCTTCAAATTCTTATGGCCCTTCAATAAAAGGCCATAAGAAAATGATTAAAAATTTTCTACCCACATGGTCAAATTTTCTTAATGCATAATTATGCAAAAAAACTGTATCAATCAGTTTTACTTTAAAAAACCTTATGGGCAAATTTTCTTCAAATTCTTATGGCCCTTCAATAAAAGGCCATAAGAAAATGATTAAAAATTTTCTACCCACAAGGTCAAATTTTCTAAATGCATAATTATGCAAAAAAACTGTATCAATCAGTTTTACTTTAAAAAACTTTATGGGCAAATTTTCTTCAAATTCTTGTGGCCCTTCAATAAAAGGCCATTAGAAAATGATTAAAAATTTTCTACCCACATGGGCAAATTTTCTTAAAATTCTTGTGGCCCTTCAATAAAAGGCCATAAGAAAATGATTAAAAATTTTCTACCCACATGGTCAAATTTTCTTAATGCATAATTATGCAAAAAAACTGTATCAATCAGTTTTACTGTAAAAAACCTTATGGGCAAATTTTCTTCAAATTCTTATGGCGCTTCAATAAAAGGCCATAAGAAAATGATTAAAAATTTTCTACCCACAAGGTCAAATTTTCTAAATGCATAATTATGCAAAAAAACTGTATCAATCAGTTTTACTTTAAAAAACCTTATGGGCAAATTTTCTTCAAATTCTTATGGCCCTTCAATAAAAGGCCATAAGAAAATGATTAAAAATTTTCTACCCACATGGTCAAATTTTCTAAATGCATAATTATGCACAAAAACTGTATCAATCAGTTTTACTGTAAAAAACCTTATGAGCCAATTTTCTTCAAATTCTTATGGCCCTTCAATAAAAGGCCATAAGAAAATGATTAAAAATTTTCTACCCACATGGGCAAATTTTCTCAAAATTCATATGGCCCTTCAATAAAAGGCCATAAGAAAATGATTAAAAATTTTCTACCCACATGGGCAAATTTTCTCAAAATTCATATGGCCCTTCAATAAAAGGCCATAAGAAAATGATTAAAAATTTTCTACCCACATGGGCAAATTTTCTCAAAATTCATATGGCCCTTCAATAAAAGGCCATAAGAAAATGATTAAAAATTTTCTACCCACATGGGCAAATTTTCTCAAAATTCATATGGCCCTTCAATAAAAGGCCATAAGAAAATGATTAAAAATTTTCTACCCACATGGGCAAATTTTCTTCAAATTCTTGTGGCCCTTCAATAAAAGGCCATAAGAAAATGATTAAAAATTTTCTACCCACATGGGCAAATTTTCTTCAAATTCTTGTGGCCCTTTAATAAAAGGCCATAAGAAAATGATTAAAAATTTTCTACCCACATGGGCAAATTTTCTCAAAATTCATATGGCCCTTCAATAAAAGGCCATAAGAAAATGATTAAAAATTTTCTACCCACATGGGCAAATTTTCTTCAAATTCTTGTGGCCCTTCAATAAAAGGCCATAAGAAAATGATTAAAAATTTTCTACCCACATGGGCAAATTTTCTTCAAATTCTTGTGGCCCTTCAATAAAAGGCCATAAGAAAATGATTAAAAATTTTCTACCCACATGGGCAAATTTTCTCAAAATTCATATGGCCCTTCAATAAAAGGCCATAAGAAAATGATTAAAAATTTTCTACCCACATGGGCAAATTTTCTCAAAATTCATATGGCCCTTCAATAAAAGGCCATAAGAAAATGATTAAAAATTTTCTACCCACATGGGCAAATTTTCTTCAAATTCTTGTGGCCCTTCAATAAAAGGCCATAAGAAAATGATTAAAAATTTTCTACCCACATGGTCAAATTTTCTAAATGCATAATTATGCACAAAAACTGTATCAATCAGTTTTACTGTAAAAAACCTTATGAGCCAATTTTCTTCAAATTCTTATGGCCCTTCAATAAAAGGCCATAAGAAAATGATTAAAAATTTTCTACCCACATGGGCAAATTTTCTCAAAATTCATATGGCCCTTCAATAAAAGGCCATAAGAAAATGATTAAAAATTTTCTACCCACATGGGCAAATTTTCTTCAAATTCTTGTGGCCCTTCAATAAAAGGCCATAAGAAAATGATTAAAAATTTTCTACCCACATGGGCAAATTTTCTTCAAATTCTTGTGGCCCTTCAATAAAAGGCCAAAAGAAAATGATTAAAAATTTTCTACCCACATGGTCAAATTTTCTAAATGCATAATTATGCACAAAAACTGTATCAATCAGTTTTACTGTAAAAAACCTTATGAGCCAATTTTCTTCAAATTCTTATGGCCCTTCAATAAAAGGCCATAAGAAAATGATTAAAAATTTTCTACCCACATGGGCAAATTTTCTCAAAATTCATATGGCCCTTCAATAAAAGGCCATAAGAAAATGATTAAAAATTTTCTACCCACATGGGCAAATTTTCTCAAAATTCATATGGCCCTTCAATAAAAGGCCATAAGAAAATGATTAAAAATTTTCTACCCACATGGGCAAATTTTCTCAAAATTCATATGGCCCTTCAATAAAAGGCCATAAGAAAATGATTAAAAATTTTCTACCCACATGGGCAAATTTTCTCAAAATTCATATGGCCCTTCAATAAAAGGCCATAAGAAAATGATTAAAAATTTTCTACCCACATGGGCAAATTTTCTTCAAATTCTTGTGGCCCTTCAATAAAAGGCCATAAGAAAATGATTAAAAATTTTCTACCCACATGGGCAAATTTTCTTCAAATTCTTGTGGCCCTTCAATAAAAGGCCATAAGAAAATGATTAAAAATTTTCTACCCACATGGGCAAATTTTCTTCAAATTCTTGTGGCCCTTTAATAAAAGGCCATAAGAAAATGATTAAAAATTTTCTACCCACATGGGCAAATTTTCTTCAAATTCTTGTGGCCCTTCAATAAAAGGCCAAAAGAAAATGATTAAAAATTTTCTACCCACATGGGCAAATTTTCTCAAAATTCATATGGCCCTTCAATAAAAGGCCATAAGAAAATGATTAAAAATTTTCTACCCACATGGGCAAATTTTCTTCAAATTCTTGTGGCCCTTCAATAAAAGGCCATAAGAAAATGATTAAAAATTTTCTACCCACATGGGCAAATTTTCTTCAAATTCTTGTGGCCCTTCAATAAAAGGCCAAAAGAAAATGATTAAAAATTTTCTACCCACATGTGCAAATTTTCTTCAAGTTCTTATGGCCCTTCAATAGAAGGCCAAAAGAAAATGATTAAAAATTTTCTACCCACATGGGCAAATTTTCTTCAAATTCTTGTGGCCCTTCAATAAAAGGCCAAAAGAAAATGATTAAAAATTTTCTACCCACATGGGCAAATTTTCTCAAAATTCATATGGCCCTTCAATAAAAGGCCATAAGAAAATGATAAAAAATTTTCTACCCACATGGGCATATTTTCGTCAAATTCTTGTGGCCCTTCAATAAAAGGCCATAAGAAAATGATTAAAAATTTTCTACCCACATGGGCAAATTTTCTTCAAATTCTTGTGGCCCTTCAATAAAAGGCCAAAAGAAAATGATTAAAAATTTTCTACCCACATGTGCAAATTTTCTTCAAGTTCTTATTGCCCTTCAACAGAAGGCCATAAAAAATGAAAATTAAAATTTTCTAACCACATGGTCAAATTTTCTATAAGCACAATTATGCAAAAAAACTGTATCAATCAGTTTTACTGTAAAAAACCATATGGGCAAATTTTCTTCAAATTCTTATGGCCCTTCACTAAAAGGCCATAAGAAAATGATTAAAGATTTTCTACCCACATGGGCAAATTTTCTTCAAATTCTTGTGGCCCTTCAATAAAAGGCCATAAGAAAATGGTTAAAAATTTTCTACCCACATGGGCAAATTTTCTCAAAATTCATATGGCCCTTCAATAAAAGGCCATAAGAAAATGATTAAAAATTTTCTACCCACAAGGGCAAATTTTCTTCAAATTCTTGTGGCCCTTCAATAAAAGGCCATAAGAAAATGATTAAAAATTTTCTACCCACATGGGCAAATTTTCTTCAAATTCTTGTGGCCCTTCAATAAAAGGCCATAAGAAAATGATTAAAAATTTTCTACCCACATGTGCAAATATTCTTCAAATTCTTATAGCCCTTCAACAAAAGGCCATAAGAAAATGATTAAAAATTTTCTACCCACATGGGCAAATTTTCTTCAAGTTCTTATGGCCCTTCAATAGAAGGCCATAAAAAATGAAAATTAAAATTTTCTAACCACATGGTCAAATTTTTTATAAGCGCAATTATGCAAAAAAACTGTATCAATCAGTTTTACTGTAAAAAACCATATGGGCAAATTTTCTTCAAATTCTTATGGCCCTTCAATAAACGGCCATAAGCAAATGATTAAAA
Source organism: Panagrolaimus sp. LJ2414 (assembly GCA_024447195.1). Classification (NCBI taxonomy): domain Eukaryota; kingdom Metazoa; phylum Nematoda; class Chromadorea; order Rhabditida; family Panagrolaimidae; genus Panagrolaimus; species Panagrolaimus sp. LJ2414. The sequence goes on from JAMRXY010000008.1 coordinate 12,803,755, forward strand.
ATTTTCTACCCACATGGGCAAATTTTCTTCAAATTCTTATGGCCCTTCAATAAACGGCCATAAGGAAATGATTTAAAATTTTCTACCCACATGGGCAAATTTTCTCAAAATTCATATGGCCCTTCAATAAAAGGCCATAAGAAAATGATTAAAAATTTTCTACCCACATGGGCAAATTTTCTCAAAATTCATATGGCCCTTCAATAAAAGGCCATAAGAAAATGATTAAAAATTTTCTACCCACATGGGCAAATTTTCTTCAAATTCTTGTGGCCCTTCAATAAAAGGCCATAAGAAAATGATTAAAAACTTTCTACCCACATGGGCAAATTTTCTTCAAATTCTTGTGGCCCTTTAATAAAAGGCCATAAGAAAATGATTAAAAATTTTCTACCCACATGATCAAATTTTCTTCAAATTCTTGTGGCCCTTCAATAAAAGGCCAAAAGAAAATGATTAAAAATTTTCTACCCACATGGGCAAATTTTCTTCAAATTCTTATGGCCCTTCACTAAAAGGCCATAAGAAAATGATTAAAGATTTTCTACCCACATGGGCAAATTTTCTTCAAATTCTTGTGGCCCTTCACTAAAAGGCCATAAGAAAATGATTAAAGATTTTCTACCCACATGGGCAAATTTTCTCAAAATTCATATGGCCCTTCAATAAAAGGCCATAAGAAAATGATTAAAAATTTTCTACCCACAAGGGCAAATTTTCTTCAAATTCTTGTGGCCCTTCAATAAAAGGCCATAAGAAAATGATTAAAAATTTTCTACCCACATGGGCAAATTTTCTTCAAATTCTTGTGGCCCTTCAATAAAAGGCCATAAGAAAATGATTAAAAATTTTCTACCCACATGTGCAAATATTCTTCAAATTCTTATAGCCCTTCAACAAAAGGCCATAAGAAAATGATTAAAAATTTTCTACCCACATGGGCAAATTTTCTTCAAGTTCTTATGGCCCTTCAATAGAAGGCCATAAAAAATGAAAATTAAAATTTTCTAACCACATGGTCAAATTTTTTATAAGCGCAATTATGCAAAAAAACTGTATCAATCAGTTTTACTGTAAAAAACCATATGGGCAAATTTTCTTCAAATTCTTATGGCCCTTCAATAAACGGCCATAAGCAAATGATTAAAAATTTTCTACCCACATGGGCAAATTTTCTTCAAATTCTTATGGCCCTTCAATAAACGGCCATAAGGAAATGATTTAAAATTTTCTACCCACATGGGCAAATTTTCTCAAAATTCATATGGCCCTTCAATAAAAGGCCATAAGAAAATGATTAAAAATTTCCTACCCACATGGGCAAATTTTCTCAAAATTCATATGGCCCTTCAATAAAAGGCCATAAGAAAATGATTAAAAATTTTCTACCCACATGGGCAAATTTTCTTCAAATTCTTGTGGCCCTTCAATAAAAGGCCATAAGAAAATGATTAAAAACTTTCTACCCACATGGGCAAATTTTCTTCAAATTCTTGTGGCCCTTTAATAAAAGGCCATAAGAAAATGATTAAAAATTTTCTACCCACATGATCAAATTTTCTTCAAATTCTTGTGGCCCTTCAATAAAAGGCCAAAAGAAAATGATTAAAAATTTTCTACCCACATGGGCAAATTTTCTCAAAATTCATATGGCCCTTCAATAAAAGGCCATAAGAAAATGATTAAAAATTTTCTACCCACATGGGCAAATTTTCTTCAAATTCTTGTGGCCCTTCAATAAAAGGCCATAAGAAAATGATTAAAAATTTTCTACCCACATGGGCAAATTTTCTTCAAATTCTTGTGGCCCTTCAATAAAAGGCCAAAAGAAAATGATTAAAAATTTTCTACCCACATGTGCAAATTTTCTTCAAGTTCCTTTTGCCCTTCAACAGAAGGCCATAAAAAATGAAAATTAAAATTTTCTAACCACATGGTCAAATTTTCTATAAGCACAATTATGCAAAAAAACTGTATCAATCAGTTTTACTGTAAAAAACCATATGGGCAAATTTTCTTCAAATTCTTATGGCCCTTCACTAAAAGGCCATAAGAAAATGATTAAAGATTTTCTACCCACATGGGCAAATTTTCTCAAAATTCATATGGCCCTTCAATAAAAGGCCATAAGAAAATGATTAAAAATTTTCTACCCACAAGGGCAAATTTTCTTCAAATTCTTGTGGCCCTTCAATAAAAGGCCATAAGAAAATGATTAAAGATTTTCTACCCACATGGGCAAATTTTCTTCAAATTCTTGTGGCCCTTCAATAAAAGGCCATAAGAAAATGATTAAAAATTTTCTACCCACATGTGCAAATATTCTTCAAATTCTTATAGCCCTTCAACAAAAGGCCATAAGAAAATGATTAAAAATTTTCTACCCACATGGGCAAATTTTCTTCAAGTTCTTATGGCCCTTCAATAGAAGGCCATAAAAAATGAAAATTAAAATTTTCTAACCACATGGTCAAATTTTTTATAAGCGCAATTATGCAAAAAAACTGTATCAATCAGTTTTACTGTAAAAAACCATATGGGCAAATTTTCTTCAAATTCTTATGGCCCTTCAATAAACGGCCATAAGCAAATGATTAAAAATTTTCTACCCACATGGGCAAATTTTCTTCAAATTCTTATGGCCCTTCAATAAACGGCCATAAGGAAATGATTTAAAATTTTCTACCCACATGGGCAAATTTTCTCAAAATTCATATGGCCCTTCAATAAAAGGCCATAAGAAAATGATTAAAAATTTCCTACCCACATGGGCAAATTTTCTCAAAATTCATATGGCCCTTCAATAAAAGGCCATAAGAAAATGATTAAAAATTTTCTACCCACATGGGCAAATTTTCTTCAAATTCTTGTGGCCCTTCAATAAAAGGCCATAAGAAAATGATTAAAAACTTTCTACCCACATGGGCAAATTTTCTTCAAATTCTTGTGGCCCTTTAATAAAAGGCCATAAGAAAATGATTAAAAATTTTCTACCCACATGATCAAATTTTCTTCAAATTCTTGTGGCCCTTCAATAAAAGGCCAAAAGAAAATGATTAAAAATTTTCTACCCACATGGGCAAATTTTCTCAAAATTCATATGGCCCTTCAATAAAAGGCCATAAGAAAATGATTAAAAATTTTCTACCCACATGGGCAAATTTTCTTCAAATTCTTGTGGCCCTTCAATAAAAGGCCATAAGAAAATGATTAAAAATTTTCTACCCACATGGGCAAATTTTCTTCAAATTCTTGTGGCCCTTCAATAAAAGGCCAAAAGAAAATGATTAAAAATTTTCTACCCACATGTGCAAATTTTCTTCAAGTTCCTTTTGCCCTTCAACAGAAGGCCATAAAAAATGAAAATTAAAATTTTCTAACCACATGGTCAAATTTTCTATAAGCACAATTATGCAAAAAAACTGTATCAATCAGTTTTACTGTAAAAAACCATATGGGCAAATTTTCTTCAAATTCTTATGGCCCTTCACTAAAAGGCCATAAGAAAATGATTAAAGATTTTCTACCCACATGGGCAAATTTTCTTCAAATTCTTGTGGCCCTTCAATAAAAGGCCATAAGAAAATGGTTAAAAATTTTCTACCCACATGGGCAAATTTTCTCAAAATTCATATGGCCCTTCAATAAAAGGCCATAAGAAAATGATTAAAAATTTTCTACCCACAAGGGCAAATTTTCTTCAAATTCTTGTGGCCCTTCAATAAAAGGCCATAAGAAAATGATTAAAAATTTTCTACCCACATGGGCAAATTTTCTTCAAATTCTTGTGGCCCTTCAATAAAAGGCCATAAGAAAATGATTAAAAATTTTCTACCCACATGTGCAAATATTCTTCAAATTCTTATAGCCCTTCAACAAAAGGCCATAAGAAAATGATTAAAAATTTTCTACCCACATGGGCAAATTTTCTTCAAGTTCTTATGGCCCTTCAATAGAAGGCCATAAAAAATGAAAATTAAAATTTTCTAACCACATGGTCAAATTTTTTATAAGCGCAATTATGCAAAAAAACTGTATCAATCAGTTTTACTGTAAAAAACCATATGGGCAAATTTTCTTCAAATTCTTATGGCCCTTCAATAAACGGCCATAAGCAAATGATTAAAAATTTTCTACCCACATGGGCAAATTTTCTTCAAATTCTTATGGCCCTTCAATAAACGGCCATAAGGAAATGATTAAAAATTTTCTACCCACATGGGCAAATTTTCTTCAAATTCTTATAGCCCTTCAATAAAAGGCCATAAGAAAATGATTAAAAATTTTCTACCCACATGGGCAAATTTTCTTCAAATTCTTGTGGCCCTTCAATAAAAGGCCATAAGAAAATGATTAAAAATTTTCTTCCCACATGTGCAAATTTTCTTCAAATTCTTGTGGCCCTTCAATAAAAGGCCATAAGAAAAAAAAAATGTTCTTCCCACATGGTCAAATTTTCTATAAGCACAATTATGCAAAAAAACTGTATCAATCAGTTTTACTGTAAAAAACCATATGGGCAAATTTTCTTCAAATTCTTGTGACCCTTCACTAAAAGGCCATAAGAAAATGATTAAAAATTTTCTTCCCACATGTGCAAATTTTCTTCAAATTCTTATAGCCCTTCAATAAAAGGCCATAAGAAAATGATTAAAAATTTTCTTCCCACATGTGCAAATTTTCTTCAAATTCTTATAGCAGTAGTAATGCACAGACATTTTTACCGATTTTTTGGGTTACGGTAGAATTCAAATTTGAATTTTCCCGCGCTTTACATTTATGAAACAAACGTTTTTGGTGTTTCGGTATCTGTTGTTGTAGGATTACGGTAGTTTTTTTGTGTTATTTCTTTAAAGTATTTTTTGAATAATAATGTTTTATTTATTATTTAGAAAGATAATGTTTAACAATATATTGTAAAATAATTAAACCTAATTTAAAAAGAGAATTTATCAACTACAAATAGAAATGTCTTGGGGAAGATAAATATGTCCACTGTTATTATCACGAACTATGAATTGAGGGATAACTACAGTTCGGCCACGTCTTGTGTAATAATTGTACATACACCATCGTTCGGTGTTTGTTGTAAAACAAATTTCAGGGTCAACGAGACGGACATAATCAGTACGAACAGACATACATTCAAAATATCCCAATTAGGGATTTGAATTAATTTCATCCAATATTTAACTTCAATGGTTTTGGTTCCTACACGTCGATTGATAAAGACAAGTATTAATTTTTTAAGCTAAAATTTCAAAGAAAAAAATAATGATAGATATTTTCAATCGATTAAACGAATTTTTTGGGATTAAAAACCTTTGTTTTGAGCATTTAGGTGTCAAAAAACAACAAAATACTGATTTTAAGCTTTTTGAGGATGAATAAGCTTTGAAAACTTAGTGTGAAAAAATTAGCATAAAATTTTTACGCTTGAAAATTTCTGTTTGACACGTTTGCTATTGATAAAATTAGAATTTTAAATTTTCGACTTACTGGGATGGGATAAGCTTTATCCATTTCAGGGATTAAGCTAAAAAATGAGAATTCAAGTTTTCTTTGCCTTTAAACTTCTGTTTTTTTAGTTTTTTGGGTGAAAAAACAATTTTTTTTGATTTTTAGCATACAGGGATCGGATAAGCTTAATCCATGTGAGGGATAAAGGTTAAACATTAGCATACAAAATTTTTTCGCTTATAAACCATCTGTTTTTTAATATTTACAATCGATAAAAATAGATTTTTTAAGTTTTAGCTCAATGGGATCGGATAAGCTTTATCCCATTTAGGGATTAAAGCTGAAGAAAATAGCATTTAAATTTTTTTGACAATTAACTTCTTTTTTAAATGTTTTGGGGTCAAAAAATAATTATTTTTGATTTTGAGAAAACTGAGAATGGATAAGCTTTATCCCTTTCATGGATAGAGCTGATAAATTACTATAAAAATTTTTAATACTTATAAACTCATTTCTAAAATGTTTGTGATTGACAGAAGTAGAAAATTTAGTTTTTATCAAACTGGCATCGGATATGCTTAATCTCTGTGAGGGATATAGCTGCAAAATTAGCATAAAAATTTTTACGCTTAAAAATTCCTGTTTTTAAAGTTTGCGATTGATAAAATTAGAATTTTAAATTTTCGGCTTACTGGGATCGGATAAGCTTTATCCATTTCAAGGATTAAGCTGAAAAAATTAGCATTTAAATTTTTTATGCTTAAAAATTACTTTTTGAACGTTTCGAATCAAAGAAACAACTATTTTTGATTTTGAGCAATATGAGATTGAATAAGCTTAATCCCTGTGAGGGATAAAGCTGCCAAACTAGTAGTATACAATTTTCGTCCCTTGTTTTGAGTGTTAGAGTGGAAAATCTCAATCTATTTGTTTTAAAATTTTTTCAGATGGATAAGCTTTGTCCCTTTTGAGGGGGATAAAGCAGGATAATAAGTACTTACTGATTAGCACTGTTTTGTGATATAACGCGATTTCTGTGCATAGTTGTCTGAATGCTTTAATTATTTCACTTTAATATTTTGTTAAAACAAGAAGAGTACTTTCTTTTCTCTATTTTTTCAAAAAAATTAAAAAAATCGATTGGTGTGTACTGGTAAAACTTCATTAAGTTCACTTATCTGGCACCACCTGGCACGAAGGTGTCTTTCATAATGTCTCAACTTCTAAAACCTGCCAAAATATGTTTGTGTTGTCTTTAAATTTGATTTTTAAATCAATAACTCAAAAAAAAGTACACTAAAAACAAGCGGTGTCAAAAAAACTCTCACCCATGACTTTTCCCGTTACGTATTTGTCACCGGCGGCGGTAATGCAACTATGACGAAATCGTAGAAGGTGAGAGAATTGTTTTTTCACATGATTTTTTTAGAATTGGATTGCTGTTTTCTTGATTTTAATAACAATGAAGTGTTTCATTGACCTTTGTTTATTGAAGGAATGAAAATAGTGGTTTTTTACATAAATTTTTATTTAAGATATTGGTTTTGATTGAGTTTTGGTATTTTTCATGGTTAGAAGGTGACCCTCGTTAATAAATTTTTTTGTGTATGAAATCATTAACATACTTGTCCGGATTTTTTAACCTTAGTATTCTGTCTAGTGTTTCTGTATGTGTTAGTTTTAACACATGTCTGAGGTAAAGATAGTATAATGCATGTTCACCGCATGTATTTGCTATAATGCTTTGCACTGGTTTTGTGTTGTACCAGAAACATCTTTTCCATTCTATTAAATCTATTGGAGGGTTTCCACCTAGACTATCATAATATTCAAAAAGATGATTATAAGGATGAGGAAATACATGCAAAGCGACCCAGTGTGATCCTGGTTGATCGATTCCATCATGATTAACTAAAAAAGAAGCGCCTTTTCCTTGTGTATCTGGTAATCGATCAATAGGAAAGACACCCAAGAAATCAGGAATCTTTTAGGCTGCTGCTTTTTTCAAAATTAATGTTTCGTGCATTTTTTCGCGTGATGTCAATTATCTAAAGAAACGTCAAAATTAATACATCAAAATTGCAAAAATGAACATGAAAGATTAGATATCACATATTAAGAACGTACAACAACGAAAAAGTCAGTTGCGTATGCAGTAATAAGTGTATTAACGTTTAATAATTTGCATATGTGACTATATTTTTTTTATATTACGGTTTATTTTGCTAATATTTCTACTATCTGCCATTTTTTCTTTGAAATAAGAATAATAACAGTGAAGTTAAAATTTAGATATCATAATCTGTTTACATCAATTGGGCAAAATGTTTCTGGTTATTCGTTTCGATTCTCTCTTTTTTTAAAATTGATACGAAAAATTCTATTTTCATGTTGTTACAACAATAACCCTCTATTGCAGTTTTTAGCCATCGCTTTTATATTGTTTTCAAATTTGAACCTTGTTTAACAAAAAAGTAAGTATATTAGAAAAAATAACACCTGACACAGTTTAAAAATGAAAGGCCACGCCCATTTTAATGAATTCTAATTCGTTTGTTGATTTAACAGTTTATTTATCGTTCCGTTTCATTTATTAAAATATGCGTCATCAATGTAAGGTAGGTGATTGTGTCTTACACAATTATTTTTTTCTGAAAAGTTTAGCAAAAACTCAAAGTGCGAAAAAACGATATAATTTAATTAAGAATGCGAGTCCTAAGGAGATGCAGGCACTTGTGGAAATTGCACATAATATTATTAATTCTCGTTTCAAACTAACTCCGGGAAAGAAACTTAAATTAACTCCATACGCCACGCCCATTAGACAACTATCTCGAGCTCGAACAGTTAATTCTGTAAAAAGAGTTCTTCAAGATGGTAATGGTTTACCACTTTCTTCTTTATTAGTACCTGTATTGTTAGCTGTGGGACAGAAGCTTTTAGAATGAGTGCTGCACAAAAATATTTTTTAGTTGAAGAAAACAAATATAATTCATTAATTAAAAATTCGGATTATGATCCAGAACATTTAAAAATTGCAGAAAATAATTTAGTTGATATTTTAAAAAACCCAAAACTGAATATTTCGTCAAAAAATGCTTTTTATAATATTGCTTCAAAAAATTTAATAAGAAAGAGAAAACAAGTTAATGAGAAACCGATAAAGGTAGAAGATTCAAAGTTAACTAAGGCGAACTCGGATTTGGACAATACTTTGAAAGTTATTGCGGATTTACTACAACAAAAAAATCCCACATTTACACCAAAAACACCAATAAAATATGATTCAACATCAAGACATCCGGACTTAGATATTGACACTCCTCTTACACCACCCTCTTATTGGGTAAAACCACAAAATGATAAAGATGATAATTATTCTGTTGTCTCCGATGAAACTCAAGAATCTATGCAATTTGATACCAATTGGCGTATTTCAAATTATGCCACAAATACAAATTTTCATCTCCTCATGTTCCATGAAGTCCATAAAATTTGCAGATTTCTAAATATGCCACAAATACAAATTTTCATCTCCTCATTTTCAATAAAATCTGTTAAATTTGCAGATTTCAAATTATGCCACAAATACAAATTTTCGTCTGCTCATATTCAATAAAACCCGTAAAATTAGCATATTTCTAAATATGCCTCAAATACAAATTTTTATCTCCTCATTTTCAATAAAACCTGTAAAATTTGCAGATTTCAAATTATGCCACAAATACAAATTTTTATCTCCTCATTTTGAATAAAACCTGTAAAATTTGCAGATTTCAAATTATGCCACAAAGACAAATTTTCATCTGCTCATATTCAATAAAACCCGTAAAATTAGCATATTTCTAAATATGCCTCAAATACAAATTTTCATCTCCTCATTTTGAATAAAACCTGTAAATTTTGCAGAATTCAAATTATGCCACAAATACAAATTTTCATCTCCTCATTTTCAATAAAACCTGTAAAATTTGCATATTTCAAATTATGCCACAAATACAAATTTTCATCTGCTCAGTATAAGCAAAATCTGTAAAATTTGCATATTTCAAATTATGCCACAAATACAAATTTTCATCTCCTCATTTTCAATAAAACCCGTAAAATTAGCATATTTCTAAATATGCCTCAAATACAAATTTTCATCTCCTCATTTTGAATAAAACCTGTAAATTTTGCAGAATTCAAATTATGCCACAAATACAAATTTTCATCTGCTCATATTCAGTAAAACCCGTAAAATTAGCATATTTCTAAATATGCCACAAATACAAATTTTCATCTGCTCAGTTTAAGTAAAATTTGTAAAATTTGCAGATTTCAAATTATGCCACAAATACAAATTTTCTCTCCTCATTTTCAATAAAACCTGTAAAATTAGCATATTTCTAAATATGCCTCAAATACAAATTTTCATCTCCTCATTTTCAATAAAACCTGTAAAATTTGCAGATTTCAAATTATGCCACAAATACAAATTTTCGTCTCCTCAATTTATGTAAAATCTGTAAAATTTGCATATTTCAAATTATGCCACAAATACAAATTTTCGTCTCCTCAATTTATGTAAAATCTGTAAAAGTCGCATATTTCAAATTATGCCACCAATACAAATTTTCATCTCCTCATTTTCAATAAAACCTTTAAAATTTGCATATTTCAAATTATGCCACAAATACTAATTTTCATCTCCTCATTTTCAATAAAATTTGTAAAAGTCGCATATTACAAATTATGCCACAAATACAAATTTTCATCTGCTCAGGTTCAATAAAACCCGTAAAATTAGCATATTTCTAAATATGCCTCAAATACAAATTTTCATCTCCTCATTTTCAATAAAACCTGTAAAATTTGCAGATTTCAAATTATGCCACAAATACAAATTTTCGTCTCCTCAATTTATGTAAAATCTGTAAAATTTGCATATTTCAAATTATGCCACAAATACAAATTTTCATCTCCTCATTTTCAATAAAATCTGTTAAATTAGCATATTTCTAAATATGCCTCAAATACAAATTTTCATCTCCTCATTTTCAATAAAACCTGTTAAATTTGCAGATTTCAAATTATGCCACGAATACAAATTTTCGTCTCCTCAATTTATGTAAAATCTGTAAAATTTGCAGATTTCAAATTATGCCACAAATACAAATTTTCATCTCCCCATTTTCAATAAAATCTGTTAAATTTGCATATTTCAAATTATGCCACAAATACAAATTTTCATCTCCTCATTTTCAATAAAACCCTTAAAATTAGCATATTTCTAAATATGCCACAAATATAAATTTTCGTCTCCTCAGTTTATGTAAAATCTGTAAAATTTGCATATTTCAAATTATGCCACAAATACAAATTTTCATCTCCTCATTTTGAATAAAACCTGTAAAATTTGCAGATTTCAAATTATGCCACAAATATAAATTTTCGTCTCCTCATTTTCAATAAAACCTGTAAAATTTGCATATTTCAAATTATGCCACAAATACAAATTTTTATCTCCTCATTTTGAATAAAACCTGTAAAATTTGCAGATTTCAAATTATGCCACAAATACAAATTTTCATCTGCTCATATTCAATAAAACCCGTAAAATTAGCATATTTCTAAATATGCCTCAAATACAAATTTTCATCTCCTCATTTTGAATAAAACCTGTAAATTTTGCAGAATTCAAATTATGCCACAAATACAAATTTTCATCTCCTCATTTTCAATAAAACCTGTAAAATTTGCATATTTCAAATTATGCCACAAATACAAATTTTCATCTGCTCAGTATAAGCAAAATCTGTAAAATTTGCATATTTCAAATTATGCCACAAATACAAATTTTCATCTGCTCAGTTTAAGTAAAATCTGTAAAATTTGCATATTTCAAATTATGCCACAAATACAAATTTTCATCTCCTCATTTTCAATAAAACCCGTAAAATTAGCATATTTCTAAATATGCCTCAAATACAAATTTTCATCTCCTCATTTTGAATAAAACCTGTAAATTTTGCAGAATTCAAATTATGCCACAAATACAAATTTTCATCTGCTCATATTCAGTAAAACCCGTAAAATTAGCATATTTCTAAATATGCCACAAATACAAATTTTCATCTGCTCAGTTTAAGTAAAATTTGTAAAATTTGCAGATTTCAAATTATGCCACAAATACAAATTTTCTCTCCTCATTTTCAATAAAACCTGTAAAATTTTCATATTTCAAATTATGCCACAAATACAAATTTTCATCTGCTCAATTTATGTAAAATCTGTAAAATTTGCATATTTCAAATTATGCCACATATACAAATTTTCATCTCCTCATTTTCAATAAAACCTGTAAAATTTGCAGATTTCAAATTATGCCACAAATATAAATTTTCGTCTCCTCAGTTTATGTAAAATCTGTAAAATTTGCAGATTTCAAATTATGCCACAAATACAAATTTTCATCTGCTCATATTCAATAAAACCCGTAAAATTTGCATATTTCAAATTATGCCACAAATACAAATTTTCATCTCCTCATTTTCAATAAAACCTGTAAAATTTGCATATTTCAAATTATGCCACAAATACAAATTTTCATCTCCTCATTTTCAATAAAACCTGTAAAATTTGCATATTTCAAATTATGCCACAAATACAAATTTTCATCTCCTCATTTTCAATAAAACCTGTAAAATTTGCAGATTTCAAATTATGCCACAAATACAAATTTTCATCTGCTCAATTTATGTAAAATCTGTAAAATTTGCATATTTCAAATTATGCCACAAATACAAATTTTCATCTCCTCATTTTCAATAAAACCTGTAAAATTTGCAGATTTCAAATTATGCCACAAATTCAAATTTTCGTCTCCTCAATTTATGTAAAATCTGTAAAATTTGCATATTTCAAATTATGCCACAAATACAAATTTTCATCTCCGCATTTTCAATAAAACCTGTAAAATTTGCAGATTTCAAATTATGCCACAAATACAAATTTTCATCTGCTCATATTCAATAGAACCCGTAAAATTAGCTTATTTCTAAATATGCCTCAAATACAAATTTTCATCTCCTCATTTTGAATAAAACCTGTAAAATTTGCAGATTTCAAATTATGCCACAAATACAAATTTTCATCTCCTCATTTTCAATAAAACCTGTAAAATTTGCATATTTCAAATTATGCCACAAATACAAGTTTTCATCTCCTCATTTTCAATAAAACCTGTAAAATTTGCAGATTTCAAATTATGCCACAAATATAAATTTTCGTCTCCTCAGTTTATGTAAAATCTGTTAAATTTGCATATTTCTTAATATGCCACAAATACAAATTTTCATCTGCTCATATTCAATAAAACCCTTAAAATTAGCATATTTCTAAATATGCCACAAATATAAATTTTCGTCTCCTCAGTTTATGTAAAATCTGTAAAATTTGCATATTTCAAATTATGCAACAAATATAAATTTTCATCTCCTCATTTTTAATAAAACCTGTAAAATTTGCATATTTCAAATTATGCCACAAATACAAGTTTTCATCTCCTCATTTTCAATAAAACCTGTAAAATTTGCATATTTCAAATTATGCCACAAATACAAATTTTCATCTGCTCAGTATAAGCAAAATCTGTAAAATTTGCATATTTCAAATTATGCCACAAATACAAATTTTCATCTGCTCATATTCAGTAAAACCCGTAAAATTAGCATATTTCTAAATATGCCACAAATACAAATTTTCATCTGCTCAGTTTAAGTAAAATTTGTAAAATTTGCAGATTTCAAATTATGCCACAAATACAAATTTTCTCTCCTCATTTTCAATAAAACCTGTAAAATTTTCATATTTCAAATTATGCCACAAATACAAATTTTCATCTGCTCAATTTATGTAAAATCTGTAAAATTTGCATATTTCAAATTATGCCACAAATACAAATTTTCATCTCCTCATTTTCAATAAAACCTGTAAAATTTGCAGATTTCAAATTATGCCACAAATATAAATTTTCGTCTCCTCTGTTTATGTAAAATCTGTAAAATTTGCAGATTTCAAATTATGCCACAAATACAAATTTTCATCTGCTCATATTCAATAAAACCCGTAAAATTTGCATATTTCAAATTATGCCACAAATACAAATTTTCATCTCCTCATTTTCAATAAAACCTGTAAAATTTGCATATTTCAAATTATGCCACAAATACAAATTTTCATCTCCTCATTTTCAATAAAACCTGTAAAATTTGCATATTTCAAATTATGCCACAAATACAAATTTTCATCTCCTCATTTTCAATAAAACCTGTAAAATTTGCAGATTTCAAATTATGCCACAAATACAAATTTTCATCTGCTCAATTTATGTAAAATCTGTAAAATTTGCATATTTCAAATTATGCCACAAATACAAATTTTCATCTCCTCATTTTCAATAAAACCTGTAAAATTTGCAGATTTCAAATTATGCCACAAATTCAAATTTTCGTCTCCTCAATTTATGTAAAATCTGTAAAATTTGCAGATTTCAAATTATGCCACAAATACAAATTTTCATCTGCTCATATTCAATAGAACCCGTAAAATTAGCTTATTTCTAAATATGCCTCAAATACAAATTTTCATCTCCTCATTTTGAATAAAACCTGTAAAATTTGCAGATTTCAAATTATGCCACAAATACAAATTTTCATCTCCTCATTTTCAATAAAACCTGTAAAATTTGCATATTTCAAATTATGCCACAAATACAAGTTTTCATCTCCTCATTTTCAATAAAACCTGTAAAATTTGCAGATTTCAAATTATGCCACAAATATAAATTTTCGTCTCCTCAGTTTATGTAAAATCTGTTAAATTTGCATATTTCTTAATATGCCACAAATACAAATTTTCATCTGCTCATATTCAATAAAACCCTTAAAATTAGCATATTTCTAAATATGCCACAAATATAAATTTTCGTCTCCTCAGTTTATGTAAAATCTGTAAAATTTGCATATTTCAAATTATGCCACAAATATAAATTTTCATCTCCTCATTTTCAATAAAACCTGTAAAATTTGCATATTTCAAATTATGCCACAAATACAAGTTTTCATCTCCTCATTTTCAATAAAACCTGTAAAATTTGCATATTTCAAATTATGCCACAAATACAAATTTTCATCTCCTCATTTTGAATAAAACCTGTAAAATTTGCAGATTTCAAATTATGCCACAAATACAAATTTTCATCTCCTCATTTTCAATAAAACCTGTAAAATTTGCAGATTTCAAATTATGCCACAAATTCAAATTTTCGTCTCCTCAATTTATGTAAAATCTGTAAAATTTGCATATTTCAAATTATGCCACAAATACAAATTTTCATCTCCGCATTTTCAATAAAACCCGTAAAATTAGCATATTTCTAAATATGCCTCAAATACAAATTTTCATCTCCTCATTTTGAATAAAACCTGTAAATTTTGCAGAATTCAAATTATGCCACAAATACAAATTTTCATCTGCTCATATTCAGTAAAACCCGTAAAATTAGCATATTTCTAAATATGCCACAAATACAAATTTTCATCTGCTCAGTTTAAGTAAAATTTGTAAAATTTGCAGATTTCAAATTATGCCACAAATACAAATTTTCATCTCCTCATTTTCAATAAAACCTGTAAAATTTTCATATTTCAAATTATGCCATAAATACAAATTTTCATCTGCTCAATTTATGTAAAACCTGTTAAATTTGCAGATTTCAAATTATGCCACAAATACAAATTTTCATCTGCTCATATTCAATAGAACCCGTAAAATTAGCTTATTTCTAAATATGCCTCAAATACAAATTTTCATCTCCTCATTTTGAATAAAACCTGTAAAATTTGCAGATTTCAAATTATGCCACAAATACAAATTTTCATCTGCTCATATTCAATAAAACCCGTAAAATTTGCATATTTCAAATTATGCCACAAATACAAATTTTCATCTGCTCAATTTATGTAAAATCTGTAAAATTTGCATATTTCAAATTATGCCACAAATACAAATTTTCATCTCCGCATTTTCAATAAAACCTGTAAAATTTGCAGATTTCAAATTATGCCACAAATTCAAATTTTCGTCTCCTCAATTTATGTAAAATCTGTAAAATTTGCATATTTCAAATTATGCCACAAATACAAATTTTCATCTCCGCATTTTCAATAAAACCTGTAAAATTTGCATATTTCAAATTATGCCACAAATACAAATTTTCATCTGCTCATATTCAATAGAACCCGTAAAATTAGCTTATTTCTAAATATGCCTCAAATACAAATTTTCATCTCCTCATTTTGAATAAAACCTGTAAAATTTGCAGATTTCAAATTATGCCACAAATACAAATTTTCATCTCCTCATTTTCAATAAAACCTGTAAAATTAGCTTATTTCTAAATATGCCTCAAATACAAATTTTCATCTCCTCATTTTGAATAAAACCTGTAAATTTTGCAGAATTCAAATTATGCCACAAATACAAATTTTCATCTGCTCATATTCAGTAAAACCCGTAAAATTAGCATATTTCTAAATATGCCACAAATACAAATTTTCATCTGCTCAGTTTAAGTAAAATTTGTAAAATTTGCAGATTTCAAATTATGCCACAAATACAAATTTTCTCTCCTCATTTTCAATAAAACCTGTAAAATTTTCATATTTCAAATTATGCCACAAATACAAATTTTCATCTGCTCAATTTATGTAAAATCTGTAAAATTTGCATATTTCAAATTATGCCACAAATACAAATTTTCATCTCCTCATTTTCAATAAAACCTGTAAAATTTGCAGATTTCAAATTATGCCACAAATATAAATTTTCGTCTCCTCTGTTTATGTAAAATCTGTAAAATTTGCAGATTTCAAATTATGCCACAAATACAAATTTTCATCTGCTCATATTCAATAAAACCCGTAAAATTTGCATATTTCAAATTATGCCACAAATACAAATTTTCATCTCCTCATTTTCAATAAAACCTGTAAAATTTGCATATTTCAAATTATGCCACAAATACAAATTTTCATCTCCTCATTTTCAATAAAACCTGTAAAATTTGCATATTTCAAATTATGCCACAAATACAAATTTTCATCTCCTCATTTTCAATAAAACCTGTAAAATTTGCAGATTTCAAATTATGCCACAAATACAAATTTTCATCTGCTCAATTTATGTAAAATCTGTAAAATTTGCATATTTCAAATTATGCCACAAATACAAATTTTCATCTCCTCATTTTCAATAAAACCTGTAAAATTTGCAGATTTCAAATTATGCCACAAATTCAAATTTTCGTCTCCTCAATTTATGTAAAATCTGTAAAATTTGCATATTTCAAATTATGCCACAAATACAAATTTTCATCTCCGCATTTTCAATAAAACCTGTAAAATTTGCAGATTTCAAATTATGCCACAAATACAAATTTTCATCTGCTCATATTCAATAGAACCCGTAAAATTAGCTTATTTCTAAATATGCCTCAAATACAAATTTTCATCTCCTCATTTTGAATAAAACCTGTAAAATTTGCAGATTTCAAATTATGCCACAAATACAAATTTTCATCTCCTCATTTTCAATAAAACCTGTAAAATTTGCATATTTCAAATTATGCCACAAATACAAGTTTTCATCTCCTCATTTTCAATAAAACCTGTAAAATTTGCAGATTTCAAATTATGCCACAAATATAAATTTTCGTCTCCTCAGTTTATGTAAAATCTGTTAAATTTGCATATTTCTTAATATGCCACAAATACAAATTTTCATCTGCTCATATTCAATAAAACCCTTAAAATTAGCATATTTCTAAATATGCCACAAATATAAATTTTCGTCTCCTCAGTTTATGTAAAATCTGTAAAATTTGCATATTTCAAATTATGCCACAAATATAAATTTTCATCTCCTCATTTTCAATAAAACCTGTAAAATTTGCATATTTCAAATTATGCCACAAATACAAGTTTTCATCTCCTCATTTTCAATAAAACCTGTAAAATTTGCATATTTCAAATTATGCCACAAATACAAATTTTCATCTCCTCATTTTGAATAAAACCTGTAAAATTTGCAGATTTCAAATTATGCCACAAATACAAATTTTCATCTCCTCATTTTCAATAAAACCTGTAAAATTTGCAGATTTCAAATTATGCCACAAATTCAAATTTTCGTCTCCTCAATTTATGTAAAATCTGTAAAATTTGCATATTTCAAATTATGCCACAAATACAAATTTTCATCTCCGCAGTTTCAATAAAACCCGTAAAATTAGCATATTTCTAAATATGCCTCAAATACAAATTTTCATCTCCTCATTTTGAATAAAACCTGTAAATTTTGCAGAATTCAAATTATGCCACAAATACAAATTTTCATCTGCTCATATTCAGTAAAACCCGTAAAATTAGCATATTTCTAAATATGCCACAAATACAAATTTTCATCTGCTCAGTTTAAGTAAAATTTGTAAAATTTGCAGATTTCAAATTATGCCACAAATACAAATTTTCATCTCCTCATTTTCAATAAAACCTGTAAAATTTTCATATTTCAAATTATGCCATAAATACAAATTTTCATCTGCTCAATTTATGTAAAACCTGTTAAATTTGCAGATTTCAAATTATGCCACAAATACAAATTTTCATCTGCTCATATTCAATAGAACCCGTAAAATTAGCTTATTTCTAAATATGCCTCAAATACAAATTTTCATCTCCTCATTTTGAATAAAACCTGTAAAATTTGCAGATTTCAAATTATGCCACAAATACAAATTTTCATCTGCTCATATTCAATAAAACCCGTAAAATTTGCATATTTCAAATTATGCCACAAATACAAATTTTCATCTGCTCAATTTATGTAAAATCTGTAAAATTTGCATATTTCAAATTATGCCACAAATACAAATTTTCATCTCCGCATTTTCAATAAAACCTGTAAAATTTGCAGATTTCAAATTATGCCACAAATTCAAATTTTCGTCTCCTCAATTTATGTAAAATCTGTAAAATTTGCATATTTCAAATTATGCCACAAATACAAATTTTCATCTCCGCATTTTCAATAAAACCTGTAAAATTTGCATATTTCAAATTATGCCACAAATACAAATTTTCATCTGCTCATATTCAATAGAACCCGTAAAATTAGCTTATTTCTAAATATGCCTCAAATACAAATTTTCATCTCCTCATTTTGAATAAAACCTGTAAAATTTGCAGATTTCAAATTATGCCACAAATACAAATTTTCATCTCCTCATTTTCAATAAAACCTGTAAAATTAGCTTATTTCTAAATATGCCTCAAATACAAATTTTCATCTCCTCATTTTGAATAAAACCTGTAAATTTTGCAGAATTCAAATTATGCCACAAATACAAATTTTCATCTGCTCATATTCAGTAAAACCCGTAAAATTAGCATATTTCTAAATATGCCACAAATACAAATTTTCATCTGCTCAGTTTTAGTAAAATTTGTAAAATTTGCAGATTTCAAATTATGCCACAAATACAAATTTTCATCTCCTCATTTTCAATAAAACCTGTAAAATTTTCATATTTCAAATTATGCCACAAATACAAATTTTCATCTGCTCAATTTATGTAAAATCTGTAAAATTTGCATATTTCAAATTATGCCACAAATACAAATTTTCATCTCCTCATTTTCAATAAAACCTGTAAAATTTGCAGATTTCAAATTATGCCACAAATATAAATTTTCGTCTCCTCAGTTTATGTAAAATCTGTAAAATTTGCAGATTTCAAATTATGCCACAAATACAAATTTTCATCTGCTCATATTCAGTAAAACCCGTAAAATTAGCATATTTCTAAATATGCCACAAATACAAATTTTCATCTGCTCAGTTTTAGTAAAATTTGTAAAATTTGCAGATTTCAAATTATGCCACAAATACAAATTTTCATCTCCTCATTTTCAATAAAACCTGTAAAATTTTCATATTTCAAATTATGCCACAAATACAAATTTTCATCTGCTCAATTTATGTAAAATCTGTAAAATTTGCATATTTCAAATTATGCCACAAATACAAATTTTCATCTCCTCATTTTCAATAAAACCTGTAAAATTTGCATATTTCAAGTTATGCCACAAATACAAATTTTCATCTCCTCATTTTCAATAAAACCTGTAAAATTTGCAGATTTCAAATTATGCCACAAATATAAATTTTCGTCTCCTCAGTTTATGTAAAATCTGTTAAATTTGCATATTTCTTAATATGCCACAAATACAAATTTTCATCTGCTCATATTCAATAAAACCCTTAAAATTAGCATATTTCTAAATATGCCACAAATATAAATTTTCGTCTCCTCAGTTTATGTAAAATCTGTAAAATTTGCATATTTCAAATTATGCCACAAATATAAATTTTCATCTCCTCATTTTCAATAAAACCTGTAAAATTTGCAGATTTCAAATTATGCCACAAATTCAAATTTTCGTCTCCTCAATTTATGTAAAATCTGTAAAATTTGCCTATTTCAAATTATGCCACAAATACAAATTTTCATCTCCGCATTTTCAATAAAACCTGTTAAATTTGCAGATTTCAAATTATGCCACAAATACAAATTTTCATCTCCTCATTTTCAATAAAACCTGTTAAATTTGCAGATTTCAAATTATGCCACAAATACAAATTTTCATCTGCTCATATTCAATAGAACCCGTAAAATTAGCTTATTTCTAAATATGCCTCAAATACAAATTTTCATCTCCTCATTTTGAATAAAACCTGTAAAATTTGCAGATTTCAAATTATGCCACAAATACAAATTTTCATCTCCTCATTTTCAATAAAACCTGTAAAATTTGCATATTTCAAATTATGCCACAAATACAAATTTTCATCTCCTCATTTTCAATAAAACCTGTAAAATTTGCAGATTTCAAATTATGCCACAAATATAAATTTTCGTCTCCTCAGTTTATGTAAAATCTGTAAAATTTGCAGATTTCAAATTATGCCACAAATACAAATTTTCATCTGCTCATATTCAATAAAACCCGTAAAATTTGCATATTTCAAATTATGCCACAAATACAAATTTTCATCTGCTCAATTTATGTAAAATCTGTAAAATTTGCATATTTCAAATTATGCCACAAATACAAATTTTCATCTCCGCATTTTCAATAAAACCTGTAAAATTTGCAGATTTCAAATTATGCCACAAATTCAAATTTTCGTCTCCTCAATTTATGTAAAATCTGTAAAATTTGCATATTTCAAATTATGCCACAAATACAAATTTTCATCTCCGCATTTTCAATAAAACCTGTAAAATTTGCAGATTTCAAATTATGCCACAAATACAAATTTTCATCTGCTCATATTCAATAGAACCCGTAAAATTAGCTTATTTCTAAATATGCCTCAAATACAAATTTTCATCTCCTCATTTTGAATAAAACCTGTAAAATTTGCAGATTTCAAATTATGCCACAAATACAAATTTTTATCTCCTCATTTTCAATAAAACCTGTAAAATTTGCATATTTCAAATTATGCCACAAATACAAATTTTCATCTCCTCATTTTCAATAAAACCTGTAAAATTTGCAGATTTCAAATTATGCCACAAATATAAATTTTCGTCTCCTCAGTTTATGTAAAATCTGTTAAATTTGCATATTTCTTAATATGCCACAAATACAAATTTTCATCTGCTCATATTCAATAAAACCCTTAAAATTAGCATATTTCTAAATATGCCACAAATATAAATTTTCGTCTCCTCAGTTTATGTAAAATCTGTAAAATTTGCATATTTCAAATTATGCCACAAATATAAATTTTCATCTCCTCATTTTCAATAAAACCTGTAAAATTTGCAGATTTCAAATTATGCCACAAATTCAAATTTTCGTCTCCTCAATTTATGTAAAATCTGTAAAATTTGCATATTTCAAATTATGCCACAAATACAAATTTTCATCTCCGCATTTTCAATAAAACCTGTTAAATTTGCAGATTTCAAATTATGCCACAAATACAAATTTTCATCTCCTCATTTTCAATAAAACCTGTTAAATTTGCAGATTTGAAATTATGCCACAAATACAAATTTTCATCTCCGCATTTTCAATAAAACCTGTAAAATTTGCAGATTTCAAATTATGCCACAAATACAAATTTTCATCTCCTCATTTTCAATAAAACCTGTAAAATTTGCAGATTTCAAATTATGCCACAAATATAAATTTTCGTCTCCTCAGTTTATGTAAAATCTGTTAAATTTGCATATTTCTTAATATGCCACAAATACAAATTTTCATCTGCTCATATTCAATAAAACCCTTAAAATTAGCATATTTCTAAATATGCCACAAATATAAATTTTCGTCTCCTCAGTTTATGTAAAATCTGTAAAATTTGCATATTTCAAATTATGCCACAAATATAAATTTTCATCTCCTCATTTTCAATAAAACCTGTAAAATTTGCAGATTTCAAATTATGCCACAAATTCAAATTTTCGTCTCCTCAATTTATGTAAAATCTGTAAAATTTGCATATTTCAAATTATGCCACAAATACAAATTTTCATCTCCGCATTTTCAATAAAACCTGTAAAATTTGCATATTTCAAATTATGCCACAAATACAAATTTTCATCTCCTCATTTTCAATAAAACCTGTAAAATTTGCAGATTTCAAATTATGCCACAAATATAAATTTTCGTCTCCTCAGTTTATGTAAAATCTGTTAAATTTGCATATTTCTTAATATGCCACAAATACAAATTTTCATCTGCTCATATTCAATAAAACCCTTAAAATTAGCATATTTCTAAATATGCCACAAATATAAATTTTCGTCTCCTCAGTTTATGTAAAATCTGTAAAATTTGCATATTTCAAATTATGCCACAAATATAAATTTTCATCTCCTCATTTTCAATAAAACCTGTAAAATTTGCAGATTTCAAATTATGCCACAAATTCAAATTTTCGTCTCCTCAATTTATGTAAAATCTGTAAAATTTGCATATTTCAAATTATGCCACAAATACAAATTTTCATCTCCGCATTTTCAATAAAACCTGTTAAATTTGCAGATTTCAAATTATGCCACAAATACAAATTTTCATCTGCTCATATTCAATAAATCCCGTAAAATTAGCATATTTCTAAATATGCCTCAAATACAAATTTTCATCTCCGCATTTTCAATAAAACCTGTTAAATTTGCAGATTTCAAATTATGCCACAAATACAAATTTTCATCTGCTCATATTCAATAAATCCCGTAAAATTAGCATATTTCTAAATATGCCTCAAATACAAATTTTCATCTCCTCATTTTGAATAAAACCTATAAAATTTGCAGATTTCAAATTATGCCACAAATACAAATTTTCATCTCCTCATTTTCAATAAAACCTGTAAAATTTGCAGATTTCAAATTATGCCACAAATTCAAATTTTCGTCTCCTCAATTTATGTAAAATCTGTAAAATTTGCATATTTCAAATTATGCCACAAATACAAACTTTCATCTCCGCATTTTCAATAAAACCTGTTAAATTTGCAGATTTCAAATTATGCCACAAATACAAATTTTCATCTGCTCATTTTCAATAAAACCTGTAAAATTTGCAGATTTCAAATTATGCCACAAATACAAATTTTCATCTCCTCATTTTCAATAAAACCTGTAAAATTTGCAGATTTCAAATTATGCCACAAATATAAATTTTCGTCTCCTTAGTTTATGTAAAATCTGTTAAATTTGCATATTTCTTAATATGCCACAAATACAAATTTGCATCTGCTCATATTCAATAAAACCCTTAAAATTAGCATATTTCTAAATATGCCACAAATATAAATTTTCGTCTCCTCAGTTTATGTAAAATCTGTAAAATTTGCATATTTCAAATTATGCCACAAATATAAATTTTCGTCTCCTCAGTTTATGTAAAATCTGTTAAATTTGCATATTTCTTAATATGCCACAAATACAAATTTTCATCTGCTCATATTCAATAAAACCCTTAAAATTAGCATATTTCTAAATATGCCACAAATATAAATTTTCGTCTCCTCAGTTTATGTAAAATCTGTAAAATTTGCATATTTCAAATTATGCCACAAATACAAATTTTCATCTCCTCATTTTCAATAAACCCTGTAAAATTTGCAGATTTCAAATTATGCCACAAATATAAATTTTCGTCTCCTTAGTTTATGTAAAATCTGTTAAATTTGCATATTTCTTAATATGCCACAAATACAAATTTGCATCTGCTCATATTCAATAAAACCCTTAAAATTAGCATATTTCTAAATATGCCACAAATATAAATTTTCGTCTCCTTAGTTTATGTAAAATCTGTAAAATTTGCATATTTCAAATTATGCCACAAATACAAATTTTTATCTCCTCATTTTGAATAAAACCTGTAAAATTTGCAGATTTCAAATTATGCCACAAATATAAATTTTCGTCTCCTTAGTTTATGTAAAATCTGTTAAATTTGCATATTTCTTAATATGCCACAAATACAAATTTGCATCTGCTCATATTCAATAAAACCCTAAAAATTAGCATATTTCTAAATATGCCACAAATATAAATTTTCGTCTCCTTAGTTTATGTAAAATCTGTAAAATTTGCATATTTCAAATTATGCCACAAATATAAATTTTCATCTCCTCATTTTCAATAAAACCTGTAAAATTTGCAGATTTCACATTATGCCACAAATTCAAATTTTCATCTCCTCATTTTCAATAAAACCTGTAAAATTTGCATATTTCAAATTATGCCACAAATACTAATTTTCATCTGCTCAGTTTAAGTAAAATCTGTAAAATTTGAATATTTCAAATTATGCCACAAATACAAATTTTCATCTCCTCATTTTCAATAAAACCCGTAAAATTAGCATATTTCTAAATATGCCACAAATACAAATTTTCATCTGCTCATATTCAATAAAACCCGTAAAATTAGCATATTTCTAAATATGCCACAAATACAAATTTTCATCTGCTCAGTTTAAGTAAAATCTGTAAAATTTGCATATTTCAAATTATGCCACAAATACAAATTTTCATCTGCTCAGTTTAAGTAAAATCTGTAAAATTTGAATATTTCAAATTATGCCACAAATACAAATTTTCATCTCCTCATTTTCAATAAAACCCGTAAAATTAGCATATTTCTAAATATGCCTCAAATACAAATTTTCTTCTCCTCATTTTATATGAAATCTGCAAAATTGGTGTATTTCAAATTATGCCACAAATATAAATTTTCATTTCCTCATGTTCCATAAAGTCCGTAAAATTTGCATATTTTTAATTATGCCACAAATATAAATTCTCTTTACCTCATTTTATGTAAAAGCTGAAAAATTTGTATATTTCAAATTATGCCACAAATATAAATTTTCTAAACCTCGTTTTATGTAAAATCTGTAAAATTTCTATATTTCAAATTATGCCACAAATATAAATTTTAATCTCCTCATGTTCCATAAAGTCCGTAAAATTTGCATATTTTTAATTATGCCACAAATATAAATTCTCTTTACCTCATTTTATGTAAAAGCTGAAAAATTTGTATATTTCAAATTATGCCACAAATATAAATTTTCTTAACCTCATTTTATGTAAAATCTGCAAAATTGGTGTATTTCAAATTATGCCACAAATACAAATTTTCATCTCCTCCTTTTATATAAAATCTGTAAAATTTGTATATTTCAAAAAAAGCCATAAATACAAATTTTCATCTCCTCTTTTTCAATAGAATCCGTAAAATTTGCATATTTGAAATTATGCCACAAATACAAATTTTTATCCCCTCATGTTCCATAAAGTCCGTAAAATTTGCATATTTTAAATTATGCCACAAATATAAATTTTCTTAACCTCGTTTTATGTAAAATCTGTAAAATTTGTATATTTCAAATTATGCTACAAATATAAATTTTGATCTCCTCATGTTCCATAAAGTCCGTAAAATTTGCATATTTTAAATTATGAAACAAATATTAATTTTCTTAACCAAATTTTATGTAAAATCTGTAAAATTGGTGTATTTCAAATAAAGCCACAAATACAAATTTTCATCTCCTCATGTTCCATAAAGTCCGTAAAATTTGCATATTTCAAAAAAAGCCATAAATTTAAATTTTTTTTCAAGAATATCTGTAAAATTTGATTTTTTAACCTATGCCACAAATACAAATTTCATCTCCTCCTTTTATATAAAATCTGTAAAATTTGTATATTTAAAATAAAGCCACAAATACAAATTTTCATCTCCTCATGTTCCATAAAGTGCGTAAAATTTGCATATTTCAAATTATGCAACAAATATAAATTTTCATCTCCTCATGTTCCATAAAGTCCGTAAAATTTGCATATTTCAACATATGCCACAAATATAAATTTTTTTAACCTCATTTTATGTAAAATCTCTAAAATTTGTATATTTCAAATTATGCCACAAATATAAATTTTCTAAACCTCATTTTATGTAAAGTCCGTAAAATTTGCATATTTTAAATTATGCTACAAATATAAATTTTCTAAACCTCATTTTCAATAGAATCCGTAAAATTTTGCATATTTCAACTTATGCACCAAATATAAATTTTCTTAACCTCATTTTATGTAAAATCTCTAAAATTTGTATATTAAAAATTATGCCACAAATATAAATTTTTTAAACCTCATTTTATGTAAAAGCTGTAAAGTTTGTATATTTCAAATTATGCCACAAATAAAAATTTCTAAACCTCATTTTATGTAAAAGCTGTAAAATTTGTATATTTCAAATTATGCCACAAATAAAAATTTTCTAACCTCATTTTATGTAAAAGCTGTAAAATTTGTATATTTCAAATTATGCCACAAATATAAATTTTCTAAACCTCATTTTATGTAAAAGCTGTAAAATTTGTATATTTAAAATTATGCCACAAATATAAATTCTCTTTACCTCATTTTATGTAAAAGCTGAAAAATTTGTATATTTCAAATTATGCCACAAATATAAATTTTCTAAACCTCATTTTATGTAAAAGCTGAAAAATTTGTATATTTCAAATTATGCCACAATATAAATTTCTAAACCTCATTTTATGTAAAAGCTGTAAAATTTGTATATTTCAAATTATGCCACAAATATAAATTTTCTAAACCTCATTTTATGTAAAAGCTGTAGAATTTGTATATTTCAAAATTATGCCACAAATATAAATTTTCTAAACCTCATTTTATGTAAAAGCTGTAAAATTTGTATATTTCAAATTATGCCACAAATATAAATTTTCTAAACCTCATTTTATGTAAAAGCTGTAAAATTTGTATATTTCAAATTATGCCACAAATATAAATTTTCTAAACCTCATTTTATGTAAAAGCTGAAAAATTTGTATATTTCAAATTATGCCACAAATATAAATTTTTCTAAACCTCATTTTATGTAAAACCTGTAAAATTTGTATATTTCAAATTATGCCACAAATATAAATTTTCTAAACCTCATTTTATGTAAAAGCTGAAAAATTTGTATATTCAAATTATGCCACAAATATAAATTTTCTAAACCTCATTTTATGTAAAAAGCTGTAAAATTTGTATATTTCAAATTATGCCACAAATATAAATTTTCTAAACCTCATTTTATGTAAAAGCTGAAAATTTGTATATTTCAAATTATGCCACAAATATAAATTTCTAAACCTCATTTTATGTAAAAGCTGAAAAATTTGTATATTTCAAATTATGCCACAAATATAAATTTTCTAAACCTCATTTTATGTAAAAGCTGTAAAATTTGTATATTTCAAATTATGCCACAAATATAAATTTTCTAAACCTCATTTTATGTAAAAGCTGTAAAGTTTGTATATTTCAAATTATGCCACAAATAAAAATTTTCTAAACCTCATTTTATGTAAAAGCTGTAAAATTTGTATATTTCAAATTATGCCACAAATATAAATTTTCTAAACCTCATTTTATGTAAAAGCTGTAAAATTTGTATATTAAAATTATGCCACAAATATAAATTCTCTTTACCTCATTTTATGTAAAAGCTGAAAAATTTGTATATTTCAAATTATGCCACAAATATAAATTTTCTAAACCCTCATTTTATGTAAAAGCTGAAAAATTTGTATATTTCAAATTATGCCACAAATATAAATTTTCTAAACCTCATTTTATGTAAAAGCTGTAGAATTTGTATATTTCAAATTATGCCACAAATATAAATTTTCTAAACCTCATTTTATGTAAAAGCTGTAAAATTTGTATATTTCAAATTATGCCACAAATATAAATTTTCTAAACCTCATTTTATGTAAAAGCTGTAAAATTTGTATATTTCAAATTATGCCACAAATATAAATTTTCTAAACCTCATTTTATGTAAAAGCTGAAAAATTTGTATATTTCAAATTATGCCACAAATATAAATTTTCTAAACCTCATTTTATGTAAAAACCTGTAAAATTTGTATATTTCAAATTATGCCACAAATATAAATTTTCTAAACCTCATTTTATGTAAAAGCTGAAAAATTTGTATATTTCAAATTATGCCACAAATATAAATTTTCTAAACCTCATTTTATGTAAAAGCTGTAAAATTTGTATATTTCAAATTATGCCACAAATATAAATTTTCTAAACCTCATTTTATGTAAAAGCTGAAAAATTTGTATATTTCAAATTATGCCACAAATATAAATTTTCTAAACCTCATTTTATGTAAAAGCTGAAAAATTTGTATATTTCAAATTATGCCACAAATATAAATTTTCTAAACCTCATTTTATGTAAAAGCTGTAAAATTTGTATATTTCAAATTATGCCACAAATATAAATTTTCTAAACCTCATTTTATGTAAAAGCTGTAAAATTTGTATATTTCAAATTATGCCACAAATATAAATTTTCTAAACCTCATTTTATGTAAAAGCTGTAAAATTTGTATATTTCAAATTATGCCACAAATATAAATTTTCTAAACCTCATTTTATGTAAAACCTGTAAAATTTGCAGATTTCAAATTATGCCACAAATACAAATTTTCATCTGCTCAATTTATGTAAAATCTGTAAAATTTGCATATTTCAAATTATGCCACAAATACAAATTTTCATCTCCTCATTTTCAATAAAACCTGTAAAATTTGCAGATTTCAAATTATGCCACAAATTCAAATTTTCGTCTCCTCAATTTATGTAAAATCTGTAAAATTTGCATATTTCAAATTATGCCACAAATACAAATTTTCATCTCCGCATTTTCAATAAAACCTGTAAAATTTGCAGATTTCAAATTATGCCACAAATACAAATTTTCATCTGCTCATATTCAATAGAACCCGTAAAATTAGCTTATTTCTAAATATGCCACAAATATAAATTTTCGTCTCCTCAGTTTATGTAAAAATCTGTTAAATTTGCATATTTCTTAATATGCCACAAATACAAATTTTCATCTGCTCATATTCAATAAAAACCCTTAAAATTAGCATATTTCTAAATATGCCACAAATATAAATTTTCGTCTCCTCAGTTTATGTAAAATCTGTAAAATTTGCATATTTCAAATTATGCCGCAAATATAAATTTTCATCTCCTCATTTTCAATAAAACCTGTAAAATTTGCATATTTCAAATTATGCCACAAATACAAGTTTTCATCTCCTCATTTTAAATAAAACCTGTAAAATTTGCATATTTCAAATTATGCCACAAATACAAATTTTCATCTCCTCATTTTCAATAAAACCTGTAAAATTTGCAGATTTCAAATTATGCCACAAATTCAAATTTTCGTCTCCTCAATTTATGTAAAATCTGTAAAATTTGCATATTTCAAATTATGCCACAAATAACAATTTTCATCTCCTCATTTTCAATAAAACCTGTAAAATTTGCATATTTCAAATTATGCCACAAATACAAGTTTTCATCTCCTCATTTCAATAAAACCTGTAAAATTTGCAGATTTCAAATTATGCCACAAATTCCAAATTTTCGTCTCCTCAATTTATGTAAAATCTGTAAAATTTGCATATTTCAAATTATGCCACAAATACAAGTTTTCATCTCCTCATTTTCAATAAAACCTGTAAAATTTGCAGATTTCAAATTATGCCACAAATTCAAATTTCGTCTCCTCAA
The DNA here is from genome assembly GCA_024447195.1 of Panagrolaimus sp. LJ2414. Taxonomy (NCBI): domain Eukaryota; kingdom Metazoa; phylum Nematoda; class Chromadorea; order Rhabditida; family Panagrolaimidae; genus Panagrolaimus; species Panagrolaimus sp. LJ2414. Next base: position 12,833,480 of record JAMRXY010000008.1, read on the forward strand.
TTTATGTAAAATCTGTAAAATTTGCATATTTCTTAATATGCCACAAATACAAATTTTCATCTGCTCATATTCAATAAAACCCTTAAAATTAGCATATTTCTAAATATGCCACAAATATAAATTTTCGTCTCCTCAGTTTATGTAAAATCTGTTAAATTTGCATATTTCTTAATATGCCACAAATACAAATTTTCATCTGCTCATATTCAATAAAACCCTTAAAATTAGCATATTTCTAAATATGCCACAAATATAAATTTTCGTCTCCTCAGTTTATGTAAAATCTGTAAAATTTGCATATTTCAAATTATGCCGCAAATATAAATTTTCATCTCCTCATTTTCAATAAAACCTGTAAAATTTGCATATTTCAAATTATGCCACAAATACAAGTTTTCATCTCCTCATTTTAAATAAAACCTGTAAAATTTGCATATTTCAAATTATGCCACAAATACAAATTTTCATCTCCTCATTTTCAATAAAACCTGTAAAATTTGCAGATTTCAAATTATGCCACAAATTCAAATTTTCGTCTCCTCAATTTATGTAAAATCTGTAAAATTTGCATATTTCAAATTATGCCACAAATACAAATTTTCATCTCCTCATTTTCAATAAAACCTGTAAAATTTGCATATTTCAAATTATGCCACAAATACAAATTTTCATCTGCTCATATTCAATAAAACCCGTAAAATTAGCATATTTCTAAATATGCCACAAATACAAATTTTCATCTCCTCATTTTCAATAAAACCCGTAAAATTAGCATATTTCTAAATATGCCTCAAATACAAATTTTCATCTCCTCATTTTGAATAAAACCTGTAAATTTTGCAGAATTCAAATTATGCCACAAATACAAATTTTCATCTCCTCATTTTCAATAAAACCTGTAAAATTTTCATATTTCAAATTATGCCACAAATACAAATTTTCATCTGCTCAATTTATGTAAAATCTGTAAAATTTGCATATTTCAAATTATGCCACAAATACAAATTTTCATCTCCTCATTTTCAATAAAACCTGTAAAATTTGCAGATTTCAAATTATGCCACAAATATAAATTTTCGTCTCCTCAGTTTATGTAAAATCTGTAAAATTTGCAGATTTCAAATTATGCCACAAATACAAATTTTCATCTGCTCATATTCAATAAAACCCGTAAAATTTGCATATTTCAAATTATGCCACAAATACAAATTTTCATCTGCTCAATTTATGTAAAATCTGTAAAATTTGCATATTTCAAATTATGCCACAAATACAAATTTTCATCTCCGCATTTTCAATAAAACCTGTAAAATTTGCAGATTTCAAATTATGCCACAAATTCAAATTTTCGTCTCCTCAATTTATGTAAAATCTGTAAAATTTGCATTTTTTAAATTATGCCACAAATACAAATTTTCATCTCCGCATTTTCAATAAAACCTGTAAAATTTGCAGATTTCAAATTATGCCACAAATACAAATTTTCATCTGCTCATATTCAATAGAACCCGTAAAATTAGCTTATTTCTAAATATGCCTCAAATACAAATTTTCATCTCCTCATTTTGAATAAAACCTGTAAAATTTGCAGATTTCAAATTATGCCACAAATACAAATTTTCATCTCCTCATTTTCAATAAAACCTGTAAAATTTGCATATTTCAAATTATGCCACAAATACAAATTTTCATCTCCTCATTTTCAATAAAACCTGTAAAATTTGCAGATTTCAAATTATGCCACAAATATAAATTTTCGTCTCCTCAGTTTATGTAAAATCTGTTAAATTTGCAGATTTCAAATTATGCCACAAATACAAATTTTCATCTGCTCATATTCAATAAAACCCGTAAAATTTGCATATTTCAAATTATGCCACAAATACAAATTTTCATCTGCTCAATTTATGTAAAATCTGTAAAATTTGCATATTTCAAATTATGCCACAAATACAAATTTTCATCTCCGCATTTTCAATAAAACCTGTAAAATTTGCAGATTTCAAATTATGCCACAAATTCAAATTTTCGTCTCCTCAATTTATGTAAAATCTGTAAAATTTGCATTTTTAAAATTATGCCACAAATACAAATTTTCATCTCCGCATTTTCAATAAAACCTGTAAAATTTGCAGATTTCAAATTATGCCACAAATACAAATTTTCATCTGCTCATATTCAATAAAACCCGTAAAATTTGCATATTTCAAATTATGCCACAAATACAAATTTTCATCTGCTCAATTTATGTAAAATCTGTAAAATTTGCATATTTCAAATTATGCCACAAATACAAATTTTCATCTCCGCATTTTCAATAAAACCTGTAAAATTTGCAGATTTCAAATTATGCCACAAATTCAAATTTTCGTCTCCTCAATTTATGTAAAATCTGTAAAATTTGCATTTTTTAAATTATGCCTCAAATACAAATTTTCATCTCCTCATTTTGAATAAAACCTGTAAATTTTGCAGAATTCAAATTATGCCACAAATACAAATTTTCATCTGCTCATATTCAGTAAAACCCGTAAAATTAGCATATTTCTAAATATGCCACAAATACAAATTTTCATCTGCTCAGTTTAAGTAAAATTTGTAAAATTTGCAGATTTCAAATTATGCCACAAATACAAATTTTCATCTCCTCATTTTGAATAAAACCTGTAAATTTTGCAGAATTCAAATTATGCCACAAATACAAATTTTCATCTCCGCATTTTCAATAAAACCTGTAAAATTTTCATATTTCAAATTATGCCACAAATACAAATTTTCATCTGCTCAATTTATGTAAAATCTGTAAAATTTGCATATTTCAAATTATGCCACAAATACAAATTTTCATCTCCTCATTTTCAATAAAACCTGTAAAATTTGCAGATTTCAAATTATGCCACAAATATAAATTTTCGTCTCCTCAGTTTATGTAAAATCTGTAAAATTTGCAGATTTCAAATTATGCCACAAATACAAATTTTCATCTGCTCATATTCAATAAAACCCGTAAAATTTGCATATTTCAAATTATGCCACAAATACAAATTTTCATCTGCTCAATTTATGTAAAATCTGTAAAATTTGCATATTTCAAATTATGCCACAAATACAAATTTTCATCTCCGCATTTTCAATAAAACCTGTAAAATTTGCAGATTTCAAATTATGCCACAAATTCAAATTTTCGTCTCCTCAATTTATGTAAAATCTGTAAAATTTGCATTTTTTAAATTATGCCACAAATACAAATTTTCATCTCCGCATTTTCAATAAAACCTGTAAAATTTGCAGATTTCAAATTATGCCACAAATACAAATTTTCATCTGCTCATATTCAATAGAACCCGTAAAATTAGCTTATTTCTAAATATGCCTCAAATACAAATTTTCATCTCCTCATTTTGAATAAAACCTGTAAAATTTGCAGATTTCAAATTATGCCACAAATACAAATTTTCATCTCCTCATTTTCAATAAAACCTGTAAAATTTGCATATTTCAAATTATGCCTCAAATACAAATTTTCATCTCCTCATTTTCAATAAAACCTGTAAAATTTGCAGATTTCAAATTATGCCACAAATATAAATTTTCGTCTCCTCAGTTTATGTAAAATCTGTTAAATTTGCATATTTCTTAATATGCCACAAATACAAATTTTCATCTGCTCATATTCAATAAAACCCGTAAAATTAGCATATTTCTAAATATGCCACAAATACAAATTTTCATCTCCTCATTTTCAATAAAACCCGTAAAATTAGCATATTTCTAAATATGCCTCAAATACAAATTTTCATCTCCTCATTTTGAATAAAACCTGTAAATTTTGCAGAATTCAAATTATGCCACAAATACAAATTTTCATCTGCTCATATTCAGTAAAACCCGTAAAATTAGCATATTTCTAAATATGCCACAAATACAAATTTTCATCTGCTCAGTTTAAGTAAAATTTGTAAAATTTGCAGATTTCAAATTATGCCACAAATACAAATTTTCATCTCCTCATTTTCAATAAAACCTGTAAAATTTTCATATTTCAAATTATGCCACAAATACAAATTTTCATCTGCTCAATTTATGTAAAATCTGTAAAATTTGCATATTTCAAATTATGCCACAAATACAAATTTTCATCTCCTCATTTTCAATAAAACCTGTAAAATTTGCAGATTTCAAATTATGCCACAAATATAAATTTTCGTCTCCTCAGTTTATGTAAAATCTGTAAAATTTGCAGATTTCAAATTATGCCACAAATACAAATTTTCATCTGCTCATATTCAATAAAACCCGTAAAATTTGCATATTTCAAATTATGCCACAAATACAAATTTTCATCTGCTCAATTTATGTAAAATCTGTAAAATTTGCATATTTCAAATTATGCCACAAATACAAATTTTCATCTCCGCATTTTCAATAAAACCTGTAAAATTTGCAGATTTCAAATTATGCCACAAATTCAAATTTTCGTCTCCTCAATTTATGTAAAATCTGTAAAATTTGCATTTTTTAAATTATGCCACAAATACAAATTTTCATCTCCGCATTTTCAATAAAACCTGTAAAATTTGCAGATTTCAAATTATGCCACAAATACAAATTTTCATCTGCTCATATTCAATAGAACCCGTAAAATTAGCTTATTTCTAAATATGCCTCAAATACAAATTTTCATCTCCTCATTTTGAATAAAACCTGTAAAATTTGCAGATTTCAAATTATGCCACAAATACAAATTTTCATCTCCTCATTTTCAATAAAACCTGTAAAATTTGCATATTTCAAATTATGCCTCAAATACAAATTTTCATCTCCTCATTTTCAATAAAACCTGTAAAATTTGCAGATTTCAAATTATGCCACAAATATAAATTTTCGTCTCCTCAGTTTATGTAAAATCTGTTAAATTTGCATATTTCTTAATATGCCACAAATACAAATTTTCATCTGCTCATATTCAATAAAACCCGTAAAATTAGCATATTTCTAAATATGCCACAAATACAAATTTTCATCTCCTCATTTTCAATAAAACCCGTAAAATTAGCATATTTCTAAATATGCCTCAAATACAAATTTTCATCTCCTCATTTTGAATAAAACCTGTAAATTTTGCAGAATTCAAATTATGCCACAAATACAAATTTTCATCTGCTCATATTCAGTAAAACCCGTAAAATTAGCATATTTCTAAATATGCCACAAATACAAATTTTCATCTGCTCAGTTTAAGTAAAATTTGTAAAATTTGCAGATTTCAAATTATGCCACAAATACAAATTTTCATCTCCTCATTTTCAATAAAACCTGTAAAATTTTCATATTTCAAATTATGCCACAAATACAAATTTTCATCTGCTCAATTTATGTAAAATCTGTAAAATTTGCATATTTCAAATTATGCCACAAATACAAATTTTCATCTCCTCATTTTCAATAAAACCTGTAAAATTTGCAGATTTCAAATTATGCCACAAATATAAATTTTCGTCTCCTCAGTTTATGTAAAATCTGTAAAATTTGCAGATTTCAAATTATGCCACAAATACAAATTTTCATCTGCTCATATTCAATAAAACCCGTAAAATTTGCATATTTCAAATTATGCCACAAATACAAATTTTCATCTGCTCAATTTATGTAAAATCTGTAAAATTTGCATATTTGAAATTATGCCACAAATACAAATTTTCATCTCCGCATTTTCAATAAAACCTGTAAAATTTGCAGATTTCAAATTATGCCACAAATTCAAATTTTCGTCTCCTCAATTTATGTAAAATCTGTAAAATTTGCATTTTTTAAATTATGCCACAAATACAAATTTTCATCTCCGCATTTTCAATAAAACCTGTAAAATTTGCAGATTTCAAATTATGCCACAAATACAAATTTTCATCTGCTCATATTCAATAGAACCCGTAAAATTAGCTTATTTCTAAATATGCCTCAAATACAAATTTTCATCTCCTCATTTTGAATAAAACCTGTAAAATTTGCAGATTTCAAATTATGCCACAAATACAAATTTTCATCTCCTCATTTTCAATAAAACCTGTAAAATTTGCATATTTCAAATTATGCCACAAATACAAATTTTCATCTCCTCATTTTCAATAAAACCTGTAAAATTTGCAGATTTCAAATTATGCCACAAATATAAATTTTCGTCTCCTCAGTTTATGTAAAATCTGTTAAATTTGCATATTTCTTAATATGCCACAAATACAAATTTTCATCTGCTCATATTCAATAAAACCCTTAAAATTAGCATATTTCTAAATATGCCACAAATATAAATTTTCGTCTCCTCAGTTTATGTAAAATCTGTAAAATTTGCATATTTCAAATTATGCCACAAATATAAATTTTCATCTCCTCATTTTCAATAAAACCTGTAAAATTTGCAGATTTCAAATTATGCCACAAATTCAAATTTTCGTCTCCTCAATTTATGTAAAATCTGTAAAATTTGCATATTTCAAATTATGCCACAAATACAAATTTTCATCTCCGCATTTTCAATAAAACCTGTTAAATTTGCAGATTTCAAATTATGCCACAAATACAAATTTTCATCTCCTCATTTTCAATAAAACCTGTTAAATTTGCAGATTTCAAATTATGCCACAAATACAAATTTTCATCTCCGCATTTTCAATAAAACCTGTAAAATTTGCAGATTTCAAATTATGCCACAAATACAAATTTTCATCTGCTCATATTCAATAGAACCCGTAAAATTAGCTTATTTCTAAATATGCCTCAAATACAAATTTTCATCTCCTCATTTTGAATAAAACCTGTAAAATTTGCAGATTTCAAATTATGCCACAAATACAAATTTTCATCTCATCATTTTCAATAAAACCTGTAAAATTTGCATATTTTAAATTATGCCACAAATACAAATTTTCATCTCCTCATTTTCAATAAAACCTGTAAAATTTGCAGATTTCAAATTATGCCACAAATATAAATTTTCGTCTCCTCAGTTTATGTAAAATCTGTTAAATTTGCATATTTCTTAATATGCCACAAATACAAATTTTCATCTGCTCATATTCAATAAAACCCTTAAAATTAGCATATTTCTAAATATGCCACAAATATAAATTTTCGTCTCCTCAGTTTACGTAAAATCTGTAAAATTTGCATATTTCAAATTATGCCACAAATATAAATTTTCATCTCCTCATTTTCAATAAAACCTGTAAAATTTGCAGATTTCAAATTATGCCACAAATTCAAATTTTCGTCTCCTCAATTTATGTAAAATCTGTAAAATTTGCATATTTCAAATTATGCCACAAATACAAATTTTCATCTCCGCATTTTCAATAAAACCTGTTAAATTTGCAGATTTCAAATTATGCCACAAATACAAATTTTCATCTGCTCATATTCAATAAATCCCGTAAAATTAGCATATTTCTAAATATGCCTCATATACAAATTTTCATCTCCGCATTTTCAATAAAACCTGTAAAATTTGCAGATTTCAAATTATGCCACAAATACAAATTTTCATCTGCTCATATTCAATAGAACCCGTAAAATTAGCTTATTTCTAAATATGCCTCAAATACAAATTTTCATCTCCTCATTTTGAATAAAACCTGTAAAATTTGCAGATTTCAAATTATGCCACAAATACAAATTTTCATCTCCTCATTTTCAATAAAACCTGTAAAATTTGCATATTTCAAATTATGCCACAAATACAAATTTTCATCTCCTCATTTTCAATAAAACCTGTAAAATTTGCAGATTTCAAATTATGCCACAAATATAAATTTTCGTCTCCTCAGTTTATGTAAAATCTGTTAAATTTGCATATTTCTTAATATGCCACAAATACAAATTTTCATCTGCTCATATTCAATAAAACCCTTAAAATTAGCATATTTCTAAATATGCCACAAATATAAATTTTCGTCTCCTCAGTTTATGTAAAATCTGTAAAATTTGCATATTTCAAATTATGCCACAAATATAAATTTTCATCTCCTCATTTTCAATAAAACCTGTAAAATTTGCAGATTTCAAATTATGCCACAAATTCAAATTTTCGTCTCCTCAATTTATGTAAAATCTGTAAAATTTGCATATTTCAAATTATGCCACAAATACAAATTTTCATCTCCGCATTTTCAATAAAACCTGTAAAATTTGCAGATTTCAAATTATGCCACAAATACAAATTTTCATCTGCTCATATTCAATAGAACCCGTAAAATTAGCTTATTTCTAAATATGCCTCAAATACAAATTTTCATCTCCTCATTTTGAATAAAACCTGTAAAATTTGCAGATTTCAAATTATGCCACAAATACAAATTTTCATCTCCTCATTTTCAATAAAACCTGTAAAATTTGCATATTTCAAATTATGCCACAAATACAAATTTTCATCTCCTCATTTTCAATAAAACCTGTAAAATTTGCAGATTTCAAATTATGCCACAAATATAAATTTTCGTCTCCTCAGTTTATGTAAAATCTGTTAAATTTGCATATTTCTTAATATGCCACAAATACAAATTTTCATCTGCTCATATTCAATAAAACCCTTAAAATTAGCATATTTCTAAATATGCCACAAATATAAATTTTCGTCTCCTCAGTTTATGTAAAATCTGTAAAATTTGCAGATTTCAAATTATGCCACAAATACAAATTTTCATCTCATCATTTTCAATAAAACCTGTAAAATTTGCATATTTTAAATTATGCCACAAATACAAATTTTCATCTCCTCATTTTCAATAAAACCTGTAAAATTTGCAGATTTCAAATTATGCCACAAATATAAATTTTCGTCTCCTCAGTTTATGTAAAATCTGTTAAATTTGCATATTTCTTAATATGCCACATATACAAATTTTCATCTGCTCATATTCAATAAAACCCTTAAAATTAGCATATTTCTAAATATGCCACAAATATAAATTTTCGTCTCCTCAGTTTATGTAAAATCTGTAAAATTTGCATATTTCAAATTATGCCACAAATATAAATTTTCATCTCCTCATTTTCAATAAAACCTGTAAAATTTGCAGATTTCAAATTATGCCACAAATTCAAATTTTCGTCTCCTCAATTTATGTAAAATCTGTAAAATTTGCATATTTAAAATTATGCCACAAATACAAATTTTCATCTCCGCATTTTCAATAAAACCTGTTAAATTTGCAGATTTCAAATTATGCCACAAATACAAATTTTCATCTGCTCATATTCAATAAATCCCGTAAAATTAGCATATTTCTAAATATGCCTCATATACAAATTTTCATCTCCGCATTTTCAATAAAACCTGTAAAATTTGTATATTTCAAATTATGCCACAAATAAAAATTTTCTAAACCTCATTTTATGTAAAAGCTGTAAAATTTGTATATTTCAAATTATGCCACAAATATAAATTTTCTAAACCTCATTTTATGTAAAAGCTGTAAAATTTGTATATTTCAAATTATGCCACAAATATAAATTTTCTAAACCTCATTTTATGTAAAAGCTGTAAAATTTGTATATTTCAAATTATGCCACAAATATAAATTTTCTAAACCTCATTTTATGTAAAAGCTGTAAAATTTGTACATTTCAAATTATGCCACAAATATAAATTTTCTAAACCTCATTTTATGTAAAAGCTGTAAAATTTGTATATTTCAAATTATGCCACAAATATAAATTTTCTAAACCTCATTTTATGTAAAAGCTGAAAAATTTGTATATTTCAAATTATGCCACAAATATAAATTTTCTAAACCTCATTTTATGTAAAAGCTGAAAAATTTGTATATTTCAAATTATGCCACAAATATAAATTTTCTAAACCTCATTTTATGTAAAAGCTGTAAAATTTGTATATTTCAAATTATGCCACAAATATAAATTTTCTAAACCTCATTTTATGTAAAAGCTGTAAAATTTGTATATTTCAAATTATGCCACAAATATAAATTTTCTAAACCTCATTTTATGTAAAAGCTGTAAAATTTGTATATTTCAAATTATGCCACAAATATAAATTTTCTAAACCTCATTTTATGTAAAAGCTGTAAAATTTGTATATTTCAAATTATGCCACAAATATAAATTTTCTAAACCTCATTTTATGTAAAAGCTGAAAAATTTGTATATTTCAAATTATGCCACAAATATAAATTTTCTAAACCTCATTTTATGTAAAACCTGTAAAATTTGTATATTTCAAATTATGCCACAAATATAAATTTTCTAAACCTCATTTTATGTAAAAGCTGAAAAATTTGTATATTTCAAATTATGCCACAAATATAAATTTTCTAAACCTCATTTTATGTAAAAGCTGTAAAATTTGTATATTTCAAATTATGCCACAAATATAAATTTTCTAAACCTCATTTTATGTAAAAGCTGAAAAATTTGTATATTTCAAATTATGCCACAAATATAAATTTTCTAAACCTCATTTTATGTAAAAGCTGAAAAATTTGTATATTTCAAATTATGCCACAAATATAAATTTTCTAAACCTCATTTTATGTAAAAGCTGTAAAATTTGTATATTTCAAATTATGCCACAAATATAAATTTTCTAAACCTCATTTTATGTAAAAGCTGTAAAATTTGCATATTTCAAATTATGCCACAAATACAAATTTTCATCTCCGCATTTTCAATAAAACCTGTAAAATTTGCAGATTTCAAATTATGCCACAAATACAAATTTTCATCTGCTCATATTCAATAGAACCCGTAAAATTAGCTTATTTCTAAATATGCCTCAAATACAAATTTTCATCTCCTCATTTTGAATAAAACCTGTAAAATTTGCAGATTTCAAATTATGCCACAAATACAAATTTTCATCTCCTCATTTTCAATAAAACCTGTAAAATTTGCATATTTCAAATTATGCCACAAATACAAATTTTCATCTCCTCATTTTCAATAAAACCTGTAAAATTTGCAGATTTCAAATTATGCCACAAATATAAATTTTCGTCTCCTCAGTTTATGTAAAATCTGTTAAATTTGCATATTTCTTAATATGCCACAAATACAAATTTTCATCTGCTCATATTCAATAAAACCCTTAAAATTAGCATATTTCTAAATATGCCACAAATATAAATTTTCGTCTCCTCAGTTTATGTAAAATCTGTAAAATTTGCATATTTCAAATTATGCCACAAATATAAATTTTCATCTCCTCATTTTCAATAAAACCTGTAAAATTTGCAGATTTCAAATTATGCCACAAATTCAAATTTTCGTCTCCTCAATTTATGTAAAATCTGTAAAATTTGCATATTTCAAATTATGCCACAAATACAAATTTTCATCTCCGCATTTTCAATAAAACCTGTTAAATTTGCAGATTTCAAATTATGCCACAAATACAAATTTTCATCTCCTCATTTTCAATAAAACCTGTTAAATTTGCAGATTTCAAATTATGCCACAAATACAAATTTTCATCTCCGCATTTTCAATAAAACCTGTAAAATTTGCAGATTTCAAATTATGCCACAAATACAAATTTTCATCTGCTCATATTCAATAGAACCCGTAAAATTAGCTTATTTCTAAATATGCCTCAAATACAAATTTTCATCTCCTCATTTTGAATAAAACCTGTAAAATTTGCAGATTTCAAATTATGCCACAAATACAAATTTTCATCTCATCATTTTCAATAAAACCTGTAAAATTTGCATATTTTAAATTATGCCACAAATACAAATTTTCATCTCCTCATTTTCAATAAAACCTGTAAAATTTGCAGATTTCAAATTATGCCACAAATATAAATTTTCGTCTCCTCAGTTTATGTAAAATCTGTTAAATTTGCATATTTCTTAATATGCCACAAATACAAATTTTCATCTGCTCATATTCAATAAAACCCTTAAAATTAGCATATTTCTAAATATGCCACAAATATAAATTTTCGTCTCCTCAGTTTATGTAAAATCTGTAAAATTTGCATATTTCAAATTATGCCACAAATATAAATTTTCATCTCCTCATTTTCAATAAAACCTGTAAAATTTGCAGATTTCAAATTATGCCACAAATTCAAATTTTCGTCTCCTCAATTTATGTAAAATCTGTAAAATTTGCATATTTAAAATTATGCCACAAATACAAATTTTCATCTCCGCATTTTCAATAAAACCTGTTAAATTTGCAGATTTCAAATTATGCCACAAATACAAATTTTCATCTGCTCATATTCAATAAATCCCGTAAAATTAGCATATTTCTAAATATGCCTCATATACAAATTTTCATCTCCGCATTTTCAATAAAACCTGTAAAATTTGTATATTTCAAATTATGCCACAAATAAAAATTTTCTAAACCTCATTTTATGTAAAAGCTGTAAAATTTGTATATTTCAAATTATGCCACAAATATAAATTTTCTAAACCTCATTTTATGTAAAAGCTGTAAAATTTGTATATTTCAAATTATGCCACAAATATAAATTTTCTAAACCTCATTTTATGTAAAAGCTGTAAAATTTGTATATTTCAAATTATGCCACAAATATAAATTTTCTAAACCTCATTTTATGTAAAAGCTGTAAAATTTGTATATTTCAAATTATGCCACAAATATAAATTTTCTAAACCTCATTTTATGTAAAAGCTGTAAAATTTGTATATTTCAAATTATGCCACAAATATAAATTTTCTAAACCTCATTTTATGTAAAAGCTGAAAAATTTGTATATTTCAAATTATGCCACAAATATAAATTTTCTAAACCTCATTTTATGTAAAAGCTGAAAAATTTGTATATTTCAAATTATGCCACAAATATAAATTTTCTAAACCTCATTTTATGTAAAAGCTGTAAAATTTGTATATTTCAAATTATGCCACAAATATAAATTTTCTAAACCTCATTTTATGTAAAAGCTGTAAAATTTGTATATTTCAAATTATGCCACAAATATAAATTTTCTAAACCTCATTTTATGTAAAAGCTGTAAAATTTGTATATTTCAAATTATGCCACAAATATAAATTTTCTAAACCTCATTTTATGTAAAAGCTGAAAAATTTGTATATTTCAAATTATGCCACAAATATAAATTTTCTAAACCTCATTTTATGTAAAAGCTGTAAAATTTGTATATTTCAAATTATGCCACAAATATAAATTTTCTAAACCTCATTTTATGTAAAAGCTGAAAAATTTGTATATTTCAAATTATGCCACAAATATAAATTTTCTAAACCTCATTTTATGTAAAAGCTGAAAAATTTGTATATTTCAAATTATGCCACAAATATAAATTTTCTAAACCTCATTTTATGTAAAAGCTGTAAAATTTGTATATTTCAAATTATGCCACAAATATAAATTTTCTAAACCTCATTTTATGTAAAAGCTGTAAAATTTGTATATTTCAAATTATGCCACAAATATAAATTTTCTAAACCTCATTTTATGTAAAAGCTGTAAAATTTGTATATTTCAAATTATGCCACAAATATAAATTTTCTAAACCTCATTTTATGTAAAACCTGTAAAATTTGCAGATTTCAAATTATGCCACAAATACAAATTTTCATCTGCTCAATTTATGTAAAATCTGTAAAATTTGCATATTTCAAATTATGCCACAAATACAAATTTTAATCTCCTCATTTTCAATAAAACCTGTAAAATTTGCAGATTTCAAATTATGCCACAAATTCAAATTTTCGTCTCCTCAATTTATGTAAAATCTGTAAAATTTGCATATTTCAAATTATGCCACAAATACAAATTTTCATCTCCGCATTTTCAATAAAACCTGTAAAATTTGCAGATTTCAAATTATGCCACAAATACAAATTTTCATCTGCTCATATTCAATAGAACCCGTAAAATTAGCTTATTTCTAAATATGCCACAAATATAAATTTTCGTCTCCTCAGTTTATGTAAAATCTGTTAAATTTGCATATTTCTTAATATGCCACAAATACAAATTTTCATCTGCTCATATTCAATAAAACCCTTAAAATTAGCATATTTCTAAATATGCCACAAATATAAATTTTCGTCTCCTCAGTTTATGTAAAATCTGTAAAATTTGCATATTTCAAATTATGCCGCAAATATAAATTTTCATCTCCTCATTTTCAATAAAACCTGTAAAATTTGCATATTTCAAATTATGCCACAAATACAAGTTTTCATCTCCTCATTTTAAATAAAACCTGTAAAATTTGCATATTTCAAATTATGCCACAAATACAAATTTTCATCTCCTCATTTTCAATAAAACCTGTAAAATTTGCAGATTTCAAATTATGCCACAAATTCAAATTTTCGTCTCCTCAATTTATGTAAAATCTGTAAAATTTGCATATTTCAAATTATGCCACAAATACAAATTTTCATCTCCTCATTTTCAATAAAACCTGTAAAATTTGCATATTTCAAATTATGCCACAAATACAAGTTTTCATCTCCTCATTTTCAATAAAACCTGTAAAATTTGCAGATTTCAAATTATGCCACAAATTCAAATTTTCGTCTCCTCAATTTATGTAAAATCTGTAAAATTTGCATATTTCAAATTATGCCACAAATACAAATTTTCATCTCCGCATTTTCAATAAAACCTGTAAAATTTGCATATTTCAAATTATGCCACAAATACAAGTTTTCATCTCTTCATTTTCAATAAAACCTGTTAAATTTGCAGATTTCAAATTATGCCACAAATACAAATTTTCATCTGCTCATATTCAATAAAACCCGTAAAATTAGCATATTTCTAAATATGCCACAAATACAAATTTTCATCTCCTCATTTTCAATAAAACCCGTAAAATTAGCATATTTCTAAATATGCCTCAAATACAAATTTTCATCTCCTCATTTTGAATAAAACCTGTAAATTTTGCAGAATTCAAATTATGCCACAAATACAAATTTTCATCTGCTCATATTCAGTAAAACCCGTAAAATTAGCATATTTCTAAATATGCCACAAATACAAATTTTCATCTGCTCAGTTTAAGTAAAATTTGTAAAATTTGCAGATTTCAAATTATGCCACAAATACAAATTTTCATCTCCTCATTTTCAATAAAACCTGTAAAATTTTCATATTTCAAATTATGCCACAAATACAAATTTTCATCTGCTCAATTTATGTAAAATCTGTAAAATTTGCATATTTCAAATTATGCCACAAATACAAATTTTCATCTCCTCATTTTCAATAAAACCTGTAAAATTTGCAGATTTCAAATTATGCCACAAATATAAATTTTCGTCTCCTCAGTTTATGTAAAATCTGTAAAATTTGCAGATTTCAAATTATGCCACAAATACAAATTTTCATCTGCTCATATTCAATAAAACCCGTAAAATTTGCATATTTCAAATTATGCCACAAATACAAATTTTCATCTGCTCAATTTATGTAAAATCTGTAAAATTTGCATATTTCAAATTATGCCACAAATACAAATTTTCATCTCCGCATTTTCAATAAAACCTGTAAAATTTGCAGATTTCAAATTATGCCACAAATTCAAATTTTCGTCTCCTCAATTTATGTAAAATCTGTAAAATTTGCATTTTTTAAATTATGCCACAAATACAAATTTTCATCTCCGCATTTTCAATAAAACCTGTAAAATTTGCAGATTTCAAATTATGCCACAAATACAAATTTTCATCTGCTCATATTCAATAGAACCCGTAAAATTAGCTTATTTCTAAATATGCCTCAAATACAAATTTTCATCTCCTCATTTTGAATAAAACCTGTAAAATTTGCAGATTTCAAATTATGCCACAAATACAAATTTTCATCTCCTCATTTTCAATAAAACCTGTAAAATTTGCATATTTCAAATTATGCCACAAATACAAATTTTCATCTCCTCATTTTCAATAAAACCTGTAAAATTTGCAGATTTCAAATTATGCCACAAATATAAATTTTCGTCTCCTCAGTTTATGTAAAATCTGTTAAATTTGCATATTTCTTAATATGCCACAAATACAAATTTTCATCTGCTCATATTCAATAAAACCCTTAAAATTAGCATATTTCTAAATATGCCACAAATATAAATTTTCGTCTCCTCAGTTTATGTAAAATCTGTAAAATTTGCATATTTCAAATTATGCCACAAATATAAATTTTCATCTCCTCATTTTCAATAAAACCTGTAAAATTTGCAGATTTCAAATTATGCCACAAATTCAAATTTTCGTCTCCTCAATTTATGTAAAATCTGTAAAATTTGCATATTTCAAATTATGCCACAAATACAAATTTTCATCTCCGCATTTTCAATAAAACCTGTAAAATTTGCAGATTTCAAATTATGCCACAAATACAAATTTTCATCTCCTCATTTTCAATAAAACCTGTTAAATTTGCAGATTTCAAATTATGCCACAAATACAAATTTTCATCTCCGCATTTTCAATAAAACCTGTAAAATTTGCAGATTTCAAATTATGCCACAAATACAAATTTTCATCTGCTCATATTCAATAGAACCCGTAAAATTAGCTTATTTCTAAATATGCCTCAAATACAAATTTTCATCTCCTCATTTTGAATAAAACCTGTAAAATTTGCAGATTTCAAATTATGCCACAAATACAAATTTTCATCTCATCATTTTCAATAAAACCTGTAAAATTTGCATATTTTAAATTATGCCACAAATACAAATTTTCATCTCCTCATTTTCAATAAAACCTGTAAAATTTGCAGATTTCAAATTATGCCACAAATATAAATTTTCGTCTCCTCAGTTTATGTAAAATCTGTTAAATTTGCATATTTCTTAATATGCCACAAATACAAATTTTCATCTGCTCATATTCAATAAAACCCTTAAAATTAGCATATTTCTAAATATGCCACAAATATAAATTTTCGTCTCCTCAGTTTATGTAAAATCTGTAAAATTTGCATATTTCAAATTATGCCACAAATATAAATTTTCATCTCCTCATTTTCAATAAAACCTGTAAAATTTGCAGATTTCAAATTATGCCACAAATTCAAATTTTCGTCTCCTCAATTTATGTAAAATCTGTAAAATTTGCATATTTCAAATTATGCCACAAATACAAATTTTCATCTCCGCATTTTCAATAAAACCTGTTAAATTTGCAGATTTCAAATTATGCCACAAATACAAATTTTCATCTGCTCATATTCAATAAATCCCGTAAAATTAGCATATTTCTAAATATGCCTCATATACAAATTTTCATCTCCGCATTTTCAATAAAACCTGTAAAATTTGCAGATTTCAAATTATGCCACAAATACAAATTTTCATCTGCTCATATTCAATAGAACCCGTAAAATTAGCTTATTTCTAAATATGCCTCAAATACAAATTTTCATCTCCTCATTTTGAATAAAACCTGTAAAATTTGCAGATTTCAAATTATGCCACAAATACAAATTTTCATCTCCTTATTTTCAATAAAACCTGTAAAATTTGCATATTTTAAATTATGCCACAAATACAAATTTTCATCTCCTCATTTTCAATAAAACCTGTAAAATTTGCAGATTTCAAATTATGCCACAAATATAAATTTTCGTCTCCTCAGTTTATGTAAAATCTGTTAAATTTGCATATTTCTTAATATGCCACAAATACAAATTTTCATCTGCTCATATTCAATAAAACCCTTAAAATTAGCATATTTCTAAATATGCCACAAATATAAATTTTCGTCTCCTCAGTTTATGTAAAATCTGTAAAATTTGCATATTTCAAATTATGCCACAAATATAAATTTTCATCTCCTCATTTTCAATAAAACCTGTAAAATTTGCAGATTTCAAATTATGCCACAAATTCAAATTTTCGTCTCCTCAATTTATGTAAAATCTGTAAAATTTGCATATTTCAAATTATGCCACAAATACAAATTTTCATCTCCGCATTTTCAATAAAACCTGTTAAATTTGCAGATTTCAAATTATGCCACAAATACAAATTTTCATCTGCTCATATTCAATAAATCCCGTAAAATTAGCATATTTCTAAATATGCCTCATATACAAATTTTCATCTCCGCATTTTCAATAAAACCTGTTAAATTTGCAGATTTCAAATTATGCCACAAATACAAATTTTCATCTGCTCATATTCAATAAATCCCGTAAAATTAGCATATTTCTAAATATGCCTCAAATACAAATTTTCATCTCCTCATTTTGAATAAAACCTGTAAAATTTGCAGATTTCAAATTATGCCACAAATACAAATTTTCATCTCCTCATTTTCAATAAAACCTGTAAAATTTGCAGATTTCAAATTATGCCACAAATTCAAATTTTCGTCTCCTCAATTTATGTAAAATCTGTAAAATTTGCATATTTCAAATTATGCCACAAATACAAACTTTCATCTCCGCATTTTCAATAAAACCTGTTAAATTTGCAGATTTCAAATTATGCCACAAATACAAATTTTCATCTGCTCATTTTCAATAAAACCTGTAAAATTTGCAGATTTCAAATTATGCCACAAATACAAATTTTCATCTCCTCATTTTCAATAAAACCTGTAAAATTTGCAGATTTCAAATTATGCCACAAATATAAATTTTCGTCTCCTTAGTTTATGTAAAATCTGTTAAATTTGCATATTTCTTAATATGCCACAAATACAAATTTGCATCTGCTCATATTCAATAAAACCCTTAAAATTAGCATATTTCTAAATATGCCACAAATATAAATTTTCGTCTCCTCAGTTTATGTAAAATCTGTAAAATTTGCATATTTCAAATTATGCCACAAATATAAATTTTCGTCTCCTCAGTTTATGTAAAATCTGTTAAATTTGCATATTTCTTAATATGCCACAAATACAAATTTTCATCTGCTCATATTCAATAAAACCCTTAAAATTAGCATATTTCTAAATATGCCACAAATATAAATTTTCGTCTCCTCAGTTTATGTAAAATCTGTAAAATTTGCATATTTCAAATTATGCCACAAATACAAATTTTCATCTCCTCATTTTCAATAAAACCTGTAAAATTTGCAGATTTCAAATTATGCCACAAATATAAATTTTCGTCTCCTTAGTTTATGTAAAATCTGTTAAATTTGCATATTTCTTAATATGCCACAAATACAAATTTGCATCTGCTCATATTCAATAAAACCCTTAAAATTAGCATATTTCTAAATATGCCGCAAATATAAATTTTCGTCTCCTTAGTTTATGTAAAATCTGTAAAATTTGCATATTTCAAATTATGCCACAAATATAAATTTTCATCTCCTCATTTTCAATAAAACCTGTAAAATTTGCAGATTTCACATTATGCCACAAATTCAAATTTTCATCTCCTCATTTTCAATAAAACCTGTAAAATTTGCATATTTCAAATTATGCCACAAATACAAATTTTTATCTCCTCATTTTGAATAAAACCTGTAAAATTTGCAGATTTCAAATTATGCCACAAATACAAATTTTCATCTGCTCATATTCAATAAAACCCGTAAAATTAGCATATTTCTAAATATGCCTCAAATACAAATTTTCATCTCCTCATTTTGAATAAAACCTGTAAATTTTGCAGAATTCAAATTATGCCACAAATACAAATTTGCATCTGCTCATATTCAATAAAACCCGTAAAATTAGCATATTTCTAAATATGCCTCAAATACAAATTTTCATCTCCTCATTTTCAATAAAACCTGTAAAATTTGCAGATTTCAAATTATGCCACAAATATAAATTTTCGTCTCCTCAGTTTATGTAAAATCTGTTAAATTTGCATATTTCTTAATATGCCACAAATACAAATTTTCATCTGCTCATATTCAATAAAACCCTTAAAATTAGCATATTTCTAAATATGCCACAAATATAAATTTTCGTCTCCTCAGTTTATGTAAAATCTGTAAAATTTGCATATTTCAAATTATGCCACAAATATAAATTTTCATCTCCTCATTTTCAATAAAACCTGTAAATTTGCAGATTTCAAATTATGCCACAAATACAAATTTTCATCTCCGCATTTTCAATAAAACCTGTTAAATTTGCAGATTTCAAATTATGCCACAAATACAAATTTTCATCTGCTCATATTCAATAAATCCCGTAAAATTAGCATATTTCTAAATATGCCACAAATATAAATTTTCGTCTCCTTAGTTTATGTAAAATCTGTTAAATTTGCATATTTCTTAATATGCCACAAATACAAATTTGCATCTGCTCATATTCAATAAAACCCTTAAAATTAGCATATTTCTAAATATGCCGCAAATATAAATTTTCGTCTCCTTAGTTTATGTAAAATCTGTAAAATTTGCATATTTCAAATTATGCCACAAATATAAATTTTCATCTCCTCATTTTCAATAAAACCTGTAAAATTTGCAGATTTCACATTATGCCACAAATTCAAATTTTCATCTCCTCATTTTCAATAAAACCTGTAAAATTTGCATATTTCAAATTATGCCACAAATACAAATTTTTATCTCCTCATTTTGAATAAAACCTGTAAAATTTGCAGATTTCAAATTATGCCACAAATACAAATTTTCATCTGCTCATATTCAATAAAACCCGTAAAATTAGCATATTTCTAAATATGCCTCAAATACAAATTTTCATCTCCTCATTTTGAATAAAACCTGTAAATTTTGCAGAATTCAAATTATGCCACAAATACAAATTTGCATCTGCTCATATTCAATAAAACCCGTAAAATTAGCATATTTCTAAATATGCCTCAAATACAAATTTTCATCTCCTCATTTTCAATAAAACCTGTAAAATTTGCAGATTTCAAATTATGCCACAAATATAAATTTTCGTCTCCTCAGTTTATGTAAAATCTGTTAAATTTGCATATTTCTTAATATGCCACAAATACAAATTTTCATCTGCTCATATTCAATAAAACCCTTAAAATTAGCATATTTCTAAATATGCCACAAATATAAATTTTCGTCTCCTCAGTTTATGTAAAATCTGTAAAATTTGCATATTTCAAATTATGCCACAAATATAAATTTTCATCTCCTCATTTTCAATAAAACCTGTAAATTTGCAGATTTCAAATTATGCCACAAATTCAAATTTTCGTCTCCTCAATTTATGTAAAATCTGTAAAATTTGCATATTTCAAATTATGCCACAAATACAAATTTTCATCTCCGCATTTTCAATAAAACCTGTAAAATTTGCAGATTTCAAATTATGCCACAAATACAAATTTTCATCTGCTCATATTCAATAGAACCCGTAAAATTAGCTTATTTCTAAATATGCCTCAAATACAAATTTTCATCTCCTCATTTTGAATAAAACCTGTAAAATTTGCATATTTCAAATTATGCCACAAATACAAATTTTCATCTCCGCATTTTCAATAAAACCTGTTAAATTTGCAGATTTCAAATTATGCCACAAATACAAATTTTCATCTGCTCATATTCAATAAATCCCGTAAAATTAGCATATTTCTAAATATGCCTCATATACAAATTTTCATCTCCGCATTTTCAATAAAACCTGTAAAATTTGCAGATTTCAAATTATGCCACAAATACAAATTTTCATCTGCTCATATTCAATAGAACCCGTAAAATTAGCTTATTTCTAAATATGCCTCAAATACAAATTTTCATCTCCTCATTTTGAATAAAACCTGTAAAATTTGCAGATTTCAAATTATGCCACAAATACAAATTTTCATCTCCTCATTTTCAATAAAACCTGTAAAATTTGCATATTTTAAATTATGCCACAAATACAAATTTTCATCTCCTCATTTTCAATAAAACCTGTAAAATTTGCAGATTTCAAATTATGCCACAAATATAAATTTTCGTCTCCTCAGTTTATGTAAAATCTGTTAAATTTGCATATTTCTTAATATGCCACAAATACAAATTTTCATCTGCTCATATTCAATAAAACCCTTAAAATTAGCATATTTCTAAATATGCCACAAATATAAATTTTCGTCTCCTCAGTTTATGTAAAATCTGTAAAATTTGCATATTTCAAATTATGCCACAAATATAAATTTTCATCTCCTCATTTTCAATAAAACCTGTAAAATTTGCAGATTTCAAATTATGCCACAAATTCAAATTTTCGTCTCCTCAATTTATGTAAAATCTGTAAAATTTGCATATTTTAAATTATGCCACAAATACAAATTTTCATCTCCGCATTTTCAATAAAACCTGTTAAATTTGCAGATTTCAAATTATGCCACAAATACAAATTTTCATCTGCTCATATTCAATAAATCCCGTAAAATTAGCATATTTCTAAATATGCCTCATATACAAATTTTCATCTCCGCATTTTCAATAAAACCTGTTAAATTTGCAGATTTCAAATTATGCCACAAATACAAATTTTCATCTGCTCATATTCAATAAATCCCGTAAAATTAGCATATTTCTAAATATGCCTCAAATACAAATTTTCATCTCCTCATTTTGAATAAAACCTGTAAAATTTGCAGATTTCAAATTATGCCACAAATACAAATTTTCATCTCCTCATTTTCAATAAAACCTGTAAAATTTGCAGATTTCAAATTATGCCACAAATTCAAATTTTCGTCTCCTCAATTTATGTAAAATCTGTAAAATTTGCATATTTCAAATTATGCCACAAATACAAACTTTCATCTCCGCATTTTCAATAAAACCTGTTAAATTTGCAGATTTCAAATTATGCCACAAATACAAATTTTCATCTGCTCATTTTCAATAAAACCTGTAAAATTTGCAGATTTCAAATTATGCCACAAATACAAATTTTCATCTCCTCATTTTCAATAAAACCTGTAAAATTTGCAGATTTCAAATTATGCCACAAATATAAATTTTCGTCTCCTTAGTTTATGTAAAATCTGTTAAATTTGCATATTTCTTAATATGCCACAAATACAAATTTGCATCTGCTCATATTCAATAAAACCCTTAAAATTAGCATATTTCTAAATATGCCACAAATATAAATTTTCGTCTCCTCAGTTTATGTAAAATCTGTAAAATTTGCATATTTCAAATTATGCCACAAATATAAATTTTCGTCTCCTCAGTTTATGTAAAATCTGTTAAATTTGCATATTTCTTAATATGCCACAAATACAAATTTTCATCTGCTCATATTCAATAAAACCCTTAAAATTAGCATATTTCTAAATATGCCACAAATATAAATTTTCGTCTCCTCAGTTTATGTAAAATCTGTAAAATTTGCATATTTCAAATTATGCCACAAATACAAATTTTCATCTCCTCATTTTCAATAAAACCTGTAAAATTTGCAGATTTCAAATTATGCCACAAATATAAATTTTCGTCTCCTTAGTTTATGTAAAATCTGTTAAATTTGCATATTTCTTAATATGCCACAAATACAAATTTGCATCTGCTCATATTCAATAAAACCCTTAAAATTAGCATATTTCTAAATATGCCGCAAATATAAATTTTCGTCTCCTTAGTTTATGTAAAATCTGTAAAATTTGCATATTTCAAATTATGCCACAAATATAAATTTTCATCTCCTCATTTTCAATAAAACCTGTAAAATTTGCAGATTTCACATTATGCCACAAATACAAATTTTCATCCCCTCATTTTGAATAAAACCTGTAAAATTTGCATATTTCAAATTATGCCACAAATATAAATTTTCATCTCCTCATTTTCAATAAAACCTGTAAAATTTGCAGATTTCACATTATGCCACAAATTCAAATTTTCATCTCCTCATTTTCAATAAAACCTGTAAAATTTGCATATTTCAAATTATGCCACAAATACAAATTTTTATCTCCTCATTTTGAATAAAACCTGTAAAATTTGCAGATTTCAAATTATGCCACAAATACAAATTTTCATCTGCTCATATTCAATAAAACCCGTAAAATTAGCATATTTCTAAATATGCCTCAAATACAAATTTTCATCTCCTCATTTTGAATAAAACCTGTAAATTTTGCAGAATTCAAATTATGCCACAAATACAAATTTGCATCTGCTCATATTCAATAAAACCCGTAAAATTAGCATATTTCTAAATATGCCTCAAATACAAATTTTCATCTCCTCATTTTGAATAAAACCTGTAAATTTTGCAGAATTCAAATTATGCCACAAATACAAATTTGCATCTGCTCATATTCAATAAAACCCGTAAAATTAGCATATTTCTAAATATGCCTCAAATACAAATTTTCATCTCCTCATTTTGAATAAAACCTGTAAATTTTGCAGAATTCAAATTATGCCACAAATACAAATTTGCATCTGCTCATATTCAATAAAACCCGTAAAATTAGCATATTTCTAAATATGCCTCAAATACAAATTTTCATCTCCTCATTTTCAATAAAACCTGTAAAATTCGCAGATTTCAAATTATGCCACAAATTCAAATTTTCGTCTCCTCAATTTATGTAAAATCTGTAAAATTTGCATATTTTAAATTATGCCACAAATACAAATTTTCATCTCCGCATTTTCAATAAAACCTGTTAAATTTGCAGATTTCAAATTATGCCACAAATACAAATTTTCATCTGCTCATATTCAATAAATCCCGTAAAATTAGCATATTTCTAAATATGCCTCATATACAAATTTTCATCTCCGCATTTTCAATAAAACCTGTTAAATTTGCAGATTTCAAATTATGCCACAAATACAAATTTTCATCTGCTCATATTCAATAAATCCCGTAAAATTAGCATATTTCTAAATATGCCTCAAATACAAATTTTCATCTCCTCATTTTGAATAAAACCTGTAAAATTTGCAGATTTCAAATTATGCCACAAATACAAATTTTCATCTCCTCATTTTCAATAAAACCTGTAAAATTTGCAGATTTCAAATTATGCCACAAATTCAAATTTTCGTCTCCTCAATTTATGTAAAATCTGTAAAATTTGCATATTTCAAATTATGCCACAAATACAAACTTTCATCTCCGCATTTTCAATAAAACCTGTTAAATTTGCAGATTTCAAATTATGCCACAAATACAAATTTTCATCTGCTCATTTTCAATAAAACCTGTAAAATTTGCAGATTTCAAATTATGCCACAAATACAAATTTTCATCTCCTCATTTTCAATAAAACCTGTAAAATTTGCAGATTTCAAATTATGCCACAAATATAAATTTTCGTCTCCTTAGTTTATGTAAAATCTGTTAAATTTGCATATTTCTTAATATGCCACAAATACAAATTTGCATCTGCTCATATTCAATAAAACCCTTAAAATTAGCATATTTCTAAATATGCCACAAATATAAATTTTCGTCTCCTCAGTTTATGTAAAATCTGTAAAATTTGCATATTTCAAATTATGCCACAAATATAAATTTTCGTCTCCTCAGTTTATGTAAAATCTGTTAAATTTGCATATTTCTTAATATGCCACAAATACAAATTTTCATCTGCTCATATTCAATAAAACCCTTAAAATTAGCATATTTCTAAATATGCCACAAATATAAATTTTCGTCTCCTCAGTTTATGTATCTTAATATGCCACAAATACAAATTTGCATCTGCTCATATTCAATAAAACCCTTAAAATTAGCATATTTCTAAATATGCCGCAAATATAAATTTTCGTCTCCTTAGTTTATGTAAAATCTGTAAAATTTGCATATTTCAAATTATGCCACAAATATAAATTTTCATCTCCTCATTTTCAATAAAACCTGTAAAATTTGCAGATTTCACATTATGCCACAAATACAAATTTTCATCCCCTCATTTTGAATAAAACCTGTAAAATTTGCATATTTCAAATTATGCCACAAATATAAATTTTCATCTCCTCATTTTCAATAAAACCTGTAAAATTTGCAGATTTCACATTATGCCACAAATTCAAATTTTCATCTCCTCATTTTCAATAAAACCTGTAAAATTTGCATATTTCAAATTATGCCACAAATACAAATTTTTATCTCCTCATTTTGAATAAAACCTGTAAAATTTGCAGATTTCAAATTATGCCACAAATACAAATTTTCATCTGCTCATATTCAATAAAACCCGTAAAATTAGCATATTTCTAAATATGCCTCAAATACAAATTTTCATCTCCTCATTTTGAATAAAACCTGTAAATTTTGCAGAATTCAAATTATGCCACAAATACAAATTTGCATCTGCTCATATTCAATAAAACCCGTAAAATTAGCATATTTCTAAATATGCCTCAAATACAAATTTTCATCTCCTCATTTTGAATAAAACCTGTAAATTTTGCAGAATTCAAATTATGCCACAAATACAAATTTGCATCTGCTCATATTCAATAAAACCCGTAAAATTAGCATATTTCTAAATATGCCTCAAATACAAATTTTCATCTCCTCATTTTGAATAAAACCTGTAAATTTTGCAGAATTCAAATTATGCCACAAATACAAATTTGCATCTGCTCATATTCAATAAAACCCGTAAAATTAGCATATTTCTAAATATGCCTCAAATACAAATTTTCATCTCCTCATTTTCAATAAAACCTGTAAAATTCGCAGATTTCAAATTATGCCACAAATTCAAATTTTCGTCTCCTCAATTTATGTAAAATCTGTAAAATTTGCATATTTTAAATTATGCCACAAATACAAATTTTCATCTCCGCATTTTCAATAAAACCTGTTAAATTTGCAGATTTCAAATTATGCCACAAATACAAATTTTCATCTGCTCATATTCAATAAATCCCGTAAAATTAGCATATTTCTAAATATGCCTCATATACAAATTTTCATCTCCGCATTTTCAATAAAACCTGTTAAATTTGCAGATTTCAAATTATGCCACAAATACAAATTTTCATCTGCTCATATTCAATAAATCCCGTAAAATTAGCATATTTCTAAATATGCCTCAAATACAAATTTTCATCTCCTCATTTTGAATAAAACCTGTAAAATTTGCAGATTTCAAATTATGCCACAAATACAAATTTTCATCTCCTCATTTTCAATAAAACCTGTAAAATTTGCAGATTTCAAATTATGCCACAAATTCAAATTTTCGTCTCCTCAATTTATGTAAAATCTGTAAAATTTGCATATTTCAAATTATGCCACAAATACAAACTTTCATCTCCGCATTTTCAATAAAACCTGTTAAATTTGCAGATTTCAAATTATGCCACAAATACAAATTTTCATCTGCTCATTTTCAATAAAACCTGTAAAATTTGCAGATTTCAAATTATGCCACAAATACAAATTTTCATCTCCTCATTTTCAATAAAACCTGTAAAATTTGCAGATTTCAAATTATGCCACAAATATAAATTTTCGTCTCCTTAGTTTATGTAAAATCTGTTAAATTTGCATATTTCTTAATATGCCACAAATACAAATTTGCATCTGCTCATATTCAATAAAACCCTTAAAATTAGCATATTTCTAAATATGCCACAAATATAAATTTTCGTCTCCTCAGTTTATGTAAAATCTGTAAAATTTGCATATTTCAAATTATGCCACAAATATAAATTTTCGTCTCCTCAGTTTATGTAAAATCTGTTAAATTTGCATATTTCTTAATATGCCACAAATACAAATTTTCATCTGCTCATATTCAATAAAACCCTTAAAATTAGCATATTTCTAAATATGCCACAAATATAAATTTTCGTCTCCTCAGTTTATGTAAAATCTGTAAAATTTGCATATTTCAAATTATGCCACAAATACAAATTTTCATCTCCTCATTTTCAATAAAACCTGTAAAATTTGCAGATTTCAAATTATGCCACAAATATAAATTTTCGTCTCCTTAGTTTATGTAAAATCTGTTAAATTTGCATATTTCTTAATATGCCACAAATACAAATTTGCATCTGCTCATATTCAATAAAACCCTTAAAATTAGCATATTTCTAAATATGCCGCAAATATAAATTTTCGTCTCCTTAGTTTATGTAAAATCTGTAAAATTTGCATATTTCAAATTATGCCACAAATATAAATTTTCATCTCCTCATTTTCAATAAAACCTGTAAAATTTGCAGATTTCACATTATGCCACAAATACAAATTTTCATCCCCTCATTTTGAATAAAACCTGTAAAATTTGCATATTTCAAATTATGCCACAAATATAAATTTTCATCTCCTCATTTTCAATAAAACCTGTAAAATTTGCAGATTTCACATTATGCCACAAATTCAAATTTTCATCTCCTCATTTTCAATAAAACCTGTAAAATTTGCATATTTCAAATTATGCCACAAATACAAATTTTTATCTCCTCATTTTGAATAAAACCTGTAAAATTTGCAGATTTCAAATTATGCCACAAATACAAATTTTCATCTGCTCATATTCAATAAAACCCGTAAAATTAGCATATTTCTAAATATGCCTCAAATACAAATTTTCATCTCCTCATTTTGAATAAAACCTGTAAATTTTGCAGAATTCAAATTATGCCACAAATACAAATTTGCATCTGCTCATATTCAATAAAACCCGTAAAATTAGCATATTTCTAAATATGCCTCAAATACAAATTTTCATCTCCTCATTTTGAATAAAACCTGTAAATTTTGCAGAATTCAAATTATGCCACAAATACAAATTTGCATCTGCTCATATTCAATAAAACCCGTAAAATTAGCATATTTCTAAATATGCCTCAAATACAAATTTTCATCTCCTCATTTTGAATAAAACCTGTAAATTTTGCAGAATTCAAATTATGCCACAAATACAAATTTGCATCTGCTCATATTCAATAAAACCCGTAAAATTAGCATATTTCTAAATATGCCTCAAATACAAATTTTCATCTCCTCATTTTCAATAAAACCTGTAAAATTCGCAGATTTCAAATTATGCCACAAATTCAAATTTTCGTCTCCTCAATTTATGTAAAATCTGTAAAATTTGCATATTTCAAATTATGCCACAAATACAAACTTTCATCTCCGCATTTTCAATAAAACCTGTAAAATTTGCAGATTTCAAATTATGCCACAAATACAAATTTGCATCTGCTCATATTCAATAAAACCCGTAAAATTAGCATATTTCTAAATATGCCTCAAATACAAATTTTCATCTCCTCATTTTCAATAAAACCTGTAAAATTCGCAGATTTCAAATTATGCCACAAATTCAAATTTTCGTCTCCTCAATTTATGTAAAATCTGTAAAATTTGCATATTTCAAATTATGCCACAAATACAAACTTTCATCTCCGCATTTTCAATAAAACCTGTTAAATTTGCAGATTTCAAATTATGCCACAAATACAAATTTTCATCTGCTCATTTTCAATAAAACCTGTAAAATTTGCAGATTTCAAATTATGCCACAAATACAAATTTTCATCTCCTCATTTTCAATAAAACCTGTAAAATTTGCAGATTTCAAATTATGTCACAAATATAAATTTTCGTCTCCTTAGTTTATGTAAAATCTGTAAAATTTGCATATTTCAAATTATGCCACAAATATAAATTTTCGTCTCCTCAGTTTATGTAAAATCTGTTAAATTTGCATATTTCTTAATATGCCACAAATACAAATTTTCATCTGCTCATATTCAATAAAACCCTTAAAATTAGCATATTTCTAAATATGCCACAAATATAAATTTTCGTCTCCTCAGTTTATGTAAAATCTGTAAAATTTGCAGATTTCACATTATGCCACAAATTCAAATTTTCATCTCCTCATTTTCAATAAAACCTGTAAAATTTGCATATTTCAAATTATGCCACAAATACAAATTTTTATCTCCTCATTTTGAATAAAACCTGTAAAATTTGCAGATTTCAAATTATGCCACAAATACAAATTTTCATCTGCTCATATTCAATAAAACCCGTAAAATTAGCATATTTCTAAATATGCCTCAAATACAAATTTTCATCTCCTCATTTTGAATAAAACCTGTAAAATTTGCAGATTTCAAATTATGCCACAAATTCAAATTTTCATCTCCTCATTTTCAATAAAACCTGTGAAATTTGCAGATTTCTAAATATGCCTCAAATACAAATTTTCATCTCCTCATTTTGAATAAAACCTGTAAAATTTGCAGATTTCACATTATGCCACAAATTCAAATTTTCATCTCCTCATTTTCAATAAAACCTGAAAAATTTGCATATTTCAAATTATGCCACAAATACAAATTTTTATCTCCTCATTTTGAATAAAACCTGTAAAATTTGTATATTTCAAATTATGCCACAAATACAAATTTTTATCTCCTCAGTTTATGTAAAATCTGTAAAATTTGCAGATTTCACATTATGCCACAAATTCAAATTTTCATCTCCTCATTTTGAATAAAACCTGTAAAATTTGCATATTTCAAATTATGCCACAAATACAAATTTTCATCTGCTCAGTTTAAGTAAAATCTGTAAAATTCGCAGATTTCAAATTATGCCACAAATACAAATTTTCATCTCCTCATTTTCAATAAAACCTGTGAAATTTGCAGATTTCTAAATATGCCTCAAATACAAATTTTCATCTCCTCATTTTGAATAAAACCTGTAAAATTTGCATATTTCAAATTATGCCACAAATACAAATTTTTATCTCCTCATTTTCAATAAAACCCGTAAAATTAGCATATTTCTAAATATGCCACAAATACAAATTTTCATCTGCTCAGTTTAAGTAAAATCTGTAAAATTTGCATATTTCAAATTATGCCACAAATACAAATTTTCATCTGCTCAGTTTAAGTAAAATCTGTAAAATTTGCATATTTCAAATTATGCCACAAATACAAATTTTCATCTGCTCAGTTTAAGTAAAATCTGTAAAATTCGCAGATTTCAAATTATGCCACAAATACAAATTTTCATCTCCTCATTTTCAATAAAACCCGTAAAATTAGCATATTTCTAAATATGCCACAAATACAAATTTTCATCTGCTCAGTTTAAGTAAAATCTGTAAAATTTGCATATTTCAAATTATGCCACAAATACAAATTTTCATCTGCTCAGTTTAAGTAAAATCTGTAAAATTCGCAGATTTCAAATTATGCCACAAATACAAATTTTCATCTCCTCATTTTCAATAAAACCTGTGAAATTTGCAGATTTCAAATTATGCCACAAATTCAAATTTTCATCTCCTCATTTTCAATAAAACCTGTAAAATTTGCATATTTTTAATTATGCCACAAATATAAATTCTCTTTACCTCATTTTATGTAAAAGCTGAAAAATTTGTATATTTCAAATTATGCCACAAATATAAATTTTCTTAACCTCATTTTATGTAAAATCTGCAAAATTGGTGTATTTCAAATTATGCCACAAATACAAATTTTCATTTCCTCATGTTCCATAAAGTCCGTAAAATTTGCATATTTTTAATTATGCCACAAATATAAATTCTCTTTACCTCATTTTATGTAAAAGCTGAAAAATTTGTATATTTCAAATTATGCCACAAATATAAATTTTCTAAACCTCGTTTTATGTAAAATCTGTAAAATTTCTATATTTCAAATTATGCCACAAATATAAATTTTAATCTCCTCATGTTCCATAAAGTCCGTAAAATTTGCATATTTTTAATTATGCCACAAATATAAATTCTCTTTACCTCATTTTATGTAAAAGCTGAAAAATTTGTATATTTCAAATTATGCCACAAATATAAATTTTCTAAACCTCGTTTTATATAAAATCTGTAAAATTTGTATATTTCAAAAAAAGCCATAAATATAAATTTTTTTTCAAGAATATCTGTAACATTTGCTTTTTTAACCTATGCCACAAATACGAATTTTCATCTCCTCATTTTCAATAGAATCCGTAAAATTTGCATATTTAAAATTATGCCACAAATATAAATTTTCTTAACCTCATTTTATATAAAATCTGCAAAATTGGTGTATTTCAAATTATGCCACAAATATAAATTTTCATTTCCTCATGTTCCATAAAGTCCGTAAAATTTGCATATTTTTAATTATGCCACAAATATAAATTCTCTTTACCTCATTTTATGTAAAAGCTGAAAAATTTGTATATTTCAAATTATGCCACAAATATAAATTTTCTAAACCTCGTTTTATGTAAAATCTGTAAAATTTCTATATTTCAAATTATGCCACAAATATAAATTTTAATCTCCTCATGTTCCATAAAGTCCGTAAAATTTGCATATTTTTAATTATGCCACAAATATAAATTCTCTTTACCTCATTTTATGTAAAAGCTGAAAAATTTGTATATTTCAAATTATGCCACAAATATAAATTTTCTTAACCTCATTTTATGTAAAATCTGCAAAATTGGTGTATTTCAAATTATGCCACAAATACAAATTTTCATCTCCTCCTTTTATATAAAATCTGTAAAATTTGTATATTTCAAAAAACGCCATAAATATAAATTTTTTTTCAAGAATATCTGTAACATTTGCTTTTTTAACCTATGCCACAAATACGAATTTTCATCTCCCCATTTTGAATAGAATCCGTAAAATTTGCATATTTGAAATTATGCCACAAATACATATTTTCATCTCCCCATTTTCAATAGAATCCGTAAAATTTGCATATTTAAAATTATGCCACAAATATAAATTTTCTTAACCTCATTTTATATAAAATCTGCAAAATTGGTGTATTTCAAATTATAAATTTTATTAACCTCAAATATAAATTTTATTAACCTCATTTTATGTAAAATCTGCAAAATTGGTGTATTTCAAATTATGCCACAAATATAAATTTTCTAAACCTCATTTTATGTAAAAGCTTTTTCATTTTTTTTTTTCAATAGAATCCGTAAAATTTGCATATTTCAACTTATGCCACAAATATAAATTTACTTAACCTCATTTTATGTAAAATCTGTAAAATTTGTATATTTTAAATTATGCCACAAACAGAAATTTTCTTAACCTCATTTTATGTAAAAGCTGAAAAATTTGTATATTTCAAATTATGCCACAAATATAAATTTTCTAAACCTCATTTTATGTAAAAGCTGTAAAATTTGTATATTTCAAATTATGCCACAAATATAAATTTTCTAAACCTCATTTTATGTAAAAGCTGTAAAATTTGTATATTTCAAATTATGCCACAAATATAAATTTTCTAAACCTCATTTTATGTAAAAGCTGTAAAATTTGTATATTTCAAATTATGCCACAAATAAAAATTTTCTAAACCTCATTTTATGTAAAAGCTGTAAAATTTGTATATTTCAAATTATGCCACAAATAAAAATTTTTTAAACCTCATTTTATGTAAAACCTGTAAATTTTGCAGAATTCAAATTATGCCACAAATACAAATTTTCATCTGCTCATATTCAATAAAACCCGTAAAATTAGCATATTTCTAAATATGCCACAAATACAAATTTTCATCTGCTCAGTTTAAGTAAAATCTGTAAAATTCGCAGATTTCAAATTATGCCACAAATACAAATTTTCATCTCCTCATTTTCAATAAAACCTGTGAAATTTGCAGATTTCAAATTATGCCACAAATTCAAATTTTCATCTCCTCATTTTCAATAAAACCTGTAAAATTTGCATATTTTTAATTATGCCACAAATATAAATTCTCTTTACCTCATTTTATGTAAAAGCTGAAAAATTTGTATATTTCAAATTATGCCACAAATATAAATTTTCTTAACCTCATTTTATGTAAAATCTGCAAAATTGGTGTATTTCAAATTATGCCACAAATACAAATTTTCATCTCCTCCTTTTATATAAAATCTGTAAAATTTGTATATTTCAAAAAAAGCCATAAATATAAATTTTTTTTCAAGAATATCTGTAACATTTGCTTTTTTAACCTATGCCACAAATTCAAATTTTCATCTCCTCATTTTCAATAAAACCTGTAAAATTTGCATATTTTTAATTATGCCACAAATATAAATTCTCTTAACCTCATTTTATGTAAAATCCGTAAAATTTGCATATTTAAAATTATGCCACAAATATAAATTTTCTTAACCTCATTTTATATAAAATCTGCAAAATTGGTGTATTTCAAATTATGCCACAAATATAAATTTTCATTTCCTCATGTTCCATAAAGTCCGTAAAATTTGCATATTTTTAATTATGCCACAAATATAAATTCTCTTTACCTCATTTTATGTAAAAGCTGAAAAATTTGTATATTTCAAATTATGCCACAAATATAAATTTTCTAAACCTCGTTTTATGTAAAATCTGTAAAATTTCTATATTTCAAATTATGCCACAAATATAAATTTTAATCTCCTCATGTTCCATAAAGTCCGTAAAATTTGCATATTTTTAATTATGCCACAAATATAAATTCTCTTTACCTCATTTTATGTAAAAGCTGAAAAATTTGTATATTTCAAATTATGCCACAAATATAAATTTTCTTAACCTCATTTTATGTAAAATCTGCAAAATTGGTGTATTTCAAATTATGCCACAAATGCAAATTTTCATCTCCTCCTTTTATATAAAATCTGTAAAATTTGTATATTTCAAAAAACGCCATAAATATAAATTTTTTTTCTACCCACATGGTCAAATTTTCTAAATGCATAATTATGCAAAAAAACTGTATC
Organism: Panagrolaimus sp. LJ2414; assembly: GCA_024447195.1. Classification (NCBI taxonomy): domain Eukaryota; kingdom Metazoa; phylum Nematoda; class Chromadorea; order Rhabditida; family Panagrolaimidae; genus Panagrolaimus; species Panagrolaimus sp. LJ2414. Next base: position 12,868,120 of record JAMRXY010000008.1, read on the forward strand.
AATCAGTTTTACTGTAAAAAACCTTATGGGCAAATTTTCTTCAAATACTTATGGCCCTTCAATAAAAGGCCAAAAGAAAATGATTAAAAATTTTCTACCCACATGGTCAAATTTTCTAAATGCATAATTATGCAAAAAAACTGTATCAATCAGTTTTACTGTAAAAAACCTTATGGGCAAATTTTCTTCAAATACTTATGGCCCTTCAAAAAAGGCCACAAGAAAATGATTAAAAATTTTCTACCCACATGGTCAAATTTTCTAAATGCATAATTATGCAAAAAAACTGTATCAATCAGTTTTACTGTAAAAAACTTTATGGGCAAGTTTTCTTCAAATTCTTATGGCGCTTCAATAAAAGGCCATAAGAAAATGATTAAAAATTTTCTACCCACATGGGCAAATTTTCTTCAAATTTTTATGGCCCTTCAATAAAAGGCCATAAGAAAATGATAAAAAAAATTCTACCAACATGGGCAAATTTTCTTCAAATTCTTGTGGCCCTTCAATAAAAGGCCATAAGAAAATGATTAAAAATTTTCTACCCACATGGGCAAATTTTCTTCAAATTCTTGTGGCCCTTCAATAAAAGGCCATAAGAAAAAGAAAATGTTCTTCCCACATAGTCATATTTTCTATAAATTCTTATGGCCCTTCAATAAAAGGCAATAAGAAAATGATTAAAAATTTTCTACCCACATGGGCAAATTTTCTTCAAATTCTTATGGCCCTTCAATAAAAGGCCATAAGAAAATGATTAAAAATTTTCTACCCACATGGGCAAATTTTCTTCAAATTCTTATGGCCCTTCAAAAAAGGCCATAAGAAAATGATTAAAAATTTTCTACCCACATGGGCAAATTTTCTTCAAATTCTTGTGGCCCTTCAATAAAAGGCCATAAGAAAATGATTAAAAATTTTCTACCCACATGGGCAAATTTTCTTCAAATTCTTATGGCGCTACAAAAAAAGGCCATAAGAAAATGATTAAAAATTTTCTACCCACATGGGCAAATTTTCTTAAAATTCTTATGGCCCTTCAATAAAAGGCCATAAGAAAATGATTAAAAATTTTCTACCCACATGGGCAAATTTTCTTCAAATTCTTATGGCCCTTCAAAAAAGGCCATAAGAAAATGATTAAAAATTTTCTACCCACATGGGCAAATTTTCTTCAAATTCTTATGGCGCTACAAAAAAAGGCCATAAGAAAATGATTAAAAATTTTCTACCCACATGGGCAAATTTTCTTCAAATTCTTATGGTGCTACAAAAAAAGGCCATAAGAAAATGATTAAAAATTTTCTACCCACATGGGCAAATTTTCTTCAAATTCTAGTGGCCCTTCAATAAAAGGCCATAAGAAAATGATTAAAAATTTTCTACCCACATGGGCGAATTTTCTTAAAATTCTTATGGCCCTTCAATAAAAGGCCATAAGAAAATGATAAAAAATTTTCTACCCACATGGGCAAATTTTCTATAAATTCTTATGGCCCTTCAGTAAAAGGCCATAAGAAAATGATTAAAAATTTTCTACCCACATGGGCAAATTTTCTTAAAATTCTTATGGCCCTTCAATAAAAGGCCATAAGAAAATGATTAAAAATTTTCTACCCACATGGGCAAATTTTCTTCAAATTCTTATGGCCCTTCAAAAAAAAGCCATAAGAAAATGATTAAAAATTTTCTACCCACATGGGCAAATTTTCTTCAAATTCTTGTGGCCCTTCAATAAAAGGCCATAAGAAAATGATTAAAAATTTTCTACCCACATGGGCAAATTTTCTATAAATTCTTATGGCCCTTCAATAAAAGGCCATAAGAAAATGATTAAAAATTTTCTACCCACATGGGCAAATTTTCTATAAATTCTTATGGCCCTTCAATAAAAGGCCATAAGAAAATGATTAAAAATTTTCTACCCACATGGGCAAATTTTCTTCAAATTCTTGTGGCCCTTCAATAAAAGGCCATAAGAAAATGATTAAAAATTTTCTACCCACATGGGCAAATTTTCTTCAAATTCTTGTGGCCCTTCAAAAAAAGGCCATAAGAAAATGATTAAAAATTTTCTACCCACATGGGCAAATTTTCTTCAAATTCTTGTGGCCCTTCAATAAAAGGCCATAAGAAAATGATTAAAAATTTTCTACCCACATGGGCAAATTTTCTATAAATTCTTATGGCCCTTCAATAAAAGGCCATAAGAAAATGATTAAAAATTTTCTACCCACATGGGCAAATTTTCTTCAAATTCTTATGGCGCTACAAAAAAAGGCCATAAGAAAATGATTAAAAATTTTCTACCCACATGGGCAAATTTTCTTAAAATTCTTATGGCCCTTCAATAAAAGGCCATAAGAAAATGATTAAAAATTTTCTACCCACATGGGCAAATTTTCTTCAAATTCTTATGGCGCTACAAAAAAAGGCCATAAGAAAATGATTAAAAATTTTCTACCCACATGGGCAAATTTTCTTAAAATTCTTATGGCCCTTCAATAAAAGGCCATAAGAAAATGATTAAAAATTTTCTACCCACATGGGCAAATTTTCTTCAAATTCTTATGGCGCTACAAAAAAAGGCCATAAGAAAATGATTAAAAATTTTCTACCCACATGGGCAAATTTTCTTAAAATTCTTATGGCCCTTCAATAAAAGGCCATAAGAAAATGATTAAAAATTTTCTACCCACATGGGCAAATTTTCTTCAAATTCTTATGGCCCTTCAAAAAAGGCCATAAGAAAATGATTAAAAATTTTCTACCCACATGGGCAAATTTTCTATAAATTCTTATGGCCCTTCAATAAAAGGCCATAAGAAAATGATTAAAAATTTTCTACCCACATGGGCAAATTTTCTATAAATTCTTATGGCCCTTCAATAAAAGGCCATAAGAAAATGATTAAAAATTTTCTACACACATGGGCAAATTTTCTTCAAATTCTTATGGCCCTTCAATAAAAGGCCATAAGAAAATGATTACAAATTTTCACCCACATGGGCAAATTTTCTTCAAATACTCATGGCCCTTCAATAAAAGGCCAAAAGAAAATGATTAAAAATTTTCTACCCACATGGTCAAATTTTCTAAATGCATAATTATGCAAAAAAACTGTATCAATCAGTTTTACTGTAAAAAACCTTATGGGCAAATTTTCTTCAAATACTTATGGCCCTTCAATAAAAGGCCAAAAGAAAATGATTAAAAATTTTCTACCCACATGGTCAAATTTTCTAAATGCATAATTATGCAAAAAAACTGTATCAATCAGTTTTACTGTAAAAAACCTTATGGGCAAATTTTCTTCAAATACTTATGGCCCTTCAAAAAAGGCCACAAGAAAATGATTAAAAATTTTCTACCCACATGGTCAAATTTTCTAAATGCATAATTATGCAAAAAAACTGTATCAATCAGTTTTACTGTAAAAAACCTTATGGGCAAATTTTCTTCAAATACTTATGGCCCTTCAAAAAAGGCCACAAGAAAATGATTAAAAATTTTCTACCCACATGGTCAAATTTTCTAAATGCATAATTATGCAAAAAAACTGTATCAATCAGTTTTACTGTAAAAAACTTTATGGGCAAGTTTTCTTCAACTACTTATGGCCCTTCAATAAAAGGCCAAAAGAAAATGATTAAAAATTTTCTACCCACATGGTCAAATTTTCTAAATGCATAATTATGCAAAAAAACTGTATCAATCAGTTTTACTGTAAAAAACCTTATGGGCAAATTTTCTTCAAATACTTATGGCCCTTCAAAAAAGGCCACAAGAAAATGATTAAAAATTTTCTACCCACATGGTCAAATTTTCTAAATGCATAATTATGCAAAAAAACTGTATCAATCAGTTTTACTGTAAAAAACCTTATGGGCAAATTTTCTTCAAATACTTATGGCCCTTCAAAAAAGGCCACAAGAAAATGATTAAAAATTTTCTACCCACATGGTCAAATTTTCTAAATGCATAATTATGCAAAAAAACTGTATCAATCAGTTTTACTGTAAAAAACCTTATGGGCAAATTTTCTTCAAATACTTATGGCCCTTCAAAAAAGGCCACAAGAAAATGATTAAAAATTTTCTACCCACATGGTCAAATTTTCTAAATGCATAATTATGCAAAAAAACTGTATCAATCAGTTTTACTGTAAAAAACCTTATGGGCAAATTTTCTTCAAATACTTATGGCCCTTCAATAAAAGGCCAAAAGAAAATGATTAAAAATTTTCTACCCACATGGTCAAATTTTCTAAATGCATAATTATGCAAAAAAACTGTATCAATCAGTTTTACTGTAAAAAACCTTATGGGCAAATTTTCTTCAAATACTTATGGCCCTTCAAAAAAGGCCACAAGAAAATGATTAAAAATTTTCTACCCACATGGTCAAATTTTCTAAATGCATAATTATGCAAAAAAACTGTATCAATCAGTTTTACTGTAAAAAACTTTATGGGCAAGTTTTCTTCAAATTCTTATGGCGCTTCAATAAAAGGCCATAAGAAAATGATTAAAAATTTTCTACCCACATGGGCAAATTTTCTTCAAATTTTTATGGCCCTTCAATAAAAGGCCATAAGAAAATGATAAAAAAAATTCTACCAACATGGGCAAATTTTCTTCAAATTCTTGTGGCCCTTCAATAAAAGGCCATAAGAAAATGATTAAAAATTTTCTACCCACATGGGCAAATTTTCTTCAAATTCTTGTGGCCCTTCAATAAAAGGCCATAAGAAAATGATTAAAAATTTTCTACCCACATGGGCAAATTTTCTAAAAGCATAATTATGCAAAAAAACTGTATCAATCAGTTTTACTGTAAAAAACCTTATGGGCAAATTTTCTTCAAATTCTTATGGCCCTTCAATAGAAGGCCATAAGAAAATGAAAATTAAAATTTTCTAACCACATGGGCAAATTTTCTTCAAATTCTTGTGGCCCTTCAATTAAAGGCCATAAGAAAAAGAAAATGTTCTTCCCACATAGTCATATTTTCTATAAATTCTTATGGCCCTTCAATAAAAGGCAATAAGAAAATGATTAAAAATTTTCTACCCACATGGGCAAATTTTCTTCAAATTCTTATGGCCCTTCAATAAAAGGCCATAAGAAAATGATTAAAAATTTTCTACCCACATGGGCAAATTTTCTTCAAATTCTTATGGCCCTTCAAAAAAGGCCATAAGAAAATGATTAAAAATTTTCTACCCACATAAGCAAATTTTCTTCAAATTCTTATGGCCCTTCAGTAAAAGGCCATAAGAAAATGATTAAAAATTTTCTACCCACATGGGCAAATTTTCTTCAAATTCTTATGGCGCTTCAATAAAAGGCCATAAGAAAATGATTAAAAATTTTCTACCCACATGGTCAAATTTTCTAAATGCATAATTATGCAAAAAAACTGTATCAATCAGTTTTACTTTAAAAAACCTTATGGGCAAATTTTCAGTAGTATATTATCAGGTTTTGACTCAAGTTTGCGGTTACGGCTTTTCGAGAAGTTTGTGGTTAAGGATGATTGATTGACAGGTGATTGATGAGTGATTGATTACTGTGGTTACAGTATGAGTCAAAACCTGATGTTGGATATGTGGTTACCACAATGAGTCAAAACCTGATGTAGGATTTGTGGTTGGGATTATCCCATAAATCCCCTTCCGAAAAACAAATTTTAGAAACTCCAAAAGGGAATCGAACCCGCTCGTCCAAGTCTTGAACGATCGCGCCCGAAACCACTAGGCTAGAGAGGTAACGAAAAAGTCCTCGGAAATGTTTATGTCTATACTTTTCTTTTTTCAAAAAAGGAGCGAAACTTTTTTAACCTTAAAAAACGTGCGAAAACTTTTTCGCGAATATCGATTACACTTTGTTACTCAAACTTTTTCTTTTAATCTCTTTTTTCATCTTTGAATGAGTTGGTTTGAATTTTTGAGAAATTTTAATGAATAAAAAATAAAGAAATCAATTAAGAATTTTATTATGAATTTTTCTCTCAAAAATAAACTGAGTCAAGAAAACAGTGATTAATTATTGTGTTAATGAATTTAACAATATTCATTAATCCATAAAATAAATAAATCATTTTAATAAAAAAAAAAATTCTAATGACATATCAATTACACATTGTTACTCTAACAAATCATGCAATTTTAAAACTAAATTTTCTTTAGCCATTTTATTGGAGCACTGAAAAAAAACCGCAACACAGACCAAAATTTTATTAAGAAATGAATGAGTTTAGAAAATTTGAATTTAAAAATTTCAAGTATTTCATAATTTACTTGAATTGGCATTTCTCCAAAATGAAATAACTGTAATTAATCATGTTTGATTTTTTTGTTTTAGACAAAAAAATTTTTTAAGGATTTTTAATAATGAAATTTTCAAGTTTATGTAAACCACTAAATTTTGATGTGTGACCACATGCTTTACAACATATTTTAAGTCCTTGTTTTTTGGGAATCTAAAAGGGTTTTTTATGATTTATTTTAACATTGTATTCTTACCAAAAATGTTTCAGGATTCTGGCATAAACCACAGTTAACAAAATGTTTACAGAATTTTTCCAATAAATCAGTCAAAGTCTTAATTGTGTGACACCCATTTAAAATAAAACGACCACTTGTTATATTTGATTGAGTACCTATTTCGTAACTTAAAAATTTTAAAATATGAATAGGTGAACGTTCAAGAGCTTTTGATATTTCTTCTAAATTCACAATGTATGTTTTGACGCCATTGCCTCTGCCTTCTATTTTGACTTCAAACGAAGGAATTTTATAACGATAAAAAGGATCATTCATCATATGAAAATCAATTTTTTTCGTGAGATACATGCAACAAATTTAGGACCAAATAGTAGGGGTTTTAAACAAACGTTGAGTTTCAGGATCCTCTTTTATAAGCTTTTTGACAAGAGCATGGCCAGGAGGTGATTGTAATGAAGGGGTATTGTTGTGCATAATTTTTTTAGCTGATTTGTATACATTACTTTTAGGAATCACTTTACCTCTGTCATTAATTACCTGTCCATCAACAGTAACTCTAGCATTTGTTTTAATTAGATGATCACCCAAACGAAGAGCTTTATTATGTTTCTTTAATTTTTCACTGGTTATATTTTTACGAATTCTTCTAGAATATCTAGGAGTCTCTAAAGTATTTGAGACTTCAGGTATGGAATATTCTGACACACTTGATTGTGTATTTGCGGTCACAGCAGGAGTGAAAGATCTTGATTTTTTGGCAACAGGGGTTTCAAAAGCATTATTGTTGTTTAATATGTCTTTTGGTTGTTTAAAAGTAACAGGAATGGGTTTTTCTTGCAATTCTTTGAGTTGAAATAAAAAATTTTTTAATGCTTCATTATAAAGTAAATTTTGAGCATCTTTTCTCATTCCTTTTTGATGCAATAAATTATCTTGTTCTTTTTTTAAAATATCAATAGTTTCCATAGGTTTTTGACCAATCATAGCATTGTATTTATTTTCGTCAACAAGAATAAAACTTTTACTCATTTTGAAATTTGTGACGCAACTTCAACCAAAAGGGGAATAAGAAGACTAGCAAAAGGAATAGATCCTCCCGATTGATTAAAAACTAATCGAGCACTTTTTGCTGTTTTGACCCGTGAAATTCTTCTTAATGCTTCCGCGTGGGGCAGCAAACTTCGTTTTCTTCTTCTATGCAAAATAAATCGATGTTTTAAAATATTATAAATAATTTCCGTTAGCGTAGATAATTCTTCTTCAGTCGCGTTTTTTAATAAAATTTCCCTTTTATTCTTCGATGAAGTTTTTGCAAGTTTCTGCAAAAAGTCTTTGTTTTTAATTACAGAATGAGGAATGGAGCAATTTTGTTTCATTCTTTTATAGTGGTAAAAAAATTGTTGAGTCTTGATCAGGAAAAATATGAGTGCGCAGCGTCAACTTTGGGTTACTGGCAGGGTGTAAATCAATTAAAAGACCATTGTACTTTTCTTTTATACTTTTATTGTAGGCGTCCAAGAAAAATGATAGCTTCCCAGGAAAAAGCATCGTACCAAGTGTGCGTACACTCAAAGCAGCATTTTTGGAGCCTAGAAGATAGAGGTAATGGCTGTTTGTCCGACACACTTGAACACTTTTATTTTGGAACAGATTTTGAATAATGAAACAAATTGAAAATCCTACATGGTGACTATATTTCGTGAAAATATTATTCAGTAACTCTTGGTTAGCACTTTGACTTGCTTCAAGCATTAAATCATCAAAAATAATAAAAGAATCTTTTGGAAAATTTTTAACAGTGTCTTCCGAGGGAAATCCCGCAACTGTAGTATGTCCCATTTTTTCAATAATTTCCACAGTGGAACTATAAATTCCATAAAAATATATAACTTCTGTTACTGGTCTGTCTATCATTTCATTTAAATTTTCGAGAAATCGTAAAATAAATTGGGTTTTTCCTGAACCGGTACTTCCGCTGATAATCATTGTAAAATTTGCTTTAAAAAGCAAGTCTTCTTTTGAAATAATTTCCATTCTAAAACACGAAAATGTCATTCTTCTTAGTGCTGCCTAGCAACGTTAAATCATTTCCCGATAACAAATCTAACAAGTTTAAAGTGATACTTCCACGAACGTTAAATTTTTCATCTACATGGTATTGTGCTTTACATTCTATTCAATTTGTACACTCATGGCCTTCAATAGGTTTGAATGAAAAAGAATATATTATTGTAACTGGACCGACAAAAGAAAAATATATTTATTATTTTCCCCCTTTTACACCCGCATCTCCCCAAAGTTTAGCGAAATTAATTAATTCAAAGTTTAATCCAATAAGGTTAAAAAGAAAAGCTAGTCCTCCAAAAACTTTGGCAAAACGTTCATCACCTGTATTAGGTCCACCTCCTCCTGCCACTACTTCACCTGTATTAGGAGCTCCACCTCCTCCTGATTCCCCTGAAGAGGAAACTTTGAAGGCCCCCCCTCTTTCAGAAATTGCATCAGAAAAAAGTCCGGAAAAAGAAATTGTCACTGACAAAAGTCCAGAAAAAGAGGTATCAAAAGATATCTCCCCTGAAAAAGAAACTACTGTAACCTCACCCATAAAAGGACCCCCACCAAAACCATCATCACCAAAAGAAAAAAATGCAAAACAAAAAGTTTCAGAAAAACCAGCAACCAAAGAAAATGTAAAAAATCCGGAAACTTCAACAGTAACAAAAGAAAGTGAAAAAACATCTGAAACACCTAAAGTTCAAGAATCTTCAGGGACAAAGCCTGAAACTTCTACAGTAACAAAAGAAAGTGCAAAACCTAAAACGACTGAAACTTCAAAAGATACTGTAAAACCAAAAACTCCCGAAACATTAACGAAAGAAAGTGCTACTGTAACACCAAAAACAACATCAACAAATGCTTCCAAAGTTCAAGAATCAACGAAAGAAAGTGCTACTGTAAAAAATACCGTAACATCTCCGGTTAAAGGACCTCCTCCAAAACCATTATCACCAATTAAAATTCCTCCTTTATCGGAAATTCATCCAATAACATCTCCCATACAAGGAAGCCCTCCTGCTTTTGAAAAACCTTTACCGTTTACTCTCAATATAGAATGGGTCGAAGATATTCATAGATTTCAAATAACATCCCCCTATAATGTCAGAGTAGAAATGTCTGAACATTTACAGTATTCATTAGGTTACAAGGACAGAATTATCTTAAATACCCCAGCACAATATTCCCCCGACCTTAAAGGAATTAGACAATTTGGAGTATATGCTGAAGGGTTAATTGAAGGTGGTGTTATGGGGGATGTTGTTGTCCCTTTGTTGAGAGTTGTCAACACTTCAAATTCTAACCCTGGAGAAAATAATGAAATTATTTATGATACCCCTATATTTTCACGTGTTGTCCCCAAAAATATAAATGAAATAGATATTTCTTTAAGGACTTTGGACGGAAACCTGTTACCTATGGATCATGGATTAGTGATTGTGACATTACAATTCTTAAAAGAAAAAAGTATTTAAAGACCACAAGAAAATAGATTATTATCGTAACCATGGTTCATTGTTTTTTTAACCCTAATACTGTCAACTATGATGATTTATACATCATAAAACAAACGGGTAGTGGATATTTTGAAGGATATAAATTTCAAAGAGGTGGCGGAAAATTGGGTGATTTTTTCAGAAATGTTTGGAGATATATGATTCCAATAGCAAAAGGAGCTGCCAGTGAAATAGGAAAAGAAAGTTTGTCCGCAGGAGTAAATGTGTTAAGTGGAATACAAGAAGGAAAACCTGTTTCAGAATTGTTGAAAAAAGAAGCTGCAAAAACAACTGAAAATCTTTTAAAAACCGCGGCAGGAAAAGTAGGTCAATATGGAAAAGGGAGAAGGAAAACTACAAAAGGAAAAACAGCTGCAGCAAAGAAAGTCATTTTCTCAAAAAAAGGTATAAAAGGGCGGTCAGTTCCGGCTAGTGCTATCAAACAACGCAGAGATATTTTTGGAATTTATTAATCATGTTGTACAAAATTATCGATGAAAAAAGTCAACCTTGCTCAACATCTGCAATTTCATTTTTTGAGCCTAGACCTACCAATGTTAGTGTTAATTCCGCCCAGGTTGAAGAATTACTTACACTAAATCCTGTTACTAGTTACCCATGGCATTTTAAAATTGACCCTGGTTCTTCATATCTTGATCTTTCAAAAACTTATTTAGTTGTCAAAGCAAAATTGACAAAATGGGACGAAACTACAAAAACATGGATTAATACCAAAGAATCAGACAATGTTGCTTTAATTAATAATGCAGGAAGTACACTTATAAAAAATGTTAAAATAGATATTATGAACAAAGAAGTTTACAATTCAAATGGACTTTTTGCATACAAAAGTTACTTGGATACTGAACTTAGTTTATCTTCAGATGTTAAAAACTCAATCATGCAGAGTTCTGCATTCTTTACAGAGGGGGAAGATGCCAATAGTGTAACTGATGAAGGTTTCAAAAAAAGAGCAAAAATGTTTACAGACGGCAAAGAAGTAGAATTAGTCTCAAAACTTAGTACGGACATAACAAATCAACCTTTGTTAATGTTAAATCAAATGCAAATAGATATTGAAATTATGGTCAACTCTCCATCATTTATTATACATGCTCCAAAAATTAAAGACGGAGAAAAATATGCTATTGAATATATTTCAGTTAAATTATTTGTTAAAACGTTAAATTTAATGGATGGGTTAGCCCTTCAAGTGGCACGAAAATTGGAGACTTCAGCAGCAAAATATAGTTTAAAACGAACAGAATTAAAAACGTTTTTTATTTCAAGTGGTCGTTTTGAATGGGTTTCAAATGTGTTTAACAACACTATTCCTAAACGTGTTATCCTTGGCCTAGTACCCACTAATGCTTACATTGGAGATGTTCGGGAATCACCATTTAATTTCGGAAATCATAATATTTCAGAGGTTTCAATTTCGGCAAACGGCGAAAGATACCCTCAAGTACCGTATAAGTTAAATTTTGAGAATTACGACTTCACAAAAGCATTTGTTGATTTGCACGATCAGCTTTCATTTGCTTTAACTGAATCACCCGGAATAACCTTGGACATATTCAAGAATAGATTATGTTTGTTTGCATTCCATTTAACCCCTGACTTGGAAAGTAGCAATGAATCGTTTAATTTAGTCAAACAGGGGACTACATCTCTTTATTTAAAATTTTCAAAAGCAGTCCCTTCTCAGGGTTTAAATTTAATTATATATGCTGAATATGATGGCGTCTTAATGATTAATCAATTCAGAGACGTGTACACTGACGAAAACGTATAATGCGTACTCTTCAACTTTATAAACTTGCAAGAAAAAAAACATCATTATTTAAAATTTTTAGAGGTGTTTATCCTCTTGATTTCTTACCTCGTAATTTACAATTTCCAGCTGCATATATTTACAACTTGGATCCTAGTTATCTCGAAGGGAATAATTTTTATTGTTTTTTTATATTAAAAAAATATTTTTAGGTAGTCACTGGATAGCTATATTTGTACCAAACCCTGATTCTGTCGAATATTTTGACAGTTTTGGTTCTATTCCTCCTTTACCCCTACACACTTGGATGCAGAGATTTTCAAAAAAATGGGTTAATGTTATTCCTCTTCAATCCCCCACTTCAGACACATGTGGTCATTATGCATTGATTTATTTATTTTTAAGATCACAAGGAAAAAAACCAGAACAAATAATTAAACATCTGAAGAAACAAGTGGACGCAGATTCTTATGTTCGACGAAAGATTTCCTTGTGGTAATTTTTTTCTTAAATGCAATGTAAATCGATAACAAAATAATATGAATCATGATCAATATTTCCACGACCAATGTGACAATGCTTCCTCTTTCTTGAACATAACTGTCTTGCAAATTTTGTGCAAAAAAATTTCCTTCTTTGTAAAAAATAATTGTGTTGTTTGCAAATTGAAAATCTTCAATTTCAGTTGAAACATAATAATTGTATAAAACTTGTGGTTGTTCATCATTTTCAATTTGTGAAATAAATTTGTGAGGGTAAAAAACTTCAATTTTTCGCTTATTCTTGACATATAACATTTTATTAAAAACATTATAACGAATAAGATCATAATCTTTTCGAAGGTGTAAAAATTTGTGTGGTTTCACGTGAATCAGCATTACATCACGATCTTTGACAAAAACAAATTCTGTTTCATCACATTCAAAGGCCACGATAGGTGAAACTTCAAAGGCGCTTGAAAAAATAATAGGGCGGGAAAAATTTTGTTCACGAGTTACATAATTGTAATACCGTAATACAGCCGTATTACCTTGAGTGGAAACATTTACTGCCAATTGATTGTTATAAAAAGTGCATGGCTCAGGTGTTTGAAAAACAGAAAGGCCTATCAACAATGGAATCATTGCCATCTAAATTAGACAAAGAATATAAAAATCTTGATAACCCTGTTAGTTTCTCGGGGATCAATAATTTGCAACGCGAATTAAAACCGTCAAAAAAAGAACTTGAAAAATTTAAAAGAGGAAACTTTGTTTATTCTTTATACAAACCTTTAAGGGTTAAATGGAAGAGGTTAAAAACAATTCCTTGTGGTTTTTTATCTGTGAGTTTTTATTGGTTTTTTTATAAACGAAAATTATTTTTTTTAGGATTTACAAATTGATTTAATGGATTGAAGTAAATTAAAATCAACCAATAAAGGTATGAGATATGGATTGGTGGGTTGTGACGTTTTGTCCCGCAGAATTTATTGCAGGCCAATCAAAAATAAAACCCCCGAGGAAGTTGTTCCTGCATTGGAAGATATAATTAAAGAAATGGGACAGCCACCTTTAAGCATTTACAGTGATGCTGGGACAGAATTTCTGAATAAAAAAGCAAAACAACTGTACTTGGAATATGGCATAGAGCATTTTGTGGCAAGACGTTCCACTGTCAAAGCAGCATACGGTAACAAAAAATTTTTTAAGGGGAAAAATAAAATTTTTTATTTTAGCGGAAAGAGCAATAAAGACATTAAAAGGAAGAATTTTTAAATATTTTGCGGCTCATGATACAACAAATTGGTAAACTTAAAGTTTTCAAAGTTAACGTTTTATTTTTCAACTTTTAGGGTTGATGTCATCAAAAAACTTGTCCAAAATATTAATTTTACGGTAAACAAAACGACAGGGTATAAACCCGCTTTAATTTCAGACCACAACTGGAAAGAAGTATGGAATAAACTTTATGCAGATAAACGCGAAGCTAAATCACGTTTTGAGGAAATGGATACAGTAAGAATAGCTGTTCCACGAGCTACATTCGATAAAGGACATTTGGCCAATTATTCAGATGCTCTTTACAGCATTTATAAAGTTAAGAGAGGAAACCCTGTTACATATTTTTTAAAGAATTGGAAAGGTCAAAAAATTTCTGGCAGGTTTTATGCAGAGCAGCTTTCTCATGCTAGCGAAGAAACTGCTTATAGAGTCCAGGAAATTATAAAAACAAGGGTTAAAAACGGAAAAAAAGAGTGTTTCGTTAGTTTTGTCGGTTTCCCTTCTGAAGCCAATCAGTGGATAAAAGAAAGTGATTTTATTTAAAATGGATTTTAGTTGTGACAATAGTTTATTATACCATCATTTAGAAGGTTTAATTCTAGCAAATGAAGATTTTATTAATGACCTTAAAACAACCCCATGGTCAATACCGGAAATGGTACAAGAGTCTGATGAATTTTTAAAATGGGTTTATTTTGACAGTTTTTATTTAGAAATTTGTCCTACTGTTTTGCAAGATTTTGCTGATGAAGTTTTTTGTGATTTCGAAATCAAAGATACTTTAGATCTTTTGATTGAATTTTTTGATTATTTGACAAGTGACATTAAACAAACAATTAATCATATTGCTGTTGAACATTGGAAAGCCAATCATTAAGATTTCGAAATTAAAGTTTAAAATATTAAAAATTAAATTTTTCAATCAGTAGTGTATCTCAAAAAGTGTCATGGATAGTCGGTATTTCAAGCCTCTGATTTTTATTGACCGCCAATTTGGTTGTGGCCCTTTTGCTGAATTGAGTGTTCGTAAATGTATTGAAGCAGCATACCAAAAAAGAGGTGTTTCGAAACCTTTTGAATGGACAACTTGTAAACAAGAAGCACATGGTGTATTATTTTTAATGACCCATGCTCAACAATCAGACGAACAGTTTCGTAATCATTTAAGAAAAACCCACGCCCCCCAAGTCGTCAATTTTGTTCAGCCACAAAATATTGAGTACGCACAACGTACTCAAGCTGCTAGATGTACCGATGTTATTGTTAATCAAATCAAATCCCACCCCCTGAACCCTTTAAAGCAAAGTTTGGATGCACTATATCAAGAATTTTGTCGTCTCTTTCGAAACTGAAGGCGGGGCCCCGTTCAAGTCTTCTTTTCTTACTTTTTAATTCATTCATCCATATTTTTCTCAAACTTGGATAGTTGCTTCTCTCTCTCTTTTAAAAAATGTCCCAAGTAAGTTTTTATTTTTTTAATTTCCAATTTCTAATAAATGTTTTTTTTTTAGTTCCATGATTCTCAACAAGTTTTTGCTCCAAAAGTCAATCGTAAACGTCGTGCTGCAGATATCCCAGTCCCCCTTGAAGAAGAACCTCTTACCAATGGTGATCTTACAGTGAAAAGAAGATGGCACATTTGTCAACCTCAACGTGCTTATACCCTTAATCTTTGCGAAAAGTGTATCAAAAACAAAGCGGCTGCTCAATATTCCAATTCAACACTTGTCCTCAAAATTTGCTTTTCATGCGCCTCCAAAAATGCTGAAGCTGGTGTTATTTACTCTGAAGCTTTTGTGCAAAAGAAAAAGCCCCTTGTCACTCCTCTTTCAACTGTTACATCATCCATTGAAGAAGATTTTTTTGAACTCTTCACACCCCGTCCATCTATCACCGTTCATCTCTGCAGCACATGTTCCGAAAATCAATTCAATCATCCTAATAAAGTAACCATTCTTGAACCCAGCAATGATACTTATATTTCCCTAAAAATGTGTGAGCCCTGCTTTATTGGAAATCTACGTATTTCAAAAGTTGTTAATGCCTAAAATTTTTTTGACAATGATTTTCAATTTTTTTATTAAAAGCTTGACTTGTCTTTTTTTTATTGTGAATCAATAAAACGTTTAAATGATTAATTATAAAGAGTAACAAAAAGAGGGAAAATCAAAAAGAGAGAAAAAAATGACAACAACAATTCAATGCAATTGTGAAGAAATTCATTTTAAGAACACCCTATGATTCAAGAAATCGATTTAAATAAAAATCCACTGTCTTGCAGAAGAAATTCTTGTACTCGAGACTGACATTTTTTTGGAAGGAAATTCCCAAGATAGTTTCGGGAAGAAAAGCACATTGAGTCTAAAAAAGAAATAAAAATTTATTTTTTATTAACAATTTTTAATTAAAACTTACAAAAAGTGCTTTGGCGTAACATTTGCAGTCCACTGATAATGGAAGTGGTCCAAGAGCAAGATGACGAATCTTGACATCTGATTTATACCAACGTCTGATTAAATCAGAAATATTTTTTGGAAGCAGGATTCCATTATTGTTATTCAAAAAACTAAAAAATTAAGTTAGAAAAATTAAGAAAAAAAGAAAAGAAAAAAAGACTTACACAAATTTCTCAACATGAGGAAGAAGAGGTAAAATTTGTTTCAAAGGAACTTGGACGTGACATTCAAAAAATGCACATTCATTGAGACCTTTATGAACCATCATTTTCACATGCTTTGTGCTTATCTTGCATTTGAAAAATTCAATTTTTTCAATTTCATTGAATTTCAATTGAAGTCGATTAAGTTGCAATGTATTCAACCCCAAAAGAACCAAACGTTCGGGAACTTCTTCTGGAGGACGAGAATAAACTTTTCCTCGCGTGACCGCTAAGATTGTCCTCTAAAAATAAAACAATTAATTTTTTTCCCAAGGAAATCCTAAAAAAGCTTACATCATTATTCCAATGATAGCTCAATTCACGGTACTCTTTTTGAAAAATCCCATGAAATCTCCGAGATGTACGACCAAGGGTTTCAGCAACGTCATATGGCATACTATGCATAATTTGCACAATCAATTCAGCAGGGAGGTTTTGCATAGAATTATGCATAGTATCCTCCATTTTAATGCTCCAAGGCATAACTTTTTGTCCAAAATGGTAGCGCTTAAGTACTGGTAAAAGAACCTTGAAACTGCCGCCCAATTTTAGGCATTATTTTGGGAATCTAGCTAAAAAAACTCTTTTTGGCGCTAAAACAAACTTACCTAATTCATTTTCTGCAAACTTTAGTAATAAATAAAATAAAAACTTTATATAAAAAAACTGTTTTAGGCGGGTAGACATTTATGATTGCAAAACAAAAACTATACAAAAAAACTAATTGGGCGCGAAAAGCTAAAATTTAGAGACTCTAAAAAAGGTATGATTGACAGCTTACTTATAAAAAACAGTTGAAGAAAAAAGCAAGGACGTTGAAGGAAAAAAGCTCAAAACTTTTCAGTAGTTGCAAAAACTTTTAGTCCTGAGAGGTTGTTCTGCAATTATGTCTGAAAACCCTTCTACTTCTTTTTCTATCAGCAATATTCTGGGCAAGCGGCCTTACAGTAACCCGTCAGGGGGGCCCCGGACAAAGCGACTTAAATTTTCTGTTGAATCTATGCTTGCCCCAAAATTTTCAATTGATGAAATTTTAAAAAAAGTTGATCCTCTCCCAAAGAAGAAGAAACCCAAAAGAAAAAGAAAAGATTTTTCTGTTGAAAACCTTATTGATGTTCCCACTCGTGCCCCAAGAAGTATTTTTTCAATTGATAATATTCTTGCTCCATGTACGTCAACTGATCAATTTGGTGGAGCTGCTTATTCTATTCTTAAAAGAGAAACGAAAAGAAATGCAAAATTTAGCCTTTTCAACAAAATTATACTTTTTCAATTCAATTTCAAAGTCCTCAACAACCCAATTGAAGACATGGTTCAAGTATTAGATGATTTCATAATTAAAGAATTGTCTGATCCCCTCAAAGTATCAATTAAACTTCGAAACCTTGCAAGTGAATTTGACATTAATATACCTTTTGAAAAACCAAAAAGAAGTTATTATAATGCAATTATGGCAAAATTTGAAGAACTTGAACAGTCAGACAGTTATACAGGTTTTTCTGATGGAAAAGTTGAATTGCATATTAATCAATGTTTGAAAAAGAGTGGTCAAGGTAATATTTAACCATTTTTAACTTCCTTTTTTAACATTTGTTTTTTAAGGAAGAATTTCAAAATTACTCAATCAAGAAAACATAAATCAAAATGCTCTTCTTGATGTTCAAATTGATAACAATCTTTGTTTGTTCAATTCTTTGATTGCTGCAAAAATTTTTGCAACGGGAACAAAAACTCAAAGAATGAAATTATCAAGAAAATTGGAAGCCAATACAGATGCAAAGAAAGCTTTTTGGAAGAATGAAGCCGAAGCTTTGATGACTGTTGTTGGAGCTCCTTTGAATGGCGTTTCATTTGCAGTAGAAGATTACGGTAGCCGCATTATTGATCATTTTAACAGTCTTGGCAACGACAAATTCCGGCTTGGCGCTTTTGATGCAACTTCTGCTGAAAAACCCTTTTACAAATACGGTCCATCAACAGCTAAGTTTTCATTGCATATTTTATTTTTCAAAAATCATTATTGTGCTATTAAAAAAGTCTCTTCTCTTACAAAATCTCCTAAGGAACATAGTCATTATTGTCTGGACTGTGAAAAATCTTTCACTAGTATCATAACTCATAACTCTAAATGTCCTCGTAAATGTACAGGGTGCTGTTCCTGGGGTCCTAATTTCCCTTGTCAACCTGATGGGGGGTCTAATTCTCATTGTTCTATTTGTCAAAAATCGTTTTGGAATAGGGCCTGTTATTTATCTCATCTTAAACGAAAAATTTGCTCTAAATATAAGAAGTGTAACCAATGTGGTGTTACTTTTAAAGTATCCAAAAAAAAACCACATAATTGTCTTTTTAAGTATTGCTATACCTGTGGAGATTATCATGAAAAACGTGAATGTTATATAACTAAATTGGAACCCAAAGAAGCTGAACCATATAGACTGCTAACTTTCGATTTTGAGTGTACCCAGGATTTAGAAACAGAAGTGCAAAACGTTACTCTTCATGAGGTTAATTGTATTGTAGCAAAAGTGACGTGTACCAATTGCATAATAAATCCAACTGAGAATTGTGATGTTTGTGGTAACGAAAAACTGAAAAGATGGAATGCATCAAAAGAAGATAATATCTTGGAAAAATTTGTGAATTGGATGTTCTTTAAACTACCGGTAAAATATAAAACGCTTTCAATTGCACATTGCGGAGGTCGTTATGACTTTGTACTGTTACTTAAAGAACTATATAATCGTGCGGGATTAAAAATTAGAATGATTCGAAATGGTAACAAATTTTTTCAAATTAATGTCAAAGGCGGCAAAAAAGTAGCTAATACAGTATTTAAAGATAGTTATAATTTTTTTCAAGGTAGTTTAGATAGTTTAGTGTCCACTTTTGATCTTAATGTAGAACCAAAACCCTTCTTTCCACATGGGTTTAATCGTGCCTGTAATTATAACCTTGGACTTTCACATCTTCCACCAAAAGAAACGTACTTCTATGAATCGTTTATGCCCAAGAAAAAAGAAGAATTTTTAAAATTTTATGAGGAAAATTATAATACTCCTTTTTTGCTTTCTGAGGAATTAGAGATTTATTGTACCGCTGATGTTGAAATTCTCCATGCAGCCGTTTTAAAATTTAGAAAAGATTTTCTTGAATTAACTGGAATGGACGCTTTTCAATCTGCAACAACAATAGCTGGCCTTTGTCAACGGTATTGGCGCCAAGAACATATGGAAGAGAAAGAGCATGCAATTATTCCAGAAACAGGTTTTGAAAATATTGATAAATCTTCTAGGGAAGCTAAGGTTTATTTTATGTGGTTAAATGAAAAAAAGAATAAAAATATTAGATATAGTGAAAGTGAAGGCGGTGAACAAAGGATCTTAAATTATAAAGTTGACGGAATCGAAGGAAATACTGTATATGAGTATGACGGATGTCATGTACACGGCTGTAGTGATTGTTTCAACCCTGAGACAGTTATTCGGTCAGGTGTTACTAATGAAAAAGCTATGGCTAAAACGGAAGCTCGTAAACAGGAAATTCGTGATCAAGGTTATGAAGTTATTACAATAAAATCCTGTGAAGTTAAAGAAATGCGAAAAACTGATGCTGATTTGGATAAGTATTTTAAAGAAGCAATTATAGAAGGAGCAATTTCATTTCGCGAATCTTTTACTGGGGGGAGGACACATCCTATGGCTATGTATGCTGTTAGTGATGATGAACATGAAATTTTATATAAAGATGTCGTCTCTCTTTATCCAAGCGTTAACTACTTCACGGAATACCCTTGTGGTATGCCTAAAATCCATAAATTTAACAATCATATGGTCAATTGGACAACTCCCGAGGATAATCAATATAAAGGTTTAATTAAATGTCGGGTTTTGCCTCCTCAAAATTTAACCTTGCCTGTTCTTCCTTTAAGATCAAAGGATCGTTTGCTATTTCCACTTTGTGCTGCTTGTGGAAATGATTTTAAAGGTAAAAATAATTGTATGTCCAATTATGAATGTAAACATCCACCTAAAGCAAGAAGTTTTGTTACGACGGCAACTCATCTTGAGCTTAATCTGGCCTTATCCCATGGCTATATCGTTAATCAGTTGTTTAGGGTGTATGAGTACACCAAGTGGTCCAGTAATGTCTTCAAATCTTATGTCAGAAAATTCCTAAAGTTGAAGGTCGAAAACAGCGGGTGGCCCTCTGAAGTTCAAACTGATGCTCAAAAAGCAGATTATATTAGAAGTTATAAGCAAATGTTTGATATTGATATTGAAGCTGATAAAGTTCGTTTAAACAAGGGATTCCGTTTTATTTCGAAGATTTGCCTTAATTCCCTCTGGGGAAGATTTGCGAACAGAAATACACTTAGTTCTACAATAGTTACCCAAAACTCAACAGAATTGTATAATATTGTCAATGATGACACTAAAATTGTTTCCGACATTGATTGGATAAGTGACACATCTGTTATGGTTAGTTTTAAAGAACATGAGGACTTCATTTCTACCCATGATGCTTCAAATGTCCTACTTTCCCTCTGGACAACATCGGCCGCACGCTGTGTTCTTTTTAAATATTTGCATGAAGTAAACATCACAGACGGCTGTCAGTTGTTATACTGCGATACCGACTCAGTAATTTATGTGTGTCGCAGAGGTCAAGATCCTATTCCTTGCGGCATGTTTTTAGGGGAAATGAGCAACGAGCTTCCAGATCATGATATTGAAGAGTTTGTTTCTTCAGGTGCTAAGCAATACGGTTTAAAACTAAAACATAAAACCACAGGGGACACTTCTTATAATTTAAAGCTTCGTGGAATAACACTCAATTCTAAGGTTCTTGAAGATATTCATTATGAAAGCTTTAAAACAATGGTTAAAGAATATCAAGAAGAAGCAAAAGTAACTGTAAATTATAATTCCATTTTACCAAATAAAGCAGGCTTCATTCAGTCTAAAGTAACTAAAAAAACTTATCGCCCCTTCTTTGACAAAGGAATTATTTCTTTACCCTCTCTTAAAATTTTGCCATTTGGTTTCAAAGAATCTTAATTTATTGTATTTCTAGTCTTTTTTCCCTAATTACTTTTTATAGTTTCACATTTTTTTAAAATTTAAATTAATTTGTACATTTTTTTTTTAATCAATAAACTATTATTAAAAAATTTTGATTGATAGGGTATTTACAGAAAAGAAAAAAATCTATGAAGAAAAAAAAGAATTTTTTAAATATATAAATTGATTTATGAAAAAATTAAAATTTGAATCGAAAAATTTTTTTAAAAAATAAAATTTAAATCGAAAAAATTTTTAAAGTTTCGAAAAATTTTTGACTTTTCTGCCATGAACCCCAGAAGTCATTATGATTTTATTTTTTTGAGTAACATGTGTCCAGCTGGCTTCGTCAGTAGGGCTCCGGACAGTTACACCAAAAATAGAAGTTTTAAAATTGATTGTTTGCATTAAAAAAAACAATCAATTTAAAAAAGGAAGAAAAAACTGAGAAAGATTTTGCACTATTTTTTAAAAAAGAGAAGGCAAAAGTATATTATTATTTTTTATTTGATTACTCCTAATATTTTTTTTTAAAAAAAGAATGATAAAAAAATAATTGCTTTTTTTTTTTAATGTCGGTATAGCTAGCAGTTTTTCTGATTCGTGTCAGGAAATTTTAAAAGAATCTGATTTTTTTCGTGCCTTGCGCAAAGTAAAAAAGAGACTATCATGATTCATGATCTTTTGCGTTTTTAGAAAAGAGAAGGACTGGAAAGAAAAGGGATGCTAGGAAAAAAAGGAAGAAAATAAAAGGTTTGGTAGAAAAAATTGATTGTTTGTTTGAGAAAAAAAAACATTAAAAAACGCTTAAAAAATTATTGTTTTTTTTTAAATAAATTATAGAAACAAAAAAAAGCATGCAAGGGATTTTTTGAAGAATCCGCCTGCATGCTTTTGGCCAATGAAAAAAAAAAGTTAAAAAAACAAAGTTTAAAATTTAATTGCTTAAGAAAAAAAAGCAACAACAAAAAAAAAAAACGCTAAAAAAATAAAGCGTAAAAAATAGAAATAGTTTATTTAAGAAAAATTGTAAAAAATAATGTTTTTTTTAAATGGAAAAGTTATTTATAATTTTAGGAAGGAAAAATGTTGCGCGGGGTTGTTTGTTGGAGAAGAGAATGGTGTAGTGGCATAGAGAGAAATGTTTGGCGCGCGATTTTTTTTAGAGAAGGTCATTTTGTATTGCACAAAATGGACACTGCTAGAAAGAAAAAAACGAAAGAAGAAAAGTAACCTATGCCTATTTTTTGAGAGTGAAAAAGTTTGCGCGGGATTTAGAGACGCGGATTTTTTATTAAACACAAAAAAAAAGAAAGCCTAAAAACCACATACAAATCAATGTTTTTTTAAAGTAGTCAAAAAGCAACGTTTAAAATTGTTTTTGAGTAAAAGCAAAAAAAACGTTAAAAAAAAAAATGGATTAAAAAACAATGTTAAAAAAGGGTAGAAAAAAAGTTCTTTTTTTGCTAGAAAAAAATTTGTAAAAAACTACATAAGGCATTTTTTTAATGATACAAAAATTCAAAGGGTTCATTTTTTGGAAAAATATTTAAGAAAAAAACTATAAAATAAAACAAGGTTATTTTTAAGGAGAAGATTTTGCGCGGGGTTGTGTTTGGAGAAGAGAAAGTTGCAAATGAGCATTTTTTGCTGCATAAAAAGGGACATGACTAAGGCATAAAAAAGAGAAAAACAAACGATGCATTTTTTTTTAAGAGAGGAAGGGTTAGCGCGTCATTGTTTTTGGAGAAGAGAAGGTTGTACTGGGCAAGGTCAAGAAAAAAAGAAGAGAAGGATGCACAAGTGAGAAATGTTTTGCGCGGAATTTATAGACGAGGTCATTTTTTATTAAACAAGAAAAATGAAAGCCTAAAAAACCACAAATAAATAAATTAATGGCTTTTTAAGTGTTAAAAAAAAGTTTAAAACTATTTTGTTTGAGAAAAAAAAACAAACGTTTAAAAAATAAAATAAATAAAAATTGCAAAAAGAAAAAAGTGGAAAAAATAAAGTTTTTACAAGAAAAAATTTGTAAAAATCACATAATGCATTTTTAAAGATAAAAAAGTTAAACGGTTAATTTTTTTAAAGAATATTAATAGGTAAGAAAAAAATTTTAAAATAAACAAATTTATTTTAAGGAGAAGATTTTTGCGCGGGTTTGTGTTTGGAGAAGAGAAAGTTGCAAGTGAGCATTTGTGCATAAAAATGGACATGACTAAGAAAAAAAAAGAAGAGAAAACAAACGATACATTTTTTTAAGAGAGAAAGGTTTACGCGGGATTGTTTTTTTATAGAGGGTTGTCCTTGGCATGGTCAAGAAAAAAAAGAAGAGGATGCACAAGGTTTTACGCGGGATTCTTTTTTTGAGAAGAGAAAGATGTACTTGGCATTTTTTTGTTGCACACAAAATGGACGTTAAGAAAAGGAGAAGAAAAAAAATCAATGTTCATTAACTAGTAAAAAAAGAAAGTTTAAAAATGTTCATAAGCGGTTTTTTGGCATTGTTTAAAGATAAAAAAATAACCTTAATGTTTGACACTATTGCTTTTTTACTTGAGGTTTTTGTGTGTGATTCTGATTGAGAAAGCTGTGGTTTTTTATGCATTGTTTTTTTTTTTTTTTTTTTTTTAAAAAAATAACAAGAAAAATACCTTTTTATTGTTTCAAAAAATAATTGATAGTCTCTAAATTAAATTACCGCAATTTTTGACATAGTTTTTACAAATAACGTTTTTTATTTTTTAGTGTAAAAAATTACAAATGTCGAATTGGACGGCGCTGATCATTTTCTAAATTTTTCATTTTTGGAGATTCGAACTTCCATTCTCTTTTTTATATTCTCCAAAACTAACCATTAAGACTATGACGATAACGAATGAGCGCAGAGAAAAAGGAAGAGTATCAAAAGAAAAAAAATTTTCTTTTTTATTTAACTCTTTTTTAGAGAGGGTACGCGTGTAAATGACTGACAGGTTTTTTGATTGATAAACTTAAAAAAATGTTATTTGTTGTTTTTTAAAGGTGAAAATGTGTGGAAAAACATTACCATAATTTTTGACATAGTTTAAAATAATTAATTTTATATTTGCGGTTCGTGTGGCAATTAAAAAAAGAAAAGGAGAGTAACAATGTGTAATTGATATGGCATTAGAATTTTTTTATTAGAATGATTTATTTATTTTATGGATTAATGAATATTGTTAAATTCATTAACACAATAATTAATCACTGTTTTCATGATTTAATTTAATGATGTGGAAGTTTCATAATAAAATTCTTATTTATTTTCTTTATTTTTTATTCGTTAAAATTTCTCAAAAATTCAAACCAGGTCATTCAAAGATGAAAAAACAGATTAAAAGAAAAAGTTTGAGTAACAAAGTGCAATCGATATTCGCGAAAAAGGTTTCGCACATTTTTTAAGGTTAAAAAAGTTTCGCTCCTTTTTTGAAAAAAGAAAAGTATAGACATAAACATTTCCGAGGACTTTTTCGTTACCTCTCTAGTCTAGTGGTTTCGGGCGCGATCGTTCAAGACAAGGTGCTTGGACGAGCGGGTTCGATTCCCTTTTGGTGTTTCTAAAATTTGTTTTTCGGAAGGGGATTTATGGGATAATCCAAACTCCTAGATATCCTGGATAATCCCAACCACAAATCAGGTTTTGACTCATTGCGGTAACCACATATCCAACATCAGGTTTTGACTCATACTGTAACCACAGTAATCAATAACTCATCAATCACCTGTCAATCAATCATCCTTAACCACAACTTCTCGAAAAGCCGTAACCGCAAACTTGAGTCAAAACCTGATAATATACTACTATTTTCTTCAAATTCTTATGGCCCTTCAATAAAAGGCCATAAGAAAATGATTAAAAATTTTCTACCCACATGGGCAAATTTTCTTCAAATTCTTGTGGCCCTTCAATAAAAGGCCATTAGAAAATGATTAAAAATTTTCTACCCACATGGTCAAATTTTCTAAATGCATAATTATGCATAAAAACTGTATCAATCAGTTTTACTGTAAAAAACCTTATGAGCAAATTTTCTTCAAATTCTTATGGCGCTTCAATAAAAGGCCATAAGAAAATGATTAAAAATTTTCTAGCCACATGGGCAAATTTTCTTCAAATTCTTGTGGCCCTTCAATAAAAGGCCATTAGAAAATGATTAAAAATTTTCTACCCACATGGGCAAATTTTCTTAAAATTCTTGTGGCCCTTCAATAAAAGGCCATAAGAAAATGAATAAAAATTTTCAACCCACATGGGCAAATTTTCTTCAAATTCATGTGGCCCTTCAATAAAAGGCCATTAGAAAATGATTAAAAATTTTCTACCCACATGGTCAAATTTTCTAAATGCATAATTATGCAAAAAAACTGTATCAATCAGTTTTACTTTAAAAAACCTTATGGGCAAATTTTCTTCAAATTCTTATGGCCCTTCAATAAAATGCCATAAGAAAATGATTAAAAATTTTCTACCCACATGGGCAAATTTTCTTCAAATTCTTGTGGCCCTTCAATAAAAGGCCATAAGAAAATGATTAAAAATTTTCTACCCACATGGGCAAATTTTCTTAAAATTCTTGTGGCCCTTCAATAAAAGGCCATAAGAAAATGATTAAAAATTTTCTACCCACATGGGCAAATTTTCTTAAAATTCTTGTGGCCCTTCAATAAAAGGCCATAAGAAAATGATTAAAAATTTTCTACCCACATGGGCAAATTTTCTTCAAATTCTTGTGGCCCTTCAATAAAAGGCCATTAGAAAATGATTAAAAATTTTCTACCCACATGGGCAAATTTTCTTCAAATTCTTGTGGCCCTTCAATAAAAGGCCATTAGAAAATGATTAAAAATTTTCTACCCACATGGGCAAATTTTCTTAAAATTCTTGTGGCCCTTCAATAAAAGGCCATAAGAAAATGAATAAAAATTTTCTACCCACATCGTCAAATTTTCTAAATGCATAATTATGCAAAAAAACTGTATCAATCAGTTTTACTTTAAAAAACCTTATGGGCAAATTTTCTTCAAATTCTTATGGCCCTTCAATAAAAGGCCATAAGAAAATGATTAAAAATTTTCTACCCACATGGGCAAATTTTCTTCAAATTCTTGTGGCCCTTCAATAAAAGGCCATTAGAAAATGATTAAAAATTTTCTACCCACATGGGCAAATTTTCTTAAAATTCTTGTGGCCCTTCAATAAAAGGCCATAAGAAAATGAATAAAAATTTTCTACCCACATCGTCAAATTTTCTAAATGCATAATTATGCATAAAAACTGTATCAATCAGTTTTACTGTAAAAAACCTTATGAGCAAATTTTCTTCAAATTCTTATGGCGCTTCAATAAAAGGCCATAAGAAAATGATTAAAAATTTTCTACCCACATGGGCAAATTTTCTTAAAATTCTTGTGGCCCTTCAATAAAAGGCCATAAGAAAATGAATAAAAATTTTCTACCCACATGGGCAAATTTTCTTCAAATTCTTGTGGCCCTTCAATAAAAGGCCATTAGAAAATGATTAAAAATTTTCTACCCACATGGGCAAATTTTCTTAGAATTCTTGTGGCCCTTCAATAAAAGGCCATAAGAAAATGAATAAAAATTTTCTACCCACATGGTCAAATTTTCTAAATGCATAATTATGCATAAAAACTGTATCAATCAGTTTTACTGTAAAAAACCTTATGGGCAAATTTTCTTCAAATTCTTATGGCGCTTCAATAAAAGGCCATAAGAAAATGATAAAAAATTTTCTACCCACATAGTCAAATTTTCTAAATGCATAATTATGCAAAAAAACTGTATCAATCAGTTTTACTTTAAAAAACCTTATGGGCAAATTTTCTTCAAATTCTTATGGCCCTTCAATAAAAGGCCATAAGAAAATGATTAAAAATTTTCTACCCACATGGGCAAATTTTCTTAAAATTCTTGTGGCCCTTCAATAAAAGGCCATAAGAAAATGAATAAAAATTTTCTACCCACATGGCTAAATTTTCTAAATGCATAATTATGCATAAAAACTGTATCAATCAGTTTTACTGTAAAAAACCTTATGAGCAAATTTTCTTCAAATTCTTATGGCGCTTCAATAAAAGGCCATAAGAAAATGATTAAAGATTTTTTCTACCCACATGGGCAAATTTTCTAAAAATTCTTGTGGCCCTTCAATAAAAGGCCATAAGAAAATGAATAAAAATTTTCTACCCACATGGTCAATTTTTCTAAATGCATAATTATGCATAAAAACTGTATCAATCAGTTTTACTGTTTAAACCTTATGAGCAAATTTTCTTCAAATTCTTATGGCGCTTCAATAAAAGGCCATAAGAAAATGATTAAAAATTTTCTACCCACATGGGCAAATTTTCTTCAAATTCTTGTGGCCCTTCAATAAAAGGCCATTAGAAAATGATTAAAAATTTTATACCCACATGGGCAAATTTTCTTCATATTCTTGTGGCCCTTCAATAAAAGGCCATAAGAAAATGATTAAAAATTTTATACCCACATGGGCAAATTTTCTAAATGCATAATTATGCATAAAAACTGTATCAATCAGTTTTACTGTAAAAAACCTTATGGGCAAATTTTCTTCAAATTCTTATGGCGCTTCAATAAAAGGCCATCAGAAAATGATTAAAAATTTTCTACCCACATGGGCAAATTTTCTTCAAATTCTTATGGCGCTTCAATAAAAGGCCATAAGAAAATGATTAAAAATTTTCTACCCACATGGGCAAATTTTCTTCAAATTCTTGTGGCCCTTCAATAAAAGGCCATAAGAAAATGATTAAAAATTTTATACCCACATGGGCAAATTTTCTTCATATTCTTGTGGCCCTTCAATAAAAGGCCATAAGAAAATGATTAAAAATTTTATACCCACATGGGCAAATTTTCTAAATGCATAATTATGCATAAAAACTGTATCAATCAGTTTTACTGTAAAAAACCTTATGGGCAAATTTTCTTCAAATTCTTATGGCGCTTCAATAAAAGGCCATCAGAAAATGATTAAAAATTTTCTACCCACATGGTCAAATTTTCTAAATGCATAATTATGCAAAAAAACTGTATCAATCAGTTTTACTTTAAAAAACCTTATGGGTAAATTTTCTTCAAATTCTTATGGCCCTTCAATAAAAGGCCATAAGAAAATGATTAAAAATTTTCTACCCACATGGTCAAATTTTCTAAATGCATAATTATGCAAAAAAACTGTATCAATCAGTTTTACTTTAAAAAACCTTATGGGTAAATTTTCTTCAAATTCTTATGGCCCTTCAATAAAAGGCCATAAGAAAATGATTAAAAATTTTCTACCCACATGGGCAAATTTTCTTAAAATTCTTGTGGCCCTTCAATAAAAGGCCATAAGAAAATGAATAAAAATTTTCTACCCACATGGTCAAATTTTCTAAATGCATAATTATGCATAAAAACTGTATCAATCAGTTTTACTGTAAAAAACCTTATGAGCAAATTTTCTTCAAATTCTTATGGCGCTTCAATAAAAGGCCATAAGAAAATGATTAAAAATTTTCTACCCACATGGTCAAATTTTCTTCAAATTCTTATGGCGCTTCAATAAAAGGCCATAAGAAAATGATTAAAAATTTTCTACCCACATGGGCAAATTTTCTTAAAATTCTTGTGGCCCTTCAATAAAAGGCCATAAGAAAATGATTAAAAATTTTCTACCCACATGGTCAAATTTTCTAAATGCATAATTATGCAAAAAAACTGTATCAATCAGTTTTACTTTAAAAAACCTTATGGGTAAATTTTCTTCAAATTCTTATGGCCCTTCAATAAAAGGCCATAAGAAAATGATTAAAAATTTTCTACCCACATGGGCAAATTTTCTTCAAATTCTTGTGGCCCTTCAATAAAAGGCCATAAGAAAATGATTAAAAATTTTCTACCCACATGGTCAAATTTTCTAAATGCATAATTATGCATAAAAACTGTATCAATCAGTTTTACTGTAAAAAACCTTATGGGCAAATTTTCTTCAAATTCTTATGGCGCTTCAATAAAAGGCCATAAGAAAATGATTAAAAATTTTCTACCCACATGGTCAAATTTTCTAAATGCATAATTATGCAAAAAAACTGTATCAATCAGTTTTACTGTAAAAAACCTTATGAGCAAATTTTCTTCAAATTCTTATGGCGCTTCAATAAAAGGCCATAAGAAAATGATTAAAAATTTTCTACCCACATAGGCAAATTTTCTTCAAATTCTTGTGGCCCTTCAATAAAAGGCCATAAGAAAATGATTAAAAATTTTATACCCACATGGGCAAATTTTCTAAATGCATAATTATGCATAAAAACTGTATCAATCAGTTTTACTGTAAAAAACCTTATGGGCAAATTTTCTTCAAATTCTTATGGCGCTTCAATAAAAGGCCATAAGAAAATGATTAAAAATTTTCTACCCACATGGTCAAATTTTCTAAATGCATAATTATGCAAAAAAACTGTATCAATCAGTTTTACTTTAAAAAACCTTATGGGCAAATTTTCTTAAAATTCTTGTGGCCCTTCAATAAAAGGCCATAAGAAAATGAATAAAAATTTTCTACCCACATGGTCAAATTTTCTAAATGCATAATTATGCATAAAAACTGTATCAATCAGTTTTACTGTAAAAAACCTTATGAGCAAATTTTCTTCAAATTCTTATGGCGCTTCAATAAAAGGCCATAAGAAAATGATTAAAAATTTTCTACCCACATGGGCAAATTTTCTTAAAATTCTTGTGGCCCTTCAATAAAAGGCCATAAGAAAATGATTAAAAATTTTCTACCCACATGGTCAAATTTTCTAAATGCATAATTATGCAAAAAAACTGTATCAATCAGTTTTACTTTAAAAAACCTTATGGGTAAATTTTCTTCAAATTCTTATGGCCCTTCAATAAAAGGCCATAAGAAAATGATTAAAAATTTTCTATCCACATGGGCAAATTTTCTTCAAATTCTTGTGGCCCTTCAATAAAAGGCCATAAGAAAATGATTAAAAATTTTCTACCCACATGGGCAAATTTTCTTCATATTCTAACGGCCCTTCAATAAAAGGCCATAAGAAAATGATTAAAAATTTTCTACCCACATGGGCAAATTTTCTTAAAATTCTTGTGGCCCTTCAATAAAAGGCCATAAGAAAATGAATAAAAATTTTCTACCCACATGGCTAAATTTTCTAAATGCATAATTATGCATAAAAACTGTATCAATCAGTTTTACTGTAAAAAACCTTATGAGCAAATTTTCTTCAAATTCTTATGGCGCTTCAATAAAAGGCCATAAGAAAATGATTAAAGATTTTTTCTACCCACATGGGCAAATTTTCTTAAAATTCTTGTGGCCCTTCAATAAAAGGCCATAAGAAAATGAATAAAAATTTTCTACCCACATAAGCAAATTTTCTTAAAATTCTTGTGGCCCTTCAATAAAAGGCCATAAGAAAATGAATAAAAATTTTCTACCCACATGGTCAAATTTTCTAAATGCATAATTATGCAAAAAAACTGTATCAATCAGTTTTACTGTAAAAAACCTTATGGGCAAATTTTCTTCAAATTCTTATGGCGCTTCAATAAAAGGCCATAAGAAAATGATTAAAAATTTTCTACCCACATGGGCAAATTTTCTTAAAATTCTTGTGGCCCTTCAATAAAAGGCCATAAGAAAATGATTAAAAATTTTCTACCCACATGGTCAAATTTTCTAAATGCATAATTATGCAAAAAAACTGTATAAATCAGTTTTACTTTAAAAAACCTTATGGGCAAATTTTCTTCAAATTCTTATGGCCCTTCAATAAAAGGCCATAAGAAAATGATTAAAAATTTTCTACCCACAAGGTCAAATTTTCTAAATGCATAATTATGCAAAAAAACTGTATCAATCAGTTTTACTTTAAAAAACCTTATGGGCAAATTTTCTTCAAATTCTTATGGCCCTTCAATAAAAGGCCATAAGAAAATGATTAAAAATTTTCTACCCACATGGGCAAATTTTCTTCAAATTCTTATGTCCCTTCAATAAAAGGCCATAAGAAAATGATTAAAAATTTTCTACCCACATGGGCAAATTTTCTTAAAATTCTTGTGGCCCTTCAATAAAAGGCCATAAGAAAATGATTAAAAATTTTCTACCCACATGGTCAAATTTTCTTAATGCATAATTATGCAAAAAAACTGTATCAATCAGTTTTACTTTAAAAAACCTTATGGGCAAATTTTCTTCAAATTCTTATGGCCCTTCAATAAAAGGCCATAAGAAAATGATTAAAAATTTTCTACCCACAAGGTCAAATTTTCTAAATGCATAATTATGCAAAAAAACTGTATCAATCAGTTTTACTTTAAAAAACTTTATGGGCAAATTTTCTTCAAATTCTTGTGGCCCTTCAATAAAAGGCCATTAGAAAATGATTAAAAATTTTCTACCCACATGGGCAAATTTTCTTAAAATTCTTGTGGCCCTTCAATAAAAGGCCATAAGAAAATGATTAAAAATTTTCTACCCACATGGTCAAATTTTCTTAATGCATAATTATGCAAAAAAACTGTATCAATCAGTTTTACTTTAAAAAACCTTATGGGCAAATTTTCTTCAAATTCTTATGGCGCTTCAATAAAAGGCCATAAGAAAATGATTAAAAATTTTCTACCCACATGGTCAAATTTTCTTAATGCATAATTATGCAAAAAAACTGTATCAATCAGTTTTACTTTAAAAAACCTTATGGGCAAATTTTCTTCAAATTCTTATGGCGCTTCAATAAAAGGCCATAAGAAAATGATTAAAAATTTTCTACCCACATGGTCAAATTTTCTTAATGCATAATTATGCAAAAAAACTGTATCAATCAGTTTTACTGTAAAAAACCTTATGGGCAAATTTTCTTCAAATTCTTATGGCGCTTCAATAAAAGGCCATAAGAAAATGATTAAAAATTTTCTACCCACAAGGTCAAATTTTCTAAATGCATAATTATGCAAAAAAACTGTATCAATCAGTTTTACTTTAAAAAACCTTATGGGCAAATTTTCTTCAAATTCTTATGGCCCTTCAATAAAAGGCCATAAGAAAATGATTAAAAATTTTCTACCCACATGGTCAAATTTTCTAAATGCATAATTATGCACAAAAACTGTATCAATCAGTTTTACTGTAAAAAACCTTATGAGCCAATTTTCTTCAAATTCTTATGGCCCTTCAATAAAAGGCCATAAGAAAATGATTAAAAATTTTCTACCCACATGGGCAAATTTTCTCAAAATTCATATGGCCCTTCAATAAAAGGCCATAAGAAAATGATTAAAAATTTTCTACCCACATGGGCAAATTTTCTCAAAATTCATATGGCCCTTCAATAAAAGGCCATAAGAAAATGATTAAAAATTTTCTACCCACATGGGCAAATTTTCTTCAAATTCTTGTGGCCCTTCAATAAAAGGCCATAAGAAAATGATTAAAAATTTTCTACCCACATGGTCAAATTTTCTAAATGCATAATTATGCACAAAAACTGTATCAATCAGTTTTACTGTAAAAAACCTTATGAGCCAATTTTCTTCAAATTCTTATGGCCCTTCAATAAAAGGCCATAAGAAAATGATTAAAAATTTTCTACCCACATGGGTAAATTTTCTCAAAATTCATATGGCCCTTCAATAAAAGGCCATAAGAAAATGATTAAAAATTTTCTACCCACATGGGCAAATTTTCTCAAAATTCATATGGCCCTTCAATAAAAGGCCATAAGAAAATGATTAAAAATTTTCTACCCACATGGGCAAATTTTCTTCAAATTCTTGTGGCCCTTCAATAAAAGGCCATAAGAAAATGATTAAAAATTTTCTACCCACATGGGCAAATTTTCTTCAAATTCTTGTGGCCCTTCAATAAAAGGCCATAAGAAAATGATTAAAAATTTTCTACCCACATGGTCAAATTTTCTAAATGCATAATTATGCAAAAAAACTGTATCAATCAGTTTTACTGTAAAAAACCTTATGGGCAAATTTTCTTCAAATTCTTATGGCGCTTCAATAAAAGGCCATAAGAAAATGATTAAAAATTTTCTACCCACATGGGCAAATTTTCTTAAAATTCTTATGGCCCTTCAATAAAAGGCCATAAGAAAATGATTAAAAATTTTCTACCCACATGGGCAAATTTTCTTAAAATTCTTGTGGCCCTTCAATAAAAGGCCATAAGAAAATGATTAAAAATTTTCTACCCACATGGTCAAATTTTCTAAATGCATAATTATGCAAAAAAACTGTATAAATCAGTTTTACTTTAAAAAACCTTATGGGCAAATTTTCTTCAAATTCTTATGGCCCTTCAATAAAAGGCCATA
Organism: Panagrolaimus sp. LJ2414; assembly: GCA_024447195.1. Classification (NCBI taxonomy): domain Eukaryota; kingdom Metazoa; phylum Nematoda; class Chromadorea; order Rhabditida; family Panagrolaimidae; genus Panagrolaimus; species Panagrolaimus sp. LJ2414. Next base: position 12,901,849 of record JAMRXY010000008.1, read on the forward strand.
AGAAAATGATTAAAAATTTTCTACCCACAAGGTCAAATTTTCTAAATGCATAATTATGCAAAAAAACTGTATCAATCAGTTTTACTTTAAAAAACCTTATGGGCAAATTTTCTTCAAATTCTTATGGCCCTTCAATAAAAGGCCATAAGAAAATGATTAAAAATTTTCTACCCACATGGGCAAATTTTCTTCAAATTCTTATGTCCCTTCAATAAAAGGCCATAAGAAAATGATTAAAAATTTTCTACCCACATGGGCAAATTTTCTTAAAATTCTTGTGGCCCTTCAATAAAAGGCCATAAGAAAATGATTAAAAATTTTCTACCCACATGGTCAAATTTTCTTAATGCATAATTATGCAAAAAAACTGTATCAATCAGTTTTACTTTAAAAAACCTTATGGGCAAATTTTCTTCAAATTCTTATGGCCCTTCAATAAAAGGCCATAAGAAAATGATTAAAAATTTTCTACCCACAAGGTCAAATTTTCTAAATGCATAATTATGCAAAAAAACTGTATCAATCAGTTTTACTTTAAAAAACTTTATGGGCAAATTTTCTTCAAATTCTTGTGGCCCTTCAATAAAAGGCCATTAGAAAATGATTAAAAATTTTCTACCCACATGGGCAAATTTTCTTAAAATTCTTGTGGCCCTTCAATAAAAGGCCATAAGAAAATGATTAAAAATTTTCTACCCACATGGTCAAATTTTCTTAATGCATAATTATGCAAAAAAACTGTATCAATCAGTTTTACTGTAAAAAACCTTATGGGCAAATTTTCTTCAAATTCTTATGGCGCTTCAATAAAAGGCCATAAGAAAATGATTAAAAATTTTCTACCCACAAGGTCAAATTTTCTAAATGCATAATTATGCAAAAAAACTGTATCAATCAGTTTTACTTTAAAAAACCTTATGGGCAAATTTTCTTCAAATTCTTATGGCCCTTCAATAAAAGGCCATAAGAAAATGATTAAAAATTTTCTACCCACATGGTCAAATTTTCTAAATGCATAATTATGCACAAAAACTGTATCAATCAGTTTTACTGTAAAAAACCTTATGAGCCAATTTTCTTCAAATTCTTATGGCCCTTCAATAAAAGGCCATAAGAAAATGATTAAAAATTTTCTACCCACATGGGCAAATTTTCTCAAAATTCATATGGCCCTTCAATAAAAGGCCATAAGAAAATGATTAAAAATTTTCTACCCACATGGGCAAATTTTCTCAAAATTCATATGGCCCTTCAATAAAAGGCCATAAGAAAATGATTAAAAATTTTCTACCCACATGGGCAAATTTTCTCAAAATTCATATGGCCCTTCAATAAAAGGCCATAAGAAAATGATTAAAAATTTTCTACCCACATGGGCAAATTTTCTCAAAATTCATATGGCCCTTCAATAAAAGGCCATAAGAAAATGATTAAAAATTTTCTACCCACATGGGCAAATTTTCTTCAAATTCTTGTGGCCCTTCAATAAAAGGCCATAAGAAAATGATTAAAAATTTTCTACCCACATGGGCAAATTTTCTTCAAATTCTTGTGGCCCTTCAATAAAAGGCCATAAGAAAATGATTAAAAATTTTCTACCCACATGGGCAAATTTTCTTCAAATTCTTGTGGCCCTTTAATAAAAGGCCATAAGAAAATGATTAAAAATTTTCTACCCACATGGGCAAATTTTCTTCAAATTCTTGTGGCCCTTCAATAAAAGGCCAAAAGAAAATGATTAAAAATTTTCTACCCACATGGGCAAATTTTCTCAAAATTCATATGGCCCTTCAATAAAAGGCCATAAGAAAATGATTAAAAATTTTCTACCCACATGGGCAAATTTTCTTCAAATTCTTGTGGCCCTTCAATAAAAGGCCATAAGAAAATGATTAAAAATTTTCTACCCACATGGGCAAATTTTCTTCAAATTCTTGTGGCCCTTCAATAAAAGGCCATAAGAAAATGATTAAAAATTTTCTACCCACATGGGCAAATTTTCTCAAAATTCATATGGCCCTTCAATAAAAGGCCATAAGAAAATGATTAAAAATTTTCTACCCACATGGGCAAATTTTCTCAAAATTCATATGGCCCTTCAATAAAAGGCCATAAGAAAATGATTAAAAATTTTCTACCCACATGGGCAAATTTTCTTCAAATTCTTGTGGCCCTTCAATAAAAGGCCATAAGAAAATGATTAAAAATTTTCTACCCACATGGTCAAATTTTCTAAATGCATAATTATGCACAAAAACTGTATCAATCAGTTTTACTGTAAAAAACCTTATGAGCCAATTTTCTTCAAATTCTTATGGCCCTTCAATAAAAGGCCATAAGAAAATGATTAAAAATTTTCTACCCACATGGGCAAATTATCTCAAAATTCATATGGCCCTTCAATAAAAGGCCATAAGAAAATGATTAAAAATTTTCTACCCACATGGGCAAATTTTCTCAAAATTCATATGGCCCTTCAATAAAAGGCCATAAGAAAATGATTAAAAATTTTCTACCCACATGGGCAAATTTTCTTCAAATTCTTGTGGCCCTTCAATAAAAGGCCATAAGAAAATGATTAAAAATTTTCTACCCACATGGGCAAATTTTCTTCAAATTCTTGTGGCCCTTCAATAAAAGGCCATAAGAAAATGATTAAAAATTTTCTACCCACATGGTCAAATTTTCTAAATGCATAATTATGCACAAAAACTGTATCAATCAGTTTTACTGTAAAAAACCTTATGAGCCAATTTTCTTCAAATTCTTATGGCCCTTCAATAAAAGGCCATAAGAAAATGATTAAAAATTTTCTACCCACATGGGCAAATTTTCTCAAAATTCATATGGCCCTTCAATAAAAGGCCATAAGAAAATGATTAAAAATTTTCTACCCACATGGGCAAATTTTCTCAAAATTCATATGGCCCTTCAATAAAAGGCCATAAGAAAATGATTAAAAATTTTCTACCCACATGGGCAAATTTTCTCAAAATTCATATGGCCCTTCAATAAAAGGCCATAAGAAAATGATTAAAAATTTTCTACCCACATGGGCAAATTTTCTCAAAATTCATATGGCCCTTCAATAAAAGGCCATAAGAAAATGATAAAAAATTTTCTACCCACATGGGCAAATTTTCTTCAAATTCTTGTGGCCCTTCAATAAAAGGCCATAAGAAAATGATTAAAAATTTTCTACCCACATGGGCAAATTTTCTTCAAATTCTTGTGGCCCTTCAATAAAAGGCCATAAGAAAATGATTAAAAATTTTCTACCCACATGGGCAAATTTTCTTCAAATTCTTGTGGCCCTTTAATAAAAGGCCATAAGAAAATGATTAAAAATTTTCTACCCACATGGGCAAATTTTCTTCAAATTCTTGTGGCCCTTCAATAAAAGGCCAAAAGAAAATGATTAAAAATTTTCTACCCACATGGGCAAATTTTCTCAAAATTCATATGGCCCTTCAATAAAAGGCCATAAGAAAATGATTAAAAATTTTCTACCCACATGGGCAAATTTTCTTCAAATTCTTGTGGCCCTTCAATAAAAGGCCATAAGAAAATGATTAAAAATTTTCTACCCACATGGGCAAATTTTCTTCAAATTCTTGTGGCCCTTCAATAAAAGGCCAAAAGAAAATGATTAAAAATTTTCTACCCACATGTGCAAATTTTCTTCAAGTTCTTATGGCCCTTCAATAGAAGGCCAAAAGAAAATGATTAAAAATTTTCTACCCACATGGGCAAATTTTCTTCAAATTCTTGTGGCCCTTCAATAAAAGGCCAAAAGAAAATGATTAAAAATTTTCTACCCACATGGGCAAATTTTCTCAAAATTCATATGGCCCTTCAATAAAAGGCCATAAGAAAATGATTAAAAATTTTCTACCCACATGGGCATATTTTCGTCAAATTCTTGTGGCCCTTCAATAAAAGGCCATAAGAAAATGATTAAAAATTTTCTACCCACATGGGCAAATTTTCTTCAAATTCTTGTGGCCCTTCAATAAAAGGCCAAAAGAAAATGATTAAAAATTTTCTACCCACATGTGCAAATTTTCTTCAAGTTCTTATTGCCCTTCAACAGAAGGCCATAAAAAATGAAAATTAAAATTTTCTAACCACATGGTCAAATTTTCTATAAGCACAATTATGCAAAAAAACTGTATCAATCAGTTTTACTGTAAAAAACCATATGGGCAAATTTTCTTCAAATTCTTATGGCCCTTCACTAAAAGGCCATAAGAAAATGATTAAAGATTTTCTACCCACATGGGCAAATTTTCTTCAAATTCTTGTGGCCCTTCAATAAAAGGCCATAAGAAAATGGTTAAAAATTTTCTACCCACATGGGCAAATTTTCTCAAAATTCATATGGCCCTTCAATAAAAGGCCATAAGAAAATGATTAAAAATTTTCTACCCACAAGGGCAAATTTTCTTCAAATTCTTGTGGCCCTTCAATAAAAGGCCATAAGAAAATGATTAAAAATTTTCTACCCACATGGGCAAATTTTCTTCAAATTCTTGTGGCCCTTCAATAAAAGGCCATAAGAAAATGATTAAAAATTTTCTACCCACATGTGCAAATATTCTTCAAATTCTTATAGCCCTTCAACAAAAGGCCATAAGAAAATGATTAAAAATTTTCTACCCACATGGGCAAATTTTCTTCAAGTTCTTATGGCCCTTCAATAGAAGGCCATAAAAAATGAAAATTAAAATTTTCTAACCACATGGTCAAATTTTTTATAAGCGCAATTATGCAAAAAAACTGTATCAATCAGTTTTACTGTAAAAAACCATATGGGCAAATTTTCTTCAAATTCTTATGGCCCTTCAATAAACGGCCATAAGCAAATGATTAAAAATTTTCTACCCACATGGGCAAATTTTCTTCAAATTCTTATGGCCCTTCAATAAAAGGCCATAAGAAAATGATTAAAAATTTTCTACCCACATGGGCAAATTTTCTCAAAATTCATATGGCCCTTCAATAAAAGGCCATAAGAAAATGATTAAAAATTTTCTACCCACATGGGCAAATTTTCTCAAAATTCATATGGCCCTTCAATAAAAGGCCATAAGAAAATGATTAAAAATTTTCTACCCACATGGGCAAATTTTCTTCAAATTCTTGTGGCCCTTCAATAAAAGGCCATAAGAAAATGATTAAAAACTTTCTACCCACATGGGCAAATTTTCTTCAAATTCTTGTGGCCCTTTAATAAAAGGCCATAAGAAAATGATTAAAAATTTTCTACCCACATGATCAAATTTTCTTCAAATTCTTGTGGCCCTTCAATAAAAGGCCAAAAGAAAATGATTAAAAATTTTCTACCCACATGGGCAAATTTTCTTCAAATTCTTATGGCCCTTCACTAAAAGGCCATAAGAAAATGATTAAAGATTTTCTACCCACATGGGCAAATTTTCTTCAAATTCTTGTGGCCCTTCACTAAAAGGCCATAAGAAAATGATTAAAGATTTTCTACCCACATGGGCAAATTTTCTCAAAATTCATATGGCCCTTCAATAAAAGGCCATAAGAAAATGATTAAAAATTTTCTACCCACAAGGGCAAATTTTCTTCAAATTCTTGTGGCCCTTCAATAAAAGGCCATAAGAAAATGATTAAAAATTTTCTACCCACATGGGCAAATTTTCTTCAAATTCTTGTGGCCCTTCAATAAAAGGCCATAAGAAAATGATTAAAAATTTTCTACCCACATGTGCAAATATTCTTCAAATTCTTATAGCCCTTCAACAAAAGGCCATAAGAAAATGATTAAAAATTTTCTACCCACATGGGCAAATTTTCTTCAAGTTCTTATGGCCCTTCAATAGAAGGCCATAAAAAATGAAAATTAAAATTTTCTAACCACATGGTCAAATTTTTTATAAGCGCAATTATGCAAAAAAACTGTATCAATCAGTTTTACTGTAAAAAACCATATGGGCAAATTTTCTTCAAATTCTTATGGCCCTTCAATAAACGGCCATAAGCAAATGATTAAAAATTTTCTACCCACATGGGCAAATTTTCTTCAAATTCTTATGGCCCTTCAATAAACGGCCATAAGGAAATGATTTAAAATTTTCTACCCACATGGGCAAATTTTCTCAAAATTCATATGGCCCTTCAATAAAAGGCCATAAGAAAATGATTAAAAATTTCCTACCCACATGGGCAAATTTTCTCAAAATTCATATGGCCCTTCAATAAAAGGCCATAAGAAAATGATTAAAAATTTTCTACCCACATGGGCAAATTTTCTTCAAATTCTTGTGGCCCTTCAATAAAAGGCCATAAGAAAATGATTAAAAACTTTCTACCCACATGGGCAAATTTTCTTCAAATTCTTGTGGCCCTTTAATAAAAGGCCATAAGAAAATGATTAAAAATTTTCTACCCACATGATCAAATTTTCTTCAAATTCTTGTGGCCCTTCAATAAAAGGCCAAAAGAAAATGATTAAAAATTTTCTACCCACATGGGCAAATTTTCTCAAAATTCATATGGCCCTTCAATAAAAGGCCATAAGAAAATGATTAAAAATTTTCTACCCACATGGGCAAATTTTCTTCAAATTCTTGTGGCCCTTCAATAAAAGGCCATAAGAAAATGATTAAAAATTTTCTACCCACATGGGCAAATTTTCTTCAAATTCTTGTGGCCCTTCAATAAAAGGCCAAAAGAAAATGATTAAAAATTTTCTACCCACATGTGCAAATTTTCTTCAAGTTCCTTTTGCCCTTCAACAGAAGGCCATAAAAAATGAAAATTAAAATTTTCTAACCACATGGTCAAATTTTCTATAAGCACAATTATGCAAAAAAACTGTATCAATCAGTTTTACTGTAAAAAACCATATGGGCAAATTTTCTTCAAATTCTTATGGCCCTTCACTAAAAGGCCATAAGAAAATGATTAAAGATTTTCTACCCACATGGGCAAATTTTCTTCAAATTCTTGTGGCCCTTCAATAAAAGGCCATAAGAAAATGGTTAAAAATTTTCTACCCACATGGGCAAATTTTCTCAAAATTCATATGGCCCTTCAATAAAAGGCCATAAGAAAATGATTAAAAATTTTCTACCCACAAGGGCAAATTTTCTTCAAATTCTTGTGGCCCTTCAATAAAAGGCCATAAGAAAATGATTAAAAATTTTCTACCCACATGGGCAAATTTTCTTCAAATTCTTGTGGCCCTTCAATAAAAGGCCATAAGAAAATGATTAAAAATTTTCTACCCACATGTGCAAATATTCTTCAAATTCTTATAGCCCTTCAACAAAAGGCCATAAGAAAATGATTAAAAATTTTCTACCCACATGGGCAAATTTTCTTCAAGTTCTTATGGCCCTTCAATAGAAGGCCATAAAAAATGAAAATTAAAATTTTCTAACCACATGGTCAAATTTTTTATAAGCGCAATTATGCAAAAAAACTGTATCAATCAGTTTTACTGTAAAAAACCATATGGGCAAATTTTCTTCAAATTCTTATGGCCCTTCAATAAACGGCCATAAGCAAATGATTAAAAATTTTCTACCCACATGGGCAAATTTTCTTCAAATTCTTATGGCCCTTCAATAAACGGCCATAAGGAAATGATTAAAAATTTTCTACCCACATGGGCAAATTTTCTTCAAATTCTTATAGCCCTTCAATAAAAGGCCATAAGAAAATGATTAAAAATTTTCTACCCACATGGGCAAATTTTCTTCAAATTCTTGTGGCCCTTCAATAAAAGGCCATAAGAAAATGATTAAAAATTTTCTTCCCACATGTGCAAATTTTCTTCAAATTCTTGTGGCCCTTCAATAAAAGGCCATAAGAAAAAAAAAATGTTCTTCCCACATGGTCAAATTTTCTATAAGCACAATTATGCAAAAAAACTGTATCAATCAGTTTTACTGTAAAAAACCATATGGGCAAATTTTCTTCAAATTCTTGTGACCCTTCACTAAAAGGCCATAAGAAAATGATTAAAAATTTTCTTCCCACATGTGCAAATTTTCTTCAAATTCTTATAGCCCTTCAATAAAAGGCCATAAGAAAATGATTAAAAATTTTCTTCCCACATGTGCAAATTTTCTTCAAATTCTTATAGCAGTAGTAATGCACAGACATTTTTACCGATTTTTTGGGTTACGGTAGAATTCAAATTTGAATTTTCCCGCGCTTTACATTTATGAAACAAACGTTTTTGGTGTTTCGGTATCTGTTGTTGTAGGATTACGGTAGTTTTTTTGTGTTATTTCTTTAAAGTATTTTTTGAATAATAATGTTTTATTTATTATTTAGAAAGATAATGTTTAACAATATATTGTAAAATAATTAAACCTAATTTAAAAAGAGAATTTATCAACTACAAATAGAAATGTCTTGGGGAAGATAAATATGTCCACTGTTATTATCACGAACTATGAATTGAGGGATAACTACAGTTCGGCCACGTCTTGTGTAATAATTGTACATACACCATCGTTCGGTGTTTGTTGTAAAACAAATTTCAGGGTCAACGAGACGGACATAATCAGTACGAACAGACATACATTCAAAATATCCCAATTAGGGATTTGAATTAATTTCATCCAATATTTAACTTCAATGGTTTTGGTTCCTACACGTCGATTGATAAAGACAAGTATTAATTTTTTAAGCTAAAATTTCAAAGAAAAAAATAATGATAGATATTTTCAATCGATTAAACGAATTTTTTGGGATTAAAAACCTTTGTTTTGAGCATTTAGGTGTCAAAAAACAACAAAATACTGATTTTAAGCTTTTTGAGGATGAATAAGCTTTGAAAACTTAGTGTGAAAAAATTAGCATAAAATTTTTACGCTTGAAAATTTCTGTTTGACACGTTTGCTATTGATAAAATTAGAATTTTAAATTTTCGACTTACTGGGATGGGATAAGCTTTATCCATTTCAGGGATTAAGCTAAAAAATGAGAATTCAAGTTTTCTTTGCCTTTAAACTTCTGTTTTTTTAGTTTTTTGGGTGAAAAAACAATTTTTTTTGATTTTTAGCATACAGGGATCGGATAAGCTTAATCCATGTGAGGGATAAAGGTTAAACATTAGCATACAAAATTTTTTCGCTTATAAACCATCTGTTTTTTAATATTTACAATCGATAAAAATAGATTTTTTAAGTTTTAGCTCAATGGGATCGGATAAGCTTTATCCCATTTAGGGATTAAAGCTGAAGAAAATAGCATTTAAATTTTTTTGACAATTAACTTCTTTTTTAAATGTTTTGGGGTCAAAAAATAATTATTTTTGATTTTGAGAAAACTGAGAATGGATAAGCTTTATCCCTTTCATGGATAGAGCTGATAAATTACTATAAAAATTTTTAATACTTATAAACTCATTTCTAAAATGTTTGTGATTGACAGAAGTAGAAAATTTAGTTTTTATCAAACTGGCATCGGATATGCTTAATCTCTGTGAGGGATATAGCTGCAAAATTAGCATAAAAATTTTTACGCTTAAAAATTCCTGTTTTTAAAGTTTGCGATTGATAAAATTAGAATTTTAAATTTTCGGCTTACTGGGATCGGATAAGCTTTATCCATTTCAAGGATTAAGCTGAAAAAATTAGCATTTAAATTTTTTATGCTTAAAAATTACTTTTTGAACGTTTCGAATCAAAGAAACAACTATTTTTGATTTTGAGCAATATGAGATTGAATAAGCTTAATCCCTGTGAGGGATAAAGCTGCCAAACTAGTAGTATACAATTTTCGTCCCTTGTTTTGAGTGTTAGAGTGGAAAATCTCAATCTATTTGTTTTAAAATTTTTTCAGATGGATAAGCTTTGTCCCTTTTGAGGGGGATAAAGCAGGATAATAAGTACTTACTGATTAGCACTGTTTTGTGATATAACGCGATTTCTGTGCATAGTTGTCTGAATGCTTTAATTATTTCACTTTAATATTTTGTTAAAACAAGAAGAGTACTTTCTTTTCTCTATTTTTTCAAAAAAATTAAAAAAATCGATTGGTGTGTACTGGTAAAACTTCATTAAGTTCACTTATCTGGCACCACCTGGCACGAAGGTGTCTTTCATAATGTCTCAACTTCTAAAACCTGCCAAAATATGTTTGTGTTGTCTTTAAATTTGATTTTTAAATCAATAACTCAAAAAAAAGTACACTAAAAACAAGCGGTGTCAAAAAAACTCTCACCCATGACTTTTCCCGTTACGTATTTGTCACCGGCGGCGGTAATGCAACTATGACGAAATCGTAGAAGGTGAGAGAATTGTTTTTTCACATGATTTTTTTAGAATTGGATTGCTGTTTTCTTGATTTTAATAACAATGAAGTGTTTCATTGACCTTTGTTTATTGAAGGAATGAAAATAGTGGTTTTTTACATAAATTTTTATTTAAGATATTGGTTTTGATTGAGTTTTGGTATTTTTCATGGTTAGAAGGTGACCCTCGTTAATAAATTTTTTTGTGTATGAAATCATTAACATACTTGTCCGGATTTTTTAACCTTAGTATTCTGTCTAGTGTTTCTGTATGTGTTAGTTTTAACACATGTCTGAGGTAAAGATAGTATAATGCATGTTCACCGCATGTATTTGCTATAATGCTTTGCACTGGTTTTGTGTTGTACCAGAAACATCTTTTCCATTCTATTAAATCTATTGGAGGGTTTCCACCTAGACTATCATAATATTCAAAAAGATGATTATAAGGATGAGGAAATACATGCAAAGCGACCCAGTGTGATCCTGGTTGATCGATTCCATCATGATTAACTAAAAAAGAAGCGCCTTTTCCTTGTGTATCTGGTAATCGATCAATAGGAAAGACACCCAAGAAATCAGGAATCTTTTAGGCTGCTGCTTTTTTCAAAATTAATGTTTCGTGCATTTTTTCGCGTGATGTCAATTATCTAAAGAAACGTCAAAATTAATACATCAAAATTGCAAAAATGAACATGAAAGATTAGATATCACATATTAAGAACGTACAACAACGAAAAAGTCAGTTGCGTATGCAGTAATAAGTGTATTAACGTTTAATAATTTGCATATGTGACTATATTTTTTTTATATTACGGTTTATTTTGCTAATATTTCTACTATCTGCCATTTTTTCTTTGAAATAAGAATAATAACAGTGAAGTTAAAATTTAGATATCATAATCTGTTTACATCAATTGGGCAAAATGTTTCTGGTTATTCGTTTCGATTCTCTCTTTTTTTAAAATTGATACGAAAAATTCTATTTTCATGTTGTTACAACAATAACCCTCTATTGCAGTTTTTAGCCATCGCTTTTATATTGTTTTCAAATTTGAACCTTGTTTAACAAAAAAGTAAGTATATTAGAAAAAATAACACCTGACACAGTTTAAAAATGAAAGGCCACGCCCATTTTAATAAATTCTAATTCGTTTGTTGATTTAACAGTTTATTTATCGTTCCGTTTCATTTATTAAAATATGCGTCATCAATGTAAGGTAGGTGATTGTGTCTTACACAATTATTTTTTTCTGAAAAGTTTAGCAAAAACTCAAAGTGCGAAAAAACGATATAATTTAATTAAGAATGCGAGTCCTAAGGAGATGCAGGCACTTGTGGAAATTGCACATAATATTATTAATTCTCGTTTCAAACTAACTCCGGGAAAGAAACTTAAATTAACTCCATACGCCACGCCCATTAGACAACTATCTCGAGCTCGAACAGTTAATTCTGTAAAAAGAGTTCTTCAAGATGGTAATGGTTTACCACTTTCTTCTTTATTAGTACCTGTATTGTTAGCTGTGGGACAGAAGCTTTTAGAATGAGTGCTGCACAAAAATATTTTTTAGTTGAAGAAAACAAATATAATTCATTAATTAAAAATTCGGATTATGATCCAGAACATTTAAAAATTGCAGAAAATAATTTAGTTGATATTTTAAAAAACCCAAAACTGAATATTTCGTCAAAAAATGCTTTTTATAATATTGCTTCAAAAAATTTAATAAGAAAGAGAAAACAAGTTAATGAGAAACCGATAAAGGTAGAAGATTCAAAGTTAACTAAGGCGAACTCGGATTTGGACAATACTTTGAAAGTTATTGCGGATTTACTACAACAAAAAAATCCCACATTTACACCAAAAACACCAATAAAATATGATTCAACATCAAGACATCCGGACTTAGATATTGACACTCCTCTTACACCACCCTCTTATTGGGTAAAACCACAAAATGATAAAGATGATAATTATTCTGTTGTCTCCGATGAAACTCAAGAATCTATGCAATTTGATACCAATTGGCGTATTTCAAATTATGCCACAAATACAAATTTTCATCTCCTCATGTTCCATGAAGTCCATAAAATTTGCAGATTTCTAAATATGCCACAAATACAAATTTTCATCTCCTCATTTTCAATAAAATCTGTTAAATTTGCAGATTTCAAATTATGCCACAAATACAAATTTTCGTCTGCTCATATTCAATAAAACCCGTAAAATTAGCATATTTCTAAATATGCCTCAAATACAAATTTTTATCTCCTCATTTTCAATAAAACCTGTAAAATTTGCAGATTTCAAATTATGCCACAAATACAAATTTTTATCTCCTCATTTTGAATAAAACCTGTAAAATTTGCAGATTTCAAATTATGCCACAAATACAAATTTTCATCTGCTCATATTCAATAAAACCCGTAAAATTAGCATATTTCTAAATATGCCTCAAATACAAATTTTCATCTCCTCATTTTGAATAAAACCTGTAAATTTTGCAGAATTCAAATTATGCCACAAATACAAATTTTCATCTCCTCATTTTCAATAAAACCTGTAAAATTTGCATATTTCAAATTATGCCACAAATACAAATTTTCATCTGCTCAGTATAAGCAAAATCTGTAAAATTTGCATATTTCAAATTATGCCACAAATACAAATTTTCATCTGCTCAGTTTAAGTAAAATCTGTAAAATTTGCATATTTCAAATTATGCCACAAATACAAATTTTCATCTCCTCATTTTCAATAAAACCCGTAAAATTAGCATATTTCTAAATATGCCTCAAATACAAATTTTCATCTCCTCATTTTGAATAAAACCTGTAAATTTTGCAGAATTCAAATTATGCCACAAATACAAATTTTCATCTGCTCATATTCAGTAAAACCCGTAAAATTAGCATATTTCTAAATATGCCACAAATACAAATTTTCATCTGCTCAGTTTAAGTAAAATTTGTAAAATTTGCAGATTTCAAATTATGCCACAAATACAAATTTTCTCTCCTCATTTTCAATAAAACCTGTAAAATTAGCATATTTCTAAATATGCCTCAAATACAAATTTTCATCTCCTCATTTTCAATAAAACCTGTAAAATTTGCAGATTTCAAATTATGCCACAAATACAAATTTTCGTCTCCTCAATTTATGTAAAATCTGTAAAATTTGCATATTTCAAATTATGCCACAAATACAAATTTTCGTCTCCTCAATTTATGTAAAATCTGTAAAAGTCGCATATTTCAAATTATGCCACCAATACAAATTTTCATCTCCTCATTTTCAATAAAACCTTTAAAATTTGCATATTTCAAATTATGCCACAAATACTAATTTTCATCTCCTCATTTTCAATAAAATTTGTAAAAGTCGCATATTACAAATTATGCCACAAATACAAATTTTCATCTGCTCAGGTTCAATAAAACCCGTAAAATTAGCATATTTCTAAATATGCCTCAAATACAAATTTTCATCTCCTCATTTTCAATAAAACCTGTAAAATTTGCAGATTTCAAATTATGCCACAAATACAAATTTTCGTCTCCTCAATTTATGTAAAATCTGTAAAATTTGCATATTTCAAATTATGCCACAAATACAAATTTTCATCTCCTCATTTTCAATAAAATCTGTTAAATTAGCATATTTCTAAATATGCCTCAAATACAAATTTTCATCTCCTCATTTTCAATAAAACCTGTTAAATTTGCAGATTTCAAATTATGCCACGAATACAAATTTTCGTCTCCTCAATTTATGTAAAATCTGTAAAATTTGCAGATTTCAAATTATGCCACAAATACAAATTTTCATCTCCTCATTTTCAATAAAATCTGTTAAATTTGCATATTTCAAATTATGCCACAAATACAAATTTTCATCTCCTCATTTTCAATAAAACCCTTAAAATTAGCATATTTCTAAATATGCCACAAATATAAATTTTCGTCTCCTCAGTTTATGTAAAATCTGTAAAATTTGCATATTTCAAATTATGCCACAAATACAAATTTTCATCTCCTCATTTTGAATAAAACCTGTAAAATTTGCAGATTTCAAATTATGCCACAAATATAAATTTTCGTCTCCTCATTTTCAATAAAACCTGTAAAATTTGCATATTTCAAATTATGCCACAAATACAAATTTTTATCTCCTCATTTTGAATAAAACCTGTAAAATTTGCAGATTTCAAATTATGCCACAAATACAAATTTTCATCTGCTCATATTCAATAAAACCCGTAAAATTAGCATATTTCTAAATATGCCTCAAATACAAATTTTCATCTCCTCATTTTGAATAAAACCTGTAAATTTTGCAGAATTCAAATTATGCCACAAATACAAATTTTCATCTCCTCATTTTCAATAAAACCTGTAAAATTTGCATATTTCAAATTATGCCACAAATACAAATTTTCATCTGCTCAGTATAAGCAAAATCTGTAAAATTTGCATATTTCAAATTATGCCACAAATACAAATTTTCATCTGCTCAGTTTAAGTAAAATCTGTAAAATTTGCATATTTCAAATTATGCCACAAATACAAATTTTCATCTCCTCATTTTCAATAAAACCCGTAAAATTAGCATATTTCTAAATATGCCTCAAATACAAATTTTCATCTCCTCATTTTGAATAAAACCTGTAAATTTTGCAGAATTCAAATTATGCCACAAATACAAATTTTCATCTGCTCATATTCAGTAAAACCCGTAAAATTAGCATATTTCTAAATATGCCACAAATACAAATTTTCATCTGCTCAGTTTAAGTAAAATTTGTAAAATTTGCAGATTTCAAATTATGCCACAAATACAAATTTTCTCTCCTCATTTTCAATAAAACCTGTAAAATTTTCATATTTCAAATTATGCCACAAATACAAATTTTCATCTGCTCAATTTATGTAAAATCTGTAAAATTTGCATATTTCAAATTATGCCACAAATACAAATTTTCATCTCCTCATTTTCAATAAAACCTGTAAAATTTGCAGATTTCAAATTATGCCACAAATATAAATTTTCGTCTCCTCAGTTTATGTAAAATCTGTAAAATTTGCAGATTTCAAATTATGCCACAAATACAAATTTTCATCTGCTCATATTCAATAAAACCCGTAAAATTTGCATATTTCAAATTATGCCACAAATACAAATTTTCATCTCCTCATTTTCAATAAAACCTGTAAAATTTGCATATTTCAAATTATGCCACAAATACAAATTTTCATCTCCTCATTTTCAATAAAACCTGTAAAATTTGCATATTTCAAATTATGCCACAAATACAAATTTTCATCTCCTCATTTTCAATAAAACCTGTAAAATTTGCAGATTTCAAATTATGCCACAAATACAAATTTTGATCTGCTCAATTTATGTAAAATCTGTAAAATTTGCATATTTCAAATTATGCCACAAATACAAATTTTCATCTCCTCATTTTCAATAAAACCTGTAAAATTTGCAGATTTCAAATTATGCCACAAATTCAAATTTTCGTCTCCTCAATTTATGTAAAATCTGTAAAATTTGCATATTTCAAATTATGCCACAAATACAAATTTTCATCTCCGCATTTTCAATAAAACCTGTAAAATTTGCAGATTTCAAATTATGCCACAAATACAAATTTTCATCTGCTCATATTCAATAGAACCCGTAAAATTAGCTTATTTCTAAATATGCCTCAAATACAAATTTTCATCTCCTCATTTTGAATAAAACCTGTAAAATTTGCAGATTTCAAATTATGCCACAAATACAAATTTTCATCTCCTCATTTTCAATAAAACCTGTAAAATTTGCATATTTCAAATTATGCCACAAATACAAGTTTTCATCTCCTCATTTTCAATAAAACCTGTAAAATTTGCAGATTTCAAATTATGCCACAAATATAAATTTTCGTCTCCTCAGTTTATGTAAAATCTGTTAAATTTGCATATTTCTTAATATGCCACAAATACAAATTTTCATCTGCTCATATTCAATAAAACCCTTAAAATTAGCATATTTCTAAATATGCCACAAATATAAATTTTCGTCTCCTCAGTTTATGTAAAATCTGTAAAATTTGCATATTTCAAATTATGCAACAAATATAAATTTTCATCTCCTCATTTTCAATAAAACCTGTAAAATTTGCATATTTCAAATTATGCCACAAATACAAGTTTTCATCTCCTCATTTTCAATAAAACCTGTAAAATTTGCATATTTCAAATTATGCCACAAATACAAATTTTCATCTGCTCAGTATAAGCAAAATCTGTAAAATTTGCATATTTCAAATTATGCCACAAATACAAATTTTCATCTGCTCATATTCAGTAAAACCCGTAAAATTAGCATATTTCTAAATATGCCACAAATACAAATTTTCATCTGCTCAGTTTAAGTAAAATTTGTAAAATTTGCAGATTTCAAATTATGCCACAAATACAAATTTTCTCTCCTCATTTTCAATAAAACCTGTAAAATTTTCATATTTCAAATTATGCCACAAATACAAATTTTCATCTGCTCAATTTATGTAAAATCTGTAAAATTTGCATATTTCAAATTATGCCACAAATACAAATTTTCATCTCCTCATTTTCAATAAAACCTGTAAAATTTGCAGATTTCAAATTATGCCACAAATATAAATTTTCGTCTCCTCTGTTTATGTAAAATCTGTAAAATTTGCAGATTTCAAATTATGCCACAAATACAAATTTTCATCTGCTCATATTCAATAAAACCCGTAAAATTTGCATATTTCAAATTATGCCACAAATACAAATTTTCATCTCCTCATTTTCAATAAAACCTGTAAAATTTGCATATTTCAAATTATGCCACAAATACAAATTTTCATCTCCTCATTTTCAATAAAACCTGTAAAATTTGCATATTTCAAATTATGCCACAAATACAAATTTTCATCTCCTCATTTTCAATAAAACCTGTAAAATTTGCAGATTTCAAATTATGCCACAAATACAAATTTTCATCTGCTCAATTTATGTAAAATCTGTAAAATTTGCATATTTCAAATTATGCCACAAATACAAATTTTCATCTCCTCATTTTCAATAAAACCTGTAAAATTTGCAGATTTCAAATTATGCCACAAATTCAAATTTTCGTCTCCTCAATTTATGTAAAATCTGTAAAATTTGCATATTTCAAATTATGCCACAAATACAAATTTTCATCTCCGCATTTTCAATAAAACCTGTAAAATTTGCAGATTTCAAATTATGCCACAAATACAAATTTTCATCTGCTCATATTCAATAGAACCCGTAAAATTAGCTTATTTCTAAATATGCCTCAAATACAAATTTTCATCTCCTCATTTTGAATAAAACCTGTAAAATTTGCAGATTTCAAATTATGCCACAAATACAAATTTTCATCTCCTCATTTTCAATAAAACCTGTAAAATTTGCATATTTCAAATTATGCCACAAATACAAGTTTTCATCTCCTCATTTTCAATAAAACCTGTAAAATTTGCAGATTTCAAATTATGCCACAAATATAAATTTTCGTCTCCTCAGTTTATGTAAAATCTGTTAAATTTGCATATTTCTTAATATGCCACAAATACAAATTTTCATCTGCTCATATTCAATAAAACCCTTAAAATTAGCATATTTCTAAATATGCCACAAATATAAATTTTCGTCTCCTCAGTTTATGTAAAATCTGTAAAATTTGCATATTTCAAATTATGCCACAAATATAAATTTTCATCTCCTCATTTTCAATAAAACCTGTAAAATTTGCATATTTCAAATTATGCCACAAATACAAGTTTTCATCTCCTCATTTTCAATAAAACCTGTAAAATTTGCATATTTCAAATTATGCCACAAATACAAATTTTCATCTCCTCATTTTGAATAAAACCTGTAAAATTTGCAGATTTCAAATTATGCCACAAATACAAATTTTCATCTCCTCATTTTCAATAAAACCTGTAAAATTTGCAGATTTCAAATTATGCCACAAATTCAAATTTTCGTCTCCTCAATTTATGTAAAATCTGTAAAATTTGCATATTTCAAATTATGCCACAAATACAAATTTTCATCTCCGCATTTTCAATAAAACCCGTAAAATTAGCATATTTCTAAATATGCCTCAAATACAAATTTTCATCTCCTCATTTTGAATAAAACCTGTAAATTTTGCAGAATTCAAATTATGCCACAAATACAAATTTTCATCTGCTCATATTCAGTAAAACCCGTAAAATTAGCATATTTCTAAATATGCCACAAATACAAATTTTCATCTGCTCAGTTTAAGTAAAGTTTGTAAAATTTGCAGATTTCAAATTATGCCACAAATACAAATTTTCATCTCCTCATTTTCAATAAAACCTGTAAAATTTTCATATTTCAAATTATGCCACAAATACAAATTTTCATCTGCTCATATTCAGTAAAACCCGTAAAATTAGCATATTTCTAAATATGCCATAAATACAAATTTTCATCTGCTCAATTTATGTAAAACCTGTTAAATTTGCAGATTTCAAATTATGCCACAAATACAAATTTTCATCTGCTCATATTCAATAGAACCCGTAAAATTAGCTTATTTCTAAATATGCCTCAAATACAAATTTTCATCTCCTCATTTTGAATAAAACCTGTAAAATTTGCAGATTTCAAATTATGCCACAAATACAAATTTTCATCTGCTCATATTCAATAAAACCCGTAAAATTTGCATATTTCAAATTATGCCACAAATACAAATTTTCATCTGCTCAATTTATGTAAAATCTGTAAAATTTGCATATTTCAAATTATGCCACAAATACAAATTTTCATCTCCGCATTTTCAATAAAACCTGTAAAATTTGCAGATTTCAAATTATGCCACAAATTCAAATTTTCGTCTCCTCAATTTATGTAAAATCTGTAAAATTTGCATATTTCAAATTATGCCACAAATACAAATTTTCATCTCCGCATTTTCAATAAAACCTGTAAAATTTGCATATTTCAAATTATGCCACAAATACAAATTTTCATCTGCTCATATTCAATAGAACCCGTAAAATTAGCTTATTTCTAAATATGCCTCAAATACAAATTTTCATCTCCTCATTTTGAATAAAACCTGTAAAATTTGCAGATTTCAAATTATGCCACAAATACAAATTTTCATCTCCTCATTTTCAATAAAACCTGTAAAATTAGCTTATTTCTAAATATGCCTCAAATACAAATTTTCATCTCCTCATTTTGAATAAAACCTGTAAATTTTGCAGAATTCAAATTATGCCACAAATACAAATTTTCATCTGCTCATATTCAGTAAAACCCGTAAAATTAGCATATTTCTAAATATGCCACAAATACAAATTTTCATCTGCTCAGTTTTAGTAAAATTTGTAAAATTTGCAGATTTCAAATTATGCCACAAATACAAATTTTCATCTCCTCATTTTCAATAAAACCTGTAAAATTTTCATATTTCAAATTATGCCACAAATACAAATTTTCATCTGCTCAATTTATGTAAAATCTGTAAAATTTGCATATTTCAAATTATGCCACAAATACAAATTTTCATCTCCTCATTTTCAATAAAACCTGTAAAATTTGCAGATTTCAAATTATGCCACAAATATAAATTTTCGTCTCCTCAGTTTATGTAAAATCTGTAAAATTTGCAGATTTCAAATTATGCCACAAATACAAATTTTCATCTGCTCATATTCAGTAAAACCCGTAAAATTAGCATATTTCTAAATATGCCACAAATACAAATTTTCATCTGCTCAGTTTTAGTAAAATTTGTAAAATTTGCAGATTTCAAATTATGCCACAAATACAAATTTTCATCTCCTCATTTTCAATAAAACCTGTAAAATTTTCATATTTCAAATTATGCCACAAATACAAATTTTCATCTGCTCAATTTATGTAAAATCTGTAAAATTTGCATATTTCAAATTATGCCACAAATACAAATTTTCATCTCCTCATTTTCAATAAAACCTGTAAAATTTGCATATTTCAAGTTATGCCACAAATACAAATTTTCATCTCCTCATTTTCAATAAAACCTGTAAAATTTGCAGATTTCAAATTATGCCACAAATATAAATTTTCGTCTCCTCAGTTTATGTAAAATCTGTTAAATTTGCATATTTCTTAATATGCCACAAATACAAATTTTCATCTGCTCATATTCAATAAAACCCTTAAAATTAGCATATTTCTAAATATGCCACAAATATAAATTTTCGTCTCCTCAGTTTATGTAAAATCTGTAAAATTTGCATATTTCAAATTATGCCACAAATATAAATTTTCATCTCCTCATTTTCAATAAAACCTGTAAAATTTGCAGATTTCAAATTATGCCACAAATTCAAATTTTCGTCTCCTCAATTTATGTAAAATCTGTAAAATTTGCCTATTTCAAATTATGCCACAAATACAAATTTTCATCTCCGCATTTTCAATAAAACCTGTTAAATTTGCAGATTTCAAATTATGCCACAAATACAAATTTTCATCTCCTCATTTTCAATAAAACCTGTTAAATTTGCAGATTTCAAATTATGCCACAAATACAAATTTTCATCTGCTCATATTCAATAGAACCCGTAAAATTAGCTTATTTCTAAATATGCCTCAAATACAAATTTTCATCTCCTCATTTTGAATAAAACCTGTAAAATTTGCAGATTTCAAATTATGCCACAAATACAAATTTTCATCTCCTCATTTTCAATAAAACCTGTAAAATTTGCATATTTCAAATTATGCCACAAATACAAATTTTCATCTCCTCATTTTCAATAAAACCTGTAAAATTTGCAGATTTCAAATTATGCCACAAATATAAATTTTCGTCTCCTCAGTTTATGTAAAATCTGTAAAATTTGCAGATTTCAAATTATGCCACAAATACAAATTTTCATCTGCTCATATTCAATAAAACCCGTAAAATTTGCATATTTCAAATTATGCCACAAATACAAATTTTCATCTGCTCAATTTATGTAAAATCTGTAAAATTTGCATATTTCAAATTATGCCACAAATACAAATTTTCATCTCCGCATTTTCAATAAAACCTGTAAAATTTGCAGATTTCAAATTATGCCACAAATTCAAATTTTCGTCTCCTCAATTTATGTAAAATCTGTAAAATTTGCATATTTCAAATTATGCCACAAATACAAATTTTCATCTCCGCATTTTCAATAAAACCTGTAAAATTTGCAGATTTCAAATTATGCCACAAATACAAATTTTCATCTGCTCATATTCAATAGAACCCGTAAAATTAGCTTATTTCTAAATATGCCTCAAATACAAATTTTCATCTCCTCATTTTGAATAAAACCTGTAAAATTTGCAGATTTCAAATTATGCCACAAATACAAATTTTTATCTCCTCATTTTCAATAAAACCTGTAAAATTTGCATATTTCAAATTATGCCACAAATACAAATTTTCATCTCCTCATTTTCAATAAAACCTGTAAAATTTGCAGATTTCAAATTATGCCACAAATATAAATTTTCGTCTCCTCAGTTTATGTAAAATCTGTTAAATTTGCATATTTCTAAATATGCCACAAATACAAATTTTCATCTGCTCAGTTTTAGTAAAATTTGTAAAATTTGCAGATTTCAAATTATGCCACAAATACAAATTTTCATCTCCTCATTTTCAATAAAACCTGTAAAATTTTCATATTTCAAATTATGCCACAAATACAAATTTTCATCTGCTCAATTTATGTAAAATCTGTAAAATTTGCATATTTCAAATTATGCCACAAATACAAATTTTCATCTCCTCATTTTCAATAAAACCTGTAAAATTTGCAGATTTCAAATTATGCCACAAATATAAATTTTCGTCTCCTCAGTTTATGTAAAATCTGTAAAATTTGCAGATTTCAAATTATGCCACAAATACAAATTTTCATCTGCTCATATTCAGTAAAACCCGTAAAATTAGCATATTTCTAAATATGCCACAAATACAAATTTTCATCTGCTCAGTTTTAGTAAAATTTGTAAAATTTGCAGATTTCAAATTATGCCACAAATACAAATTTTCATCTCCTCATTTTCAATAAAACCTGTAAAATTTTCATATTTCAAATTATGCCACAAATACAAATTTTCATCTGCTCAATTTATGTAAAATCTGTAAAATTTGCATATTTCAAATTATGCCACAAATACAAATTTTCATCTCCTCATTTTCAATAAAACCTGTAAAATTTGCATATTTCAAGTTATGCCACAAATACAAATTTTCATCTCCTCATTTTCAATAAAACCTGTAAAATTTGCAGATTTCAAATTATGCCACAAATATAAATTTTCGTCTCCTCAGTTTATGTAAAATCTGTTAAATTTGCATATTTCTTAATATGCCACAAATACAAATTTTCATCTGCTCATATTCAATAAAACCCTTAAAATTAGCATATTTCTAAATATGCCACAAATATAAATTTTCGTCTCCTCAGTTTATGTAAAATCTGTAAAATTTGCATATTTCAAATTATGCCACAAATATAAATTTTCATCTCCTCATTTTCAATAAAACCTGTAAAATTTGCAGATTTCAAATTATGCCACAAATTCAAATTTTCGTCTCCTCAATTTATGTAAAATCTGTAAAATTTGCCTATTTCAAATTATGCCACAAATACAAATTTTCATCTCCGCATTTTCAATAAAACCTGTTAAATTTGCAGATTTCAAATTATGCCACAAATACAAATTTTCATCTCCTCATTTTCAATAAAACCTGTTAAATTTGCAGATTTCAAATTATGCCACAAATACAAATTTTCATCTGCTCATATTCAATAGAACCCGTAAAATTAGCTTATTTCTAAATATGCCTCAAATACAAATTTTCATCTCCTCATTTTGAATAAAACCTGTAAAATTTGCAGATTTCAAATTATGCCACAAATACAAATTTTCATCTCCTCATTTTCAATAAAACCTGTAAAATTTGCATATTTCAAATTATGCCACAAATATAAATTTTCGTCTCCTCAGTTTATGTAAAATCTGTAAAATTTGCAGATTTCAAATTATGCCACAAATACAAATTTTCATCTGCTCATATTCAATAAAACCCGTAAAATTTGCATATTTCAAATTATGCCACAAATACAAATTTTCATCTGCTCAATTTATGTAAAATCTGTAAAATTTGCATATTTCAAATTATGCCACAAATACAAATTTTCATCTCCGCATTTTCAATAAAACCTGTAAAATTTGCAGATTTCAAATTATGCCACAAATTCAAATTTTCGTCTCCTCAATTTATGTAAAATCTGTAAAATTTGCATATTTCAAATTATGCCACAAATACAAATTTTCATCTCCGCATTTTCAATAAAACCTGTAAAATTTGCAGATTTCAAATTATGCCACAAATACAAATTTTCATCTGCTCATATTCAATAGAACCCGTAAAATTAGCTTATTTCTAAATATGCCTCAAATACAAATTTTCATCTCCTCATTTTGAATAAAACCTGTAAAATTTGCAGATTTCAAATTATGCCACAAATACAAATTTTTATCTCCTCATTTTCAATAAAACCTGTAAAATTTGCATATTTCAAATTATGCCACAAATACAAATTTTCATCTCCTCATTTTCAATAAAACCTGTAAAATTTGCAGATTTCAAATTATGCCACAAATATAAATTTTCGTCTCCTCAGTTTATGTAAAATCTGTTAAATTTGCATATTTCTTAATATGCCACAAATACAAATTTTCATCTGCTCATATTCAATAAAACCCTTAAAATTAGCATATTTCTAAATATGCCACAAATATAAATTTTCGTCTCCTCAGTTTATGTAAAATCTGTAAAATTTGCATATTTCAAATTATGCCACAAATATAAATTTTCATCTCCTCATTTTCAATAAAACCTGTAAAATTTGCAGATTTCAAATTATGCCACAAATTCAAATTTTCGTCTCCTCAATTTATGTAAAATCTGTAAAATTTGCATATTTCAAATTATGCCACAAATACAAATTTTCATCTCCGCATTTTCAATAAAACCTGTTAAATTTGCAGATTTCAAATTATGCCACAAATACAAATTTTCATCTCCTCATTTTCAATAAAACCTGTTAAATTTGCAGATTTGAAATTATGCCACAAATACAAATTTTCATCTCCGCATTTTCAATAAAACCTGTAAAATTTGCAGATTTCAAATTATGCCACAAATACAAATTTTCATCTCCTCATTTTCAATAAAACCTGTAAAATTTGCAGATTTCAAATTATGCCACAAATATAAATTTTCGTCTCCTCAGTTTATGTAAAATCTGTTAAATTTGCATATTTCTTAATATGCCACAAATACAAATTTTCATCTGCTCATATTCAATAAAACCCTTAAAATTAGCATATTTCTAAATATGCCACAAATATAAATTTTCGTCTCCTCAGTTTATGTAAAATCTGTAAAATTTGCATATTTCAAATTATGCCACAAATATAAATTTTCATCTCCTCATTTTCAATAAAACCTGTAAAATTTGCAGATTTCAAATTATGCCACAAATTCAAATTTTCGTCTCCTCAATTTATGTAAAATCTGTAAAATTTGCATATTTCAAATTATGCCACAAATACAAATTTTCATCTCCGCATTTTCAATAAAACCTGTAAAATTTGCATATTTCAAATTATGCCACAAATACAAATTTTCATCTCCTCATTTTCAATAAAACCTGTAAAATTTGCAGATTTCAAATTATGCCACAAATATAAATTTTCGTCTCCTCAGTTTATGTAAAATCTGTTAAATTTGCATATTTCTTAATATGCCACAAATACAAATTTTCATCTGCTCATATTCAATAAAACCCTTAAAATTAGCATATTTCTAAATATGCCACAAATATAAATTTTCGTCTCCTCAGTTTATGTAAAATCTGTAAAATTTGCATATTTCAAATTATGCCACAAATATAAATTTTCATCTCCTCATTTTCAATAAAACCTGTAAAATTTGCAGATTTCAAATTATGCCACAAATTCAAATTTTCGTCTCCTCAATTTATGTAAAATCTGTAAAATTTGCATATTTCAAATTATGCCACAAATACAAATTTTCATCTCCGCATTTTCAATAAAACCTGTTAAATTTGCAGATTTCAAATTATGCCACAAATACAAATTTTCATCTGCTCATATTCAATAAATCCCGTAAAATTAGCATATTTCTAAATATGCCTCAAATACAAATTTTCATCTCCGCATTTTCAATAAAACCTGTTAAATTTGCAGATTTCAAATTATGCCACAAATACAAATTTTCATCTGCTCATATTCAATAAATCCCGTAAAATTAGCATATTTCTAAATATGCCTCAAATACAAATTTTCATCTCCTCATTTTGAATAAAACCTGTAAAATTTGCAGATTTCAAATTATGCCACAAATACAAATTTTCATCTCCTCATTTTCAATAAAACCTGTAAAATTTGCAGATTTCAAATTATGCCACAAATTCAAATTTTCGTCTCCTCAATTTATGTAAAATCTGTAAAATTTGCATATTTCAAATTATGCCACAAATACAAACTTTCATCTCCGCATTTTCAATAAAACCTGTTAAATTTGCAGATTTCAAATTATGCCACAAATACAAATTTTCATCTGCTCATTTTCAATAAAACCTGTAAAATTTGCAGATTTCAAATTATGCCACAAATACAAATTTTCATCTCCTCATTTTCAATAAAACCTGTAAAATTTGCAGATTTCAAATTATGCCACAAATATAAATTTTCGTCTCCTTAGTTTATGTAAAATCTGTTAAATTTGCATATTTCTTAATATGCCACAAATACAAATTTGCATCTGCTCATATTCAATAAAACCCTTAAAATTAGCATATTTCTAAATATGCCACAAATATAAATTTTCGTCTCCTCAGTTTATGTAAAATCTGTAAAATTTGCATATTTCAAATTATGCCACAAATATAAATTTTCGTCTCCTCAGTTTATGTAAAATCTGTTAAATTTGCATATTTCTTAATATGCCACAAATACAAATTTTCATCTGCTCATATTCAATAAAACCCTTAAAATTAGCATATTTCTAAATATGCCACAAATATAAATTTTCGTCTCCTCAGTTTATGTAAAATCTGTAAAATTTACATATTTCAAATTATGCCACAAATACAAATTTTCATCTCCTCATTTTCAATAAAACCTGTAAAATTTGCAGATTTCAAATTATGCCACAAATATAAATTTTCGTCTCCTTAGTTTATGTAAAATCTGTTAAATTTGCATATTTCTTAATATGCCACAAATACAAATTTGCATCTGCTCATATTCAATAAAACCCTTAAAATTAGCATATTTCTAAATATGCCACAAATATAAATTTTCGTCTCCTTAGTTTATGTAAAATCTGTAAAATTTGCATATTTCAAATTATGCCACAAATACAAATTTTTATCTCCTCATTTTGAATAAAACCTGTAAAATTTGCAGATTTCAAATTATGCCACAAATATAAATTTTCGTCTCCTTAGTTTATGTAAAATCTGTTAAATTTGCATATTTCTTAATATGCCACAAATACAAATTTGCATCTGCTCATATTCAATAAAACCCTAAAAATTAGCATATTTCTAAATATGCCACAAATATAAATTTTCGTCT
The DNA here is from genome assembly GCA_024447195.1 of Panagrolaimus sp. LJ2414. Classification (NCBI taxonomy): domain Eukaryota; kingdom Metazoa; phylum Nematoda; class Chromadorea; order Rhabditida; family Panagrolaimidae; genus Panagrolaimus; species Panagrolaimus sp. LJ2414. The sequence continues at coordinate 12,928,886 of JAMRXY010000008.1, forward strand.
CCTTAGTTTATGTAAAATCTGTAAAATTTGCATATTTCAAATTATGCCACAAATATAAATTTTCATCTCCTCATTTTCAATAAAACCTGTAAAATTTGCAGATTTCACATTATGCCACAAATTCAAATTTTCATCTCCTCATTTTCAATAAAACCTGTAAAATTTGCATATTTCAAATTATGCCACAAATACTAATTTTCATCTGCTCAGTTTAAGTAAAATCTGTAAAATTTGAATATTTCAAATTATGCCACAAATACAAATTTTCATCTCCTCATTTTCAATAAAACCCGTAAAATTAGCATATTTCTAAATATGCCACAAATACAAATTTTCATCTGCTCATATTCAATAAAACCCGTAAAATTAGCATATTTCTAAATATGCCACAAATACAAATTTTCATCTGCTCAGTTTAAGTAAAATCTGTAAAATTTGCATATTTCAAATTATGCCACAAATACAAATTTTCATCTGCTCAGTTTAAGTAAAATCTGTAAAATTTGAATATTTCAAATTATGCCACAAATACAAATTTTCATCTCCTCATTTTCAATAAAACCCGTAAAATTAGCATATTTCTAAATATGCCTCAAATACAAATTTTCTTCTCCTCATTTTATATGAAATCTGCAAAATTGGTGTATTTCAAATTATGCCACAAATATAAATTTTCATTTCCTCATGTTCCATAAAGTCCGTAAAATTTGCATATTTTTAATTATGCCACAAATATAAATTCTCTTTACCTCATTTTATGTAAAAGCTGAAAAATTTGTATATTTCAAATTATGCCACAAATATAAATTTTCTAAACCTCGTTTTATGTAAAATCTGTAAAATTTCTATATTTCAAATTATGCCACAAATATAAATTTTAATCTCCTCATGTTCCATAAAGTCCGTAAAATTTGCATATTTTTAATTATGCCACAAATATAAATTCTCTTTACCTCATTTTATGTAAAAGCTGAAAAATTTGTATATTTCAAATTATGCCACAAATATAAATTTTCTTAACCTCATTTTATGTAAAATCTGCAAAATTGGTGTATTTCAAATTATGCCACAAATACAAATTTTCATCTCCTCCTTTTATATAAAATCTGTAAAATTTGTATATTTCAAAAAAAGCCATAAATACAAATTTTCATCTCCTCTTTTTCAATAGAATCCGTAAAATTTGCATATTTGAAATTATGCCACAAATACAAATTTTTATCCCCTCATGTTCCATAAAGTCCGTAAAATTTGCATATTTTAAATTATGCCACAAATATAAATTTTCTTAACCTCGTTTTATGTAAAATCTGTAAAATTTGTATATTTCAAATTATGCTACAAATATAAATTTTGATCTCCTCATGTTCCATAAAGTCCGTAAAATTTGCATATTTTAAATTATGAAACAAATATTAAGTTTCTTAACCAAATTTTATGTAAAATCTGTAAAATTGGTGTATTTCAAATAAAGCCACAAATACAAATTTTCATCTCCTCATGTTCCATAAAGTCCGTAAAATTTGCATATTTCAAAAAAAGCCATAAATTTAAATTTTTTTTCAAGAATATCTGTAAAATTTGCATATTTTAAATTATGCTACAAATATAAATTTTCTAAACCTCATTTTCAATAGAATCCGTAAAATTTGCATATTTCAACTTATGCACCAAATATAAATTTTCTTAACCTCATTTTATGTAAAATCTCTAAAATTTGTATATTAAAAATTATGCCACAAATATAAATTTTTTAAACCTCATTTTATGTAAAAGCTGTAAAGTTTGTATATTTCAAATTATGCCACAAATAAAAATTTTCTAAACCTCATTTTATGTAAAAGCTGTAAAATTTGTATATTTCAAATTATGCCACAAATAAAAATTTTCTAAACCTCATTTTATGTAAAAGCTGTAAAATTTGTATATTTCAAATTATGCCACAAATATAAATTTTCTAAACCTCATTTTATGTAAAAGCTGTAAAATTTGTATATTTAAAATTATGCCACAAATATAAATTCTCTTTACCTCATTTTATGTAAAAGCTGAAAAATTTGTATATTTCAAATTATGCCACAAATATAAATTTTCTAAACCTCATTTTATGTAAAAGCTGAAAAATTTGTATATTTCAAATTATGCCACAAATATAAATTTTCTAAACCTCATTTTATGTAAAAGCTGTAAAATTTGTATATTTCAAATTATGCCACAAATATAAATTTTCTAAACCTCATTTTATGTAAAAGCTGTAGAATTTGTATATTTCAAATTATGCCACAAATATAAATTTTCTAAACCTCATTTTATGTAAAAGCTGTAAAATTTGTATATTTCAAATTATGCCACAAATATAAATTTTCTAAACCTCATTTTATGTAAAAGCTGTAAAATTTGTATATTTCAAATTATGCCACAAATATAAATTTTCTAAACCTCATTTTATGTAAAAGCTGAAAAATTTGTATATTTCAAATTATGCCACAAATATAAATTTTCTAAACCTCATTTTATGTAAAACCTGTAAAATTTGTATATTTCAAATTATGCCACAAATATAAATTTTCTAAACCTCATTTTATGTAAAAGCTGAAAAATTTGTATATTTCAAATTATGCCACAAATATAAATTTTCTAAACCTCATTTTATGTAAAAGCTGTAAAATTTGTATATTTCAAATTATGCCACAAATATAAATTTTCTAAACCTCATTTTATGTAAAAGCTGAAAAATTTGTATATTTCAAATTATGCCACAAATATAAATTTTCTAAACCTCATTTTATGTAAAAGCTGAAAAATTTGTATATTTCAAATTATGCCACAAATATAAATTTTCTAAACCTCATTTTATGTAAAAGCTGTAAAATTTGTATATTTCAAATTATGCCACAAATATAAATTTTCTAAACCTCATTTTATGTAAAAGCTGTAAAATTTGTATATTTCAAATTATGCCACAAATATAAATTTTCTAAACCTCATTTTATGTAAAACCTGTAAAATTTGCAGATTTCAAATTATGCCACAAATACAAATTTTCATCTGCTCAATTTATGTAAAATCTGTAAAATTTGCATATTTCAAATTATGCCACAAATACAAATTTTCATCTCCTCATTTTCAATAAAACCTGTAAAATTTGCAGATTTCAAATTATGCCACAAATTCAAATTTTCGTCTCCTCAATTTATGTAAAATCTGTAAAATTTGCATATTTCAAATTATGCCACAAATACAAATTTTCATCTCCGCATTTTCAATAAAACCTGTAAAATTTGCAGATTTCAAATTATGCCACAAATACAAATTTTCATCTGCTCATATTCAATAGAACCCGTAAAATTAGCTTATTTCTAAATATGCCACAAATATAAATTTTCGTCTCCTCAGTTTATGTAAAATCTGTTAAATTTGCATATTTCTTAATATGCCACAAATACAAATTTTCATCTGCTCATATTCAATAAAACCCTTAAAATTAGCATATTTCTAAATATGCCACAAATATAAATTTTCGTCTCCTCAGTTTATGTAAAATCTGTAAAATTTGCATATTTCAAATTATGCCGCAAATATAAATTTTCATCTCCTCATTTTCAATAAAACCTGTAAAATTTGCATATTTCAAATTATGCCACAAATACAAGTTTTCATCTCCTCATTTTAAATAAAACCTGTAAAATTTGCATATTTCAAATTATGCCACAAATACAAATTTTCATCTCCTCATTTTCAATAAAACCTGTAAAATTTGCAGATTTCAAATTATGCCACAAATTCAAATTTTCGTCTCCTCAATTTATGTAAAATCTGTAAAATTTGCATATTTCAAATTATGCCACAAATACAAATTTTCATCTCCTCATTTTCAATAAAACCTGTAAAATTTGCATATTTCAAATTATGCCACAAATACAAGTTTTCATCTCCTCATTTTCAATAAAACCTGTAAAATTTGCAGATTTCAAATTATGCCACAAATTCAAATTTTCGTCTCCTCAATTTATGTAAAATCTGTAAAATTTGCATATTTCAAATTATGCCACAAATACAAGTTTTCATCTCCTCATTTTCAATAAAACCTGTAAAATTTGCAGATTTCAAATTATGCCACAAATTCAAATTTTCGTCTCCTCAATTTATGTAAAATCTGTAAAATTTGCATATTTCTTAATATGCCACAAATACAAATTTTCATCTGCTCATATTCAATAAAACCCTTAAAATTAGCATATTTCTAAATATGCCACAAATATAAATTTTCGTCTCCTCAGTTTATGTAAAATCTGTTAAATTTGCATATTTCTTAATATGCCACAAATACAAATTTTCATCTGCTCATATTCAATAAAACCCTTAAAATTAGCATATTTCTAAATATGCCACAAATATAAATTTTCGTCTCCTCAGTTTATGTAAAATCTGTAAAATTTGCATATTTCAAATTATGCCGCAAATATAAATTTTCATCTCCTCATTTTCAATAAAACCTGTAAAATTTGCATATTTCAAATTATGCCACAAATACAAGTTTTCATCTCCTCATTTTAAATAAAACCTGTAAAATTTGCATATTTCAAATTATGCCACAAATACAAATTTTCATCTCCTCATTTTCAATAAAACCTGTAAAATTTGCAGATTTCAAATTATGCCACAAATTCAAATTTTCGTCTCCTCAATTTATGTAAAATCTGTAAAATTTGCATATTTCAAATTATGGCACAAATACAAATTTTCATCTCCTCATTTTCAATAAAACCTGTAAAATTTGCATATTTCAAATTATGCCACAAATACAAGTTTTCATCTCCTCATTTTCAATAAAACCTGTAAAATTTGCAGATTTCAAATTATGCCACAAATTCAAATTTTCGTCTCCTCAATTTATGTAAAATCTGTAAAATTTGCATATTTCAAATTACGCCACAAATACAAATTTTCATCTCCGCATTTTCAATAAAACCTGTAAAATTTGCATATTTCAAATTATGCCACAAATACAAGTTTTCATCTCCTCATTTTCAATAAAACCTGTTAAATTTGCAGATTTCAAATTATGCCACAAATACAAATTTTCATCTGCTCATATTCAATAAAACCCGTAAAATTAGCATATTTCTAAATATGCCACAAATACAAATTTTCATCTCCTCATTTTCAATAAAACCCGTAAAATTAGCATATTTCTAAATATGCCTCAAATACAAATTTTCATCTCCTCATTTTGAATAAAACCTGTAAATTTTGCAGAATTCAAATTATGCCACAAATACAAATTTTCATCTCCTCATTTTCAATAAAACCTGTAAAATTTTCATATTTCAAATTATGCCACAAATACAAATTTTCATCTGCTCAATTTATGTAAAATCTGTAAAATTTGCATATTTCAAATTATGCCACAAATACAAATTTTCATCTCCTCATTTTCAATAAAACCTGTAAAATTTGCAGATTTCAAATTATGCCACAAATATAAATTTTCGTCTCCTCAGTTTATGTAAAATCTGTAAAATTTGCAGATTTCAAATTATGCCACAAATACAAATTTTCATCTGCTCATATTCAATAAAACCCGTAAAATTTGCATATTTCAAATTATGCCACAAATACAAATTTTCATCTGCTCAATTTATGTAAAATCTGTAAAATTTGCATATTTCAAATTATGCCACAAATACAAATTTTCATCTCCGCATTTTCAATAAAACCTGTAAAATTTGCAGATTTCAAATTATGCCACAAATTCAAATTTTCGTCTCCTCAATTTATGTAAAATCTGTAAAATTTGCATTTTTTAAATTATGCCACAAATACAAATTTTCATCTCCGCATTTTCAATAAAACCTGTAAAATTTGCAGATTTCAAATTATGCCACAAATACAAATTTTCATCTGCTCATATTCAATAGAACCCGTAAAATTAGCTTATTTCTAAATATGCCTCAAATACAAATTTTCATCTCCTCATTTTGAATAAAACCTGTAAAATTTGCAGATTTCAAATTATGCCACAAATACAAATTTTCATCTCCTCATTTTCAATAAAACCTGTAAAATTTGCATATTTCAAATTATGCCACAAATACAAATTTTCATCTCCTCATTTTCAATAAAACCTGTAAAATTTGCAGATTTCAAATTATGCCACAAATATAAATTTTCGTCTCCTCAGTTTATGTAAAATCTGTTAAATTTGCAGATTTCAAATTATGCCACAAATACAAATTTTCATCTGCTCATATTCAATAAAACCCGTAAAATTTGCATATTTCAAATTATGCCACAAATACAAATTTTCATCTGCTCAATTTATGTAAAATCTGTAAAATTTGCATATTTCAAATTATGCCACAAATACAAATTTTCATCTCCGCATTTTCAATAAAACCTGTAAAATTTGCAGATTTCAAATTATGCCACAAATTCAAATTTTCGTCTCCTCAATTTATGTAAAATCTGTAAAATTTGCATTTTTAAAATTATGCCACAAATACAAATTTTCATCTCCGCATTTTCAATAAAACCTGTAAAATTTGCAGATTTCAAATTATGCCACAAATACAAATTTTCATCTGCTCATATTCAATAAAACCCGTAAAATTTGCATATTTCAAATTATGCCACAAATACAAATTTTCATCTGCTCAATTTATGTAAAATCTGTAAAATTTGCATATTTCAAATTATGCCACAAATACAAATTTTCATCTCCGCATTTTCAATAAAACCTGTAAAATTTGCAGATTTCAAATTATGCCACAAATTCAAATTTTCGTCTCCTCAATTTATGTAAAATCTGTAAAATTTGCATTTTTTAAATTATGCCTCAAATACAAATTTTCATCTCCTCATTTTGAATAAAACCTGTAAATTTTGCAGAATTCAAATTATGCCACAAATACAAATTTTCATCTGCTCATATTCAGTAAAACCCGTAAAATTAGCATATTTCTAAATATGCCACAAATACAAATTTTCATCTGCTCAGTTTAAGTAAAATTTGTAAAATTTGCAGATTTCAAATTATGCCACAAATACAAATTTTCATCTCCTCATTTTCAATAAAACCTGTAAAATTTTCATATTTCAAATTATGCCACAAATACAAATTTTCATCTGCTCAATTTATGTAAAATCTGTAAAATTTGCATATTTCAAATTATGCCACAAATACAAATTTTCATCTCCTCATTTTCAATAAAACCTGTAAAATTTGCAGATTTCAAATTATGCCACAAATATAAATTTTCGTCTCCTCAGTTTATGTAAAATCTGTAAAATTTGCAGATTTCAAATTATGCCACAAATACAAATTTTCATCTGCTCATATTCAATAAAACCCGTAAAATTTGCATATTTCAAATTATGCCACAAATACAAATTTTCATCTGCTCAATTTATGTAAAATCTGTAAAATTTGCATATTTCAAATTATGCCACAAATACAAATTTTCATCTCCGCATTTTCAATAAAACCTGTAAAATTTGCAGATTTCAAATTATGCCACAAATTCAAATTTTCGTCTCCTCAATTTATGTAAAATCTGTAAAATTTGCATTTTTTAAATTATGCCACAAATACAAATTTTCATCTCCGCATTTTCAATAAAACCTGTAAAATTTGCAGATTTCAAATTATGCCACAAATACAAATTTTCATCTGCTCATATTCAATAGAACCCGTAAAATTAGCTTATTTCTAAATATGCCTCAAATACAAATTTTCATCTCCTCATTTTGAATAAAACCTGTAAAATTTGCAGATTTCAAATTATGCCACAAATACAAATTTTCATCTCCTCATTTTCAATAAAACCTGTAAAATTTGCATATTTCAAATTATGCCTCAAATACAAATTTTCATCTCCTCATTTTCAATAAAACCTGTAAAATTTGCAGATTTCAAATTATGCCACAAATATAAATTTTCGTCTCCTCAGTTTATGTAAAATCTGTTAAATTTGCATATTTCTTAATATGCCACAAATACAAATTTTCATCTGCTCATATTCAATAAAACCCGTAAAATTAGCATATTTCTAAATATGCCACAAATACAAATTTTCATCTCCTCATTTTCAATAAAACCCGTAAAATTAGCATATTTCTAAATATGCCTCAAATACAAATTTTCATCTCCTCATTTTGAATAAAACCTGTAAATTTTGCAGAATTCAAATTATGCCACAAATACAAATTTTCATCTGCTCATATTCAGTAAAACCCGTAAAATTAGCATATTTCTAAATATGCCACAAATACAAATTTTCATCTGCTCAGTTTAAGTAAAATTTGTAAAATTTGCAGATTTCAAATTATGCCACAAATACAAATTTTCATCTCCTCATTTTCAATAAAACCTGTAAAATTTTCATATTTCAAATTATGCCACAAATACAAATTTTCATCTGCTCAATTTATGTAAAATCTGTAAAATTAGCATATTTCTAAATATGCCACAAATACAAATTTTCATCTCCTCATTTTCAATAAAACCCGTAAAATTAGCATATTTCTAAATATGCCTCAAATACAAATTTTCATCTCCTCATTTTGAATAAAACCTGTAAATTTTGCAGAATTCAAATTATGCCACAAATACAAATTTTCATCTCCGCATTTTCAATAAAACCCGTAAAATTTGCATATTTCAAATTATGCCACAAATACAAATTTTCATCTGCTCAATTTATGTAAAATCTGTAAAATTTGCATATTTCAAATTATGCCACAAATACAAATTTTCATCTCCGCATTTTCAATAAAACCTGTAAAATTTGCAGATTTCAAATTATGCCACAAATTCAAATTTTCGTCTCCTCAATTTATGTAAAATCTGTAAAATTTGCATTTTTTAAATTATGCCACAAATACAAATTTTCATCTCCGCATTTTCAATAAAACCTGTAAAATTTGCAGATTTCAAATTATGCCACAAATACAAATTTTCATCTGCTCATATTCAATAGAACCCGTAAAATTAGCTTATTTCTAAATATGCCTCAAATACAAATTTTCATCTCCTCATTTTGAATAAAACCTGTAAAATTTGCAGATTTCAAATTATGCCACAAATACAAATTTTCATCTCCTCATTTTCAATAAAACCTGTAAAATTTGCATATTTCAAATTATGCCTCAAATACAAATTTTCATCTCCTCATTTTCAATAAAACCTGTAAAATTTGCAGATTTCAAATTATGCCACAAATATAAATTTTCGTCTCCTCAGTTTATGTAAAATCTGTTAAATTTGCATATTTCTTAATATGCCACAAATACAAATTTTCATCTGCTCATATTCAATAAAACCCGTAAAATTAGCATATTTCTAAATATGCCACAAATACAAATTTTCATCTCCTCATTTTCAATAAAACCCGTAAAATTAGCATATTTCTAAATATGCCTCAAATACAAATTTTCATCTCCTCATTTTGAATAAAACCTGTAAATTTTGCAGAATTCAAATTATGCCACAAATACAAATTTTCATCTGCTCATATTCAGTAAAACCCGTAAAATTAGCATATTTCTAAATATGCCACAAATACAAATTTTCATCTGCTCAGTTTAAGTAAAATTTGTAAAATTTGCAGATTTCAAATTATGCCACAAATACAAATTTTCATCTCCTCATTTTCAATAAAACCTGTAAAATTTTCATATTTCAAATTATGCCACAAATACAAATTTTCATCTGCTCAATTTATGTAAAATCTGTAAAATTTGCATATTTCAAATTATGCCACAAATACAAATTTTCATCTCCTCATTTTCAATAAAACCTGTAAAATTTGCAGATTTCAAATTATGCCACAAATATAAATTTTCGTCTCCTCAGTTTATGTAAAATCTGTAAAATTTGCAGATTTCAAATTATGCCACAAATACAAATTTTCATCTGCTCATATTCAATAAAACCCGTAAAATTTGCATATTTCAAATTATGCCACAAATACAAATTTTCATCTGCTCAATTTATGTAAAATCTGTAAAATTTGCATATTTCAAATTATGCCACAAATACAAATTTTCATCTCCGCATTTTCAATAAAACCTGTAAAATTTGCAGATTTCAAATTATGCCACAAATTCAAATTTTCGTCTCCTCAATTTATGTAAAATCTGTAAAATTTGCATTTTTTAAATTATGCCACAAATACAAATTTTCATCTCCGCATTTTCAATAAAACCTGTAAAATTTGCAGATTTCAAATTATGCCACAAATACAAATTTTCATCTGCTCATATTCAATAGAACCCGTAAAATTAGCTTATTTCTAAATATGCCTCAAATACAAATTTTCATCTCCTCATTTTGAATAAAACCTGTAAAATTTGCAGATTTCAAATTATGCCACAAATACAAATTTTCATCTCCTCATTTTCAATAAAACCTGTAAAATTTGCATATTTCAAATTATGCCACAAATACAAATTTTCATCTCCTCATTTTCAATAAAACCTGTAAAATTTGCAGATTTCAAATTATGCCACAAATATAAATTTTCGTCTCCTCAGTTTATGTAAAATCTGTTAAATTTGCATATTTCTTAATATGCCACAAATACAAATTTTCATCTGCTCATATTCAATAAAACCCTTAAAATTAGCATATTTCTAAATATGCCACAAATATAAATTTTCGTCTCCTCAGTTTATGTAAAATCTGTAAAATTTGCATATTTCAAATTATGCCACAAATATAAATTTTCATCTCCTCATTTTCAATAAAACCTGTAAAATTTGCAGATTTCAAATTATGCCACAAATTCAAATTTTCGTCTCCTCAATTTATGTAAAATCTGTAAAATTTGCATATTTCAAATTATGCCACAAATACAAATTTTCATCTCCGCATTTTCAATAAAACCTGTTAAATTTGCAGATTTCAAATTATGCCACAAATACAAATTTTCATCTCCTCATTTTCAATAAAACCTGTTAAATTTGCAGATTTCAAATTATGCCACAAATACAAATTTTCATCTCCGCATTTTCAATAAAACCTGTAAAATTTGCAGATTTCAAATTATGCCACAAATACAAATTTTCATCTGCTCATATTCAATAGAACCCGTAAAATTAGCTTATTTCTAAATATGCCTCAAATACAAATTTTCATCTCCTCATTTTGAATAAAACCTGTAAAATTTGCAGATTTCAAATTATGCCACAAATACAAATTTTCATCTCATCATTTTCAATAAAACCTGTAAAATTTGCATATTTTAAATTATGCCACAAATACAAATTTTCATCTCCTCATTTTCAATAAAACCTGTAAAATTTGCAGATTTCAAATTATGCCACAAATATAAATTTTCGTCTCCTCAGTTTATGTAAAATCTGTTAAATTTGCATATTTCTTAATATGCCACAAATACAAATTTTCATCTGCTCATATTCAATAAAACCCTTAAAATTAGCATATTTCTAAATATGCCACAAATATAAATTTTCGTCTCCTCAGTTTGAATAAAACCTGTAAAATTTGCAGATTTCAAATGATGCCACAAATACAAATTTTCATCTCCTCATTTTCAATAAAACCTGTAAAATTTGCATATTTCAAATTATGCCACAAATACAAATTTTCATCTCCTCATTTTCAATAAAACCTGTAAAATTTGCAGATTTCAAATTATGCCACAAATACAAATTTTCATCTGCTCATATTCAATAAAACCCGTAAAATTAGCATATTTCTAAATATGCCTCAAATACTAATTTTCATCTCCTCATTTTGAATAAAACCTGTAAAATTTGCAGATTTCAAATGATGCCACAAATACAAATTTTCGTCTCCTCAGTTTATGTTAAATCTGTAAAATTTGCATATTTCAAATTATGCCACAAATTCAAATTTTCATCTCCTCATTTTCAATAAAACCTGTAAAAGTCGCATATTTCAAATTATGCCACCAATACAAATTTTCATCTCCTCATTTTCAATAAAACCTGTAAAATTTGCAGATTTCAAATTATGCCACAAATACAAATTTTCATCTCCTCATTTTCAATAAAACCTGTAAAATTTGCAGATTTCAAATTATGCCACAAATACAAATTTTCATCTCCTCATTTTCAATAAAACCTGTAAAATTTGCATATTTCAAATTATGCCACAAATATAAATTTTCATCTCCTCAATTTATGTAAAATCTGTAAAAGTCGCATATTTCAAATTATGCCACAAATTCAAATTTTCATCTCCTCATTTTCAATAAAACCTGTAAAATTTGCATATTTCAAATTATGCCACAAATACAAATTTTCATCTCCTCATTTTCAATAAAACCTGTAAAATTTGCAGATTTCAAATTATGCCACAAATACAAATTTTCATCTCCTCATTTTCAATAAAACTTGTAAAATTTGCAGATTTCAAATTATGCCACAAATTCAAATTTTCATCTCCTCATTTTCAATAAAACCTGTAAAATTTGCAGATTTCAAATTATGCCACAAATACAAATTTTCATCTCCTCATTTTCAATAAAACCTGTAAAATTTGCATATTTCAAATTATGCCACAAATATAAATGTTTCATCTCCTCAATTTATGTAAAATCTGTAAAAGTCGCATATTTCAAATTATGCCACAAATTCAAATTTTCATCTCCTCATTTTCAATAAAACCTGTAAAATTTGCATATTTCAAATTATGCCACAAATACAAATTTTCATCTCCTCATTTTCAATAAAACCTGTAAAATTTGCAGATTTCAAATTATGCCACAAATACAAATTTTCATCTCCTCATTTTCAATAAAACTTGTAAAATTTGCAGATTTCAAATTATGCCACAAATTCAAATTTTCATCTCCTCATTTTCAATAAAACCTGTAAAATTTGCATATTTCAAATTATGCCACAAATACAAATTTTTATCTCCTCATTTTGAATAAAACCTGTAAAATTTGCAGATTTCAAATTATGCCACAAATACAAATTTTCATCTGCTCATATTCAATAAAACCCGTAAAATTAGCATATTTCTAAATATGCCTCATATACAAATTTTCATCTCCTCATTTTCAATAAAACCTGTAAAATTTGCAGATTTCAAATTATGCCACAAATACAAATTTTTATCCTCATTTTGAATAAAACCTGTAAAATTTGCAGATTTCAAATTATGCCACAAATACAAATTTTCATCTGCTCATATTCAATAAAACCCGTAAAATTAGCATATTTCTAAATATGCCTCATATACAAATTTTCATCTCCTCATTTTCAATAAAACCTGTAAAAATTTGCATATTTCAAATTATGCCACAAATACAAATTTTCATCTCCTCATTTTCGAAAAAAACCTGTAAAATTTGCAGATTTCAAATTATGCCACAAATACAAATTTTCATCTCCTCATTTTCAATAAAACCTGTAAAATTTGCAGATTTCAAATTATGCCACAAATACAAATTTTCATCTGCTCATATTCAATAAAACCCGTAAAATTAGCATATTTCTAAATATGCCTCAAATACAAATTTTCATCTCCTCATTTTGAATATAACCTGTAAAATTTGCATATTTCAAATTATGCCACAAATACAAATTTTCATCTGCTCATATTCAATAAAACCCGTAAAATTAGCATATTTCTAAATATGCCTCAAATACAAATTTTCATCTCCTCATTTTCAATAAAACCTGTAAAATTTGCATATTTCAAATTATGCCACAAATACAAATTTTCATCTCCTCATTTTCAATAAAACCTGTAAAAATTTGCATATTTCAAATTATGCCACAAATACAAATTTTTCATCTCCTCATTTTCGAAAAAACCTGTAAAATTTGCAGATTTCAAATTATGCCACAAATACAAATTTTCATCTGCTCATATTCAAAAAAACCCATAAAATTAGCATATTTCTAAATATGCCTCAAATACTAATTTTCATCTCCTCATTTTGAATAAAACCTGTAAAATTTGCAGATTTCAAATTATGCCACAAATACAAATTTTCATCTCCTCATTTTCAATAAAACCTGTAAAATTTGCATATTTCAAATTATGCCACAAATACAAATTTTCATCTCCTCATTTTCAATAAAACCTGTAAAATTTGCCATATTTCAAATTATGCCACAAATACAAATTTTCATCTCCTCATTTTCAATAAAACCTGTAAAATTTGCATATTTCAAATTATGCCACAAATACAAATTTTCATCTGCTCATATTCAATAAAACCCGTAAAAATTAGCATATTTCTAAATATGCCTCAAATACAAATTTTCATCTCCTCATTTTCAATAAAACCTGTAAAATTTGCATATTTCAAATTATGCCACAAATACAAATTTTCATCTCCTCATTTTCAATAAAACCTGTAAAATTTGCATATTTCAAATTATGCCACAAATACAAATTTTCATCTGCTCAGTTTATGTAAAACCTGTAAAACTTGCAGATTTCAAATTATGCCACAAATACAAATTTTCATCTGCTCATATTCAATAAAACCCGTAAAATTAGCATATTTCTAAATATGCCTCAAATACAAATTTTCATCTCCTCATTTTCAATAAAACCTGTAAAAATTTGCATATTTCAAATTATGCCACAAATACAAATTTTCATCTCCTCATTTTCGAAAAAACCTGTAAAATTTGCAGATTTCAAATTATGCCACAAATACAAATTTTCATCTGCTCATATTCAATAAAACCCATAAAATTAGCATATTTCTAAATATGCCTCAAATACTAATTTTCATCTCCTCATTTTGAATAAAACCTGTAAAATTTGCAGATTTCAAATTATGCCACAAATACAAATTTTCATCTCCTCATTTTCAATAAAACCTGTAAAAATTTGCATATTTCAAATTATGCCACAAATACAAATTTTCGTCTCCTCATTTTCAATAAACCTGTAAAATTTGCAGATTTCAAATTATGCCACAAATACAAATTTTCATCTGCTCATATTCAATAAAACCCGTAAAATTAGCATATTTCTAAATATGCCTCAAATACAAATTTTCATCTCCTCATTTTGAATATAACCTGTAAAATTTGCATATTTCAAATTATGCCACAAATACAAATTTTCATCTGCTCATATTCAATAAAACCCGTAAAATTAGCATATTTCTAAATATGCCTCAAATACAAATTTTCATCTCCTCATTTTCAATAAAACCTGTAAAATTTGCATATTTCAAATTATGCCACAAATACAAATTTTCATCTCCTCATTTTCAATAAAACCTGTAAAAATTTGCATATTTCAAATTATGCCACCAATACAAATTTTCATCTCCTCATTTTCAATAAAACCTTTAAAATGTGCAGATTTCAAATTATGCCACAAATATAAATTTTCGTCTCCTCAGTTTATGTAAAATCTGTAAAATTTGCATATTTCAAATTATGCCACAAATACAAATTTTCATCTCCTCATTTTCAATAAAACCTGTAAAATTTGCAGATTTCAAATTATGCCACAAATACAAATTTTCATCTCCTCATTTTCAATAAAACCTGTAAAATTTGCAGATTTCAAATTATGCCACAAATACAAATTTTCATCTGCTCATATTCAAAAAAACCCATAAAATTAGCATATTTCTAAATATGCCTCAAATACTAATTTTCATCTCCTCATTTTGAATAAAACCTGTAAAATTTGCAGATTTCAAATTATGCCACAAATACAAATTTTCATCTCCTCATTTTCGAAAAAACCTGTAAAATTTGCAGATTTCAAATTATGCCACAAATACAAATTTTCGTCTCCTCATTTTCAATAAAACCTGTAAAATTTGCATATTTCAAATTATGCCACAAATACAAATTTTCATCTCCTCATTTTCAATAAAACCTGTAAAATTTGCAGATTTCAAATTATGCCACAAATACAAATTTTCATCTCCTCATTTTCAATAAAACCTGTAAAATTTGCATATTTCAAATTATGCCACAAATACAAATTTTCATCTCCTCATTTTCAATAAAACCTGTAAAATTTGCATATTTCAAATTATGCCACAAATACAAATTTTCATCTCCTCATTTTCAATAAAACCTGTAAAATTTGCAGATTTCAAATTATGCCACAAATACAAATTTTCATCTCCTCATTTTCAATAAAACCTGTAAAATTTGCATATTTCAAATTATGCCACAAATACAAATTTTCATCTCCTCATTTTCAATAAAACCTGTAAAATTTGCATATTTCAAATTATGCCACAAATACAAATTTTCATCTCCTCATTTTCAATAAAACCTGTAAAATTTGCATATTTCAAATTATGCCACAAATACAAATTTTCATCTGCTCATATTCAATAAAACCCGTAAAATTAGCATATTTCTAAATATGCCTCAAATACAAATTTTCATCTCCTCATTTTCAATAAAACCTGTAAAATTTGCATATTTCAAATTATGCCACAAATACAAATTTTCATCTCCTCATTTTCAATAAAACCTGTAAAAATTTGCATATTTCAAATTATGCCACAAATACAAATTTTCATCTCCTCATTTTCGAAAAAACTTGTAAAATTTGCAGATTTCAAATTATGCCACAAATACAAATTTTCATCTGCTCATTTTCAATAAAACCTTTAAAATTTGCAGATTTCAAATTATGCCACAAATATAAATTTTCGTCTCCTCAGTTTATGTAAAATCTGTAAAATTTGCATATTTCAAATTATGCCACAAATATAAATTTTCATCTCCTCAATTTATGTAAAATCTGTAAAAGTCGCATATTTCAAATTATGCCACCAATACAAATTTTCATCTCCTCATTTTCAATAAAACCTTTAAAATGTGCAGATTTCAAATTATGCCACAAATATAAATTTTCGTCTCCTCAGTTTATGTAAAATCTGTAAAATTTGCATATTTCAAATTATGCCACAAATACAAATTTTCATCTCCTCATTTTCAATAAAACCCTTAAAATTAGCATATTTCTAAATATGCCACAGATATAAATTTTCGTCTCCTCAGTTTATGTAAAATCTGTAAAATTTGCATATTTCAAATTATGCCACAAATACAAATTTTCATCTCCTCATTTTCAATAAAACCTGTAAAATTTGCAGATTTCAAATTATGCCACAAATATAAATTTTCGTCTCCTCAGTTTATGTAAAATCTGTAAAATTTGCATATTTCAAATTATGCCACAAATATAAATTTTCATCTCCTCAATTTATGTAAAATCTGTAAAAGTCGCATATTTCAAATTATGCCACCAATACAAATTTTCATCTCCTCATTTTCAATAAAACCTTTAAAATGTGCAGATTTCAAATTATGCCACAAATATAAATTTTCGTCTCCTCAGTTTATGTAAAATCTGTAAAATTTGCATATTTCAAATTATGCCACAAATACAAATTTTCATCTCCTCATTTTCAATAAAACCCTTAAAATTAGCATATTTCTAAATATGCCACAGATATAAATTTTCGTCTCCTCAGTTTATGTAAAATCTGTAAAATTTGCAGATTTCAAATTATGCCACAAATACAAATTTTCATCTCCTCATTTTCAATAAAACCTGTAAAATTTGCATATTTCAAATTATGCCACAAATACAAATTTTCATCTCCTCATTTTCAATAAAACCTGTAAAATTTGCAGATTTCAAATTATGCCACAAATACAAATTTTCATCTGCTCATATTCAATAAAACCCGTAAAATTAGCATATTTCTAAATATGCCTCAAATACAAATTTTCATCCCCTCATTTTCAATAAAACCTTTAAAATTTGCAGATTTCAAATTATGCCACAAATATAAATTTTCGTCTCCTCAGTTTATGTAAAATCTGTAAAATTTGCATATTTCAAATTATGCCACAAATATAAATTTTCATCTCCTCAATTTATGTAAAATCTGTAAAAGTCGCATATTTCAAATTATGCCACAAATACAAATTTTCATCTCCTCATTTTCAATAAAACCTGTAAAATTTGCATATTTCAAATTATGCCACAAATACAAATTTTCATCTCCTCATTTTCAATAAAACCTGTAAAATTTGCAGATTTCAAATTATGCCACAAATACAAATTTTCATCTCCTCATTTTCAATAAAACCTGTAAAATTTGCATATTTCAAATTATGCCACAAATACAAATTTTCATCTCCTCATTTTCAATAAAACCTGTAAAATTTGCATATTTCAAATTATGCCACAAATACAAATTTTCATCTCCTCATTTTCAATAAAACCTTTAAAATGTGCATATTTCAAATTATGCCACAAATATAAATTTTCGTCTCCTCAGTTTATGTAAAATCTGTAAAATTTGCATATTTCAAATTATGCCACAAATACAAATTTTCATCTCCTCATTTTCAATAAAACCTGTAAAATTTGCAGATTTCAAATTATGCCACAAATTCAAATTTTCATCTCCTCATTTTCAATAAAACCTGTAAAATTTGCATATTTCAAATTATGCCACAAATACAAATTTTTATCTCCTCATTTTGAAATAAAACCTGTAAAATTTGCAGATTTCAAATTATGCCACAAATACAAATTTTCATCTGCTCATATTCAATAAAACCCGTAAAATTAGCATATTTCTAAATATGCCTCAAATACAAATTTTCATCCCCTCATTTTGAATAAAACCTGTAAAATTTGCAGATTTCAAATTATGCCACAAATACAAATTTTCATCTCCTCATTTTCAATAAAACCTGTAAAATTTGCATATTTCAAATTATGCCACAAATACAAATTTTCATCTCCTCATTTTCGAAAAAACCTGTAAAATTTGCAGATTTCAAATTATGCCACAAATACAAATTTTCATCTCCTCATTTTCAATAAAACCTGTAAAATTTGCATATTTCAAATTATGCCACAAATACAAATTTTCATCTCCTCATTTTCAATAAAACCTGTAAAATTTGCATATTTCAAATTATGCCACAAATACAAATTTTCATCTCCTCATTTTCAATAAAACCTGTAAAATTTGCATATTTCAAATTATGCCACAAATACAAATTTTCATCTGCTCAGTTTATGTAAAACCTGTAAAACTTGCAGATTTCAAATTATGCCACAAATACAAATTTTCATCTGCTCATATTCAATAAAACCCGTAAAATTAGCATATTTCTAAATATGCCTCAAATACAAATTTTCATCTCCTCATTTTCAATAAAACCTGTAAAAATTTGCATATTTCAAATTATGCCACAAATACAAATTTTCATCTCCTCATTTTCGAAAAAACCTGTAAAATTTGCAGATTTCAAATTATGCCACAAATACAAATTTTCATCTGCTCATATTCAATAAAACCCATAAAATTAGCATATTTCTAAATATGCCTCAAATACTAATTTTCATCTCCTCATTTTGAATAAAACCTGTAAAATTTGCAGATTTCAAATTATGCCACAAATACAAATTTTCATCTCCTCATTTTCAATAAAACCTGTAAAAATTTGCATATTTCAAATTATGCCACAAATACAAATTTTCGTCTCCTCATTTTCGAAAAAACCTGTAAAATTTGCAGATTTCAAATTATGCCACAAATACAAATTTTCGTCTCCTCATTTTCAATAAAACCTGTAAAATTTGCATATTTCAAATTATGCCACAAATACAAATTTTCATCTCCTCATTTTCAATAAAACCTGTAAAATTTGCAGATTTCAAATTATGCCACAAATACAAATTTTCATCTCCTCATTTTCAATAAAACCTGTAAAATTTGCATATTTCAAATTATGCCACAAATACAAATTTTCATCTCCTCACTTTCAATAAAACCTGTAAAATTTGCATATTTCAAATTATGCCACAAATACAAATTTTCATCTGCTCAGTTTATGTAAAACCTGTAAAATTTGCAGATTTCAAATTATGCCACAAATACAAATTTTCATCTCCTCATTTTCAATAAAACCTGTAAAAATTTGCATATTTCAAATTATGCCACAAATACAAATTTTCATCTCCTCATTTTCAATAAAACCTGTAAAAATTTGCATATTTCAAATTATGCCACAAATACAAATTTTCGTCTCCTCATTTTCGAAAAAACCTGTAAAATTTGCAGATTTCAAATTATGCCACAAATACAAATTTTCGTCTCCTCATTTTCAATAAAACCTGTAAAATTTGCATATTTCAAATTATGCCACAAATACAAATTTTCATCTCCTCATATTCAATAAAACCCAAAAAATTAGCATATTTCTAAATATGCCTCAAATACTAATTTTCATCTCCTCATTTTGAATAAAACCTGTAAAATTTGCAGATTTCAAATTATGCCACAAATACAAATTTTCATCTCCTCATATTCAATAAAACCTGTAAAATTTGCATATTTCAAATTATGCCACAAATACAAATTTTCGTCTCCTCATTTTCAATAAAACCTGTAAAATTTGCATATTTCAAATTATGCCACAAATACAAATTTTCATCTCCTCATATTCAATAAAACCCAAAAAATTAGCATATTTCTAAATATGCCTCAAATACTAATTTTCATCTCCTCATTTTGAATAAAACCTGTAAAATTTGCATATTTCAAATTATGCCACAAATACAAATTTTCATCTCCTCATTTTCGAAAAAACCTGTAAAATTTGCAGATTTCAAATTATGCCACAAATACAAATTTTCATCTGCTCATATTCAATAAAACCCAAAAAATTAGCATATTTCTAAATATGCCTCAAATACTAATTTTCATCTCCTCATTTTGAATAAAACCTGTAAAATTTGCAGATTTCAAATTATGCCACAAATACAAATTTTCATCTCCTCATTTTCAATAAAACCTGTAAAAATTTGCATATTTCAAATTATGCCACAAATACAAATTTTCATCTCCTCATTTTCAATAAAACCTGTAAAATTTGCAGATTTCAAATTATGCCACAAATACAAATTTTCATCTCCTCATTTTCAATAAAACCTGTAAAATTTGCATATTTCAAATTATGCCACAAATACAAATTTTCGTCTCCTCATTTTCGAAAAAACCTGTAAAATTTGCAGATTTCAAATTATGCCACAAATACAAATTTTCATCTCCTCATTTTCAATAAAACCTGTAAAATTTGCATATTTCAAATTATGCCACAAATACAAATTTTCATCTCCTCATTTTCAATAAAACCTGTAAAATTTGCAGATTTCAAATTATGCCACAAATACAAATTTTCATCTCCTCATTTTCAATAAAACCTGTAAAATTTGCATATTTCAAATTATGCCACAAATACAAATTTTCATCTCCTCACTTTCAATAAAACCTGTAAAATTTGCATATTTCAAATTATGCCACAAATACAAATTTTCATCTGCTCAGTTTATGTAAAACCTGTAAAATTTGCAGATTTCAAATTATGCCACAAATACAAATTTTCATCTCCTCATTTTCAATAAAACCTGTAAAAATTTGCATATTTCAAATTATGCCACAAATACAAATTTTCATCTCCTCATTTTCAATAAAACCTGTAAAAATTTGCATATTTCAAATTATGCCACAAATACAAATTTTCGTCTCCTCATTTTCGAAAAAACCTGTAAAATTTGCAGATTTCAAATTATGCCACAAATACAAATTTTCGTCTCCTCATTTTCAATAAAACCTGTAAAATTTGCATATTTCAAATTATGCCACAAATACAAATTTTCATCTCCTCATATTCAATAAAACCCAAAAAATTAGCATATTTCTAAATATGCCTCAAATACTAATTTTCATCTCCTCATTTTGAATAAAACCTGTAAAATTTGCAGATTTCAAATTATGCCACAAATACAAATTTTCATCTCCTCATATTCAATAAAACCCAAAAAATTAGCATATTTCTAAATATGCCTCAAATACTAATTTTCATCTCCTCATTTTGAATAAAACCTGTAAAATTTGCAGATTTCAAATTATGCCACAAATACAAATTTTCATCTCCTCATTTTCAATAAAACCTGTAAAAATTTGCATATTTCAAATTATGCCACAAATACAAATTTTCGTCTCCTCATTTTCGAAAAAACCTGTAAAATTTGCAGATTTCAAATTATGCCACAAATACAAATTTTCGTCTCCTCATTTTCAATAAAACCTGTAAAATTTGCATATTTCAAATTATGCCACAAATACAAATTTTCATCTCCTCATTTTCAATAAAACCTGTAAAATTTGCAGATTTCAAATTATGCCACAAATACAAATTTTCATCTCCTCATTTTCAATAAAACCTGTAAAATTTGCATATTTCAAATTATGCCACAAATACAAATTTTCATCTGCTCAGTTTATGTAAAACCTGTAAAATTTGCAGATTTCAAATTATGCCACAAATACAAATTTTCATCTCCTCATTTTCAATAAAACCTGTAAAATTTGCATATTTCAAATTATGCCACAAATACAAATTTTCATCTCCTCATTTTCAATAAAACCTGTAAAAATTTGCATATTTCAAATTATGCCACAAATACAAATTTTCATCTCCTCATTTTCAATAAAACCTGTAAAAATTTGCATATTTCAAATTATGCCACAAATACAAATTTTCGTCTCCTCATTTTCGAAAAAACCTGTAAAATTTGCAGATTTCAAATTATGCCACAAATACAAATTTTCGTCTCCTCATTTTCAATAAAACCTGTAAAATTTGCATATTTCAAATTATGCCACAAATACAAATTTTCATCTCCTCATATTCAATAAAACCCAAAAAATTAGCATATTTCTAAATATGCCTCAAATACTAATTTTCATCTCCTCATTTTGAATAAAACCTGTAAAATTTGCATATTTCAAATTATGCCACAAATACAAATTTTCATCTCCTCATTTTCAATAAAACCTGTAAAAATTTGCATATTTCAAATTATGCCACAAATACAAATTTTCATCTCCTCATTTTCAATAAAACCTGTAAAAATTTGCAGATTTCAAATTATGCCACAAATACAAATTTTCATCTCCTCATTTTCAATAAAACCTGTAAAATTTGCATATTTCAAATTATGCCACAAATACAAATTTTCATCTCCTCATTTTCAATAAAACCTGTAAAATTTGCAGATTTCAAATTATGCCACAAATACAAATTTTCATCTCCTCATTTTCAATAAAACCTGTAAAATTTGCATATTTCAAATTATGCCACAAATACAAATTTTCATCTGCTCAGTTTATGTAAAACCTGTAAAATTTGCAGATTTCAAATTATGCCACAAATACAAATTTTCATCTCCTCATTTTCAATAAAACCTGTAAAATTTGCATATTTCAAATTATGCCACAAATACAAATTTTCATCTCCTCATTTTCAATAAAACCTGTAAAAATTTGCATATTTCAAATTATGCCACAAATACAAATTTTCATCTCCTCATTTTCAATAAAACCTGTAAAAATTTGCATATTTCAAATTATGCCACAAATACAAATTTTCGTCTCCTCATTTTCGAAAAAACCTGTAAAATTTGCAGATTTCAAATTATGCCACAAATACAAATTTTCGTCTCCTCATTTTCAATAAAACCTGTAAAATTTGCATATTTCAAATTATGCCACAAATACAAATTTTCATCTCCTCATTTTCAATAAAACCTGTAAAATTTGCAGATTTCAAATTATGCCACAAATACAAATTTTCATCTCCTCATTTTCAATAAAACCTGTAAAATTTGCATATTTCAAATTATGCCACAAATACAAATTTTCATCTCCTCATTTTCAATAAAACCTGTAAAATTTGCAGATTTCAAATTATGCCACAAATACAAATTTTCATCTCCTCATTTTCAATAAAACCTGTAAAATTTGCATATTTCAAATTATGCCACAAATACAAATTTTCATCTCCTCATTTTCAATAAAACCTGTAAAATTTGCATATTTCAAATTATGCCACAAATACAAATTTTCATCTCCTCATTTTCAATAAAACCTGTAAAATTTGCATATTTCAAATTATGCCACAAATACAAATTTTCATCTGCTCAGTTTATGTAAAACCTGTAAAATTTGCAGATTTCAAATTATGCCACAAATACAAATTTTCATCTCCTCATTTTCAATAAAACCTGTAAAATTTGCATATTTCAAATTATGCCACAAATACAAATTTTCATCTCCTCATTTTCAATAAAACCTGTAAAAATTTGCATATTTCAAATTATGCCACAAATACAAATTTTCATCTCCTCATTTTCGAAAAAACCTGTAAAATTTGCAGATTTCAAATTATGCCACAAATACAAATTTTCATCTGCTCATATTCAATAAAACCCATAAAATTAGCATATTTCTAAATATGCCTCAAATACTAATTTTCATCTCCTCATTTTGAATAAAACCTGTAAAATTTGCAGATTTCAAATTATGCCACAAATACAAATTTTCATCTCCTCATTTTCAATAAAACCTGTAAAAATTTGCATATTTCAAATTATGCCACAAATACAAATTTTCGTCTCCTCATTTTCGAAAAAACCTGTAAAATTTGCAGATTTCAAATTATGCCACAAATACAAATTTTCGTCTCCTCATTTTCAATAAAACCTGTAAAATTTGCATATTTCAAATTATGCCACAAATACAAATTTTCATCTCCTCATTTTCAATAAAACCTGTAAAATTTGCAGATTTCAAATTATGCCACAAATACAAATTTTCATCTCCTCATTTTCAATAAAACCTGTAAAATTTGCATATTTCAAATTATGCCACAAATACAAATTTTCATCTCCTCATTTTCAATAAAACCTGTAAAATTTGCAGATTTCAAATTATGCCACAAATACAAATTTTCATCTCCTCATTTTCAATAAAACCTGTAAAATTTGCATATTTCAAATTATGCCACAAATACAAATTTTCATCTCCTCATTTTCAATAAAACCTGTAAAATTTGCATATTTCAAATTATGCCACAAATACAAATTTTCATCTCCTCATTTTCAATAAAACCTGTAAAATTTGCATATTTCAAATTATGCCACAAATACAAATTTTCATCTCCTCATTTTCAATAAAACCTGTAAAATTTGCATATTTCAAATTATGCCACAAATACAAATTTTCATCTCCTCATTTTCAATAAAACCTGTAAAAATTTGCATATTTCAAATTATGCCACAAATACAAATTTTCATCTCCTCATTTTCGAAAAAACCTGTAAAATTTGCAGATTTCAAATTATGCCACAAATACAAATTTTCATCTGCTCATATTCAATAAAACCCATAAAATTAGCATATTTCTAAATATGCCTCAAATACTAATTTTCATCTCCTCATTTTGAATAAAACCTGTAAAATTTGCAGATTTCAAATTATGCCACAAATACAAATTTTCATCTCCTCATTTTCAATAAAACCTGTAAAAATTTGCATATTTCAAATTATGCCACAAATACAAATTTTCGTCTCCTCATTTTCGAAAAAACCTGTAAAATTTGCAGATTTCAAATTATGCCACAAATACAAATTTTCGTCTCCTCATTTTCAATAAAACCTGTAAAATTTGCATATTTCAAATTATGCCACAAAAACAAATTTTCATCTCCTCATTTTCAATAAAACCTGTAAAATTTGCATATTTCAAATTATGCCACAAATACAAATTTTCATCTCCTCATTTTCAATAAAACCTGTAAAATTTGCATATTTCAAATTATGCCACAAATACAAATTTTCATCTCCTCATTTTCAATAAAACCTGTAAAATTTGCAGATTTCAAATTATGCCACAAATACAAATTTTCATCTCCTCATTTTCAATAAAACCTGAAAATTTGCATATTTCAAATTATGCCACAAATACAAATTTTCATCTCCTCATTTTCAATAAAACCTGTAAAATTTGCATATTTCAAATTATGCCACAAATACAAATTTTCATCTCCTCATTTTCAATAAAACCTGTAAAATTTGCATATTTCAAATTATGCCACAAATACAAATTTTCATCTGCTCAGTTTATGTAAAACCTGTAAAACTTGCAGATTTCAAATTATGCCACAAATACAAATTTTCATCTGCTCATATTCAATAAAACCCGTAAAATTAGCATATTTCTAAATATGCCTCAAATACAAATTTTCATCTCCTCATTTTCGAAAAAACCTGTAAAATTTGCAGATTTCAAATTATGCCACAAATACAAATTTTCATCTGCTCATATTCAATAAAACCCATAAAATTAGCATATTTCTAAATATGCCTCAAATACTAATTTTCATCTCCTCATTTTGAATAAAACCTGTAAAATTTGCAGATTTCAAATTATGCCACAAATACAAATTTTCATCTCCTCATTTTCAATAAAACCTGTAAAATTTGCATATTTCAAATTATGCCACAAATACAAATTTTCATCTCCTCATTTTCAATAAAACCTGTAAAATTTGCATATTTCAAATTATGCCACAAATACAAATTTTCATCTCCTCATTTTCAATAAAACCTGTAAAATTTGCATATTTCTAAATATGCCTCAAATACAAATTTTCATCTCCTCATTTTCAATAAAACCTGTAAAAATTTGCATATTTCAAATTATGCCACAAATACAAATTTTCATCTCCTCATTTTCGAAAAAACCTGTAAAAATTTGCATATTTCAAATTATGCCACAAATACAAATTTTCATCTCCTCATTTTCGAAAAAACCTGTAAAATTTGCAGATTTCAAATTATGCCACAAATACAAATTTTCATCTCCTCATTTTGAATAAAACCTGTAAAATTTGCAGATTTCAAATTATGCCACAAATACAAATTTTCATCTCCTCATTTTCAATAAAACCTGTAAAAATTTGCATATTTCAAATTATGCCACAAATACAAATTTTCGTCTCCTCATTTTCGAAAAAACCCGTAAAATTTGCAGATTTCAAATTATGCCACAAATACAAATTTTCGTCTCCTCATTTTCAATAAAACCTGTAAAATTTGCATATTTCAAATTATGCCACAAATACAAATTTTCATCTCCTCATTTTCAATAAAACCTGTAAAATTTGCAGATTTCAAATTATGCCACAAATACAAATTTTCATCTCCTCATTTTCAATAAAACCTGTAAAATTTGCATATTTCAAATTATGCCACAAATACAAATTTTCATCTCCTCATTTTCAATAAAACCTGTAAAATTTGCAGATTTCAAATTATGCCACAAATACAAATTTTCATCTCCTCATTTTCAATAAAACCTGTAAAATTTGCATATTTCAAATTATGCCACAAATACAAATTTTCATCTGCTCAGTTTATGTAAAACCTGTAAAACTTGCAGATTTCAAATTATGCCACAAATACAAATTTTCATCTGCTCAGTTTATGTAAAACCTGTAAAACTTGCAGATTTCAAATTATGCCACAAATACAAATTTTCATCTGCTCATATTCAATAAAACCCGTAAAATTAGCATATTTCAAATTATGCCACAAATACAAATTTTCATCTCCTCATTTTCGAAAAAACCTGTAAAATTTGCAGATTTCAAATTATGCCACAAATACAAATTTTCATCTCCTCATTTTCAATAAAACCTGTAAAATTTGCATATTTCAAATTATGCCACAAATACAAATTTTCATCTCCTCATTTTCAATAAAACCTGTAAAAATTTGCATATTTCAAATTATGCCACAAATACAAATTTTCATCTCCTCATTTTCGAAAAAACCTGTAAAATTTGCAGATTTCAAATTATGCCACAAATACAAATTTTCATCTCCTCATTTTCAATAAAACCTGTAAAATTTGCAGATTTCAAATTATGCCACAAATACAAATTTTCATCTCCTCATTTTCAATAAAACCTGTAAAATTTGCATATTTCAAATTATGCCACAAATACAAATTTTCATCTGCTCATATTCAATAAAACCCTTAAAATTAGCATATTTCTAAATATGCCTCAAATACAAATTTTCATCTCCTCATTTTCGAAAAAACCTGTAAAATTTGCAGATTTCAAATTATGCCACAAATACAAATTTTCATCTCCTCATTTTCAATAAAACCTGTAAAATTTGCAGATTTCAAATTATGCCACAAATACAAATTTTCATCTGCTCATATTCAATAAAACCCGTAAAATTAGCATATTTCTAAATATGCCTCAAATACAAATTTTCATCTCCTCATTTTCAATAAAACCTGTAAAAATTTGCATATTTCAAATTATGCCACAAATACAAATTTTCGTCTCCTCATTTTCGAAAAAACCTGTAAAATTTGCAGATTTCAAATTATGCCACAAATACAAATTTTCATCTCCTCATTTTCGAAAAAACCTGTAAAATTTGCATATTTCAAATTATGCCACAAATACAAATTTTCATCTCCTCATTTTCAATAAAACCTGTAAAATTTGCAGATTTCAAATTATGCCACAAATACAAATTTTCATCCCCTCATTTTGAATAAAACCTGTAAAATTTGCATATTTCAAATTATGCCACAAATACAAATTTTCATCTCCTCATTTTCAATAAAACCTGTAAAATTTGCAGATTTCAAATTATGCCACAAATACAAATTTTCATCTCCTCATTTTCAATAAAACCTGTAAAATTTGCAGATTTCAAATTATGCCACAAATACAAATTTTCATCTGCTCATATTCAATAAAACCCGTAAAATTAGCATATTTCTAAATATGCCTCAAATACAAATTTTCATCTCCTCATTTTCAATAAAACCTGTAAAATTTGCAGATTTCAAATTATGCCACAAATACAAATTTTCATCTCCTCATTTTCGAAAAAACCTGTAAAATTTGCATATTTCAAATTATGCCACAAATACAAATTTTCATCTCCTCATTTTCAATAAAACCTGTAAAATTTGCAGATTTCAAATTATGCCACAAATACAAATTTTCATCCCCTCATTTTGAATAAAACCTGTAAAATTTGCATATTTCAAATTATGCCACAAATACAAATTTTCATCTCCTCATTTTCAATAAAACCTGTAAAATTTGCAGATTTCAAATTATGCCACAAATACAAATTTTCATCTCCTCATTTTCGAAAAAACCTGTAAAATTTGCAGATTTCAAATTATGCCACAAATACAAATTTTCATCTCCTCATTTTCAATAAAACCTGTAAAATTTGCAGATTTCAAATTATGCCACAAATACAAATTTTCATCTCCTCATTTTCAATAAAACCTGTAAAATTTGCAGATTTCAAATTATGCCACAAATACAAATTTTCATCTGCTCATATTCAATAAAACCCTTAAAATTAGCATATTTCTAAATATGCCTCAAATACAAATTTTCATCTCCTCATTTTCGAAAAAACCTGTAAAATTTGCAGATTTCAAATTATGCCACAAATACAAATTTTCATCTCCGCATTTTCATTAAAACCTGTAAAATTTGCAGATTTCAAATTATGCCACAAATACAAATTTTCATCTCCTCATTTTCGAAAAAACCTGTAAAATTTGCAGATTTCAAATTATGCCACAAATACAAATTTTCATCCCCTCATTTTGAATAAAACCTGTAAAATTTGCAGATTTCAAATTATGCCACAAATACAAATTTTCATCTCCTCATTTTCAATAAAACCTGTAAAATTTGCAGATTTCAAATTATGCCACAAATACAAATTTTCATCTCCTCATTTTCAATAAAACCTGTAAAATTTGCAGATTTCAAATTATGCCACAAATACAAATTTTCATCTCCTCATTTTCAATAAAACCTGTAAAATTTGCAGATTTCAAATTATGCCACAAATACAAATTTTCATCTGCTCATATTCAATAAAACCCGTAAAATTAGCATATTTCTAAATATGCCTCAAATACAAATTTTCATCTCCTCATTTTCAATAAAACCTGTAAAAATTTGCATATTTCAAATTATGCCACAAATACAAATTTTCGTCTCCTCATTTTCGAAAAAACCTGTAAAATTTGCAGATTTCAAATTATGCCACAAATACAAATTTTCATCTCCTCATTTTCGAAAAAACCTGTAAAATTTGCATATTTCAAATTATGCCACAAATACAAATTTTCATCTCCTCATTTTCAATAAAACCTGTAAAATTTGCAGATTTCAAATTATGCCACAAATACAAATTTTCATCCCCTCATTTTGAATAAAACCTGTAAAATTTGCATATTTCAAATTATGCCACAAATACAAATTTTCATCTCCTCATTTTCAATAAAACCTGTAAAATTTGCAGATTTCAAATTATGCCACAAATACAAATTTTCATCTCCTCATTTTCAATAAAACCTGTAAAATTTGCAGATTTCAAATTATGCCACAAATACAAATTTTCATCTGCTCATATTCAATAAAACCCGTAAAATTAGCATATTTCTAAATATGCCTCAAATACAAATTTTCATCTCCTCATTTTCAATAAAACCTGTAAAATTTGCAGATTTCAAATTATGCCACAAATACAAATTTTCATCTCCTCATTTTCGAAAAAACCTGTAAAATTTGCATATTTCAAATTATGCCACAAATACAAATTTTCATCTCCTCATTTTCAATAAAACCTGTAAAATTTGCAGATTTCAAATTATGCCACAAATACAAATTTTCATCCCCTCATTTTGAATAAAACCTGTAAAATTTGCATATTTCAAATTATGCCACAAATACAAATTTTCATCTCCTCATTTTCAATAAAACCTGTAAAATTTGCAGATTTCAAATTATGCCACAAATACAAATTTTCATCTCCTCATTTTCGAAAAAACCTGTAAAATTTGCAGATTTCAAATTATGCCACAAATACAAATTTTCATCTCCTCATTTTCAATAAAACCTGTAAAATTTGCAGATTTCAAATTATGCCACAAATACAAATTTTCATCTCCTCATTTTCAATAAAACCTGTAAAATTTGCAGATTTCAAATTATGCCACAAATACAAATTTTCATCTGCTCATATTCAATAAAACCCTTAAAATTAGCATATTTCTAAATATGCCTCAAATACAAATTTTCATCTCCTCATTTTCGAAAAAACCTGTAAAATTTGCAGATTTCAAATTATGCCACAAATACAAATTTTCATCTCCGCATTTTCATTAAAACCTGTAAAATTTGCAGATTTCAAATTATGCCACAAATACAAATTTTCATCTCCTCATTTTCGAAAAAACCTGTAAAATTTGCAGATTTCAAATTATGCCACAAATACAAATTTTCATCCCCTCATTTTGAATAAAACCTGTAAAATTTGCAGATTTCAAATTATGCCACAAATACAAATTTTCATCTCCTCATTTTCAATAAAACCTGTAAAATTTGCAGATTTCAAATTATGCCACAAATACAAATTTTCATCTCCTCATTTTCAATAAAACCTGTAAAATTTGCAGATTTCAAATTATGCCACAAATACAAATTTTCATCTCCTCATTTTCAATAAAACCTGTAAAATTTGCAGATTTCAAATTATGCCACAAATACAAATTTTCATCTCCGCATTTTCATTAAAACCTGTAAAATTTGCAGATTTCAAATTATGCCACAAATACAAATTTTCATCTCCTCATTTTCAATAAAACCTGTAAAATTTGCAGATTTCAAATTATGCCACAAATACAAATTTTCATCTGCTCATATTCAATAAAACCCGTAAAATTAGCATATTTCTAAATATGCCTCAAATACAAATTTTCATCTCCTCATTTTGAATAAAACCTGTAAAATTTGCAGATTTCAAATTATGCCACAAATACAAATTTTCATCTCCTCATTTTCAATAAAACCCGTAAAATTAGCATATTTCTAAATATGCCTCAAATACAAATTTTCATCTCCTCATTTTCAATAAAACCTGTAAAATTTGCAGATTTCAAATTATGCCACAAATACAAATTTTCATCTCCTCATTTTCAATAAAACCTGTAAAATTTGCATATTTCAAATTATGCCACAAATACAAATTTTCATCTCCTCATTTTCGATAAAACCTGTAAAATTTGCAGATTTCAAATTATGCCACAAATACAAATTTTCATCTGCTCATATTCAATAAAACCCGTAAAATTAGCATATTTCTAAATATGCCTCAAATACAAATTTTCATCCCCTCATTTTGAATAAAACCTGTAAAATTTGCAGATTTCAAATTATGCCACAAATACAAATTTTCATCTCCTCATTTTCAATAAAACCTGTAAAATTTGCAGATTTCAAATTATGCCACAAATACAAATTTTCGTCTCCTCATTTTCAATAAAACCTGTAAAATTTGCATATTTCAAATTATGCCACAAATACAAATTTTCATCTCCTCATTTTCAATAAAACCTGTAAAATTTGCAGATTTCAAATTATGCCACAAATACAAATTTTCATCTCCTCATTTTCGAAAAAACCTGTAAAATTTGCAGATTTCAAATTATGCCACAAATACAAATTTTCGTCTCCTCATTTTCAATAAAACCTGTAAAATTTGCATATTTCAAATTATGCCACAAATACAAATTTTCATCTGCTCAGTTTATGTAAAATCTGTAAAATTTGCAGATTTCAAATTATGCCACAAATACAAATTTTCATCTGCTCATATTCAATAAAACCCGTAAAATTAGCATATTTCTAAATATGCCTCAAACACAAATTTTCATCCCCTCATTTTGAATAAAACCTGTAAAATTTGCAGATTTCAAATTATGCCACAAATACAAATTTTCATCTCCTCATTTTCAATAAAACCTGTAAAATTTGCAGATTTCAAATTATGCCACAAATACAAATTTTCGTCTCCTCATTTTCAATAAAACCTGTAAAATTTGCATATTTCAAATTATGCCACAAATACAAATTTTCATCTCCTCATTTTCAATAAAACCTGTAAAATTTGCAGATTTCAAATTATGCCACAAATACAAATTTTCATCTCCTCATTTTCGAAAAAACCTGTAAAATTTGCAGATTTCAAATTATGCCACAAATACAAATTTTCGTCTCCTCATTTTCAATAAAACCTGTAAAATTTGCATATTTCAAATTATGCCACAAATACAAATTTTCATCTGCTCAGTTTATGTAAAATCTGTAAAATTTGCAGATTTCAAATTATGCCACAAATACAAATTTTCATCTCCTCATTTTCAATAAAACCTGTAAAATTTGCAGATTTCAAATTATGCCACAAATACAAATTTTCATCTCCTCATTTTCAATAAAACCTGTAAAATTTGCATATTTCAAATTATGCCACAAATACAAATTTTCATCTCCTCATTTTCAATAAAACCTGTAAAATTTGCAGATTTCAAATTATGCCACAAATACAAATTTTCATCTGCTCATATTCAATAAAACCCGTAAAATTAGCATATTTCTAAATATGCCTCAAATACAAATTTTCATCTCCTCATTTTGAATAAAACCTGTAAAATTTGCAGATTTCAAATTATGCCACAAATACAAATTTTCATCTCCTCATTTTCAATAAAACCCGTAAAATTAGCATATTTCTAAATATGCCTCAAATACAAATTTTCATCTCCTCATTTTCAATAAAACCTGTAAAATTTGCAGATTTCAAATTATGCCACAAATACAAATTTTCATCTCCTCATTTTCAATAAAACCTGTAAAATTTGCAGATTTCAAATTATGCCACAAATACAAATTTTCGTCTCCTCATTTTCAATAAAACCTGTAAAATTTGCATATTTCAAATTATGCCACAAATACAAATTTTCATCTCCTCATTTTCAATAAAACCTGTAAAATTTGCAGATTTCAAATTATGCCACAAATACAAATTTTCATCTCCTCATTTTCGAAAAAACCTGTAAAATTTGCAGATTTCAAATTATGCCACAAATACAAATTTTCGTCTCCTCATTTTCAATAAAACCTGTAAAATTTGCATATTTCAAATTATGCCACAAATACAAATTTTCATCTGCTCAGTTTATGTAAAATCTGTAAAATTTGCAGATTTCAAATTATGCCACAAATACAAATTTTCATCTCCTCATTTTCAATAAAACCTGTAAAATTTGCATATTTCAAATTATGCCACAAATACAAATTTTCGTCTCCTCATTTTCAATAAAACCTGTAAAATTTGCATATTTCAAATTATGCCACAAATACAAATTTTCATCTCCTCATTTTCAATAAAACCTGTAAAATTTGCATATTTCAAATTATGCCACAAATACAAATTTTCATCTCCTCATTTTGAATAAAACCTGTAAAATTTGCATTTATTTACCTTTTAACATGTGAATGTTGTGGAAGACAATATATTGGTGAATCAAAAAGATGTCTTAAAACAAGAATTGCAGAACACAATTTTAACGTTATAAATGTAACTAAAAGTAATCAATATCTGTACAAGCATTTTAAAGAACATCAAAATCCCAAATTCTCTGTCCATATTTTAGAAACTTTCACACATGAAAATACCAAAGAACGACAAAATAGAGAAGATTTTTGGATACGATTATTAATGACACCTTTCCCATACGGATTAAATGATAAAATGCAAAAAATCGGATGCTTGCTAAACCCAAATGTAAAGATTACAAATAAAAACACACCATATTTCAATTTTGCTTTTCCAAGAATTAAAATAAGAAAAAATAAAATTAAACACAATACCAATAAAAAAGATTATAGCACTGAAAATATCAAAAATGCTAACAATGAGAAACTTGTTGAAATGTACTTTAATGCAAGCTTTAAAGATAGCAAAAAATTAGATTTAAGCTGTGAAATAGATAAAATCTCAAATATAGAAACAATCAGAAAAATACAATCTATTTCATCAAAATTAACAAAAGAAAATGAAAAACCCAAAGTAATGCTTAAACAAGACTACTTGCACCACGTGCAACAGAAAATTAAATATCAAAAAATTTTTAAAGATACTTTTGAAGAACATAATGTTGCTTTCCCAAATATTCAAATAATTAACATTTTTAAACTAAATACTCCAATCGGTATACAAATTATGAATTACAGTAAATTCTTAAAAACTATAAACACCGAAAAAATCATAGATATTGTCACAAATGAATGTGATTGCAAAGAAATATTAAACTCAGATCATAAATTCGAAAATCACAACAATGATCATATTCTAACTGGAGACAATATCTTTATAAAGAATTTTGAACTCAGAAATTTAATGTCTAAAGGCATCAAATATAGAAACAAGCCAATAAATATCAATAAAAATCAAGTATGGAAACATATTGTAGATAGCTTGAACAATCTTTGTGTCAAAAATCAAAAAATTAGTACACTGATTACGGTAGAAATGAAAAATCGAATCATCGAAAAAACAAAAGAAAAATTCGAGGAAAAAATAGAATACTTTAAAAGTACAAAAAATAATTTTTCCGCCACTAAAAACGAAATAAACAAATTGCATAAAAATTTTATAATTACTCCAACGGATAAAGCTGGTAATAATTATACAATCACTTGCAAAAAATTATATCTGCTTACAATAATGAATGAATTAGGAATTGACGCAGAAATTAAAAATGTAAAAGGTAATGATACCTATGAAATTTACGATAAAGATATCAATACAATATTGCAAAAACATAAAGTCATTACTAAAGAATTCAAATCAAAAGCTACAGTAATACCTGATAAACTTCCACTGATCTATGCCATACCAAAACTACACAAAAATCCAGTGAAGTTTAGATTCATTACTGCAGCTAAAAACTGCTCAACTACTAATATATCATGTTTATTCAAAATAATGTTAACACACTTTAAAAATCATTTCCGAAACTACTGTAACACAATTAAAAATTGTAACAACAAAAAAGTATATTGGTCAATAAACGGTAGCCAGGAACTCAGAGAAAAATTAAAAAACATGAAACAAAATAAAAATGTTAAACTTTTTTCTGCAGATTTTACAAGCCTATTCACAAAATTACCACACAATGTCATAATTAACAAATTAAATGCAATGATAACAATGTTATTTAAAGCAGCGGGATACAAACATATCACAATTAGCAATAATAAATGTTATTACACCGAACCTAAACCCGATGATAAAAGGAAATTATTTCACATAGTAGATGTCCTTGAACTTGTCAGAATTAATCTCAACGAAAGTTATGCAACATTTGGAGAATGGTGTTTCAAACAAATATTAGGTGTACCACAAGGAGGAAATGCTTCTCCAGACATAGCAGATTTAACTCTTTCAATGTTAGAATTTGAATATCTCATTAATAACCAAAATTCAGGCATTTATGAGGGATTTAGATATGTCGACGATCTCCTTCTGATAGTGACAAATAAATTTAATGAGGAAATAATCGATACAATTTACAATAAGCAATTAAATTGGGAAAAAACGAATACTAAAAATGATGAAACACACTATTTGGATCTCACGATCACATTAAATCGAGGTGAAATAGTTACAAAATTGTACAATAAAACCGATGATTATAACTTCAAAATTCTAAGATTGACTAATTTCAACTCTTACATTCCAGATAACATTAAAAGAAGCATCATTAAAGGTGAAATTATAAGAATTTATCGTTCATGCTCAAACAAAAAAGATTTTAAAGAAAGGTGCAAAGTTTTTGTCAAAGAATTAATCAATGCAAATTTTCCATCAGAAGTAATACAAAACTGTTGGAATGAGTTAATTAAACAAGGAAAAATTAGCATACAGTAATCAAGATATAAAAAAATTAATTAAGCATAAATTAATGAATTAATCAATTGCTTAGGTTACGGTATAAAGGTCAATCAAAAAACCAATAAATCTACAGCACACTTTTTGCCAAAAAAAATTTTTTAGCCATTTATTCTTATTTAAACCATAAATTTTATAACGCCATTCTTGCTCACACAAATCTCCGAATATATTTTTATCTATATTTGCTTTTATTCATATCGTGCTTTTTGTTACCACACTCTCCTTTTATTATGTTCTTTAATTTTTTAAAAAAATGCCCCTTTTTTCTGAAACCATCAACTCGTTTAATAAAATGAAAAATCCTTACTGAGGAGTCCTGTTTTTCATTTTATTAAAAAAGTTTTTTTAAAAAACCAAATTCTTTTTTCTTTACGAATGAAACTACAAAAAACCAAAATATACGTTAGCCGTCTAAGGGTAAGGACGAAACGGATAACGTAACCCTTTTATTTCTTAACTTTTTTCGATTAAAATCTTCCTTTTAATAATTAATTTTCCCTTTTTCTTTTTTCATCTCCTCATTTTGAATAAAACCTGTAAAATTTGCAGATTTCAAATTATGCCACAAATACAAATTTTCATCTCCTCATTTTCAATAAAACCTGTAAAAATTTGCATATTTCAAATTATGCCACAAATACAAATTTTCATCTCCTCATTTTCGAAAAAACCTGTAAAATTTGCAGATTTCAAATTATGCCACAAATACAAATTTTCGTCTCCTCATTTTCAATAAAACCTGTAAAATTTGCATATTTCAAATTATGCCACAAATACAAATTTTCATCTCCTCATTTTCAATAAAACCTGTAAAATTTGCATATTTCAAATTATGCCACAAATACAAATTTTCATCTCCTCATTTTCAATAAAACCTGTAAAATTTGCATATTTCAAATTATGCCACAAATACAAATTTTCATCTCCTCATTTTCAATAAAACCTGTAAAATTTGCATATTTCAAATTATGCCACAAATACAAATTTTCATCTGCTCAGTTTATGTAAAATCTGTAAAATTTGCAGATTTCAAATTATGCCACAAATACAAATTTTCATCTCCTCATTTTCAATAAAACCTGTAAAATTTGCATATTTCAAATTATGCCACAAATACAAATTTTCATCTCCGCATTTTCAATAAAACCTGTAAAATTTGCAGATTTCAAATTATGCCACAAATAATAATTTTCATCTGCTCATATTCAATAAAACCTGTAAAATTTGCAGATTTCAAATTATGCCACAAATACAAATTTTCATCTCCTCATTTTCAATAAAACCTGTAAAATTTGCATATTTCAAATTATGCCACAAATACAAATTTTCGTCTCCTCATTTTCAATAAAACCTGTAAAATTTGCATATTTCAAATTATGCCACAAATACAAATTTTCATCTCCTCATTTTCAATAAAACCTGTAAAATTTGCATATTTCAAATTATGCCACAAATACAAATTTTCATCTCCTCATTTTGAATAAAACCTGTAAAATTTGCATTTATTTACCTTTTAACATGTGAATGTTGTGGAAGACAATATATTGGTGAATCAAAAAGATGTCTTAAAACAAGAATTGCAGAACACAATTTTAACGTTATAAATGTAACTAAAAGTAATCAATATCTGTACAAGCATTTTAAAGAACATCAAAATCCCAAATTCTCTGTCCATATTTTAGAAACTTTCACACATGAAAATACCAAAGAACGACAAAATAGAGAAGATTTTTGGATACGATTATTAATGACACCTTTCCCATACGGATTAAATGATAAAATGCAAAAAATCGGATGCTTGCTAAACCCAAATGTAAAGATTACAAATAAAAACACACCATATTTCAATTTTGCTTTTCCAAGAATTAAAATAAGAAAAAATAAAATTAAACACAATACCAATAAAAAAGATTATAGCACTGAAAATATCAAAAATGCTAACAATGAGAAACTTGTTGAAATGTACTTTAATGCAAGCTTTAAAGATAGCAAAAAATTAGATTTAAGCTGTGAAATAGATAAAATCTCAAATATAGAAACAATCAGAAAAATACAATCTATTTCATCAAAATTAACAAAAGAAAATGAAAAACCCAAAGTAATGCTTAAACAAGACTACTTGCACCACGTGCAACAGAAAATTAAATATCAAAAAATTTTTAAAGATACTTTTGAAGAACATAATGTTGCTTTCCCAAATATTCAAATAATTAACATTTTTAAACTAAATACTCCAATCGGTATACAAATTATGAA
The DNA here is from genome assembly GCA_024447195.1 of Panagrolaimus sp. LJ2414. NCBI lineage: Eukaryota > Metazoa > Nematoda > Chromadorea > Rhabditida > Panagrolaimidae > Panagrolaimus > Panagrolaimus sp. LJ2414. The sequence continues at coordinate 12,967,884 of JAMRXY010000008.1, forward strand.
TTACAGTAAATTCTTAAAAACTATAAACACCGAAAAAATCATAGATATTGTCACAAATGAATGTGATTGCAAAGAAATATTAAACTCAGATCATAAATTCGAAAATCACAACAATGATCATATTCTAACTGGAGACAATATCTTTATAAAGAATTTTGAACTCAGAAATTTAATGTCTAAAGGCATCAAATATAGAAACAAGCCAATAAATATCAATAAAAATCAAGTATGGAAACATATTGTAGATAGCTTGAACAATCTTTGTGTCAAAAATCAAAAAATTAGTACACTGATTACGGTAGAAATGAAAAATCGAATCATCGAAAAAACAAAAGAAAAATTCGAGGAAAAAATAGAATACTTTAAAAGTACAAAAAATAATTTTTCCGCCACTAAAAACGAAATAAACAAATTGCATAAAAATTTTATAATTACTCCAACGGATAAAGCTGGTAATAATTATACAATCACTTGCAAAAAATTATATCTGCTTACAATAATGAATGAATTAGGAATTGACGCAGAAATTAAAAATGTAAAAGGTAATGATACCTATGAAATTTACGATAAAGATATCAATACAATATTGCAAAAACATAAAGTCATTACTAAAGAATTCAAATCAAAAGCTACAGTAATACCTGATAAACTTCCACTGATCTATGCCATACCAAAACTACACAAAAATCCAGTGAAGTTTAGATTCATTACTGCAGCTAAAAACTGCTCAACTACTAATATATCATGTTTATTCAAAATAATGTTAACACACTTTAAAAATCATTTCCGAAACTACTGTAACACAATTAAAAATTGTAACAACAAAAAAGTATATTGGTCAATAAACGGTAGCCAGGAACTCAGAGAAAAATTAAAAAACATGAAACAAAATAAAAATGTTAAACTTTTTTCTGCAGATTTTACAAGCCTATTCACAAAATTACCACACAATGTCATAATTAACAAATTAAATGCAATGATAACAATGTTATTTAAAGCAGCGGGATACAAACATATCACAATTAGCAATAATAAATGTTATTACACCGAACCTAAACCCGATGATAAAAGGAAATTATTTCACATAGTAGATGTCCTTGAACTTGTCAGAATTAATCTCAACGAAAGTTATGCAACATTTGGAGAATGGTGTTTCAAACAAATATTAGGTGTACCACAAGGAGGAAATGCTTCTCCAGACATAGCAGATTTAACTCTTTCAATGTTAGAATTTGAATATCTCATTAATAACCAAAATTCAGGCATTTATGAGGGATTTAGATATGTCGACGATCTCCTTCTGATAGTGACAAATAAATTTAATGAGGAAATAATCGATACAATTTACAATAAGCAATTAAATTGGGAAAAAACGAATACTAAAAATGATGAAACACACTATTTGGATCTCACGATCACATTAAATCGAGGTGAAATAGTTACAAAATTGTACAATAAAACCGATGATTATAACTTCAAAATTCTAAGATTGACTAATTTCAACTCTTACATTCCAGATAACATTAAAAGAAGCATCATTAAAGGTGAAATTATAAGAATTTATCGTTCATGCTCAAACAAAAAAGATTTTAAAGAAAGGTGCAAAGTTTTTGTCAAAGAATTAATCAATGCAAATTTTCCATCAGAAGTAATACAAAACTGTTGGAATGAGTTAATTAAACAAGGAAAAATTAGCATACAGTAATCAAGATATAAAAAAATTAATTAAGCATAAATTAATGAATTAATCAATTGCTTAGGTTACGGTATAAAGGTCAATCAAAAAACCAATAAATCTACAGCACACTTTTTGCCAAAAAAAATTTTTTAGCCATTTATTCTTATTTAAACCATAAATTTTATAACGCCATTCTTGCTCACACAAATCTCCGAATATATTTTTATCTATATTTGCTTTTATTCATATCGTGCTTTTTGTTACCACACTCTCCTTTTATTATGTTCTTTAATTTTTTAAAAAAATGCCCCTTTTTTCTGAAACCATCAACTCGTTTAATAAAATGAAAAATCCTTACTGAGGAGTCCTGTTTTTCATTTTATTAAAAAAGTTTTTTTAAAAAACCAAATTCTTTTTTCTTTACGAATGAAACTACAAAAAACCAAAATATACGTTAGCCGTCTAAGGGTAAGGACGAAACGGATAACGTAACCCTTTTATTTCTTAACTTTTTTCGATTAAAATCTTCCTTTTAATAATTAATTTTCCCTTTTTCTTTTTTCATCTCCTCATTTTGAATAAAACCTGTAAAATTTGCAGATTTCAAATTATGCCACAAATACAAATTTTCATCTCCTCATTTTCAATAAAACCTGTAAAAATTTGCATATTTCAAATTATGCCACAAATACAAATTTTCATCTCCTCATTTTCGAAAAAACCTGAAAAATTTGCAGATTTCAAATTATGCCACAAATACAAATTTTCGTCTCCTCATTTTCAATAAAACCTGTAAAATTTGCATATTTCAAATTATGCCACAAATACAAATTTTCATCTCCTCATTTTCAATAAAACCTGTAAAATTTGCATATTTCAAATTATGCCACAAATACAAATTTTCATCTCCTCATTTTCAATAAAACCTGTAAAATTTGCATATTTCAAATTATGCCACAAATACAAATTTTCATCTCCTCATTTTCAATAAAACCTGTAAAATTTGCATATTTCAAATTATGCCACAAATACAAATTTTCATCTGCTCAGTTTATGTAAAATCTGTAAAATTTGCAGATTTCAAATTATGCCACAAATACAAATTTTCATCTCCTCATTTTCAATAAAACCTGTAAAATTTGCATATTTCAAATTATGCCACAAATACAAATTTTCATCTCCGCATTTTCAATAAAACCTGTAAAATTTGCAGATTTCAAATTATGCCACAAATAATAATTTTCATCTGCTCATATTCAATAAAACCTGTAAAATTTGCAGATTTCAAATTATGCCACAAATAATAATTTTCATCTGCTCATATTCAATAAAACCCGTAAAATTAGCATATTTCTAAATATGCCTCAAATACAAATTTTCATCTCCTCATTTTCAATAAAACCTGTAAAATTTGCAGATTTCAAATTAAGCCACAAATATAAATTTTCATCTCCTCATTTTCAATAAAACCTGTAAAATTTGCAGATTTCAAATTATGCCACAAATACAAATTTTCATCTCCTCATTTTCAATAAAACCTGTAAAATTTGCATATTTCAAATTATGCCACCAATACAAATTTTCATCTGCTCAGTTTATGTAAAATCTGTAAAATTTGCAGATTTCAAATTATGCCACAAATACAAATTTTCATCTCCTCATTTTCAATAAAACCTGTAAAATTGGCATATTTCAAATTATGCCACAAATACAAATTTTCATCTCCGCATTTTCATTAAAACCTGTAAAACTTGCAGATTTCAAATTATGCCACAAATACAAATTTTCATCTGCTCATATTCAATAAAACCCGTAAAATTAGCATATTTCTAAATATGCCTCAAATACAAATTTTCATCTCCTCATTTTCATTAAAACCTGTAAAAATTTGCAGATTTCAAATTATGCCACAAATACAAATTTTCATCTCCTCATTTTCGAAAAAACCTGTAAAATTTGCAGATTTCAAATTATGCCACAAATACAAATTTTCATCTCCTCATTTTCAATAAAACCTGTAAAATTTGCAGATTTCAAATTATGCCACAAATACAAATTTTCATCTGCTCATATTCAATAAAACCCGTAAAATTAGCATATTTCTAAATATGCCTCAAATACAAATTTTCATCTCCTCATTTTCAATAAAACCTGTAAAAATTTGCATATTTCAAATTATGCCACAAATACAAATTTTCATCTCCTCATTTTCGAAAAAACCTGTAAAATTTGCAGATTTCAAATTATGCCACAAATACAAATTTTCGTCTCCTCATTTTCAATAAAACCTGTAAAATTTGCATATTTCAAATTATGCCACAAATACAAGTTTTCATCTCCTCATTTTCAATAAAACCTGTAAAAATTTGCATATTTCAAATTATGCCACAAATACAAATTTTCATCTCCTCATTTTCGAAAAAACCTGTAAAATTTGCAGATTTCAAATTATGCCACAAATACAAATTTTCGTCTCCTCATTTTCAATAAAACCTGTAAAATTTGCATATTTCAAATTATGCCACAAATACAAATTTTCATCTCCTCATTTTCAATAAAACCTGTAAAATTTGCATATTTCAAATTATGCCACAAATACAAATTTTCATCTGCTCAGTTTATGTAAAATCTGTAAAATTTGCAGATTTCAAATTATGCCACAAATACAAATTTTCATCTGCTCATTTTCAATAAAACCTGTAAAATTTGCATATTTCAAATTATGCCACAAATACAAATTTTCATCTCCGCATTTTCAATAAAACCTGTAAAATTTGCAGATTTCAAATTATGCCACAAATAATAATTTTCATCTGCTCATATTCAATAAAACCTGTAAAATTTGCAGATTTCAAATTATGCCACAAATAATAATTTTCATCTGCTCATATTCAATAAAACCCGTAAAATTAGCATATTTCTAAATATGCCTCAAATACAAATTTTCATCTCCTCATTTTCAATAAAACCTGTAAAATTTGCAGATTTCAAATTAAGCCACAAATATAAATTTTCATCTCCTCATTTTCAATAAAACCTGTAAAATTTGCAGATTTCAAATTATGCCACAAATACAAATTTTCATCTCCTCATTTTCAATAAAACCTGTAAAATTTGCATATTTCAAATTATGCCACCAATACAAATTTTCATCTGCTCAGTTTATGTAAAATCTGTAAAATTTGCAGATTTCAAATTATGCCACAAATACAAATTTTCATCTCCTCATTTTCAATAAAACCTGTAAAATTGGCATATTTCAAATTATGCCACAAATACAAATTTTCATCTCCGCATTTTCATTAAAACCTGTAAAACTTGCAGATTTCAAATTATGCCACAAATACAAATTTTCATCTGCTCATATTCAATAAAACCCGTAAAATTAGCATATTTCTAAATATGCCTCAAATACAAATTTTCATCTCCTCATTTTCATTAAAACCTGTAAAAATTTGCAGATTTCAAATTATGCCACAAATACAAATTTTCATCTCCTCATTTTCGAAAAAACCTGTAAAATTTGCAGATTTCAAATTATGCCACAAATACAAATTTTCATCTCCTCATTTTCAATAAAACCTGTAAAATTTGCAGATTTCAAATTATGCCACAAATACAAATTTTCATCTGCTCATATTCAATAAAACCCGTAAAATTAGCATATTTCTAAATATGCCTCAAATACAAATTTTCATCTCCTCATTTTCAATAAAACCTGTAAAAATTTGCATATTTCAAATTATGCCACAAATACAAATTTTCATCTCCTCATTTTCGAAAAAACCTGTAAAATTTGCAGATTTCAAATTATGCCACAAATACAAATTTTCGTCTCCTCATTTTCAATAAAACCTGTAAAATTTGCATATTTCAAATTATGCCACAAATACAAGTTTTCATCTCCTCATTTTCAATAAAACCTGTAAAAATTTGCATATTTCAAATTATGCCACAAATACAAATTTTCATCTCCTCATTTTCGAAAAAACCTGTAAAATTTGCAGATTTCAAATTATGCCACAAATACAAATTTTCGTCTCCTCATTTTCAATAAAACCTGTAAAATTTGCATATTTCAAATTATGCCACAAATACAAATTTTCATCTCCTCATTTTCAATAAAACCTGTAAAATTTGCATATTTCAAATTATGCCACAAATACAAATTTTCATCTGCTCAGTTTATGTAAAATCTGTAAAATTTGCAGATTTCAAATTATGCCACAAATACAAATTTTCATCTGCTCATTTTCAATAAAACCTGTAAAATTTGCATATTTCAAATTATGCCACAAATACAAATTTTCATCTCCGCATTTTCAATAAAACCTGTAAAATTTGCAGATTTCAAATTATGCCACAAATACAAATTTTCATCTCCTCATTTTCAATAAAACCTGTAAAATTTGCATATTTCAAATTATGCCACCAATACAAATTTTCATCTGCTCAGTTTATGTAAAATCTGTAAAATTTGCAGATTTCAAATTATGCCACAAATACAAATTTTCATCTCCTCATTTTCAATAAAACCTGTAAAATTGGCATATTTCAAATTATGCCACAAATACAAATTTTCATCTCCGCATTTTCATTAAAACCTGTAAAACTTGCAGATTTCAAATTATGCCACAAATACAAATTTTCATCTGCTCATATTCAATAAAACCCGTAAAATTAGCATATTTCTAAATATGCCTCAAATACAAATTTTCATCTCCTCATTTTCAATAAAACCTGTAAAAATTTGCAGATTTCAAATTATGCCACAAATACAAATTTTCATCTCCTCATTTTCGAAAAAACCTGTAAAATTTGCAGATTTCAAATTATGCCACAAATACAAATTTTCATCTCCTCATTTTCAATAAAACCTGTAAAATTTGCAGATTTCAAATTATGCCACAAATACAAATTTTCATCTGCTCATATTCAATAAAACCCGTAAAATTAGCATATTTCTAAATATGCCTCAAATACAAATTTTCATCTCCTCATTTTCAATAAAACCTGTAAAAATTTGCATATTTCAAATTATGCCACAAATACAAATTTTCATCTCCTCATTTTCGAAGAACCTGTAAAATTTGCAGATTTCAAATTATGCCACAAATACAAATTTTCGTCTCCTCATTTTCAATAAAACCTGTAAAATTTGCATATTTCAAATTATGCCACAAATACAAATTTTCATCTCCTCATTTTCAATAAAACCTGTAAAAATTTGCAGATTTCAAATTATGCCACAAATACAAATTTTCATCTCCTCATTTTCAATAAAACCTGTAAAATTTGCAGATTTCAAATTATGCCACAAATACAAATTTTCATCTGCTCATATTCAATAAAACCCGTAAAATTAGCATATTTCTAAATATGCCTCAAATACAAATTTTCATCTCCTCATTTTCAATAAAACCTGTAAAAATTTGCATATTTCAAATTATGCCACAAATACAAATTTTCATCTCCTCATTTTCGAAAAAACCTGTAAAATTTGCAGATTTCAAATTATGCCACAAATACAAATTTTCGTCTCCTCATTTTCAATAAAACCTGTAAAATTTGCATATTTCAAATTATGCCACAAATACAAGTTTTCATCTCCTCATTTTCAATAAAACCTGTAAAAATTTGCATATTTCAAATTATGCCACAAATACAAATTTTCATCTCCTCATTTTCGAAAAAACCTGTAAAATTTGCAGATTTCAAATTATGCCACAAATACAAATTTTCGTCTCCTCATTTTCAATAAAACCTGTAAAATTTGCATATTTCAAATTATGCCACAAATACAAATTTTCATCTCCTCATTTTCAATAAAACCTGTAAAATTTGCATATTTCAAATTATGCCACAAATACAAATTTTCATCTGCTCAGTTTATGTAAAATCTGTAAAATTTGCAGATTTCAAATTATGCCACAAATACAAATTTTCATCTGCTCATTTTCAATAAAACCTGTAAAATTTGCATATTTCAAATTATGCCACAAATACAAATTTTCATCTCCGCATTTTCAATAAAACCTGTAAAATTTGCAGATTTCAAATTATGCCACAAATACAAATTTTCATCTCCTCATTTTCAATAAAACCTGTAAAATTTGCATATTTCAAATTATGCCACCAATACAAATTTTCATCTGCTCAGTTTATGTAAAATCTGTAAAATTTGCAGATTTCAAATTATGCCACAAATACAAATTTTCATCTCCTCATTTTCAATAAAACCTGTAAAATTGGCATATTTCAAATTATGCCACAAATACAAATTTTCATCTCCGCATTTTCATTAAAACCTGTAAAACTTGCAGATTTCAAATTATGCCACAAATACAAATTTTCATCTGCTCATATTCAATAAAACCCGTAAAATTAGCATATTTCTAAATATGCCTCAAATACAAATTTTCATCTCCTCATTTTCAATAAAACCTGTAAAAATTTGCAGATTTCAAATTATGCCACAAATACAAATTTTCATCTCCTCATTTTCGAAAAAACCTGTAAAATTTGCAGATTTCAAATTATGCCACAAATACAAATTTTCATCTCCTCATTTTCAATAAAACCTGTAAAATTTGCAGATTTCAAATTATGCCACAAATACAAATTTTCATCTGCTCATATTCAATAAAACCCGTAAAATTAGCATATTTCTAAATATGCCTCAAATACAAATTTTCATCTCCTCATTTTCAATAAAACCTGTAAAAATTTGCATATTTCAAATTATGCCACAAATACAAATTTTCATCTCCTCATTTTCGAAGAACCTGTAAAATTTGCAGATTTCAAATTATGCCACAAATACAAATTTTCGTCTCCTCATTTTCAATAAAACCTGTAAAATTTGCATATTTCAAATTATGCCACAAATACAAATTTTCATCTCCTCATTTTCAATAAAACCTGTAAAAATTTGCATATTTCAAATTATGCCACAAATACAAATTTTCATCTCCTCATTTTCGAAAAAACCTGTAAAATTTGCAGATTTCAAATTATGCCACAAATACAAATTTTCGTCTCCTCATTTTCAATTAAACCTGTAAAATTTGCATATTTCAAATTATGCCACAAATACAAATTTTCATCTCCTCATTTTCAATAAAACCTGTAAAATTTGCAGATTTCAAATTATGCCACAAATACAAATTTTCATCTCCTCATTTTCAATAAAACCTGTAAAATTTGCATATTTCAAATTATGCCACAAATACAAATTTTCATCTCCTCATTTTCAATAAAACCTGTAAAATTTGCATATTTCAAATTATGCCACAAATACAAATTTTCATCTGCTCATATTCAATAAAACCCGTAAAATTAGCATATTTCTAAATATGCCTCAAATACAAATTTTCATCTCCTCATTTTGAATAAAACCTGTAAAATTTGCAGATTTCAAATTATGCCACAAATACAAATTTTCATCTCCTCATTTTCAATAAAACCTGTAAAAATTTGCATATTTCAAATTATGCCACAAATACAAATTTTCATCTCCTCATTTTCGAAAAAACCTGTAAAATTTGCAGATTTCAAATTATGCCACAAATACAAATTTTCGTCTCCTCATTTTCAATAAAACCTGTAAAATTTGCATATTTCAAATTATGCCACAAATACAAATTTTCATCTCCTCATTTTCAATAAAACCTGTAAAATTTGCAGATTTCAAATTATGACACAAATACAAATTTTCATCTCCTCATTTTCAATAAAACCTGTAAAATTTGCATATTTCAAATTATGCCACAAATACAAATTTTCATCTCCTCATTTTCAATAAAACCTGTAAAATTTGCATATTTCAAATTATGCCACAAATACAAATTTTCATCTCCTCATTTTCAATAAAACCTGTAAAATTTGCATATTTCAAATTAGGCCACAAATACAAATTTTCATCTGCTCAGTTTATGTAAAATCTGTAAAATTTGCAGATTTCAAATTATGCCACAAATACAAATTTTCATCTCCTCATTTTCAATAAAACCTGTAAAATTTGCATATTTCAAATTAAGCCACAAATACAAATTTTCATCTCCGCATTTTCAATAAAATCTGTAAAATTTGCAGATTTAAAATTATGCCACAAATACAAATTTTCATCTCCTCATTTTCAATAAAACCTGTAAAATTTGCATATTTCAAATTAGGCCACAAATACAAATTTTCATCTGCTCAGTTTATGTAAAATCTGTAAAATTTGCAGATTTCAAATTATGCCACAAATACAAATTTTCATCTCCTCATTTTCAATAAAACCTGTAAAATTTGCATATTTCAAATTAAGCCACAAATACAAATTTTCATCTCCGCATTTTCAATAAAACCTGTAAAATTTGCAGATTTCAAATTATGCTACAAATACAAATTTTCATCTCCTCATTTTCAATAAAACCTGTAAAATTTGCATATTTCAAATTATGCCACCAATACAAATTTTCATCTGCTCAGTTTATGTAAAATCTGTAAAATTTGCAGATTTCAAATTATGCCACAAATACAAATTTTCATCTCCTCATTTTCAATAAAACCTGTAAAATTGGCATATTTCAAATTATGCCACAAATACAAATTTTCATCTCCGCATTTTCATTAAAACCTGTAAAACTTGCAGATTTCAAATTATGCCACAAATACAAATTTTCATCTGCTCATATTCAATAAAACCCGTAAAATTAGCATATTTCTAAATATGCCTCAAATACAAATTTTCATCTCCTCATTTTCAATAAAACCTGTAAAAATTTGCAGATTTCAAATTATGCCACAAATACAAATTTTCATCTCCTCATTTTCGAAAAAACCTGTAAAATTTGCAGATTTCAAATTATGCCACAAATACAAATTTTCATCTCCTCATTTTCAATAAAACCTGTAAAATTTGCAGATTTCAAATTATGCCACAAATACAAATTTTCATCTGCTCATATTCAATAAAACCCGTAAAATTAGCATATTTCTAAATATGCCTCAAATACAAATTTTCATCTCCTCATTTTCAATAAAACCTGTAAAAATTTGCATATTTCAAATTATGCCACAAATACAAATTTTCATCTCCTCATTTTCGAAAAAACCTGTAAAATTTGCAGATTTCAAATTATGCCACAAATACAAATTTTCGTCTCCTCATTTTCAATAAAACCTGTAAAATTTGCATATTTCAAATTATGCCACAAATACAAATTTTCATCTCCTCATTTTCAATAAAACCTGTAAAAATTTGCATATTTCAAATTATGCCACAAATACAAATTTTCATCTCCTCATTTTCGAAAAAACCTGTAAAATTTGCAGATTTCAAATTATGCCACAAATACAAATTTTCGTCTCCTCATTTTCAATAAAACCTGTAAAATTTGCATATTTCAAATTATGCCACAAATACAAATTTTCATCTCCTCATTTTCAATAAAACCTGTAAAATTTGCAGATTTCAAATTATGCCACAAATACAAATTTTCATCTCCTCAGTTTCAATAAAACCTGTAAAATTTGCATATTTCAAATTATGCCACAAATACAAATTTTCATCTCCTCATTTTCAATAAAACCTGTAAAATTTGCATATTTCAAATTATGCCACAAATACAAATTTTCATCTGCTCATATTCAATAAAACCCGTAAAATTAGCATATTTCTAAATATGCCTCAAATACAAATTTTCATCTCCTCATTTTGAATAAAACCTGTAAAATTTGCAGATTTCAAATTATGCCACAAATACAAATTTTCATCTCCTCATTTTCAATAAAACCTGTAAAAATTTGCATATTTCAAATTATGCCACAAATACAAATTTTCATCTCCTCATTTTCGAAAAAACCTGTAAAATTTGCAGATTTCAAATTATGCCACAAATACAAATTTTCGTCTCCTCATTTTCAATAAAACCTGTAAAATTTGCATATTTCAAATTATGCCACAAATACAAATTTTCATCTCCTCATTTTCAATAAAACCTGTAAAATTTGCAGATTTCAAATTATGACACAAATACAAATTTTCATCTCCTCATTTTCAATAAAACCTGTAAAATTTGCATATTTCAAATTATGCCACAAATACAAATTTTCATCTCCTCATTTTCAATAAAACCTGTAAAATTTGCATATTTCAAATTATGCCACAAATACAAATTTTCATCTCCTCATTTTCAATAAAACCTGTAAAATTTGCATATTTCAAATTAGGCCACAAATACAAATTTTCATCTGCTCAGTTTATGTAAAATCTGTAAAATTTGCAGATTTCAAATTATGCCACAAATACAAATTTTCATCTCCTCATTTTCAATAAAACCTGTAAAATTTGCATATTTCAAATTAAGCCACAAATACAAATTTTCATCTCCGCATTTTCAATAAAACCTGTAAAATTTGCAGATTTCAAATTATGCCACAAATAATAATTTTCATCTGCTCATATTCAATAAAACCCGTAAAATTAGCATATTTCTAAATATGCCTCAAATACAAATTTTCATCTCCTCATTTTCAATAAAACCTGTAAAATTTGCAGATTTCAAATTAAGCCACAAATATAAATTTTCATCTCCTCATTTTCAATAAAACCTGTAAAATTTGCAGATTTCAAATTATGCCACAAATACAAATTTTCATCTCCTCATTTTCGATAAAACCTGTAAAATTTGCATATTTCAAATTATGCCACCAATACAAATTTTCATCTGCTCAGTTTATGTAAAATCTGTAAAATTTGCAGATTTCAAATTATGCCACAAATACAAATTTTCATCTCCTCATTTTCAATAAAACCTGTAAAATTGGCATATTTCAAATTATGCCACAAATACAAATTTTCATCTCCGCATTTTCAATAAAACCTGTAAAACTTGCAGATTTCAAATTATGCCACAAATACAAATTTTCATCTGCTCATATTCAATAAAACCCGTAAAATTAGCATATTTCTAAATATGCCTCAAATACAAATTTTCATCTCCTCATTTTCAATAAAACCTGTAAAATTTGCATATTTCAAATTATGCCACAAATACAAATTTTCATCTCCTCATTTTCAATAAAACCTGTAAAAATTTGCATATTTCAAATTATGCCACAAATACAAATTTTCATCTCCTCATTTTCGAAAAAACCTGTAAAATTTGCAGATTTCAAATTATGCCACAAATACAAATTTTCGTCTCCTCATTTTCAATAAAACCTGTAAAATTTGCATATTTCAAATTATGCCACAAATACAAATTTTCATCTCCTCATTTTCAATAAAACCTGTAAAATTTGCAGATTTCAAATTATGCCACAAATACAAATTTTCATCTCCTCATTTTCAATAAAACCTGTAAAATTTGCATATTTCAAATTATGCCACAAATACAAATTTTCATCTCCTCATTTTCAATAAAACCTGTAAAATTTGCATATTTCAAATTATGCCACAAATACAAATTTTCATCTGCTCATATTCAATAAAACCCGTAAAATTAGCATATTTCTAAATATGCCTCAAATACAAATTTTCATCTCCTCATTTTGAATAAAACCTGTAAAATTTGCAGATTTCAAATTATGCCACAAATACAAATTTTCATCTCCTCATTTTCAATAAAACCTGTAAAAATTTGCATATTTCAAATTATGCCACAAATACAAATTTTCATCTCCTCATTTTCGAAAAAACCTGTAAAATTTGCAGATTTCAAATTATGCCACAAATACAAATTTTCGTCTCCTCATTTTCAATAAATCCTGTAAAATTTGCATATTTCAAATTATGCCACAAATACAAATTTTCATCTCCTCATTTTCAATAAAACCTGTAAAATTTGCAGATTTCAAATTATGACACAAATACAAATTTTCATCTCCTCATTTTCGAAAAAACCTGTAAAATTTGCAGATTTCAAATTATGCCACAAATACAAATTTTCGTCTCCTCATTTTCAATAAAACCTGTAAAATTTGCATATTTCAAATTATGCCACAAATACAAATTTTCATCTCCTCATTTTCAATAAAACCTGTAAAATTTGCATATTTCAAATTATGCCACAAATACAAATTTTCATCTCCTCATTTTCAATAAAACCTGTAAAATTTGCATATTTCAAATTATGCCACAAATACAAATTTTCATCTGCTCATTTTCAATAAAACCTGTAAAATTTGCATATTTCAAATTATGCCACAAATACAAATTTTCATCTCCGCATTTTCAATAAAACCTGTAAAATTTGCAGATTTCAAATTATGCCACAAATAATAATTTTCATCTGCTCATATTCAATAAAACCCGTAAAATTAGCATATTTCTAAATATGCCTCAAATACAAATTTTCATCTCCTCATTTTCAATAAAACCTGTAAAATTTGCAGATTTCAAATTAAGCCACAAATATAAATTTTCATCTCCTCATTTTCAATAAAACCTGTAAAATTTGCAGATTTCAAATTATGCCACAAATACAAATTTTCATCTCCTCATTTTCAATAAAACCTGTAAAATTGGCATATTTCAAATTATGCCACAAATACAAATTTTCATCTCCTCATTTTCAATAAAACCTGTAAAATTTGCAGATTTCAAATTATGCCACAAATACAAATTTTCGTCTCCTCATTTTCAATAAAACCTGTAAAATTTGCATATTTCAAATTATGCCACAAATACAAATTTTCATCTCCTCATTTTCAATAAAACCTGTAAAAATTTGCATATTTCAAATTATGCCACAAATACAAATTTTCATCTCCTCATTTTCGAAAAAACCTGTAAAATTTGCAGATTTCAAATTATGCCACAAATACAAATTTTCGTCTCCTCATTTTCAATAAAACCTGTAAAATTTGCATATTTCAAATTATGCCACAAATACAAATTTTCATCTCCTCATTTTCAATAAAACCTGTAAAATTTGCAGATTTCAAATTATGCCACAAATACAAATTTTCATCTCCTCATTTTCAATAAAACCTGTAAAATTTGCATATTTCAAATTATGCCACAAATACAAATTTTCATCTCCTCATTTTCAATAAAACCTGTAAAATTTGCATATTTCAAATTATGCCACAAATACAAATTTTCATCTGCTCATATTCAATAAAACCCGTAAAATTAGCATATTTCTAAATATGCCTCAAATACAAATTTTCATCTCCTCATTTTGAATAAAACCTGTAAAATTTGCAGATTTCAAATTATGCCACAAATACAAATTTTCATCTCCTCATTTTCAATAAAACCTGTAAAAATTTGCATATTTCAAATTATGCCACAAATACAAATTTTCATCTCCTCATTTTCGAAAAAACCTGTAAAATTTGCAGATTTCAAATTATGCCACAAATACAAATTTTCGTCTCCTCATTTTCAATAAAACCTGTAAAATTTGCATATTTCAAATTATGCCACAAATACAAATTTTCATCTCCTCATTTTCAATAAAACCTGTAAAATTTGCAGATTTCAAATTATGACACAAATACAAATTTTCATCTCCTCATTTTCAATAAAACCTGTAAAATTTGCATATTTCAAATTATGCCACAAATACAAATTTTCATCTCCTCATTTTCAATAAAACCTGTAAAATTTGCATATTTCAAATTATGCCACAAATACAAATTTTCATCTCCTCATTTTCAATAAAACCTGTAAAATTTGCATATTTCAAATTAGGCCACAAATACAAATTTTCATCTGCTCAGTTTATGTAAAATCTGTAAAATTTGCAGATTTCAAATTATGCCACAAATACAAATTTTCATCTCCTCATTTTCAATAAAACCTGTAAAATTTGCATATTTCAAATTAAGCCACAAATACAAATTTTCATCTCCGCATTTTCAATAAAATCTGTAAAATTTGCAGATTTCAAATTATGCCACAAATACAAATTTTCATCTCCTCATTTTCAATAAAACCTGTAAAATTTGCATATTTCAAATTAAGCCACAAATACAAATTTTCATCTCCGCATTTTCAATAAAACCTGTAAAATTTGCAGATTTCAAATTATGCTACAAATACAAATTTTCATCTCCTCATTTTCAATAAAACCTGTAAAATTTGCATATTTCAAATTATGCCACCAATACAAATTTTCATCTGCTCAGTTTATGTAAAATCTGTAAAATTTGCAGATTTCAAATTATGCCACAAATACAAATTTTCATCTCCTCATTTTCAATAAAACCTGTAAAATTGGCATATTTCAAATTATGCCACAAATACAAATTTTCATCTCCGCATTTTCATTAAAACCTGTAAAACTTGCAGATTTCAAATTATGCCACAAATACAAATTTTCATCTGCTCATATTCAATAAAACCCGTAAAATTAGCATATTTCTAAATATGCCTCAAATACAAATTTTCATCTCCTCATTTTCAATAAAACCTGTAAAATTTGCATATTTCAAATTATGCCACAAATACAAATTTTCATCTGCTCATATTCAATAAAACCCGTAAAATTAGCATATTTCTAAATATGCCTCAAATACAAATTTTCATCTCCTCATTTTGAATAAAACCTGTAAAATTTGCAGATTTCAAATTATGCCACAAATACAAATTTTCATCTCCTCATTTTCAATAAAACCTGTAAAAATTTGCATATTTCAAATTATGCCACAAATACAAATTTTCATCTCCTCATTTTCAATAAAACCTGTAAAATTTGCAGATTTCAAATTATGCCACAAATACAAATTTTCGTCTCCTCATTTTCAATAAAACCTGTAAAATTTGCATATTTCAAATTATGCCACAAATACAAATTTTCATCTCCTCATTTTCAATAAAACCTGTAAAATTTGCAGATTTCAAATTATGACACAAATACAAATTTTCATCTCCTCATTTTCAATAAAACCTGTAAAATTTGCATATTTCAAATTATGCCACAAATACAAATTTTCATCTCCTCATTTTCAATAAAACCTGTAAAATTTGCATATTTCAAATTATGCCACAAATACAAATTTTCATCTCCTCATTTTCAATAAAACCTGTAAAATTTGCATATTTCAAATTAGGCCACAAATACAAATTTTCATCTGCTCAGTTTATGTAAAATCTGTAAAATTTGCAGATTTCAAATTATGCCACAAATACAAATTTTCATCTCCTCATTTTCAATAAAACCTGTAAAATTTGCATATTTCAAATTAAGCCACAAATACAAATTTTCATCTCCGCATTTTCAATAAAACCTGTAAAATTTGCAGATTTCAAATTATGCCACAAATAATAATTTTCATCTGCTCATATTCAATAAAACCCGTAAAATTAGCATATTTCTAAATATGCCTCAAATACAAATTTTCATCTCCTCATTTTCAATAAAACCTGTAAAATTTGCAGATTTCAAATTAAGCCACAAATATAAATTTTCATCTCCTCATTTTCAATAAAACCTGTAAAATTTGCAGATTTCAAATTATGCCACAAATACAAATTTTCATCTCCTCATTTTCGATAAAACCTGTAAAATTTGCATATTTCAAATTATGCCACCAATACAAATTTTCATCTGCTCAGTTTATGTAAAATCTGTAAAATTTGCAGATTTCAAATTATGCCACAAATACAAATTTTCATCTCCTCATTTTCAATAAAACCTGTAAAATTTGCATATTTCAAATTAAGCCACAAATACAAATTTTCATCTCCGCATTTTCAATAAAACCTGTAAAATTTGCAGATTTCAAATTATGCTACAAATACAAATTTTCATCTCCTCATTTTCAATAAAACCTGTAAAATTTGCATATTTCAAATTATGCCACCAATACAAATTTTCATCTGCTCAGTTTATGTAAAATCTGTAAAATTTGCAGATTTCAAATTATGCCACAAATACAAATTTTCATCTCCTCATTTTCAATAAAACCTGTAAAATTGGCATATTTCAAATTATGCCACAAATACAAATTTTCATCTCCGCATTTTCATTAAAACCTGTAAAACTTGCAGATTTCAAATTATGCCACAAATACAAATTTTCATCTGCTCATATTCAATAAAACCCGTAAAATTAGCATATTTCTAAATATGCCTCAAATACAAATTTTCATCTCCTCATTTTCAATAAAACCTGTAAAATTTGCATATTTCAAATTATGCCACAAATACAAATTTTCATCTGCTCATATTCAATAAAACCCGTAAAATTAGCATATTTCTAAATATGCCTCAAATACAAATTTTCATCTCCTCATTTTGAATAAAACCTGTAAAATTTGCAGATTTCAAATTATGCCACAAATACAAATTTTCATCTCCTCATTTTCAATAAAACCTGTAAAAATTTGCATATTTCAAATTATGCCACAAATACAAATTTTCATCTCCTCATTTTCAATAAAACCTGTAAAATTTGCATATTTCAAATTATGCCACAAATACAAATTTTCATCTCCTCATTTTCAATAAAACCTGTAAAATTTGCATATTTCAAATTAGGCCACAAATACAAATTTTCATCTGCTCAGTTTATGTAAAATCTGTAAAATTTGCAGATTTCAAATTATGCCACAAATACAAATTTTCATCTCCTCATTTTCAATAAAACCTGTAAAATTTGCATATTTCAAATTAAGCCACAAATACAAATTTTCATCTCCGCATTTTCAATAAAACCTGTAAAATTTGCAGATTTCAAATTATGCCACAAATAATAATTTTCATCTGCTCATATTCAATAAAACCCGTAAAATTAGCATATTTCTAAATATGCCTCAAATACAAATTTTCATCTCCTCATTTTCAATAAAACCTGTAAAATTTGCAGATTTCAAATTAAGCCACAAATATAAATTTTCATCTCCTCATTTTCAATAAAACCTGTAAAATTTGCAGATTTCAAATTATGCCACAAATACAAATTTTCATCTCCTCATTTTCGATAAAACCTGTAAAATTTGCATATTTCAAATTATGCCACCAATACAAATTTTCATCTGCTCAGTTTATGTAAAATCTGTAAAATTTGCAGATTTCAAATTATGCCACAAATACAAATTTTCATCTCCTCATTTTCAATAAAACCTGTAAAATTGGCATATTTCAAATTATGCCACAAATACAAATTTTCATCTCCGCATTTTCAATAAAACCTGTAAAACTTGCAGATTTCAAATTATGCCACAAATACAAATTTTCATCTGCTCATATTCAATAAAACCCGTAAAATTAGCATATTTCTAAATATGCCTCAAATACAAATTTTCATCTCCTCATTTTCAATAAAACCTGTAAAATTTGCAGATTTCAAATTATGCCACAAATACAAATTTTCATCTCCTCATTTTCAATAAAACCTGTAAAAATTTGCATATTTCAAATTATGCCACTAATACAAATTTTCATCTCCTCATTTTCGAAAAAACCTGTAAAATTTGCAGATTTCAAATTATGCCACAAATACAAATTTTCGTCTCCTCATTTTCAATAAAACCTGTAAAATTTGCATATTTCAAATTATGCCACAAATACAAATTTTCATCTCCTCATTTTCAATAAAACCTGTAAAATTTGCAGATTTCAAATTATGACACAAATACAAATTTTCATCTCCTCATTTTCAATAAAACCTGTAAAATTTGCATATTTCAAATTATGCCACAAATACAAATTTTCATCTCCTCATTTTCAATAAAACCTGTAAAATTTGCATATTTCAAATTATGCCACAAATACAAATTTTCATCTCCTCATTTTCAATAAAACCTGTAAAATTTGCATATTTCAAATTAGGCCACAAATACAAATTTTCATCTGCTCAGTTTATGTAAAATCTGTAAAATTTGCAGATTTCAAATTATGCCACAAATACAAATTTTCATCTCCTCATTTTCAATAAAACCTGTAAAATTTGCATATTTCAAATTAAGCCACAAATACAAATTTTCATCTCCGCATTTTCAATAAAATCTGTAAAATTTGCAGATTTCAAATTATGCCACAAATACAAATTTTCATCTCCTCATTTTCAATAAAACCTGTAAAATTTGCATATTTCAAATTAGGCCACAAATACAAATTTTCATCTGCTCAGTTTATGTAAAATCTGTAAAATTTGCAGATTTCAAATTATGCCACAAATACAAATTTTCATCTCCTCATTTTCAATAAAACCTGTAAAATTTGCATATTTCAAATTAAGCCACAAATACAAATTTTCATCTCCGCATTTTCAATAAAACCTGTAAAATTTGCAGATTTCAAATTATGCTACAAATACAAATTTTCATCTCCTCATTTTCAATAAAACCTGTAAAATTTGCATATTTCAAATTATGCCACCAATACAAATTTTCATCTGCTCAGTTTATGTAAAATCTGTAAAATTTGCAGATTTCAAATTATGCCACAAATACAAATTTTCATCTCCTCATTTTCAATAAAACCTGTAAAATTGGCATATTTCAAATTATGCCACAAATACAAATTTTCATCTCCGCATTTTCATTAAAACCTGTAAAACTTGCAGATTTCAAATTATGCCACAAATACAAATTTTCATCTGCTCATATTCAATAAAACCCGTAAAATTAGCATATTTCTAAATATGCCTCAAATACAAATTTTCATCTCCTCATTTTCAATAAAACCTGTAAAAATTTGCAGATTTCAAATTATGCCACAAATACAAATTTTCATCTGCTCATATTCAATAAAACCCGTAAAATTAGCATATTTCTAAATATGCCTCAAATACAAATTTTCATCTCCTCATTTTCAATAAAACCTGTAAAAATTTGCATATTTCAAATTATGCCACAAATACAAATTTTCATCTCCTCATTTTCGAAAAAACCTGTAAAATTTGCAGATTTCAAATTATGCCACAAATACAAATTTTCGTCTCCTCATTTTCAATAAAACCTGTAAAATTTGCATATTTCAAATTATGCCACAAATACAAATTTTCATCTCCTCATTTTCAATAAAACCTGTAAAAATTTGCATATTTCAAATTATGCCACAAATACAAATTTTCATCTCCTCATTTTCGAAAAAACCTGTAAAATTTGCAGATTTCAAATTATGCCACAAATACAAATTTTCGTCTCCTCATTTTCAATAAAACCTGTAAAATTTGCATATTTCAAATTATGCCACAAATACAAATTTTCATCTCCTCATTTTCAATAAAACCTGTAAAATTTGCATATTTCAAATTATGCCACAAATACAAATTTTCATCTCCTCATTTTCAATAAAACCTGTAAAATTTGCATATTTCAAATTATGCCACAAATACAAATTTTCATCTGCTCATTTTCAATAAAACCTGTAAAATTTGCATATTTCAAATTATGCCACAAATACAAATTTTCATCTCCGCATTTTCAATAAAACCTGTAAAATTTGCAGATTTCAAATTATGCCACAAATAATAATTTTCATCTGCTCATATTCAATAAAACCCGTAAAATTAGCATATTTCTAAATATGCCTCAAATACAAATTTTCATCTCCTCATTTTCAATAAAACCTGTAAAATTTGCAGATTTCAAATTATGCCACAAATACAAATTTTCATCTCCTCATTTTCAATAAAACCTGTAAAATTTGCATATTTCAAATTATGCCACCAATACAAATTTTCATCTGCTCAGTTTATGTAAAATCTGTAAAATTTGCAGATTTCAAATTATGCCACAAATACAAATTTTCATCTCCTCATTTTCAATAAAACCTGTAAAATTGGCATATTTCAAATTATGCCACAAATACAAATTTTCATCTCCTCATTTTCAATAAAACCTGTAAAAATTTGCATATTTCAAATTATGCCACAAATACAAATTTTCATCTCCTCATTTTCGAAAAAACCTGTAAAATTTGCAGATTTCAAATTATGCCACAAATACAAATTTTCGTCTCCTCATTTTCAATAAAACCTGTAAAATTTGCATATTTCAAATTATGCCACAAATACAAATTTTCATCTCCTCATTTTCAATAAAACCTGTAAAAATTTGCATATTTCAAATTATGCCACAAATACAAATTTTCATCTCCTCATTTTCGAAAAAACCTGTAAAATTTGCAGATTTCAAATTATGCCACAAATACAAATTTTCGTCTCCTCATTTTCAATAAAACCTGTAAAATTTGCATATTTCAAATTATGCCACAAATACAAATTTTCATCTCCTCATTTTCAATAAAACCTGTAAAATTTGCAGATTTCAAATTATGCCACAAATACAAATTTTCATCTCCTCATTTTCAATAAAACCTGTAAAATTTGCATATTTCAAATTATGCCACAAATACAAATTTTCATCTCCTCATTTTCAATAAAACCTGTAAAATTTGCATATTTCAAATTATGCCACAAATACAAATTTTCATCTGCTCATATTCAATAAAACCCGTAAAATTAGCATATTTCTAAATATGCCTCAAATACAAATTTTCATCTCCTCATTTTGAATAAAACCTGTAAAATTTGCAGATTTCAAATTATGCCACAAATACAAATTTTCATCTCCTCATTTTCAATAAAACCTGTAAAAATTTGCATATTTCAAATTATGCCACTAATACAAATTTTCATCTCCTCATTTTCGAAAAAACCTGTAAAATTTGCAGATTTCAAATTATGCCACAAATACAAATTTTCGTCTCCTCATTTTCAATAAAACCTGTAAAATTTGCATATTTCAAATTATGCCACAAATACAAATTTTCATCTCCTCATTTTCAATAAAACCTGTAAAATTTGCAGATTTCAAATTATGACACAAATACAAATTTTCATCTCCTCATTTTCAATAAAACCTGTAAAATTTGCATATTTCAAATTATGCCACAAATACAAATTTTCATCTCCTCATTTTCAATAAAACCTGTAAAATTTGCATATTTCAAATTATGCCACAAATACAAATTTTCATCTCCTCATTTTCAATAAAACCTGTAAAATTTGCATATTTCAAATTAGGCCACAAATACAAATTTTCATCTGCTCAGTTTATGTAAAATCTGTAAAATTTGCAGATTTCAAATTATGCCACAAATACAAATTTTCATCTCCTCATTTTCAATAAAACCTGTAAAATTTGCATATTTCAAATTAAGCCACAAATACAAATTTTCATCTCCGCATTTTCAATAAAATCTGTAAAATTTGCAGATTTCAAATTATGCCACAAATACAAATTTTCATCTCCTCATTTTCAATAAAACCTGTAAAATTTGCATATTTCAAATTAGGCCACAAATACAAATTTTCATCTGCTCAGTTTATGTAAAATCTGTAAAATTTGCAGATTTCAAATTATGCCACAAATACAAATTTTCATCTCCTCATTTTCAATAAAACCTGTAAAATTTGCATATTTCAAATTAAGCCACAAATACAAATTTTCATCTCCGCATTTTCAATAAAACCTGTAAAATTTGCAGATTTCAAATTATGCTACAAATACAAATTTTCATCTCCTCATTTTCAATAAAACCTGTAAAATTTGCATATTTCAAATTATGCCACCAATACAAATTTTCATCTGCTCAGTTTATGTAAAATCTGTAAAATTTGCAGATTTCAAATTATGCCACAAATACAAATTTTCATCTCCTCATTTTCAATAAAACCTGTAAAATTGGCATATTTCAAATTATGCCACAAATACAAATTTTCATCTCCGCATTTTCATTAAAACCTGTAAAACTTGCAGATTTCAAATTATGCCACAAATACAAATTTTCATCTGCTCATATTCAATAAAACCCGTAAAATTAGCATATTTCTAAATATGCCTCAAATACAAATTTTCATCTCCTCATTTTCAATAAAACCTGTAAAAATTTGCAGATTTCAAATTATGCCACAAATACAAATTTTCATCTGCTCATATTCAATAAAACCCGTAAAATTAGCATATTTCTAAATATGCCTCAAATACAAATTTTCATCTCCTCATTTTCAATAAAACCTGTAAAAATTTGCATATTTCAAATTATGCCACAAATACAAATTTTCATCTCCTCATTTTCGAAAAAACCTGTAAAATTTGCAGATTTCAAATTATGCCACAAATACAAATTTTCGTCTCCTCATTTTCAATAAAACCTGTAAAATTTGCATATTTCAAATTATGCCACAAATACAAATTTTCATCTCCTCATTTTCAATAAAACCTGTAAAAATTTGCATATTTCAAATTATGCCACAAATACAAATTTTCATCTCCTCATTTTCGAAAAAACCTGTAAAATTTGCAGATTTCAAATTATGCCACAAATACAAATTTTCGTCTCCTCATTTTCAATAAAACCTGTAAAATTTGCATATTTCAAATTATGCCACAAATACAAATTTTCATCTCCGCATTTTCATTAAAACCTGTAAAACTTGCAGATTTCAAATTATGCCACAAATACAAATTTTCATCTGCTCATATTCAATAAAACCCGTAAAATTAGCATATTTCTAAATATGCCTCAAATACAAATTTTCATCTCCTCATTTTCAATAAAACCTGTAAAAATTTGCAGATTTCAAATTATGCCACAAATACAAATTTTCATCTCCTCATTTTCGAAAAAACCTGTAAAATTTGCAGATTTCAAATTATGCCACAAATACAAATTTTCATCTCCTCATTTTCAATAAAACCTGTAAAATTTGCAGATTTCAAATTATGCCACAAATACAAATTTTCATCTGCTCATATTCAATAAAACCCGTAAAATTAGCATATTTCTAAATATGCCTCAAATACAAATTTTCATCTCCTCATTTTCAATAAAACCTGTAAAAATTTGCATATTTCAAATTATGCCACAAATACAAATTTTCATCTCCTCATTTTCGAAAAAACCTGTAAAATTTGCAGATTTCAAATTATGCCACAAATACAAATTTTCGTCTCCTCATTTTCAATAAAACCTGTAAAATTTGCATATTTCAAATTATGCCACAAATACAAATTTTCATCTCCTCATTTTCAATAAAACCTGTAAAAATTTGCATATTTCAAATTATGCCACAAATACAAATTTTCATCTCCTCATTTTCGAAAAAACCTGTAAAATTTGCAGATTTCAAATTATGCCACAAATACAAATTTTCGTCTCCTCATTTTCAATAAAACCTGTAAAATTTGCATATTTCAAATTATGCCACAAATACAAATTTTCATCTCCTCATTTTCAATAAAACCTGTAAAATTTGCAGATTTCAAATTATGCCACAAATACAAATTTTCATCTCCTCATTTTCAATAAAACCTGTAAAATTTGCATATTTCAAATTATGCCACAAATACAAATTTTCATCTCCTCATTTTCAATAAAACCTGTAAAATTTGCATATTTCAAATTATGCCACAAATACAAATTTTCATCTGCTCATATTCAATAAAACCCGTAAAATTAGCATATTTCTAAATATGCCTCAAATACAAATTTTCATCTCCTCATTTTGAATAAAACCTGTAAAATTTGCAGATTTCAAATTATGCCACAAATACAAATTTTCATCTCCTCATTTTCAATAAAACCTGTAAAAATTTGCATATTTCAAATTATGCCACAAATACAAATTTTCATCTCCTCATTTTCGAAAAAACCTGTAAAATTTGCAGATTTCAAATTATGCCACAAATACAAATTTTCGTCTCCTCATTTTCAATAAAACCTGTAAAATTTGCATATTTCAAATTATGCCACAAATACAAATTTTCATCTCCTCATTTTCAATAAAACCTGTAAAATTTGCAGATTTCAAATTATGACACAAATACAAATTTTCATCTCCTCATTTTCAATAAAACCTGTAAAATTTGCATATTTCAAATTATGCCACAAATACAAATTTTCATCTCCTCATTTTCAATAAAACCTGTAAAATTTGCATATTTCAAATTATGCCACAAATACAAATTTTCATCTCCTCATTTTCAATAAAACCTGTAAAATTTGCATATTTCAAATTAGGCCACAAATACAAATTTTCATCTGCTCAGTTTATGTAAAATCTGTAAAATTTGCAGATTTCAAATTATGCCACAAATACAAATTTTCATCTCCTCATTTTCAATAAAACCTGTAAAATTTGCATATTTCAAATTAAGCCACAAATACAAATTTTCATCTCCGCATTTTCAATAAAACCTGTAAAATTTGCAGATTTCAAATTATGCCACAAATAATAATTTTCATCTGCTCATATTCAATAAAACCCGTAAAATTAGCATATTTCTAAATATGCCTCAAATACAAATTTTCATCTCCTCATTTTCAATAAAACCTGTAAAATTTGCAGATTTCAAATTAAGCCACAAATATAAATTTTCATCTCCTCATTTTCAATAAAACCTGTAAAATTTGCAGATTTCAAATTATGCCACAAATACAAATTTTCATCTCCTCATTTTCGATAAAACCTGTAAAATTTGCATATTTCAAATTATGCCACCAATACAAATTTTCATCTGCTCAGTTTATGTAAAATCTGTAAAATTTGCAGATTTCAAATTATGCCACAAATACAAATTTTCATCTCCTCATTTTCAATAAAACCTGTAAAATTGGCATATTTCAAATTATGCCACAAATACAAATTTTCATCTCCGCATTTTCATTAAAACCTGTAAAACTTGCAGATTTCAAATTATGCCACAAATACAAATTTTCATCTGCTCATATTCAATAAAACCCGTAAAATTAGCATATTTCTAAATATGCCTCAAATACAAATTTTCATCTCCTCATTTTCAATAAAACCTGTAAAAATTTGCATATTTCAAATTATGCCACAAATACAAATTTTCATCTCCTCATTTTCGAAAAAACCTGTAAAATTTGCAGATTTCAAATTATGCCACAAATACAAATTTTCGTCTCCTCATTTTCAATAAAACCTCTAAAATTTGCATATTTCAAATTATGCCACAAATACAAATTTTCATCTCCTCATTTTCAATAAAACCTGTAAAATTTGCAGATTTCAAATTATGACACAAATACAAATTTTCATCTCCTCATTTTCAATAAAACCTGTAAAATTTGCATATTTCAAATTATGCCACAAATACAAATTTTCATCTCCTCATTTTCAATAAAACCTGTAAAATTTGCATATTTCAAATTATGCCACAAATACAAATTTTCATCTCCTCATTTTCAATAAAACCTGTAAAATTTGCATATTTCAAATTATGCCACCAATACAAATTTTCATCTGCTCAGTTTATGTAAAATCTGTAAAATTTGCAGATTTCAAATTATGCCACAAATACAAATTTTCATCTCCTCATTTTCAATAAAACCTGTAAAATTGGCATATTTCAAATTATGCCACAAATACAAATTTTCATCTCCGCATTTTCATTAAAACCTGTAAAACTTGCAGATTTCAAATTATGCCACAAATACAAATTTTCATCTGCTCATATTCAATAAAACCCGTAAAATTAGCATATTTCTAAATATGCCTCAAATACAAATTTTCATCTCCTCATTTTCAATAAAACCTGTAAAAATTTGCATATTTCAAATTATGCCACAAATACAAATTTTCATCTCCTCATTTTCGAAAAAACCTGTAAAATTTGCAGATTTCAAATTATGCCACAAATACAAATTTTCGTCTCCTCATTTTCAATAAAACCTGTAAAATTTGCATATTTCAAATTATGCCACAAATACAAATTTTCATCTCCTCATTTTCAATAAAACCTGTAAAATTTGCAGATTTCAAATTATGACACAAATACAAATTTTCATCTCCTCATTTTCAATAAAACCTGTAAAATTTGCATATTTCAAATTATGCCACAAATACAAATTTTCATCTCCTCATTTTCAATAAAACCTGTAAAATTTGCATATTTCAAATTATGCCACAAATACAAATTTTCATCTCCTCATTTTCAATAAAACCTGTAAAATTTGCATATTTCAAATTATGCCACAAATACAAATTTTCATCTGCTCAGTTTATGTAAAATCTGTAAAATTTGCAGATTTCAAATTATGCCACAAATACAAATTTTCATCTCCTCATTTTCAATAAAACCTGTAAAATTTGCATATTTCAAATTATGCCACAAATACAAATTTTCATCTCCGCATTTTCAATAAAACCTGTAAAATTTGCAGATTTCAAATTATGCCACAAATAATAATTTTCATCTGCTCATATTCAATAAAACCCGTAAAATTAGCATATTTCTAAATATGCCTCAAATACAAATTTTCATCTCCTCATTTTCAATAAAACCTGTAAATTTTCAGATTTCAAATTAAGACACAAATATAAATTTTCATCTCCTCATTTTCAATAAAACCTGTAAAATTTGCATATTTCAAATTATGCCACAAATACAAATTTTCATCTCCTCATTTTCAATAAAACCTGTAAAATTTGCATATTTCAAATTATGCCTCAAATACAAATTTTCATCTGCTCAGTTTATGTAAAATCTGTAAAATTTGCAGATTTCAAATTATGCCACAAATACAAATTTTCATCTCCTCATTTTCAATAAAACCTGTAAAATTGGCATATTTCAAATTATGCCACAAATACAAATTTTCATCTCCGCATTTTCATTAAAACCTGTAAAACTTGCAGATTTCAAATTATGCCACAAATACAAATTTTCATCTGCTCATATTCAATAAAACCCGTAAAATTAGCATATTTCTAAATATGCCTCAAATACAAATTTTCATCTCCTCATTTTCAATAAAACCTGTAAAAATTTGCATATTTCAAATTATGCCACAAATACAAATTTTCATCTCCTCATTTTCGAAAAAACCTGTAAAATTTGCAGATTTCAAATTATGCCACAAATACAAATTTTCATCTCCTCATTTTCAATAAAACCTGTAAAATTTGCAGATTTCAAATTATGCCACAAATACAAATTTTCATCTGCTCATATTCAATAAAACCCGTAAAATTAGCATATTTCTAAATATGCCTCAAATACAAATTTTCATCTCCTCATTTTGAATAAAACCTGTAAAATTTGCAGATTTCAAATTATGCCACAAATACAAATTTTCATCTCCTCATTTTCAATAAAACCTGTAAAATTTTCATATTTCAAATTATGCCACAAATTCAAATTTTCATCTCCTCATTTTCAATAAAACCTGTAAAGTTTGCATATTTCAAATTATGCCACAAATACAAATTTTCATCTCCTCATTTTCAATAAAACCTGTAAAATTTGCATATTTCAAATTATGCCACAAATACAAATTTTCATCTGCTCAGTTTATGTAAAATCTGTAAAATTTGCAGATTTCAAATTATGCCACAAATACAAATTTTCATCTCCTCATTTTCAATAAAACCTGTAAAATTTGCAGATTTCAAATTATGCCACAAATACAAATTTTCATCTCCTCATTTTCAATAAAACCTGTAAAATTTGCATATTTCAAATTATGCCACAAATACAAATTTTCATCTCCTCATTTTCAATAAAACCTGTAAAATTTGCATATTTCAAATTGTGCCACAAATACAAATTTTCATCTGCTCAGTTTATGTAAAATCTGTAAAATTTGCAGATTTCAAATTATGCCACAAATACAAATTTTCATCTCCTCATTTTCAATAAAACCTGTAAAATTTGCATATTTCAAATTATGCCACAATTACAAATTTTCATCTCCGCATTTTCAATAAAACCTGTAAAATTTGCAGATTTCAAATTATGCCACAAATAATAATTTTCATCTGCTCATATTCAATAAAACCCGTAAAATTAGCATATTTCTAAATATGCCTCAAATACAAATTTTCATCTCCTCATTTTCAATAAAACCTGTAAAATTTGCAGATTTCAAATTAAGCCACAAATATAAATTTTCATCTCCTCATTTTCAATAAAACCTGTAAAATTTGCAGATTTCAAATTATGCCACAAATACAAATTTTCATCTGCTCATATTCAATAAAACCCGTAAAATTAGCATATTTCTAAATATGCCTCAAATACAAATTTTCATCTCCTCATTTTGAATAAAACCTGTAAAATTTGCAGATTTCAAATTATGCCACAAATACAAATTTTCATCTCCTCATTTTCAATAAAACCTGTAAAATTTTCATATTTCAAATTATGCCACAAATTCAAATTTTCATCTCCTCATTTTCAATAAAACCTGTAAAGTTTGCATATTTCAAATTATGCCACAAATACAAATTTTCATCTCCTCATTTTCAATAAAACCTGTAAAATTTGCATATTTCAAATTATGCCACAAATACAAATTTTCATCTGCTCAGTTTATGTAAAATCTGTAAAATTTGCAGATTTCAAATTATGCCACAAATACAAATTTTCATCTCCTCATTTTCAATAAAACCTGTAAAATTTGCAGATTTCAAATTATGCCACAAATACAAATTTTCATCTCCTCATTTTCAATAAAACCTGTAAAATTTGCATATTTCAAATTATGCCACAAATACAAATTTTCATCTCCTCATTTTCAATAAAACCTGTAAAATTTGCATATTTCAAATTGTGCCACAAATACAAATTTTCATCTGCTCAGTTTATGTAAAATCTGTAAAATTTGCAGATTTCAAATTATGCCACAAATACAAATTTTCATCTCCTCATTTTCAATAAAACCTGTAAAATTTGCATATTTCAAATTATGCCACAAATAATAATTTTCATCTGCTCATATTCAATAAAACCCGTAAAATTAGCATATTTCTAAATATGCCTCAAATACAAATTTTCATCTCCTCATTTTCAATAAAACCTGTAAAATTTGCAGATTTCAAATTATGCCACAAATAATAATTTTCATCTGCTCATATTCAATAAAACCCGTAAAATTAGCATATTTCTAAATATGCCTCAAATACAAATTTTCATCTCCTCATTTTCAATAAAACCTGTAAAATTTGCAGATTTCGAATTAAGCCACAAATATAAATTTTCATCTCCTCATTTTCAATAAAACCTGTAAAATTTGCAGATTTCAAATTATGCCACAAATACAAATTTTCATCTCCTCATTTTCAATAAAACCTGTAAAATTTGCATATTTCAAATTATGCCACAATTACAAATTTTCATCTCCGCATTTTCAATAAAACCTGTAAAATTTGCAGATTTCAAATTATGCCACAAATAATAATTTTCATCTGCTCATATTCAATAAAACCCGTAAAATTAGCATATTTCTAAATATGCCTCAAATACAAATTTTCATCTCCTCATTTTCAATAAAACCTGTAAAATTTGCAGATTTCAAATTAAGCCACAAATATAAATTTTCATCTCCTCATTTTCAATAAAACCTGTAAAATTTGCAGATTTCAAATTATGCCACAAATACAAATTTTCATCTCCTCATTTTCAATAAAACCTGTAAAATTTGCAGATTTCAAATTATGCCACAAATACAAATTTTCATCTGCTCAGTTTATGTAAAATCTGTAAAATTTGCAGATTTCAAATTATGCCACAAATACAAATTTTCATCTCCTCATTTTCAATAAAACCTGTAAAATTGGCATATTTCAAATTATGCCACAAATACAAATTTTCATCTCCGCATTTTCATTAAAACCTGTAAAACTTGCAGATTTCAAATTATGCCACAAATACAAATTTTCATCTGCTCATATTCAATAAAACCCGTAAAATTAGCATATTTCTAAATATGCCTCAAATACAAATTTTCATCTCCTCATTTTCAATAAAACCTGTAAAAATTTGCATATTTCAAATTATGCCACAAATACAAATTTTCATCTCCTCATTTTCGAAAAAACCTGTAAAATTTGCAGATTTCAAATTATGCCACAAATACAAATTTTCATCTCCTCATTTTCAATAAAACCTGTAAAATTTGCAGATTTCAAATTATGCCACAAATACAAATTTTCATCTGCTCATATTCAATAAAACCCGTAAAATTAGCATATTTCTAAATATGCCTCAAATACAAATTTTCATCTCCTCATTTTGAATAAAACCTGTAAAATTTGCAGATTTCAAATTATGCCACAAATACAAATTTTCATCTCCTCATTTTCAATAAAACCTGTAAAATTTGCAGATTTCAAATTATGCCACAAATACAAATTTTCATCTCCTCATTTTCAATAAAACCTGTAAAATTTGCAGATTTCAATTTATGCCACAAATACAAATTTTCATCTGCTCAGTTTATGTAAAATCTGTAAAATTTGCAGATTTCAAATTATGCCACAAATACAAATTTTCATCACCTCATTTTCAATAAAACCTGTAAAATTGGCATATTTCAAATTATGCCACAAATACAAATTTTCATCTCCGCATTTTCATTAAAACCTGTAAAACTTGCAGATTTCAAATTATGCCACAAATACAAATTTTCATCTGCTCATTTTCAATAAAACCTGTAAAATTTGCAGATTTCAAATTATGCCACAAATACAAATTTTCATCTCCTCATTTTCAATAAAACCTGTAAAATTTGCATATTTCAAATTATGCCACAAATACAAATTTTCATCTGCTCAGTTTATGTAAAATCTGTAAAATTTGCAGATTTCAAATTATGCCACAAATACAAATTTTCATCTCCTCATTTTCAATAAAACCTGTAAAATTTGCATATTTCAAATTATGCCACAATTACAAATTTTCATCACCTCATTTTCAATAAAACCTGTAAAATTGGCATATTTCAAATTATGCCACAAATACAAATTTTCATCTCCGCATTTTCATTAAAACCTGTAAAACTTGCAGATTTCAAATTATGCCACAAATACAAATTTTCATCTGCTCATTTTCAATAAAACCTGTAAAATTTGCAGATTTCAAATTATGCCACAAATACAAATTTTCATCTCCTCATTTTCAATAAAACCTGTAAAATTTGCATATTTCAAATTATGCCACAAATACAAATTTTCATCTGCTCAGTTTATGTAAAATCTGTAAAATTTGCATATTTCAAATTATGCCACAATTACAAATTTTCATCTCCGCATTTTCAATAAAACCTGTAAAATTTGCAGATTTCAAATTATGCCACAAATAATAATTTTCATCTGCTCATATTCAATAAAACCCGTAAAATTAGCATATTTCTAAATATGCCTCAAATACAAATTTTCATCTCCTCATTTTCAATAAAACCTGTAAAATTTGCAGATTTCAAATTAAGCCACAAATATAAATTTTCATCTCCTCATTTTCAATAAAACCTGTAAAATTTGCAGATTTCAAATTATGCCACAAATACAAATTTTCATCTCCTCATTTTCAATAAAACCTGTAAAATTTGCAGATTTCAAATTATGCCACAAATACAAATTTTCATCTGCTCAGTTTATGTAAAATCTGTAAAATTTGCAGATTTCAAATTATGCCACAAATACAAATTTTCATCTCCTCATTTTCAATAAAACCTGTAAAATTGGCATATTTCAAATTATGCCACAAATACAAATTTTCATCTCCTCATTTTCAATAAAACCTGTAAAAATTTGCATATTTCAAATTATGCCACAAATACAAATTTTCATCTCCTCATTTTCATTAAAACCTGTAAAACTTGCAGATTTCAAATTATGCCACAAATACAAATTTTCATCTGCTCAGTTTATGTAAAATCTGTAAAATTTGCAGATTTCAAATTATGCCACAAATACAAATTTTCATCTCCTCATTTTCAATAAAACCTGTAAAATTGGCATATTTCAAATTATGCCACAAATACAAATTTTCATCTCCTCATTTTCAATAAAACCTGTAAAAATTTGCATATTTCAAATTATGCCACAAATACAAATTTTCATCTCCTCATTTTCATTAAAACCTGTAAAACTTGCAGATTTCAAATTATGCCACAAATACAAATTTTCATCTGCTCAGTTTATGTAAAATCTGTAAAATTTGCAGATTTCAAATTATGCCACAAATACAAATTTTCATCTCCTCATTTTCAATAAAACCTGTAAAATTGGCATATTTCAAATTATGCCACAAATACAAATTTTCATCTCCTCATTTTCAATAAAACCTGTAAAAATTTGCATATTTCAAATTATGCCACAAATACAAATTTTCATCTCCTCATTTTCATTAAAACCTGTAAAATTTGCAGATTTCAAATTATGCCACAAATACAAATTTTCATCTCCTCATTTTCATTAAAACCTGTAAAACTTGCAGATTTCAAATTATGCCACAAATACAAATTTTCATCTGCTCAGTTTATGTAAAATCTGTAAAATTTGCAGATTTCAAATTATGCCACAAATACAAATTTTCATCTCCTCATTTTCAATAAAACCTGTAAAATTGGCATATTTCAAATTATGCCACAAATACAAATTTTCATCTCCTCATTTTCAATAAAACCTGTAAAAATTTGCATATTTCAAATTATGCCACAAATACAAATTTTCATCTCCTCATTTTCAATAAAACCTGTAAAATTGGCATATTTCAAATTATGCCACAAATACAAATTTTCATCTCCTCATTTTCATTAAAACCTGTAAAACTTGCAGATTTCAAATTATGCCACAAATACAAATTTTCATCTGCTCATATTCAATAAAACCCGTAAAATTAGCATATTTCTAAATATGCCTCAAATACAAATTTTCATCTCCTCATTTTCAATAAAACCTGTAAAAATTTGCATATTTCAAATTATGCCACAAATACAAATTTTCATCTCCTCATTTTCGAAAAAACCTGTAAAATTTGCAGATTTCAAATTATGCCACAAATACAAATTTTCATCTCCTCATTTTCAATAAAACCTGTAAAATTTGCAGATTTCAAATTATGCCACAAATACAAATTTTCATCTGCTCATATTCAATAAAACCCGTAAAATTAGCATATTTCTAAATATGCCTCAAATACAAATTTTCATCTCCTCATTTTGAATAAAACCTGTAAAATTTGCAGATTTCAAATTATGCCACAAATACAAATTTTCATCTCCTCATTTTCAATAAAACCTGTAAAATTTGCAGATTTCAAATTATGCCACAAATACAAATTTTCATCTCCTCATTTTCAATAAAACCTGTAAAAATTTGCATATTTCAAATTATGCCACAAATACAAATTTTCATCTCCTCATTTTCAATAAAACCTGTAAAATTGGCATATTTCAAATTATGCCACAAATACAAATTTTCATCTCCTCATTTTCATTAAAACCTGTAAAACTTGCAGATTTCAAATTATGCCACAAATACAAATTTTCATCTGCTCATATTCAATAAAACCCGTAAAATTAGCATATTTCTAAATATGCCTCAAATACAAATTTTCATCTCCTCATTTTCAATAAAACCTGTAAAAATTTGCATATTTCAAATTATGCCACAAATACAAATTTTCATCTCCTCATTTTCGAAAAAACCTGTAAAATTTGCAGATTTCAAATTATGCCACAAATACAAATTTTCATCTCCTCATTTTCAATAAAACCTGTAAAATTTGCAGATTTCAAATTATGCCACAAATACAAATTTTCATCTGCTCATATTCAATAAAACCCGTAAAATTAGCATATTTCTAAATATGCCTCAAATACAAATTTTCATCTCCTCATTTTGAATAAAACCTGTAAAATTTGCAGATTTCAAATTATGCCACAAATACAAATTTTCATCTCCTCATTTTCAATAAAACCTGTAAAATTTGCAGATTTCAAATTATGCCACAAATACAAATTTTCATCTCCTCATTTTCAATAAAACCTGTAAAATTTGCAGATTTCAATTTATGCCACAAATACAAATTTTCATCTGCTCAGTTTATGTAAAATCTGTAAAATTTGCAGATTTCAAATTATGCCACAAATACAAATTTTCATCACCTCATTTTCAATAAAACCTGTAAAATTGGCATATTTCAAATTATGCCACAAATACAAATTTTCATCTCCGCATTTTCATTAAAACCTGTAAAACTTGCAGATTTCAAATTATGCCACAAATACAAATTTTCATCTGCTCATATTCAATAAAACCCGTAAAATTAGCATATTTCTAAATATGCCTCAAATACAAATTTTCATCTCCTCATTTTCAATAAAACCTGTAAAAATTTGCATATTTCAAATTATGCCACAAATACAAATTTTCATCTCCTCATTTTCGAAAAAACCTGTAAAATTTGCAGATTTCAAATTATGCCACAAATACAAATTTTCATCTCCTCATTTTCAATAAAACCTGTAAAATTTGCAGATTTCAAATTATGCCACAAATACAAATTTTCATCTGCTCATATTCAATAAAACCCGTAAAATTAGCATATTTCTAAATATGCCTCAAATACAAATTTTTATCTCCTCATTTTGAATAAAACCTGTAAAATTTGCAGATTTCAAATTATGCCACAAATACAAATTTTCATCTCCTCATTTTCAATAAAACCTGTAAAATTTGCAGATTTCAAATTATGCCACAAATACAAATTTTCATCTCCTCATTTTCAATAAAACCTGTAAAATTTGCATATTTCAAATTATGCCACAAATACAAATTTTCATCTGCTCATATTCAATAAAACCCGTAAAATTAGCATATTTCTAAATATGCCTCAAATACAAATTTTCATCTCCTCATTTTCAATAAAACCTGTAAAATTTGCAGATTTCAAATTAAGCCACAAATATAAATTTTCATCTCCTCATTTTCAATAAAACCTGTAAAATTTGCAGATTTCAAATTATGCCTCAAATACAAATTTTCATCTCCTCATTTTCAATAAAACCTGTAAAATTTGCAGATTTCAAATTATGCCACAAATACAAATTTTCATCTCCTCATTTTCAATAAAACCTGTAAAATTTGCAGATTTCAAATTATGCCACAAATACAAATTTTCATCTCCTCATTTTCAATAAAACCTGTAAAATTTGCATATTTCAAATTATGCCACAAATACAAATTTTCATCTGCTCATATTCAATAAAACCCTTAAAATTAGCATATTTCTAAATATGCCACAAATATAAATTTTCGTCTCCTCAGTTTTGAATAAAACCTGTAAAATTTGCATATTTCAAATTATGCCACCAATACAAATTTTCATCTCCTCATTTTCAATAAAACCTGTAAAATTTGCAGATTTCAAATTATGCCACAAATATAAATTTTCATCTCCTCAATTTCAATAAAACCTGTAAAATTTGCAGATTTCAAATTATGCCACAAATTCAAATTTTCGTCTCCTCAATTTATGTAAAATCTGTAAAATTTGCATATTTCAAATTATGCCACTAATACAAATTTTCATCTCCTCATTTTCAATAAAACCTGTAAAATTTTCATATTTCAAATTATGCCACAAATTCAAATTTTCATCTCCTCATTTTCAATAAAACCTGTAAAATTTGCAGATTTCAAATTATGCCACAAATACAAATTTTCATCTGCTCATATTCAATAAAACCCGTAAAATTAGCATATTTCTAAATATGCCTCAAATACAAATTTTTATCTCCTCATTTTGAATAAAACCTGTAAAATTTGCAGATTTCAAATTATGCCACAAATACAAATTTTCATCTCCTCATTTTCAATAAAACCTGTAAAATTTTCATATTTCAAATTATGCCACAAATTCAAATTTTCATCTCCTCATTTTCAATAAAACCTGTAAAATTTGCATATTTCAAATTATGCCACAAATACAAATTTTCATCTGCTCATATTCAATAAAACCCGTAAAATTAGCATATTTCTAAATATGCCTCAAATACAAATTTTCATCTCCTCATTTTCAATAAAACCTGTAAAATTTGCAGATTTCAAATTAAGCCACAAATATAAATTTTCATCTCCTCATTTTCAATAAAACCTGTAAAATTTGCAGATTTCAAATTATGCCTCAAATACAAATTTTCATCTCCTCATTTTCAATAAAACCTGTAAAATTTGCAGATTTCAAATTATGCCACAAATACAAATTTTCATCTCCTCATTTTCAATAAAACCTGTAAAATTTGCAGATTTCAAATTATGCCACAAATACAAATTTTAATCTCCTCATTTTCAATAAAACCTGTAAAATTTGCATATTTCAAATTATGCCACAAATACAAATTTTCATCTGCTCATATTCAATAAAACCCTTAAAATTAGCATATTTCTAAATATGCCACAAATATAAATTTTCGTCTCCTCAGTTTTGAATAAAACCTGTAAAATTTGCATATTTCAAATTATGCCACCAATACAAATTTTCATCTCCTCATTTTCAATAAAACCTGTAAAATTTGCAGATTTCAAATTATGCCACAAATATAAATTTTCATCTCCTCAATTTCAATAAAACCTGTAAAATTTGCAGATTTCAAATTATGCCACAAATTCAAATTTTCGTCTCCTCAATTTATGTAAAATCTGTAAAATTTGCATATTTCAAATTATGCCACTAATACAAATTTTCATCTCCTCATTTTCAATAAAACCTGTAAAATTTTCATATTTCAAATTATGCCACAAATTCAAATTTTCATCTCCTCATTTTCAATAAAACCTGTAAAATTTGCATATTTCAAATTATGCCACAAATACAAATTTTCATCTCCTCATTTTCAATAAAACCCGTAAGATTAGCATATTTCTAAATATGCCTCAAATACAAATTTTCATCTCCTCGTTTTGAATAAAACCTGTAAAATTTGCATATTTCAAATTATGCCACAAATACAAATTTTCATCTCCTCATTTTCAATAAAACCTGTAAAATTTGCAGATTTCAAATTATGCCACAAATACAAATTTTCATCTCCTCATTTTCAATAAAACCTGTAAAATTTGCAGATTTCAAATTATGCCACAAATACAAATTTTCATCTGCTCATATTCAATAAAACCCGTAAAATTAGCATATTTCTAAATATGCCTCAAATACAAATTTTCATCTCCTCATTTTGAATAAAACCTGTAAAATTTGCAGATTTCAAATTATGCCACAAATACAAATTTTCATCTCCTCATTTTCAATAAAACCTGTAAAATTTTCATATTTCAAATTATGCCACAAATTCAAATTTTCATCTCCTCATTTTCAATAAAACCTGTAAAATTTGCATATTTCAAATTATGCCACAAATACAAATTTTCATCTGCTCATATTCGATAAAACCCGTA
The DNA here is from genome assembly GCA_024447195.1 of Panagrolaimus sp. LJ2414. Classification (NCBI taxonomy): domain Eukaryota; kingdom Metazoa; phylum Nematoda; class Chromadorea; order Rhabditida; family Panagrolaimidae; genus Panagrolaimus; species Panagrolaimus sp. LJ2414. The sequence goes on from JAMRXY010000008.1 coordinate 13,006,719, forward strand.
AAATTAGCATATTTCTAAATATGCCTCAAATACAAATTTTCATCTCCTCATTTTCAATAAAACCTGTAAAATTTGCAGATTTCAAATTAAGCCACAAATATAAATTTTCATCTCCTCATTTTCAATAAAACCTGTAAAATTTGCAGATTTCAAATTATGCCACAAATACAAATTTTCATCTCCTCATTTTCAATAAAACCTGTAAAATTTGCATATTTCAAATTATGCCACCAATACAAATTTTCATCTCCTCATTTTCAATAAAACCTGTAAAATTTGCAGATTTCAAATTATGCCTCAAATACAAATTTTCATCTCCTCATTTTCAATAAAACCTGTAAAATTTGCATATTTCAAATTATGCCACAAATACAAATTTTCATCTGCTCATATTCAATAAAACCCTTAAAATTAGCATATTTCTAAATATGCCACAAATATAAATTTTCGTCTCCTCAGTTTTGAATAAAACCTGTAAAATTTGCATATTTCAAATTATGCCACCAATACAAATTTTCATCTCCTCATTTTCAATAAAACCTGTAAAATTTGCAGATTTCAAATTATGCCACAAATATAAATTTTCATCTCCTCAATTTCAATAAAACCTGTAAAATTTGCAGATTTCAAATTATGCCACAAATTCAAATTTTCGTCTCCTCAATTTATGTAAAATCTGTAAAATTTGCATATTTCAAATTATGCCACTAATACAAATTTTCATCTCCTCATTTTCAATAAAACCTGTAAAATTTTCATATTTCAAATTATGCCACAAATTCAAATTTTCATCTCCTCATTTTCAATAAAACCTGTAAAATTTGCATATTTCAAATTATGCCACAAATACAAATTTTCATCTCCTCATTTTCAATAAAACCCGTAAAATTAGCATATTTCTAAATATGCCTCAAATACAAATTTTCATCTCCTCGTTTTGAATAAAACCTGTAAAATTTGCATATTTCAAATTATGCCACAAATACAAATTTTCATCTCCTCATTTTCAATAAAACCTGTAAAATTTGCAGATTTCAAATTATGCCACAAATACAAATTTTCATCTCCTCATTTTCAATAAAACCTGTAAAATTTGCAGATTTCAAATTATGCCACAAATACAAATTTTCATCTGCTCATATTCAATAAAACCCGTAAAATTAGCATATTTCTAAATATGCCTCAAATACAAATTTTCATCTCCTCATTTTGAATAAAACCTGTAAAATTTGCAGATTTCAAATTATGCCACAAATACAAATTTTCATCTCCTCATTTTCAATAAAACCTGTAAAATTTTCATATTTCAAATTATGCCACAAATTCAAATTTTCATCTCCTCATTTTCAATAAAACCTGTAAAATTTGCATATTTCAAATTATGCCACAAATACAAATTTTCATCTGCTCATATTCAATAAAACCCGTAAAATTAGCATATTTCTAAATATGCCTCAAATACAAATTTTCATCTCCTCATTTTCAATAAAACCTGTAAAATTTGCAGATTTCAAATTAAGCCACAAATATAAATTTTCATCTCCTCATTTTCAATAAAACCTGTAAAATTTGCAGATTTCAAATTATGCCACAAATACAAATTTTCATCTCCTCATTTTCAATAAAACCTGTAAAATTTGCATATTTCAAATTATGCCACCAATACAAATTTTCATCTCCTCATTTTCAATAAAACCTGTAAAATTTGCAGATTTCAAATTATGCCTCAAATACAAATTTTCATCTCCTCATTTTCAATAAAACCTGTAAAATTTGCAGATTTCAAATTATGCCACAAATACAAATTTTCATCTCCTCATTTTCAATAAAACCTGTAAAATTTGCAGATTTCAAATTATGCCACAAATTCAAATTTTCGTCTCCTCAATTTATGTAAAATCTGTAAAATTTGCATATTTCAAATTATGCCACTAATACAAATTTTCATCTCCTCATTTTCAATAAAACCTGTAAAATTTTCATATTTCAAATTATGCCACAAATTCAAATTTTCATCTCCTCATTTTCAATAAAACCTGTAAAATTTGCATATTTCAAATTATGCCACAAATACAAATTTTCATCTCCTCGTTTTGAATAAAACCTGTAAAATTTGCATATTTCAAATTATGCCACAAATACAAATTTTCATCTCCTCATTTTCAATAAAACCTGTAAAATTTGCAGATTTCAAATTATGCCACAAATACAAATTTTCATCTCCTCATTTTCAATAAAACCTGTAAAATTTGCAGATTTCAAATTATGCCACAAATACAAATTTTCATCTGCTCATATTCAATGAAACCCGTAAAATTAGCATATTTCTAAATATGCCTCAAATACAAATTTTCATCTCCTCATTTTGAATAAAACCTGTAAAATTTGCAGATTTCAAATTATGCCACAAATACAAATTTTCATCTCCTCATTTTCAATAAAACCTGTAAAATTTTCATATTTCAAATTATGCCACAAATTCAAATTTTCATCTCCTCATTTTCAATAAAACCTGTAAAATTTGCATATTTCAAATTATGCCACAAATACAAATTTTCATCTGCTCATATTCAATAAAACCCGTAAAATTAGCATATTTCTAAATATGCCTCAAATACAAATTTTCATCTCCTCATTTTCAATAAAACCTGTAAAATTTGCAGATTTCAAATTAAGCTACAAATATAAATTTTCATCTCCTCATTTTCAATAAAACCTGTAAAATTTGCAGATTTCAAATTATGCCACAAATACAAATTTTCATCTCCTCATTTTCAATAAAACCTGTAAAATTTGCATATTTCAAATTATGCCACCAATACAAATTTTCATCTCCTCATTTTCAATAAAACCTGTAAAATTTGCAGATTTCAAATTATGCCTCAAATACAAATTTTCATCTCCTCATTTTCAATAAAACCTGTAAAATTTGCAGATTTCAAATTATGCCACAAATACAAATTTTCATCTCCTCATTTTCAATAAAACCTGTAAAATTTGCAGATTTCAAATTATGCCACAAATTCAAATTTTCATCTCCTCATTTTCAATAAAACCTGTAAAATTTGCAGATTTCAAATTATGCCACAAATTCAAATTTTCGTCTCCTCAATTTATGTAAAATCTGTAAAATTTGCATATTTCAAATTATGCCACTAATACAAATTTTCATCTCCTCATTTTCAATAAAACCTGTAAAATTTTCATATTTCAAATTATGCCACAAATTCAAATTTTCATCTCCTCATTTTCAATAAAACCTGTAAAATTTGCATATTTCAAATTATGCCACAAATACAAATTTTCATCTCCTCATTTTCAATAAAACCCGTAAAATTAGCATATTTCTAAATATGCCTCAAATACAAATTTTCATCTCCTCGTTTTGAATAAAACCTGTAAAATTTGCATATTTCAAATTATGCCACAAATACAAATTTTCATCTCCTCATTTTCAATAAAACCTGTAAAATTTGCAGATTTCAAATTATGCCACAAATACAAATTTTCATCTCCTCATTTTCAATAAAACCTGTAAAATTTGCATATTTCAAATTATGCCACAAATACAAATTTTCATCTCCTCATTTTCAATAAAACCTGTAAAATTTGCATATTTCAAATTATGCCACAAATACAAATTTTCATCTGCTCATATTCAACACGCTGGGAAAAGTGTGGACAAAACGTTTTTTTGAAGCGATGCTCCCATAGATTTGTCCCAAACTTTCACCATAACTTCTTTGAGGTGTCTAGCAGGCATGTACGGGAGGATTTTAAAAAATATGCATTAGTTCTGTTTTTACAGACCCAAATATGACCAAAATCGACAAAAAATGGGTAAAAACTTAAAAAACGTCATTTTTAAAATTCGAGATTTAGGGGAAAAGATCCCGTAAATTTCATCACCTGTAATAAAAGAGTGATTTCAGAAAAAATTCAACAGTATAAGATTAATAGTGGCTTCAAAAAAATAGCTTAAAGTTTAAAGATTACGGTAGCTCCTCTACTATTTTCGCTGTAAGAAACACGTTTTCCCAGCGTGTATTCAATAAAACCCGTAAAATTAGCATATTTCTAAATATGCCTCAAATACAAATTTTCATCTCCTCATTTTGAATAAAACCTGTAAAATTTGCAGATTTCAAATTATGCCACAAATACAAATTTTCATCTCCTCATTTTCAATAAAACCTGTAAAAATTTGCATATTTCAAATTATGCCACAAATACAAATTTTCATCTCCTCATTTTCGAAAAAACCTGTAAAATTTGCAGATTTCAAATTATGCCACAAATACAAATTTTCGTCTCCTCATTTTCAATAAAACCTGTAAAATTTGCATATTTCAAATTATGCCACAAATACAAATTTTCATCTCCTCATTTTCGAAAAAACCTGTAAAATTTGCAGATTTCAAATTATGCCACAAATACAAATTTTCGTCTCCTCATTTTCAATAAAACCTGTAAAATTTGCATATTTCAAATTATGCCACAAATACAAATTTTCATCTCCTCATTTTCAATAAAACCTGTAAAATTTGCATATTTCAAATTATGCCACAAATACAAATTTTCATCTCCTCATTTTCAATAAAACCTGTAAAATTTGCATATTTCAAATTATGCCACAAATACAAATTTTCATCTGCTTAGTTTATGTAAAATCTGTAAAATTTGCAGATTTCAAATTATGCCACAAATACAAATTTTCATCTCCTCATTTTCAATAAAACCTGTAAAATTTGCATATTTCAAATTATGCCACAAATACAAATTTTCATCTCCGCATTTTCAATAAAACCTGTAAAATTTGCAGATTTCAAATTATGCCACAAATACAAATTTTCATCTGCTCATATTCAATAAAACCCGTAAAATTAGCATATTTCTAAATATGCCTCAAACACAAATTTTCATCTCCTCATTTTCAATAAAACCTGTAAAATTTGCAGATTTCAAATTAAGCCACAAATATAAATTTTCATCTCCTCATTTTCAATAAAACCTGTAAAATTTGCACATTTCAAATTATGCCACAAATACAAATTTTCATCTCCTCATTTTCAATAAAACCCGTAAAATTAGCATATTTCTAAATATGCCTCAAATACAAATTTTCATCTCCTCATTTTCAATAAAACCTGTAAAATTTGCATATTTCAAATTATGCCACAAATACAAATTTTCATCTGCTCATATTCAATAAAACCCTTAAAATTAGCATATTTCTAAATATGCCACAAATATAAATTTTCGTCTCCTCAGTTTATGTAAAATCTGTAAAATTTGCATATTTCAAATTATGCCACCAATACAAATTTTCATCTCCTCATTTTCAATAAAACCTGTAAAATTTGCAGATTTCAAATTATGACACAAATACAAATTTTCATCTCCTCATTTTCAATAAAACCTGTAAAATTTGCATATTTCAAATTATGCCACAAATACAAATTTTCATCTCCTCATTTTCAATAAAACCTGTAAAATTTGCATATTTCAAATTATGCCACAAATACAAATTTTCATCTCCTCATTTTCAATAAAACCTGTAAAATTTGCATATTTCAAATTATGCCACAAATACAAATTTTCATCTGCTTAGTTTTTGTAAAATCTGTAAAATTTGCAGATTTCAAATTATGCCACAAATACAAATTTTCATCTCCTCATTTTCAATAAAACCTGTAAAATTTGCATATTTCAAATTATGCCACAAATACAAATTTTCATCTCCGCATTTTCAATAAAACCTGTAAAATTTGCAGATTTCAAATTATGCCACAAATACAAATTTTCATCTGCTCATATTCAATAAAACCCGTAAAATTAGCATATTTCTAAATATGCCTCAAACACAAATTTTCATCTCCTCATTTTCAATAAAACCTGTAAAATTTGCAGATTTCAAATTAAGCCACAAACATAAATTTTCATCTCCTCATTTTCAATAAAACCTGTAAAATTTGCACATTTCAAATTATGCCACAAATACAAATTTTCATCTCCTCATTTTCAATAAAACCTGTAAAATTTGCATATTTCAAATTATGCCACCAATACAAATTTTCATCTCCTCATTTTCAATAAAACCTGTAAAATTTGCAGATTTCAAATTATGCCTCAAATACAAATTTTCATCTCCTCATTTTCAATAAAACCTGTAAAATTTGCAGATTTCAAATTATGCCACAAATATAAATTTTCATCTCCTCATTTTCAATAAAACCTGTAAAATTTGCAGATTTCAAATTATGCCACAAATACAAATTTTCATCTCCTCATTTTCAATAAAACCTGTAAAATTTGCAGATTTCAAATTATGCCACAAATACAATTTTTCATCTCCTCATTTTCAATAAAACCTGTAAAATTTGCATATTTCAAATTATGCCACAAATACAAATTTTCATCTGCTCATATTCAATAAAACCCTTAAAATTAGCATATTTCTAAATATGCCACAAATATAAATTTTCGTCTCCTCAGTTTATGTAAAATCTGTAAAATTTGCATATTTCAAATTATGCCACCAATACAAATTTTCATCTCCTCATTTTCAATAAAACCTGTAAAATTTGCAGATTTCAAATTATGACACAAATACAAATTTTCATCTCCTCATTTTCAATAAAACCTGTAAAATTTGCATATTTCAAATTATGCCACAAATACAAATTTTCATCTCCTCATTTTCAATAAAACCTGTAAAATTTGCATATTTCAAATTATGCCACAAATACAAATTTTCATCTCCTCATTTTCAATAAAACCTGTAAAATTTGCATATTTCAAATTATGCCACCAATACAAATTTTCATCTGCTTAGTTTATGTAAAATCTGTAAAATTTGCAGATTTCAAATTATGCCACAAATACAAATTTTCATCTCCTCATTTTCAATAAAACCTGTAAAATTTGCATATTTCAAATTATGCCACAAATACAAATTTTCATCTCCGCATTTTCAATAAAACCTGTAAAATTTGCAGATTTCAAATTATGCCACAAATACAAATTTTCATCTGCTCATATTCAATAAAACCCGTAAAATTAGCATATTTCTAAATATGCCTCAAACACAAATTTTCATCTCCTCATTTTCAATAAAACCTGTAAAATTTGCAGATTTCAAATTAAGCCACAAACATAAATTTTCATCTCCTCATTTTCAATAAAACCTGTAAAATTTGCACATTTCAAATTATGCCACAAATACAAATTTTCATCTCCTCATTTTCAATAAAACCTGTAAAATTTGCATATTTCAAATTATGCCACCAATACAAATTTTCATCTCCTCATTTTCAATAAAACCTGTAAAATTTGCATATTTCAAATTATGCCACCAATACAAATTTTCATCTCCTCATTTTCAATAAAACCTGTAAAATTTGCAGATTTCAAATTATGCCTCAAATACAAATTTTCATCTCCTCATTTTCAATAAAACCTGTAAAATTTGCAGATTTCAAATTATGCCACAAATACAAATTTTCATCTCCGCATTTTCAATAAAACCTGTAAAATTTGCAGATTTCAAATTATGCCACAAATACAAATTTTCATCTGCTCATATTCAATAAAACCCGTAAAATTAGCATATTTCTAAATATGCTGTCAGGAATTTCTGCAACGAAATCCCTGCATTTAAATCTGCAAGGACAGAAAAACCAATAAATGCCTCCAGAGCCCAAATGAGGTCAACCGACCAGTATAAAACCAGCCACAACTCGTCCAAAGAGTTAGTATCGACGTTGGCAGCAGCAGGAAGAAGGTGGCCAATCTGAGTTCTCAACCGCTGTGGTTGGACTCTTCTTTTCCTTATTGTTTTATTATTGTATCTTACCCTTATGTATATTTGTTACTGTATTATTTATTAATCTGAATAAATATATTATCCGTTGAAGTTCTATCAGCACAAATCATCAAACCCCCGCTTCTTTTCCCTCATTTCTCCCCACATTATGGTGCATCCGACCAATTTGTGCTGCAATATGAACTCTCAACAACCAAATTCCCCTTATTTCTCCACCAGTCCTTCCAACAACCAGCCTGCTCCATCTCCGTCTTTGCTCCAATCAAATAATTCTATTCATTCAACGTTTCCAAGTCTCTCACCGATTCCTTCAAATGAACCTTCTGAACGTGAACAAATGCTGGAAAAAGAGTGCAAAGATTTAAAGAGAAGATTTGAATTATCCCAACAATTATTGCGTTCAACAGAAGACGAAATGGGAAGACTTGTAATATTCCTCAGCGATGATAACGATAGATTGAGAGAGAAGAACAAGAATCTCCATGAACAAATTAATCAACTTAAAGCCGACAAAACTGAAGGTGCTTTAAAATTTAAAGCGTTAAGATCGGTTGCCGGTTATTATCGAGATCAATTTGAAGATTCGCTTCACAAGCTCCAACATGAAGAAGATAAATTTCATCAACTCAAAAATAAAAATGAAGAATTGCAAAAAGAAATCAAAGGCTTAAAAGATGCCCAACCAGTTGATCCTCCATCATCCTCAAAACATTCTCAACCAGCTGAAAGTTCTTCCAATGATATGATGGTTTTCTCCTCTCACCCTCCCCGCCAATGCTGCTGAACAGGTTAAAGATAGTAGTGAACCCGCCCCGCAAATCCCGCAACCACATTCGAATCAAAATGAAGATCAATGTGAACCGGAAACCTCTTACTGCCCCGCTTATACTCCAACTTCTATCAACCAACCAACAGTACCAGCAGCATCCCACCCCGCCCCGCCAACACCAATACCATCTTTTCAAGAAGAAGTTCCTGAAGCAACCAAAGAAGTTTTGTTTGATGAAAAGAAATGTGAACCTGATCCATCACCTACTGCAACTTCATCAAATTTTTTGGTTAATGTCCACCAACTTGATATGAAAAAGAAGACCTCTTTTCCCTTTCCGCAAGGGGGAGGAAGGCTTCTTCCAAGCCCATCAAAAGTGAAAACGAGCTTGAAATTTGTCAACAGATCTCAGCAGTTTTTTCGACAGCTTTTGATTAAAAAATCCAAATGGAAGCTCAATAGCTTTTCTTCAACGATTTCTGAAAATGCAGAATTTCGAACTCAACCACCACCATCTTCATCGAAAGTCCCGCGTGGCAGCAATCTCTCGAAAGCCCATACTGATGCAATTATTTTTCATCATGTATTCAAACAACTTATGAAAGCCGGTGTAAAATGGGATCCTGAAACACCACCTCCTCCTCGCCGCCCCTTCTCGTGTTGCCGGAGTGTCAGGAATTTCTGCAACGAAATCCCTGCATTTAAATCTGCAAGGACAGAAAAACCAATAAATGCCTCCAGAGCCCAAATGAGGTCAACCGACCAGTATAAAACCAGCCACAACTCGTCCAAAGAGTTAGTATTGACGTTGGCAGCAGCAGGAAGAAGGTGGCCGTTCTGAGTTCTCAACCGCTGTGGTTGGACTCTTCTTTTCCTTATTGTTTTATTATTGTATCTTACCCTTATGTATATTTGTTACTGTATTATTTATTAATCTGAATAAATATATTCTTCGTTGAAGTTCTATGAGCACAAATCATCTAACCCCCGCTCCTTTCCCCTTATTTCCTACCCCATATGCCTCAAATACAAATTTTCATCTCCTCGTTTTGAATAAAACCTGTAAAATTTGCAGATTTCAAATTATGCCACTAATACAAATTTTCATCTCCTCATTTTCAATAAAACCTGTAAAATTTTCATATTTCAAATTATGCCACAAATTCAAATTTTCATCTCCTCATTTTCAATAAAACCTGTAAAATTTGCATATTTCAAATTATGCCACAAATACAAATTTTCATCTCCTCATTTTCAATAAAACCTGTAAAATTTTAATATTTCAAATTATGCCACAAATACAAATTTTCATCTCCTCATTTTCAATAAAACCTGTAAAATTTGCATATTTCAAATTATGCCACAAATACAAATTTTCATCTCCTCATTTTCAATAAAACCTGTAAAATTAAAATTTTACATATTACTCATTAATTAGGCAATAAATATAAATATTCCCCTGCATTATTTTCTTCATTATGTTCACCATTTGCATATTACTGATATTTTGCCGCCATGGATTTCGTTAGCAAAAGATCGCAGGCGTGCTCATTTTAAAATAAAAATTCCCACGCTAATTTTTTTCTACCTACGGCCTTTGTCATAATTGATAAACAACACCAAAAAAAGTATGGAGCTTTCAACAAAGAAAAGATTTTTTAAATTATTTCTTTTCTTTGTTGTAATAATTTTAAATGTGAAAAGAGAAAAAATTTGATTTCGGGTTTATTTAAAATTTTCATAAAAGACAAAACATAAAAAACATGAAAGAGAAAAAAAGTTCAGCAAAATTATTCAGATTCATAATTTGGTGAAATTTTAACTTCATCTCCAAGTTTTGGTTCTTTAGGATAAAAAATATAAATAGATTTCCTAGAGGTTGAATTACGATAACATGTAACAGGCTTAATACCATTTATAAGATTGAATTTCTGTCCATTGTACTCAACAGCATTGTAACTTTTCCCACTTGGATTTGATTCAGTTTTTTTACCCATTTTATAACCAATTAAAAATGCCATATTCTCCGGCTTTTTGACATTCGTTTTGCAATGTTTCGAAATTTGTTGTAGTTCATGACTATTTTCGCGAAATTTCTTTTGAAGTTCTTCTTTTTCAACATCATTTTTGAGTTTTGCCATTTCCATCTCAAATTTGATCGCAGCTTTTTGATGTGCCTTCTAAAAGTCAAAAACGTCAAACATTTTGTCTTATCAAAAATTTTCAAAAACTTACTTCATATGCAGAATGAAGGAAATAGAAAATCTTGTCATAATTTGGGCCATCTTCTGCTTTCAATGAATCAATGTACCGCATAATCTTGAGCAATTCAGGAAATGTTGTTTTATCTTTATTCAAAATTTTATTCTTCATATAAACAGAAGTTTCTTTACCAGAATCTTTTTCAAAAATTGATTGAGGTTCACCAAAAAATTGTTTAAAAACATTTGATTGATCATTTCGTAAATCCTTTTTCATATACAAAGCTCCTTTGCGATCATCAATGATACCTTGCCATGGCATTGATCCATGAAAAATTTGTTGAACCAAATAGAGCCATGACTCTAAAAATATTCTGTAAATTTTTTAAGGACGTGATTTAATGCATTTACCAAGATCATCCTTTGGACCTAATTTCTTTCCTTCGATTGCAGCAATTGAAGCATTGATATAAGAGCCCTTAGATTCATCTGGAGGACTTCCAGTTTTCAATGATAATCCAAAATCGATTAAATAAACCATATGTTTATTTTCTGCAACACCCATTGCGAAATTGTTTAGCTAAAATTAAAAACATGGTATTGCAATTTAACACAAAATAGCTTACATGTAAATCAAGATGAAGATAACCAAGTTCATGGAGATTTTGTAGGCCAATTAAGCACTGTTCAGCTAATTTCCATTTCATTGTATCCCATTCATCACATTGTCTATCCTTGAGGAAATTCTTCAAACCTGGACCAAGCTTAAATTTTTAAAGATCGTTTTAATTATTTAAAAACTGTTAATTCTTACAAGATCAATAACAATAAAGAATTTCTTATTTACTTCTCCAGAATCAATCAAGCGGCAAATATGTTTACTTTTGGCTTCTGTCGCTTTTTTCAAAATTTCGATTTCCATTTTAATGTCTTCGTCATCAGCGACACATTTAATTGCATATTCTCCCGTTTTATCTTCACAAAGATAAACATGCCCATATGCTCCATGACCAAGTTCACTTTTAACCTGAAAAAATTATTATCTGCTTTGATTCAATCATTGTTTAAAAAGTACCGTAAAACTCTTAAGTTGACCATTGAATGGATCTTTAAAACCATTATCTTCTTCCTGTGACGGAACAATAGGATTTTCGTCAACGGTATCATCATCATCAACTAATGGTTTCAATTGATCATTTTTACTTTCGTCATTCTGCGAAGGATGGAGCAACTTCTGTGAAGCCGTGAAGTTCATGACTTCTGGTTCTTGTGGGACAACATCTTCTTGTTGCCTCGGAAATTCCCAAGAATTCTATAAAAACGAAAGAAGGGATTAGAAATTGAAGTATCTTTTTTAAATTAATACTTTTAAATCTGATGATGATGATAAACACCTATCAATGGCATTTTTGAACTTCTTTTTATCTTTCTTAAAAGATAAAATTCCATCTTCTTCAACAGCTGGACTTTCATATAAATGCATTTTCTTTTGAATGTAATCAGAGAGTAAGAATCCAAGATCACGGGAATCAAATGCATTCTTTGATTTTTTGTTATCATTAACTTTTGAAATATTTGAAAATCGGGATCCAAGTGGTTCTTGTTTAAGTTCAAATGAAGTTTTCCAAGATTTATCCGAATCAAATAATGATTTATTCTTCTCTTCTTTAAATGAATTAAATGCACCGGAGAATTCTAAAAAAAGAACAATATTTCGTTATTAATTACTGTAATGATTAAGCTTACTGTAGCTATCATTTTTGAGACCAAATTTTGAGGTTTTTGTTTCCCCAAAACAATTTTCAGAATATTTGTGGCCTCGATTCAAATTGAAATTACGGTACTTGTCCTTTGAAGAATCATTAAAATATGAATCATTCTTCTTTGTTGAAAAAGAAAAGTCTTTTGTTGCCATCTAAAATTTGTAAAAATTAAATTTATAAAAAAGAACATTAAAAGTTTTTGTGATTATAATAAATTAATCAAGTTTAAAATTTAGGACAAAAGTATTACGTAAATGTTTATTACCGTATTACTGCGCCATAAACAACTAAAAGGAACATCAAAAGAAAATAATCTGCCAAAGAAGGGATTTTAAAAACGTTAAAAATGTGTGAGATCTTTTGTTAGAGTTATGATTTTGTTTTAATTGTTATTTAATCAAAGAAATTTAAATTAAATGAAAAATTTAGGATCTTGTTGGGCAATGATTTAAAGATGTAATAACAACAGATGGGCAAAAAAAGTGAAATACATGATTAGAGAGAACGATAATAGATTTTAAATTAATGGATAAATGCAGAAACCCTGAAGCAATTTAATAATATTCAGCTCATAATTATGAATATTTGAATTAAAACAAAGTGCAAAAATAAATCTGACATATTGAAATTGAAAGACAAAAAAAAGAAACTGTTCAACATTTCTTGGGACTAAAATTTTGCACATCTGGTGACTTTTTGATATTTATAATTTTCCTTTCTTCATTTTTTCATCCATTTTTATTTTTCTTCGCTATGGTTTTTGTTTCATCTTTTAAATGTTGTGAAACAAGGCAGGGATGAGACATAGATTTTTCTGTTCATAGAATGATTCATAGACGCCTATAAAAAAAATTTAAAAAGCACAAAAAAGTTGTTACGAAAGTCCGCAGACTGATGTGCTAAAAAAACAACAGCGACACCGACAGTAAAGGAAATGGCTACAAAAAGAGTTGAAATTCTTAAACCTCAGCTTAATAAAAACATTATCACATTTTTTTACAAATAAATCTACAGTAAGACAAGAAAATCATCACTACAATAATGCTTGATTAGCATTTTAATAATAATTTTTGCTTAAGCCCTTTGATCGTTTGCCGCCTTGTTAAAGCGGCAAAAGATTACATGCGTGTCCTGTTATAATCTAAAAATTATTATTGTTAATTTTTATGTTATAATACTGTACTTCAATCTTTAACGTTTCTAAAATTGTTTATTCTATCTCTCAACTTTTCCCTCTTTATAAATCATCTGCACAACAAAGGTTATTATTTCTTTGTTGTGTTTTCTCCCCTCTTTGTCGGCATTTGGACAAAGAGTCATTATTGTTTCTTTTTCTGGAATCTTCGAGCTATCCGAAGTTTCCGTATAAATACTCTTTCTGTTTCCTTATTTTTAAGTGAGTCTAACCTCAGTTTATATTTCTGTTCAGTCTCTCATATCGTATTTTATTTAAAGTTTTAATAAAAGAATTTAAATAATATCCAAGACAAACCAGAAATATAACATGTCCTCTTTAAAACGGCTTGAGTCCACTGATAAGAAAGGAAAGGAAAGAATTGTACAACCGAAAAAATATACAGTATCCACACGTGAACAATGTACCAACAAAAAGTGTCAAATTTGTCCAAGAATGAATTTCAAAAATTTTGTCAAAAGTACAGTAACCAAAAGTAAATATTTGACGTGTAAACCAAATAATCTATCATGCAAAACAAAAAATGTTCTATATTTATTAACATGTAAAACTTGTGGTGAACAATACTGTGGAGAAACAGGACAAACTATAAAACAAAGACTAAGTGGACATTTGTACCATACAAAAATTAACAACAAATCTGAAAATAACAGTTTGTTATGTCAACACTTTAGAGGACATAAAAATAACAATTTTAAAATACATATTTTGGACGGAATCAACTTGGAAGATAGACAAATCAGACTTAAAACTGAGGACACATGGATCAGATTCTTAATGACTGCATTCCCATATGGACTAAATGACAATATTAAAGGCCTTGGAAATTTAACAGATTTTAAAGTGACTAAAGAAAATGAAGTATTGTGACCGTACTTTAATTACAGTTTCCCCCGTGGAAATCATAATAGAGGAAATAAGAATAAAAAGAAACCGAAAAAAACTGCAAAGACGATAGAAGAAATTAAAAACGTAATTGTGAAAGCTACAGTAACCGAACTATTCCAAATGCACTATAAAATAGCTAAAAGTTTAAAAAAAGAATTAAGTAATATTTTAACAGAAGGAAAACTAAATAAAAAGAATCTTAAACTGTTAAGTTTTACACCAAAACAAAAAGTAAAAGAAGAAAAAGAAAATAACTTTTTATACCTTACGATGACACATATTCACCCAATAATGGATCAAATAAATTTTAATAAAATTCTAAATCAAACTCTAAATAAAGTTAAAATATCCTTGAATGACAACAGAAAAGTAAAAGTTGTAAAAAAATGTTTGCCACCCATAAGCATGAAGATACTAAACTACAACAAATTTCTCAAAAATCTTACTGTAGAAGAGGTTGATAAAATTAACACAACTAATTGCACATGCAAAAGTGAACACCCATATTTCGACAAATATCATCAACATGTTATTACTGGAGATATCAATTTTATAAAAGATAGCAATTTAAAAAATGTACTTAAAATGGGGACCAAATTCCGAGATTTCTGTAAAACAAATAAAACGGACATAAAACAAGAAATTGATAAGACGTTCAAAGAACTTATTATAAAATTAACAAATAAATTCAAATTAAATCCTATGCAAAAAGAAGAAATAAATAAGCAATGGGAAATTGCATGGAAATTAAAGCTTAAAAAGAGGATGAATAACCTTAACCAAAGAAAACCTTTATTAAACGAAAAAGCAAAAATGGAACTTAAAAAATTAAGTAAAGATTTCATTATTACAACTGTAGATAAAGCAACCAACAAATATGCTTTTTTTTTCAAAAAGCTAAATACACAAATAATGCAAAAAGAATTAGGATGGAAAGACAACGATATAAAAGGAAATGAAACGTATACGGTAACTGCATTTACTGAAAAACAAATTTACGATAAATGCATCACCTTGAATAAGAAATTTAATTTAAAGGTAGCATGCAAACCAGAAAAAGCAGTTCCCAAAATATATGCAATTCCCAAATTCCATAAAACATCAGTTAAATTCAGATTTATCACAGGAGCATCAGAAAAAAAAAATAGTAAAAGTAATTATTTAAGTATTAATTATAATAATTGTCATTATTCAACAACAAAAACAGACAAATGCATGACAAAAGAAGATATATTTCACCTTGTTGATATTATTCTAAAAAACAGTTTTGCTAAATGTGCTACAGTAATCTTTAAACAAGATAACGGAATACCAATGGGATTTAATGCAAGCCCTGAAATGGCAGATTTAACACTCACAATGATGGAATAATAAGGACATTTGTGATATTGGATAAACTTAATTCGCAAAAACATTAAAGGAAAAATAAGAAAAAATGTTGGATAAAAACATTAATAAATTTATTTAAAATAACTCTTTGTTACACAATGAGTTATATTTTTGTTAAATTTAGTCAAAAATTGTCTTCATTTTTGTTGTCCTTTTACATATTCCTATTTTAAGTTTCTTCTTTCCTATTTTCTCATTCATTCTTTGATGATTTATTCATTCTTTTCTGTTTCTGTCTTTTTTCTTTCACAATTTGCGGCGCCAAAATTTAAAAGCTAATTAATTTTGCGCAAAATCAATCTCTTTGAAGCACTCGATGTCGGAAAACAAAAAGCAGTAAATCAGAGAGAAAAAGTATCTGGTTGCGATGGCGCTTTAAAAGGCGCCTTTGATTAGTGAAACTTTGTTTGTTGTTGAAAACTTTGGACTAGCCTTTTCCAAATTCGAAATAAGTTTTGGGCAGTTTGCTCTACAGTTTTGAAGAAATATTAAGTCTAATTTGAATTGCTCCTGTTTGTTGTTTTGTTGGTTATGCTTTCAAAATAAAGAGCAGGAATTAAATTGGCAATGACAAAGGCTTTTAAACAATCAAATAAAACAAATATGATATGAGAGAAACTGCGTGCAATAAAATGTTACAGAAATTATGATGATATTTGAAAATAAAAAATAAATGTTTTTGATTGATTTTTATTACCTGGTACTGTATCTGTAAATGGATATTCTCAAAGTTTATTATGATTTGAAAAATATAAATTTTGATTTTTCACATTATTAAATTCAAACTTCAGTTGACCGTTTTAAAAATTGTAATCCAAAATCTAATAAAAAAATTAAAATTATCATTTTTTGTTAGTGATTGAATTCTTTGTAAAACTCATTACTTTTTTTGACTTGATTTAATGCATTACAGTAATCAACAATGTTTTAATGTTTTGAAACACATTCCATCAATTTTTTCAAAAATTGTGATTGGTCATAAGCATAATTCTGTTTTTGGCCATGTTCAAAAAATTCAATGCCAAAGTTGACTTCTTTCTTTATCATGCAACCCGATTGACATCAGTTTTTCAAGTCGAGGATTTTGAATCGGCCTCAAAACTGGCCTTCTTAGCAGCAAAAGAACAACAAATTTAATATTTATCAAAAATTGAGCCACAATTAAGACTTACGGATTACTGTAACTTTTGTATTTGCATAAATTCTGATTCATATAAAAAACATTGTTAATCAAAACTAAACATTTATTAATCTAAACAAAAAAATATAGATAAAATTTAAAGCTGAATACAGTATAGTTATTTTAAAAATAAGTTTATGATATGAAAGTTTACAAAAAAAGATTACCAGTATTTTTCAGGTATATAAACTGTTTTTAACCTTTCACGCCATCTGGTGACTTTTTGATAATTATAATTTTCCTTTCACATTTCTTCATCCTTTTTATTTTTTCTTCGCTATGGTTTTTGTTTCATCTTTTAAATGTTGTGAAACAAGGCAGGGATGAGACATAGATTTTTCTGTTCATTGAATGATTCAAAGACGCATAAATAAAAAGTAAAAAAAGCACAAAAAAGTTGTTACGAAAGTCCGCAGACTGATGTGCTAAAAAAACAACAGCGACACCGACAGTAAAGGAAATGGCTGCAAAAAGAGTTGAAATTCTTGAACCTCAGCTTAATAAAAACCAGGGGTCGAAAATGCGGCCGGCCGGCCGCGGCCGAGGCCGGCCAACAGTGTCTTGGCTTGCGGCCGGCCGCTCAAATTTTTTGAGTATTGATTATTTACAAAAAAAAACGATTTATATTTTACAAGCCTTGTGCCTTTTTGTTATTTCATCTATGGTAGTTTTTTTCAGTTTTTTTTCATGAAAATAAAACCATAAAACAAAAAAACTACCGTATTCGTGAATAACGCTTTCATTATTTGTCCAAAAAATCTTTAAATTTTAAAAGGAGAAAAATAAAGGCCGGCCGCGGCCGGCTTGTTTCTGTGAGGCCTGCGGCCGGCCCGGCCGGTAAAAACTCGGCCGCGGTCGCGGCCGGCCGAGAATTTCGGCCGCATTTTCGACCCCTGATAAAAACATTATCACATTTTTTTACAAATAAATCTACAGTAAGACGAGAAAATCATCACTTCAATAATGCTTGATTAGCGTTTTAATAATAATTTTTCCCTAACCGTAGACATCCTCAACTTCTGATGGAGTTGAGCCTCCATATTTTGCCCATAAACTCGTCTAGTATAAGGTATAATTGTGGCAAAAAATTAGCTGCTGAATCCTCAAACTGTGACTTTACCAGAAACTCAAAGTTACTGTAATACAGTAATCCAAAATGTGACATGCTCACCTTTAATTTGCAGATTCTGTAAGTTTTAGAAGCTGAAATATTCCAAATGTTTCAGATTCGGATTCAGCATGTCCGAAAACCTGTATATCCAGGAAACAAGGCCAATAAGTCAGATATTTTTAGAAATTTGCAAAAAAGTTAGAGATTGTCCACCGATAATCCGAAGATTTGGAAAAATGTGATTCAGATTCTTCAATCCCGGGACATTATAAATCAGCAAAAAACCTGTGATTTCATGTAAACTTTCAAAAACAAGAAAATCGTCGTGTAATTTTTATTCAAAATCATATTTATTTCAAAATTTCCATTGATTAAAGTACATTTTCGAATAATGTGAAATGTTTCCTTTAAACCTCGACGTTGAAGCAATGTTTTGGAATTTCAATGTCTGTTTATTTAATTTTACCAGTCGAATTTCAATGTCTGTTTATTTAATTTACCAGTGTCAAACATCGGTTTTCGATTAATGCATCACCATTCTAAAAATTAAATTCGAAAAAATAAATAACTTTACGTTTTCGTAAAAAAACCAAAAATACTCAATAAAAGGCCATAAGAAACTGTTAATTAATTTTCTTCAAATTTTTATGGCCCATCAATAAAAGATATGTGACGATGAAAAGGATAGAAAATGGTACAATCTTAATGAAGAGGGCACTTTCCCTAAAATCCTGATTTTTAGGTTAGTGCAGCAGCATGAACCTGACAATCAGGATTTATTTCTCGACACAAATTCATTTTCATTACATGACCTAAAAACGAATTGTTGGTATTTTACGTAAAAATTTCTAACATTCACCATAAAAAGGAAAATTTGATGAAAAAAGTTTAAAATGTTTTTAAAAATTTGGATTTTTTGCTGATATGAGATGTGGACAATCCCCAAGGATATATGAGACCCTCAGGTTCATTTTTGGAATTTTCTTGTGTTGTATTTATTATATCGAATTATCTTTTTTTAAGACACAATCATTAAAATCTCGAAGTTTGATGCCACAAGATGCTGAAGAAATAGAAACATATAAAAAGATCAAAGAAGGAATAATCGAATTTTACTGATGAATAAAATTTTTTTGAATTTTTATGGTTGTGACGAGTCTTTGATGTTTTGTTTTCAGGAAATTTGGTGAGCAGAGGTTTTAACATTTTTATTTTTCTTCGTAATCGGGTGCATGGATATTAGCAGGATTTGATTTCGAAAAAAAACAAAAACTATTCCAAGGTGACACGTTTTTGATCTTGTACCGATGGCGGCAAAAGATCAAAGGATGGTTATGATTTCGGAAGGAACACTTTTCTCGGATATCCGATCCGGATAAGATCGTTGACCATGCATGCGTATAAAAAGCACGGCGGACCTTTTCTTGTTTTTTTAGTTACAGTATACAGGTATAGGATTTAATACTTTCTTTGCGTGAAATCGATTTCGTTCTTGTCATATTTGTGCCATAAGATTTTTCAAATTTGATGTCAACCAAAAACCTGTATATTCAAGTCACCTTGTCAGTTTTTTTCTTTGATCAATGCCGCTTTAAAGTTGAACCTAAATTTTTGGTTAACCTAACCCACCACTCAAATTGTTGATGTGTGATCTGAACAATCCTTAAAAACATTTATCTTTTGTGCTACAGTATCCTACTTCCTATTATTGTGTGTATACACTGTTATAACAAAAAATAGTTTAAGTGATAAATCAATTCAAAACGTCTTCTTCTTCGTTTTGCAAATGTTGTTTGCATTTTGTTGTTTAACCCATCGCTTTTTTTCAACAAAGAAAAAAAGAGTGCAAAAAGCTTTTTGTTTACTGTTTGTTTATTATTTTTCTCCGTTACAAAAAATGAACCTCTGAGAGAGATAAACGGTACTTGATAATTTTCTTTCTCTCTCCCTTCTTTTTTTTCTTTATCCTTGAACACGAATGTCTGCTGCTTTTTTAAAATTTAACAGATTTCTTTATTCTTTAACTAATTATCCCATCATTATCCATTATCTTAATCCAATAAAATTTGTTTTTGATTTTCTCAGGTGTTTTTGGGATTTTTGATATCCCCCCTTCCTCGTTGGAGGATATATGAAATCCACAAAGTAAGAGAGAGAGAGAGATATTTTAAAAAGCATTCAATCATTAAAATAAAACAAGAGAGATATTTCCTTTTAAAAGCCGGTTTTAAAAAAGGCGATTTTTAACAACAAAAAGCAGCAACAAAATAGCTTAAGTGTCTTGAATGCCTGGAGGCATTTGTGTCCACGCTTCCTCTTTTATTTTTGAATGAAAAATAACAACGATATTTTTAATAACTGTTTGGAACAACTTTTTGAAACATAGCAAAAGCTCAAAAAATAGAGATAGCAGTGAAAATTAAAAGAAATCATTCATTACCTCCATATTGCAGCATCATACCTTTAAGCGATCTACTTTTTACTTTTTTCATGTTTATTTCATCTCCCCCATTTTATTGTTGTTTTTGTTTTATTTTTATCATAAAATGCCATAATGATAAATTAAAAAAGATAAATATTCCCCTGCATTATTTTCTTCATCATGTTCACCATTTGCATATTACTGATATTTTGCCGCCATGGATTTCGTTAGCAAAAGATCGCAGGCGTGCTCATTTTAAAATCAAAATTCCCACGCTTATTTTTTTTTCTACCTACGGCCTTTGTCATAATTGATAAACAACACCAAAAAAAGTATGGAGCTTTCAACAAAGAAAAGATTTTTTAAATTATTTCTTTTCTTTGTTGTAATAATTTTAAATGTGAAAAGAGAAAAAATTTGATTTCGGGTTTATTTAAAATTTTCATAAAAGACAAAACATATAAAACATGAAAGAAAAAAAAAGTTTAGCAAAATTATTCAGATTCATAATTTGGTGAAATTTTAACTTCATCTCCAAGTTTTGGTTCTTTAGGATAAAAAATATAAACAGATTTCCTAGAGGTTGAATTACGATAACATGTAACAGGCTTAATACCATTTATAAGATTGAATTTCTGTCCATTGTACTCAACAGCATTGTAACTTTTCCCACTTGGATTTGATTCAGTTTTTTTACCCATTTTATAACCAATTAAAAATGCCATATTCTCCGGCTTTTTGACATTCGTTTTGCAATGTTTCGAAATTTGTTGTAGTTCATGACTATTTTCGCGAAATTTCTTTTGAAGTTCTTCTTTTTCAACATCATTTTTGAGTTTTGCCATTTCCATCTCAAATTTGATCGCAGCTTTTTGATGTGCCTTCTAAAAGTCAAAAACGTCAAACATTTTGTCTTATCAAAAATTTTCAAAAACTTACTTCATATGCAGAATGAAGGAAATAGAAAATCTTGTCATAATTTGGGCCATCTTCTGCTTTCAATGAATCAATGTACCGCATAATCTTGAGCAATTCAGGAAATGTTGTTTTATCTTTATTCAAAATTTTATTCTTCATATAAACAGAAGTTTCTTTACCAGAATCTTTTTCAAAAATTGATTGAGGTTCACCAAAAAATTGTTTAAAAACATCTGATTCATCATTTCGTAAATCCTTTTTCATTTCCAAAATCTTTTCATTCTCAAAGTCTTCCAATTCCTTCCATGGAAGTCGCGCACCAAAAAACTCCTTGACCATATACAACAATGATTCTAAAAAATTTTGTTGCAAATCTTTTACAAAAATATATCTTTGAAATTTTACCAATGTCATCTTTAGGTCCTAACTTAGTTCCTTTCATTGCAGAAATTGAAGAGTAGAATGAATTTACACTTGCACTTTGTCCACGAGCTGATCCACTTTTCATTGACGCTCCAAAATCAATTAAATAAACCATATGTTGATCGTCAGCAATACCCATAGCAAAATTATTTGACTAAAATTAAAAAATTTATAGTATTGCAATTAAACACACAAAATGACTTACTTTTATATCAAGATGAAGATAACCAAGTTCATGAAGATTTTGAAGACCAATTAAGCACTGTTCAGCTAATTTCCATTTCATTGGATCCCATTCATCACCTTTTTTATCCATGAGCATCTCCGACAAACTTCGTCCAAGCTGAAATTTTAAAAGATTATTTAAAAAACTTAAAAAAGTTTTAATTCTTACAAGATCAATAACAATAAAGATCCGATCATGATCTTTATCAAACCCAGAATCGATCAAGCGGTAAATATGTTTGGTTTTTGCATCATTTGCTTTCTTCAGAACTTCAATTTCCATGTCAAAATCCTCTTCAATGCTACATTTGATTGCCAATTCTTTTCGATTTTCATCATCATCTGCAACACATTGATAAACAGCTCCAAATCCTCCCTTAGCAATTTTACTTGTAATCTATAAAAATAATTATATCCTTAAATCTGCTTCACAAATGTTGAATAAAACATACCGTATAAATCTTTTCTTGTTCACCTTTGAACTTCTTTCCAATAACAGAACCACCATCAGCGATTGCAACAACTTTATCAGCATCATAATCGTCTTTCCGCAGCATATCTGTTGTCCTTTTATCATTCTGAGAAGGATTGAGCAGCTTTTGTGAAGCTGCGAAGTTCATGACTTCAGGATCTTGTGAGACAACATCTTCTTGTTGTCTCGGAAATTCCCAAGAATCCTGTAAAAACAAAACATGGGTTTAGAAATTTTAAAAAATGTTGAAATAATACTTGAAAATTGGCAGATGATGGTAAACACTTTTCAATGGCATTTTTGAACTTCTTTTTATCCTTTTTAAATGTTAAAATTTCATCTTCTTCAACAGGACTTTCATACAAATGCATGTTCTTTTCAATGTATTCAGAAAATGAGAACCACCGATCACCGAAATCACAAGCATTGTTTGATTTTTTGTTATCTTTGATTTTGGAAATATTTGAATATCTTGATCCAAGTCGTTCTTGTTTAAGTTCAAATGAAGTTTTCCAAGATTTATCCGAATCAAATAATGATTTATTCTTCTCTTCTTTAAATGAATTAAATGCACCAGAGAATTCTAAAAAAAGAACAATATTTTATTTTTTATTACTGTAATGATTAAGCTTACTGTAGCTATCATTTTTGAGACCAAATTTTGAGCTTTTTGTTTCTCCAAAACAATTATCGGAATATTTGTTACCAAGATTCAGATTGAGATTACGGTACTTGTCCTTTGAAGAATCATTAAAATATGAATCATTCTTCTTTGTTGAAAAAGAAAAGTCTTTTGTTGCCATCTGAAATTTGTAAAAATTAAATTTATAAAAGAACATTTAATTTTTTTTGTGATTATAATAAATTAATCAAGTATAAAATTCACGACAAAAGTATTAAGTTAATTTTTCAAACCGTATTAGTTTAATTATCAAAATTTACATCAAAAGAAATGGACCCGACCAGAAAAGGATATTTTGAAAAAGTAAAAAAGGTGTGAGATCTTTTGTTAAGATTATGCACTTGCTTTAATTTTATTATTAAATCAAGGAAATTTTTTAAATGAAAAATTTATGATCTTGTAAGACAAATATTTACAGAGTAAATAACGTGTAAACATTTGGGCAAAAAGTGTAATAAATGATTAGAGAGAACGATAATAGATTTTAAATTAATGGATAAATGCAGAAACCCTGAAGCAATTTAATAATATTCAGCTCATAATTATGAATATTTGAATTAAAACAAAGTGCAAAAATAAATCTGACATATTGAAATTGAAAGACAAAAAAAAGAAACTGTTCAACATTTCTTGGGACTAAAATTTTGCACATCTGGTGACTTTTTGATATTTATAATTTTCCTTTCTTCATTTTTTCATCCATTTTTATTTTTCTTCGCTATGGTTTTTGTTTCATCTTTTAAATGTTGTGAAACAAGGCAGGGATGAGACATAGATTTTTCTGTTCATAGAATGATTCATAGACGCCTATAAAAAAAATTTAAAAAGCACAAAAAAGTTGTTACGAAAGTCCGCAGACTGATCTGCTAAAACAAACGGCGACACCGACAGCAACGAATGTAGAAATGCAAAAATTTAAAAAAAAAGAAAAAAATCAATAACTTGAAACAACAAAAAAAGAGAAAACGGAAAAAAAACGAATTTTCTAACACACAAATTGCGGGTCTCACTAAACGGTGGATGGACGGGTCCAGTGGAGTGGACGTCTAAACGGTGGATGGATTGCTAAACGGTGGACGGATTGCTAAACGGTGGATGGATTTTTTTGATTTTTGGGTTAAAAAAAATTCAAGTTTTTTTGTTTCTACAGTACTCTCATTTTTTTAATCTGCAATTTTTGGGAGGAAGAATCTGGAAGGATTCCGATGAGAGTACGGTAGAAACAAAAAAACTTGAATTTTTTTAACCCAAAAATCAAAAAAATCCATCCACCGTTTAGCAATCCGTCCACCGTTTAGCAATCCATCCACCGTTTAGACGTCCACTCCACTGGACCCGTCCATCCACCGTTTAGTGAGGCCCCAAATTGCGAAAAAAATAAAAGAATTTCGAAATCTTTGCGGTCAGCCATTTTTATGCACAAATTTATCCCTTTTCCGCTTTCCCATTTTTCGTTTGTTCAAAAAATTGGAAGGCGTTAAAAGGCTAAAACAAAAAAATTCTAACATATGGGGGCTTAACAGATGACTTTTGGTGTTTAAACTTTTCTTCCACATTTTTTACAGCCACTTTTATCTTTCTTCGCTGTTGTTTTTATTGCAACTTTCACAAATGTTTGTGAGACAAATTGAATCCCATCTTCTTATCACCTTCAGAGATAAAAAGATTAAAGAATCCTGTTTAAAGAAGTTCCAAAAGAATTTAGAAGATCCAAGTTCTTAACGGTTCGTTGCAAGAGATGATGTTCCTGTATTTGAATGAGTGACAAAAGAGCTTTTAAATCTACAGTAATCATGAACATTACAAAAACTTTAAAAATTTTGCTTCAACACAATTCAGAAACCTTTAAATGTTATTTATTAATACATATTTTCAAAAAATTAATATAGCTTAAACATAACATGTGTAATAAATTATTGCAAGAATTACAAATCAATAATAAGGCAAATTACAAATAAAAATCAAAAGTGAAAGAAAACAGAAAAAAACCAACAAAAAAAGATATATCCCGTATTGTAAAGACAAAAATAATCACATTTATAAAAAAAATACTTTGGTGTTGTACGCATTTGATTAATCAGAATAATGTTCCTTCCATACCCATTTTTGATATTCATTTTCTTCATCACAAGTTTGCAACTTTAAATCTGATGATCCACCATCTTCTGATGCTGTTAAACAAGTATTTGCATTTGAATTCATAATTTGTTGAGTTTTATGATCATACTTGAAAACACCATTTACAGTACCTTTTGCGCAATGACCAGTTCGAATAATATTTGAATGTGGAGTAATACACCATTCACCTGAAAAAGAAGATAAAAGTTAGACAAAATTAGATAAAACAAAGTGAAAAAATAGCGATATGAATCAGTTTTTAGAATCCAAATTTATTAAAATATTTCCTTACCTTGTGCCATTTGTCCTTCTTTGTTGATACGAATTAATTGATTTCCACCATAGCCATGACATGGGGTTGCACCAACTGTCCCAGGAATTGCTCTTCCCATTGTATCAATACATTTTGAAGTCTTTGGATTTCTTCCTTCTCCCCATACATCATTATCTGGCAAAAGTGGATATGATTTTGGCACATCATAAGCAACTTTTTTCATAAACCAATCAAATGATTTACATTGAAGATTCTTTCGAAGGGTCAGCTGCTCAGAAATATCACCAGGATTTCGATGTCTAGCTTGTGGTTCACGAATATAATAATATTTTTCATATTCATCCATCCAAGTTTTGACAACTCGAACCATATTCTAAAATATGAATAATTTAATTACTGTACAAACTAAACAAAAAAACATACTGTAGAGATAACCGGTTTACCAGTAAGCTTTCCAAATCCATATGGCATATGATTACGATAAACATGACCAACATGTGAACAAGGAACAAATAATATTCCACCACCACACATCCAAATCTTGAATGAAAGTTCGTATTGTTCACCACCCCAAATTTGAAGTCCTGGATCATAATATCCCAATTCAGCGAACCACTTTTTATCAATAGCAAAAAGACCACCGGCATGAGTAGGAGAACGGAACTGAAACAATGATTACAGTAATGGAATAACATTTGCATGTAAAAGCTACAGTAATCGAAAAAACCATGTAAGAAAACAAAAGTATTCTTATTACTACAGTAATCCAACAAAACTTACAGGTTGAGAATTATGTTTTCTTCCATCTTTTTCTTCTTTTGAAATTTCAGTTTCTTTATACAGAAGTCCCCATTCGAATATTCCACGAAAATGAACATCTGCAGCACCATAAACTCTACGATATTCCCATGTCGTCATATCGATGCCATCAATAACTGGCACAGTCATCACTTTTCTATAAAAGGTTTAAATTAACACAATCCAAAACTAAAAAGGTCTAGCAATTTCGAAAATCTAATTTGTAATATGTGAAAAGAGCAACTATAAGAATCCACGGATTTATACTCGGTCTCTCTGAGGTTTAAAACCCAAAAGAAAAACTCATATAAAAGCTTAATAAAAAATGACTCCTAAATTGACGAACTGAATAACGTACCTATTTCGTCGAATTGGTGCTAGCAGCGGTACCAACCAATTTCGATTCACTTCACAATGTGCATCCAAGAATATCACGACTTCAGCCTTTGCTTCCATTGCTCCATTTGTCCGGGTTCGAATTAAACCTTCACGTTCTTTGTTTCGAATTAATTTTACAATTCCATTAAATTGTTTAACATATTCATCCAATCTGTCTTTGAGATGCTCTTTATCAGAAAAATCATCAACAAGAATAATCTCTTTTAAATATCTTGGATCAGATCGTTTTAGAACGGAATGAACGGTACGAAGAAGAGGGGACCATCCTTCATTATGAAAAGCAATTACCACACTTGCAGTTGGTAAGTCTTCTGGATAATGCCAATATTTGCATCTAAAAAATAACTAACTTATAGTTTAGTTTTCCTTCAATCAAAAACCATACTCATCCATTCGAACATCAGGTAAGCTTCGATTCATTGAAATCATATCAGATACATATGTATTAAATCCAAATTCCGAGAAGGCTCGTTTAACATCTGGTAAACTTGCATCAATATGAACAGGTTTACCCAATTCACCTAAAAATAGTAGATTAATAAGACTATTAGTTAGACAGTAATCTCACCAGGTGTTCCAGCATCAATTTCTTCAGCAGGTTCAAAATTTCCAAGACTATCTTTCAGCAGAGTTTCAGGATCTTCTGAACCAGGCAAATCACCATTATCTGGAATTGCATTATAGCTTGCTCGGCCACCTCTAACATGTGAAATATGTTCTCCAGATCGTTCCTATAAAGTCTATCATCTTCTTCAACATTCTTCAAAGTAAAAGAAAAACATACATCCGGGGAATCTCCAAGAGTAGCCAGAAGAAATACAACACATAAAATAACTATTGCAAAAGCAATAAATTGAATTGTTCTAAAATAATAACGTTGAATAAAACATTTTAAGGAACTTTAATTTAAATAAAACTTACTGATGCCTAAAAAGGCGACGAAGTTCATGAAATTTTCGTTTTAAAGACATTCCTTTTCCAGCAGCAGCTTTT
Organism: Panagrolaimus sp. LJ2414; assembly: GCA_024447195.1. Classification (NCBI taxonomy): domain Eukaryota; kingdom Metazoa; phylum Nematoda; class Chromadorea; order Rhabditida; family Panagrolaimidae; genus Panagrolaimus; species Panagrolaimus sp. LJ2414. The sequence goes on from JAMRXY010000008.1 coordinate 13,034,764, forward strand.
AATTTTTCATCGATAACAATTTGAAGCCCTTCCTCCCTGGAATCGGGGAAACGATTCATTCAAGACAAAAATGAAGAAGGAAAAAATGTTGAAAAAAATGTTCGAAGAAAAAAGCCAACGCGGAAAAATGTGAATGTAAAAAATAATACAAGCAGTACCGATTGTTCCCTTTTCATTGCCACGACAGCAACAAAAACGAGGGACAAAGTTTTCCCCTACAAAACGATGTTTTTTAAAACCTTGAAAAAACCTTGAAAAAGATGTTTTTAAAAACGTTTAAATGTTGAACTTGAATTTGTTATTTCTTTTGTTGATTCAGATGTCGATTTTAAACACTGAGAAAATAATTAGCAATGTTATAACATTTTTTTGAACATAAAAAAGAGAATGCAAAATTTGCCAAAAGTTAAGAAACTTTTTTGCAACAACAATAAAAAATAGTTTATACAGTAACTTTTGGATTGTCCAGATCTAACGTCGGGTGTTTCAACGAAATTTTCGAACCCTCTCCGATTTTTTCCTTTGATGTTTGCCGCTTTTAAGGTTAGCGTCATATTTCGGCTTACCTCCTCCTTTTGTTACAATATCCAGGACTGTTTGAACTCAATGTTTTTTTCCTGTTAGGTCGGAGATTTATGGAAATTTATACAGTTTCAATTTTGTATGTTGAGACAATAATGAATCCAAAAAAAAAATTTATTACTATTTATTTTTTCAAAGTATAAATACATAAATAATTAAATAGAATTTGGCAAAAACTGGATGTAATGTCAGATTGAGTTTACAGAGAATCAAGGTTTTTTTAATTTTTGACGCTACAAAACACGGCCTTTGAAAAAAAACTTTAAAATATTTTAAAATTCTCTTTTGCCGTAAAAGGTTGTTGGTCCGGAGACAGATGGAAGGAAAACAGAAATTCTTCGAGTCTTTTCTTTTAAAAAAAAGAATCGAGAAACAAATTTTCGATATGGAGCAATAAAATACAAAGTTGCAAGAAAATCAATAAAACAATGGGATGAAAGAAGACAAAGGAAAGCAGTGAAAATGGAAGAAGAATTGGGGATTTTAAATAACACAAAAATATCCAAAGCCCCATAGGGGGTCATGATAAATACACAAGTAATAATTATTTGGGTCATTGAAGATATGATAAGGCTGTTGCTGTTTGTAGAAATTTGAATATTTTTGTATTTTTTGATTTGAAATTGAAGAAAAAGTAAAACAAATACAGCTAAACAATAGCCACAGGCTAAAGCTATTAATGGAATGATACATCCAAGTTTAACAATTTCATATGGGATAATAAAAAATGATAAATCAGTTGAAAATTTTTCAAAAAATATGTCATATTCGATTGCCCATTGATGAATATCAGATGCTGTAACATTACTCAACTGCATAAACATCATTAAAACAACGCCGTAGGCAATGGTTGGAAGGAAGAGGGTTAACAAAAATGCTTTTTTTAAAGTGAACCAATCTTTTAAAAATGTTGGAAATACTAACAAATATCGATAGGTTAAAGTTGCACAAAGTCCAAACAAACAATTTCCAATAATTGCAAAAAATAAAATGCATTCCAAAATTGTACTTTTAAAATCTCCATTTTTAAAAATTCCAAGTTGAATTCCTGCCGCAGCAGGAGTAAAGACAAGGGGTTTCACCAATGCCAAATGTGTAGTCATACATAAACTCCAAAAAGAATAATTAAAAATTAACCATTTAAATTTTCCTAATGCTTTGGATTGCGTTAAAATTACATAAAAAAGTAAGGGTGCAAGTGTCCAGGATATTGATAGCGTCAAATATGAATAATAATAATAAAACGTAACAATTTGGGGTGACGGCTCTGAAACAATTGACATATTTAATGTTTGATTTTAAAATAGAATAAACACAAATTTAACAGAACTTGTTTCTCAACTCTTAGAAATTTTATTGAGTATTTTAAACCTTGTAAAAAGTTTTCATGTTTACTTTAATAACTTTACCCCATAATTTAATTTATAATTCGTACCTTAGTTTTTATATAAGACTTTAACGTTAAATTAAATTTGCAAACTTAAACACACTTTTTTTTATTGATTTTAATGTTTATAGTTTGATTTTTAATGATACGGTATTCAAAAGTAACCTAGAATTTAAGGGGAAAAAAGAAATTGAATAGTACAATTATTCAACTTGAAACTATTGTTGCAAGTTTTCCAAAGCTTGAAATAATTGAATTGTAAGTTTATTTCTTTCTGCTTAAATTACTGTAATTACTGTAATGTAAGTCTTAACTTTTGTCCAACAATTTCTGATGAAAACATTGCTCGTCTAGACAAAAGCTCAAAGGCCTGCTGCCTCGAAATGGTTTGTACCCCTTTCGAAATTTAGGAGCTGCTGACGTCATTGTTTGGAGTTCATTAAAAAAGTATTCAAAAAAATTTACTGTTAAAGCAGTTGGTTCTTCATTTTGTGATTCCACTACAGATCTAATATTTTGAGTATATTTCGCCACACTTTGAAAAATCTTTTGGAGAAGATTTAATTGTTTCACTTTCTAATGACGTCATCATTATTCATTAGTTCTTTTTTGCAGCCACAACACAATGATGATAAATCAAAAATGGAAACAAATAAGTTTTTTGCATGATGTAAAGAATATTCTGCTAACATTGTTTAAATTAATGCAAAATCCGTTATTTAATTTTTGGTTTTATTTTATAGTTATTAACATGGTTATTAATAACTTTGATACTTTTTTGTTTCCCTAACTTTTTTTGATTGATTTTTCCTGACGATCAGGCAAGAGAACAAAAGAAAAGGACCCTGATCGACAGGAAAATTCAAACAAAAAAGTTAAAGAAACAAAAAAGTACCAAAGGTTTCGTGTCCTTTAAAAATTTGCATATGTTAGAAATGTCTTCCTTCAATTTTTTAAAGGACGAGACCCATCGTGAATAAACTTTTGATACGCAATTTTGATTGCATTTCTTGACGCGAAAGCACCTTCATTGGAGCTTGTTTTTTTCTTCACTGCAGCTGCAAAAAAGGAAAGAAAAAAGCAGCTCCAATGAGTCCCTGATTTTTGTAAAAAAAAGTTTATTCACGATGGATCTCCTCCTTTAAGTTATTGTTGTAAAATTGTTGCTTTGATGAAAGATCAAAAAGAAGATAGCTGATTAAAGATTGAAATGTTTTTTTAGAAATAAATTCGGCAAAATAAAAGCGTTGAAGCAACATTTGAATGATCATTTTCGAAAGACACGCGTCTTTATGTTTTTTATTTTTGTAAAAAAAGAAGGAACCAAAAAGCTCCGACAAAAACACAAAATATTTTCGTTCGGTGCAAAAAAATTGAGATCAATGATGAAACTGAAAACTTTAATTTTCTTTAAATGTATTTTTGAATTGAAGAACAAGAAAGATAATTTTTGTGTTTTTTAAAGAAAGATAACAATGTTTGAAATTACAGTAATAATTAAAGCAAATGAAAGTATTCACCTTTTGCAAAATACTGACAAAAACTTAAAATTTACGTCAAAAATGATTTTGAACACTGAAAAAAAGTAGAAGTAAAATTCAGGGCATTTTGAGGTCTTTTTTAAAATTCTTAGTTGAAAATAGAAAAACAGTAATCCTTGTTCTTTTTGTGTTTGTATTGCGGTAACGAAAAACGAGAATAAAAAACGCTTGCTAAGTTCTAATTTTTAAATGCTTAAAAGCAAGAATAGCAACCTCTTGTTTTGATTCTTTTTTGTTTGAATTCTTGAACCTTTTCGAAAAAACCTTAAATGTACATGACAAAATTGATAGGCCAAATGAAAGTATTTTGTGCCCTTAAGGCCTCGAATATTGAAAAAAAGCTTTGTTGCTGTTGCAGTAATTTTTTTAATCAATGATTGCAATTTTGATTGTGTTTTCTTTCTCCATTTTAATTCAAATTTTCTGCTCAAAAAACAGATGTTTTTTCTTTTAGCTTGAAAACAGACATCTTTCAACACTGCCGTTTGCCGAAATATTTTGACTACGTTTTTAGTTTTGACATTTTTAGACTTTAAGAAAAATTCGTCGATCAATGATCGGCAAAAATCAAGCTTTACACAAGAAAATTTTTAATCATCGAATCTTTTAATCGATGCCGCCATCATTTCCTTGTTCGTTCAAGAAAAATCTAAGCAAAACATTTTTCGGCAATTTTGATTCAGGGTGGAGCTTGTATCCAAGTTGGATCAGCGGGAAGTATAAATACAGGCTTGAGAAAGCAAATTTTTATTCTTATTTTTTCAGTTTTCTTCACTAGCTTCAATGTGAAGCTGCTTCTTTTAATAATTCAAAATGGTCCAAGTTTCAAGATCCGCCGGATGAGTTTTTTTCTAATTTTGCCTTTGTCCCATTTTACGTTTTTTCGAACTCTAATTTAATGATGCTAAATATAGGCAGTGTTTTGATTTGGTTAAGTTTTTAAAACTTTTTTGAGATGTTTGCCTATATTTTCCATTCTGTCTTTGATCGTGACCAACCTACCGTAATCGTGCTTAATAATACTTTGTACATCCATATTCGTTTGAATTTTAGTGCAATCAAAACTCTACCTTCCCCAACAACCTTTTCTTTCATCTTGTTCCAATCCCGAACAACTAAAGCCTAAAAATGGAAAGCAGCAGCGGTCGTGGAAAGCAAGGCTTTGCTTCAATGTCAAAAGAAAAGGTTCGAGAAATTGCTCAAAAAGGTGGAGAAGCCCGTAAACAACAACTTGGCCATGAAGGATATGTTGAAATGGGCCGAAAAGGTGGAAAAGCTTCCGGGGAACGCAATTAAATCTTCATCAAATTGAAACACCAACTTTCCCGTTCACTTTTTTCAACATCAAAAGCGGCAGTCCCCCAACATTCTTCAAATGAATTATTCATTTCTTTCCTCTCTCTCTTATTTTTTGGCCTTTTCCTTTTTCAAAACTTTCTGGTCCTATTTTTTATGTTAACTGTGATAATGCAATTATTATTATATTTTTTGATTAAATTTTGAATAAAATATTTGATAATAAAAAAAAACTTTTTTGAAAACAAAAATTTTTTACTTCTTTCTTCAGCTTTCGAAAACTTCAAAGCCTAATGTTTTAAATAAAATTAGAGTTATAAAAACTTTAAATATTATTTAAATTTTTAAGGAGTTTTTTATCTAATTGAATAGTTGTTCGATTTTGTGTTTCACTTTTTTAACGGAAAATTAAATTAATCCAAAAAATATGATTTCTTATAAATTATTTGGAACTAAAGGAACTAAACTATTTTGATTAAATTTTGTATTATTTCGTAAATTAATAAAAAAATATAAAATGACAAACTTTCTCACAATTTTTGAATTCCATAAATTAAGAAATATAAGATTTTTCGACTGAAATTGTTACTCCTTTTTTATGAGTTACCGTAATCTATTGCTAAAAGTAATTTTCAAACAAATTATTTTTTAAATAGAAAATAACATTGTTAGTCTCTGACCTTTGAAAGATAGTGTTTAATGAATTTGATAATAATATTTTGTAATAAAAATGCAAAGTTTTTATAAAATAAATTTAAATTTTTTTCAAATGGACAAAAATGATGATACAAAAAAATGGTGCTCATTGTTTTTTGTTTATTTTTAATTGACCCTAAAGTGAAAGTTGTTTAAAGTTTTTAAATAATGAATCATTTTTTCTATGATTACTCAGTACCCTTTTGTATATTGTTAATGAGTAGTATTAGTTTTATTGCTCTTTAAAAACAATTATAAAATGACTACAGTTTATTGTTTTTGAACTCTTTGAAAAATGTTTAACAATTTCATTAAAAACCAATTTAAAAAAATTTTTGGACTTTAAAAAAAAATATACATGAACTTTTTTAATATTAAAATTTTTAATGACTTGTTTAAGGAAGTAATAAACCTTCCGGCGAAATACCTATCAGGTAGTTCCAAAAGTTTTGAGCGTTTTTTACAGTTGGCAAAGTGTTCTGTTCGTTTAATCTTTTTTAGCTAACACTTTTTTCTCTCTGTTTTACTTTTTCTTACAGACTATGTGAACTATTTTTATTACTATAATTACTATTTTTTAAATTAATAAAAACTTTTAAGTTTTTACTTTTTTTATAAAAAATGCTTTAATTTACTGCTTTTTGGCATGTACTTTGTGAAGGAAAAAAACTTATTTCATGTAATTTTAACTATTTACACTTTTATATCTTCCTCCTCAATATTTGTTGGTAATCAACCTTCATAAAATTCATTTTCCGCGTTATTTTTTTTTAAGTGAAATATTTTAGAGAAGTTTATGATAGTTTTTTTACAAAAAAATTTATTATGTGCTGGACAAAATCTCTTGTCAAACTTAGTTGTTGGTGACTTGAGTTTCCAGAATCGGCGCATAGTGTTTTTCAAGCTCAAGTTTGAGACTTTTGCCTATGCGCTTCTCGTCTGGAAACTTTTGAGTTAAAATATCTTTAGAGTACTTATTGCCTTCTGATTTGAATTGTCGCCGCTGACGGCACCGTCAACGGCGACGGTATTTTTGGAAAACTTCAAAAGACTTTTCTCCACATCAAAGGATGTCGCCGACGGCGGCGGTAACGGCGGTACTTCCAATTTTTCCTGACGGCGACGCCGGTGTTTTACAAAAACGAATGCACTGTTTAAAACTCTAAACCAGCTTTATCGAAAATATCTCATGATTTTAATTGAAAGTCGTTGTTAAAAATTAAGTTCAGCTATCTCTAACAGATGCAAAAATGTAAAATGTATCATTGCTGCATTGAAATTACAAAGAAAAATCTATTTGCTGTGCAACTTTCATATTTTTAAAAGCATTCAAAAATATGTTTACAGTAATCCAACAAATCTGCAAGAAATGTTATTAAAGGATTTTTATAAATCTTTTCCCCAATGATATACTTACTCACTTCTCAACAACCTTTTTAAAGCTGCAAATTTACTTTGTTTATGTTTGCAACATTTTTAACTTTTAGAATAACTGTACTTTTTTTCATATTTACTTCTCTCTAATTATCTCTTTCTTTCATCCTTTTCAAAGTTGTGATATTTTTAGACAAGGCGGAGTTGCAAAGTTTTAACATCAAAAGTTTTTATTGGAATAAAATTGTCATATCTATAGGTTTTTTATTATGCAAAAAAAGTGGCAGATGTTTTATTATTAGAAATTCAGAAAGAATTTTCAAAGTTGTATAATAAATGTCCTTTCAAAAAGGGATTTCATATATCCCAAATATATAGATGGTTTTACAATTCTTTAAACCAAAGTTCATCATATTTTAACTTTGAAAAACATAGAAAAATAATGGAGAACTCATGTTTTTTATCATTAGGTTGTTGTTGCTCATGGCAACAATTAATTTTTATATTTCTCTCTTTTTCTCGCAAAAAAACTTTCTTTCATTTATATTTTCCCACAAGTAAAAAAAAGTGGATTTCGTTGTTTTTTAAAACTTTTTTTAAATAAAAATACAAATTTTTTTTGTCACCGGATGTTTTACAATCCTTAAAATTTTATATTTTTTGTGTGTAAAAAAACATAATTTTTTTTGAATTTCTTTTGTTTGGATTTTTTTTTCGTTTTCATTTTTTCTCAACCTTTATATTTTTGAATAAAGAAAAAAATAATTAAAAAGATTTTGTTTTTGTAGTATAATGGGAAACCCCTACGTAATTGTTGGGCATGATGAATTAATTAATAATTATAATCACACAACCGGCAACAACAGCAACAGCAATTGTGGCAGCCCTCTTCTTAATGAAGAAAAATTTTCTTTTTCGCTTTCTTCTTTGCTTTGTGGCAGTTCGAATGGTAAACGCGGCTACGGAACAATGAGATACTTTTGCTCTGTAAGTTTTTTTTAAATTTTATTTTTTTTAAAAACAAAATTAATTATTTAATTTCTTTAACAAAAATATATTTAAGGGTTTTAGGGGAAAGGAGGTAAAAAGAGAAAGTTGTGTGATCTCTCAGGGGAAAATTTGCATAAACGTCTCTGGAGATAGAATTTAGGATAAATAAAAGATACAGTACTTTTTGACTTTAGGAAACTACAGCTTTGACTGACTTTAAAGTCTGATTAATAAGATCAAAGTCGGCTTTTAAGTCAGACAAGCGGCACTTTTTCTTTTATCTTTTGATTTTTAAAATTCTGATTCCATCTTCAGAATCACACATACAACATTGTTCGCTTAACAGCCTTAAATCCTTTTTAACGAAATATCCAAAATTATGCAAATTCGCATTTTTTAAATTATGTTGTTTTATATCAGATTTATCAGATCGATACTTATCCAAGAAGAAATTTTTGAGAAGTTTAAAATTTGCATATTAGGTATAACATTTCTTTTTTGTAAAACTTCAGGTATAAATCCATGTGACTATTTTATTTCCTTTTTGTACGTAACAAAAATTACGTATGCCAGAAAGGTTGTAAATGTTTTTTTATTACCGCTGATGTTTAAAAAATTAAGCTAAATTTTAGCGTCACCAATGACTTTGAATATTGAGTCATTTCCAAGGTTGACAAAACTCTTTTATCTTTTGCCGCCAAGATCAAAAGTAGGGTTGTACATTCCCCGGGGAATCGAAAAAATGAGGGGATTCCCCGGGGAATCCCCGGAGATTCCCCGGGGAATTCCCCGACATTCCCCGGAAGTGCCATTTTGTAATTTTAAGCTTCAAAAATGTTAAAACTTGAATTTTTAACATAAATTAAAACATTTATATATTTTTAAATGGTTTTTAAAGCAAAGATGACCTTCTTTTTACTAAAATATTTAATTTTTAACAATATTTTTTCTATAAGGAGAAAAATTACGGGGAATGGAAAGCATTCCCCGCAAAAATCGGGGAATTCCCTGGAGATTCCCCAGGGGAATCCCCGGGGAAGGGGAATTGACAACCCTGATCAAAAGCCTCCAAAATTCAATCTTTTCTATTTCAATGAATTTTACTACTACTATGTCCTTCTAATTTATGCCTAAATTTCTTTTAATATATGCACGTCCACTAATTTAATTGTCTGATACTTTTCGTATAATTAATAGAGTTTCTGTCTGCCACTTTCCCTGCCCTCAAACTTTGACCTTTTTATACACCAAGTCATACTGTAACTTCTCCCTGCATAAATTATCTTAATTAAGTTTTACAAATCTGAAATGCTTTTAATTTATGTAATTAATTAAATTCTTTGAATAATGACTATTTTCAAAATCATTGAAGCATAAGCTTAAGGAAGTGTGCTCCCATTAATCTCATCATTATGAAACAATTTTTTCATGGAAACATTTGATTAGATATCAGTAGTCAGTAGTCATATGCCTGAGAACCTGCGTAATATGGATAATTAAAAAAACTTAAAAAGCATGAAATTTAATTATTATTATTTTTTGAGGTGAAATTTTTTTTCACACATGCATGCACGCACGCGCATGTGCTTGAGAGAATACAATAAACATCATAAACAATGAAAAAAAATTAATTTGAAGTTTATTCATTTAATAAGAATCTGTTGTTTTTGTATTTCCTTGTGATCTTGGGTATGAATGAATTAATGAATGAGTGACCATAGATTATAATTATGAAGAACAAAAAACAATAATAAGAATTTGTTTTTTATAAAAAAAACACAGAATGTGCTTTGTCTGCAGCTACCGTAGTTTTTAACAACAAAGAAATTTAAAAAATTTTTTGTTCTTATAGAATTACGGTAATCTTAAATAAGGAAGTAAATTATGTAACACCTAAAGTACCGTATTTTTTAAGCATTAGGATTTTATTTGATAGAAATACCGTACCCTTCATCAAGGAACTCAGTTTTGTGATATTACAGTATCACAAAACTGAGTTAGATAAGATTACGAAATTTCATCAAATATTATTCAAATTTAACTTAACGTACTTTTTTAGTATCTTTTTGATCCAAATTTTGTGCCAGAAGTTGCATTAATTATTGATCCATTTGCAACAAAATGTATAATTCATGATCCACAAACTGAAAAGCATCATGTTCTGAAGATGAAGCCATTACGTAAGTGATAACTATTTTAAAGTATTTTTACAATTACAATATTTTCATTTTTATAGGTGATGCTCATCTTTCAACAGATATTATTCATATAATAAATCATTTAACGTTAAATCAAAATTGCATTATTAAATGGCTAATTTGCATTGGAGATTTAAATAAACTACAAAAACATGAAATTGAAACTTCGATTGAACAAATGAATGAATATCGACCTGTATATTTTGTTGAAAAATATGAAGGTCATATGTTGTTTTTACTTTCACAACTTGGTACAACTTTTTCGGCAAATGAAAATGTTGGGGTTGTTGTTGATGAAGGCATATCTGCCACGGCATCCCTATGGAAATTGTATAATGGAAAAATGGTTAAATATCGAGAATCTACAGTAACCGGAAGTGGAATCAATAACGGCATTACAGTAGATGACCTAAAAGTGATGAAAGAAAAACTTCTTGATGGTCGAACTTGTGATAATTGGGTCATGGAATATTCAGAATCTAAACTTGTTTTGGAGAAATTCTTTGATTACAAAATTCATGAAACTTTTTTAATGGTTGGTCTTGGATATCGATCCCTTGCAATGATCGAAAAATCTTCTTATAATTATCTCTCTGGAGGATTATATTATTCTCAGATGATCCTAAATAAATGTTGTCATTCCACCATAATCATTGGAAAAGATTTAATTGATGAATCAACAATTATCGTTGAAAAGAAATCACAAACATCAAATGCAAATTGCGTCATACTGTAGTAATATTATTACTCATATAAATATAATTGTTTAATTAATTTTCTTCTTTTAATTATCTTTTTTTCTAATTCATTTAATTTTCTACCGTAATCTGTATTTATTAATCATACTTTTTTTCTCTCATTTACACAAATAATTTGTGCATTCTTTTTTGTTGAAATATAATTATTTAATTAAAAATCCTTTTAGTTTGTGTACAAAAACTATAATACCTTTTTTACTTTACAAAGAATAAACCTTGGTTGAAAAATGGGTTTTCTGTAGCAAAGATATCAGCTTAGGCCTAAAGATTTTATAAATGGAAATAACAAAAATTTATCGAAAAAGTTTGTTCAACATTTGAAAAAAAATTTGCACAAAAATTATTCATGCAAATTTTCTTTTTTTACTAAAACCACAGTATTTGAGATTAAAGACTGTTTGAACCAAAAAAAGAAAAATGCATTTGTCTTGAAATGATCGCTTTCTTTTTTTTAAAAAAATTAACAAGTTTCATATATAATATGATATATTATTAATAATGATAATGTACAAGTTATAAATAATAAAAACTTTTTTAACAGTAAAATTAAATATATCAAATATTTGTTATTTTTTTGCAGTGTTACCGATTTTCCAAAAACCTCGACGCCGACGTCGAGTGACGCCAAAGATTTAAAGGTTAAAGGTTAAAGAACCCCATAATCAGACCAGAGGTCGTGGGGGGCCGATGCTGGCGCTTTTTTAAAAATTCATAAAAATTTAATAATACTCTTTTAAACATGTTAGAAATGTATGTTAATGTTAAACTTATAACTAATTACAGTTAAGAAAATTAGAGTGTTAAAAACAAAGAAATCAAATTTTTTTGTTAAAATTTTGGTCTCCGGCGTCATTCGCGGCGCCGACGACGCGAATGACGCCGATCACTAAAAGGTAACGCCAACGCCGGCGTCGGCGTTTCGGTAACACTGTTTTTTTGCGTCATTTTTTACCACGGTTTCGATACCGTTGACTAAATTTTTTTGTTCCAATTCTGTCAGACTTTTTGCCTTTACTTATTTCTTTAATATTCTTTTAAAAAATTTATTGGGTAAAATATTTGTAAAAAAAGCTTTGAAAAATATGTTTTTTCATGATTCACAAGAATCAAAAATGAACTCTTTTTTGCTTGCATTGATGTCGATTTTTTCTCCTCTTTTTCTCTCTCATTTTTTGGTGTTAGCTTTTTTATGTCAAAAATTTTGAAAGAAAAGAAAAAAAAGGTGGTAGATTTTTGTTGCTTTTTTCTTTAAAAAAATACCATTGATTTACTGAAGAAAAAAAGAGTGGTGATTCAAAGATGCAGTTTTTGTTATTTTTTATTTTTATTGGTTTCTTGGGATTAATCATTGAAAATGTTGAAAGCCGTCGAGTAATTGGTAGTACTCATGTTGTAGAGTTTCCAAAATTTTATCCTCGTCCACATAAAGTTAATCATAAATTTCTTCCCAAATTTGAATATACAGTATTTTATAAAAAAGTTACAACTACTTCTTTGCTTCCAACTACAACTCCTTCAACAACAACACCAACAACCACAACTGCACCAACAACGACTACGGTATTACCAATCACTGCACCACCAACGACTATGGTATTACCAACCACTGCACCAACAACAGCAGCACCAATTCATGCTAGTACAGTAACTACAACAACAACTCCATCAACAACCCCAAAGCCTATTTTCCCTGATTTTCAAACATCTTCAACTTCGATCACCACTTCAGAAGCTTCAGCAATTCCCTCCACTGAAGCTACCGTAACCCCATCATCCCGTGATAGAAGTTTTGATTGGTTTGGAGTGTTAGTTTTTTGCACTTAAAAATTCTTTTCACCCAAATATATTTTTAGTTTGATTGTCCTTTTCATTACTTGTGCAGCAATAACATTTTTTGTACTTCGACGAAAATGGTAAAATTTTTAAACTTAATTTGCTTATATTTATCCCTTTCAATATTTTTTAGCAGTTCACCAAGTGGAACTTACAAAATTCCAAAAATTAATCTTGTTCCACAAGATTATTACGTAAGATTTTGTAAACTTGATGATGACTTCATTGAAATTCATGCCCGAGCTTTATATGGTCCATCATATATTACATCAATTGAAAATCAAAATTTTGAAGAGGACCAAACTGACGAAACTTGTCTTTAATCATATTTTTTGTCATTGATCTTTTATGTTTTCTTTTTATTTTGTTTAAAAATCAATCGAAGCATTTTTTTGTTATCCAAGTTTTTGATGATTTAACTTTTTTATATTTCGGTATTTTCTTTGTTCATCATTGTTCAGCTTTACAGTATCTTTTTTGTTGAGCTTTGATGTGTCATCATCATCTATGGCCATCGTCATTCTTTTTTCTATATTTTTTCACTCAATTCTTTTGTCATAAATTTTTCCCCAGTTATGTGTTTCTAAATATCGATATATTTTATTATGAATCAAATCTTAACAATGTTCACTTAGCATTTTTTGAGGCGGGTTTTTTATCGCATATTTTTTTATGTTTAAAAATACCAAAACAAAAAAGAATACATTTCTTTCTGTCTTCTTCTTTTTCTTTTATTCGTATTTTTTTGGCTTTTTCTTTTTCAGTTGTCTCTTTTTTCTTTTTTTCGATCATTGCATTTTTGTCATCATCAATTTTGTGCTTCTTTTACGTTTTATAATTTTTCTTAACTGCTATAAATTGAATTTAAAGATTAACATTTTACAGTTTTGTCAATCACATTTACAAATTAAATGCCATGCCTGCTGAAGTATTAATGAGTACTGTAGCTTCTCAAGAAGAGCAACAAGTTCGAGATTTTCCAACAATGGAAATGTAAGTTTTTCAAAACTTTTTTTAAAAAAAAGACAATTTATTCAACAATAAATTTTTTAAAACTTGATATAAAAACAACAAAATTTACTTTTAAATATTGTTTAAAAAATGTAGAAGCTTCTCCGACATGCTTTAACTTATTCAACGAGTTAAAGCACGTCGGTTGCTTTCTAAATTTTTGAAACAACTTTACAACAAAAATAAAATATACCCGTTAGGCATCAAAAATAAACAACAATAAACACAAAAGAAAGATAAACCCGAATTTTTATAAATGATTATTGAAAGCAAGCATTGCCCGAGTTTCAAACATTTCATCCACAGTTGCCGCCTTTCCGCTATTTGTAAATGTTTGAAGTTTGATAAATAATTTTTCAACATTGATTGCCGTTGCTGGAATACACAATAAATTGAAAGCAAGTCGTCCAAGAAGAGGAAAATCTTTGTTATAATTCCAAAATTGTCCAGCATCCAAGGGAGAATTGTAAAATTCTCCTTCATTGATTTTATTCAAGAATGATGAAATTTGAGTAATTGTTCGAGAAGGCTTTTTTTCAGTTTTTGTTTTCTTTGCACTTGGAAGATCAAAGCCAAAGATCAATTCGGATGCAGGCATTTCTTTTTCATTTGCAGTTGGAGAAAGTTCATGATGTTCTTCAAAGCCATAATACTGTAGCACTTTAAAGAGGGCATCCTTTGTTGCTTCTTCTTTACAAACAAGTTCAAAGGTTCGAGGATCCAATGCTGCTGCAGCAAGATAAATCGGATCAGAAGTTTCAGAATTGAGGACATCTGGGAATCGATTAATAAGTTCATCTTTCAATGCTTGAGCAAATTCTGGATAGGAAGTATTAGCCTAAAATTAAAAATTTTTTATAAATCCGAAGAAAAGTGAATGACAAGAAACAGAACGGATTTTGTATATCCAATACGGTAAAAACTAACTTTACAAATTTCAACTAATCCATGAATTCCATTATATACCAAACTAATCGTTGGTTGAATATCAGTTTGAACAGCTTTTCGAAATTTTAGAATTGGTTCAAAAAGATCAATCACATTTTGAAGTTTTTCTTTGACATCCGCTTCAAAGTTTATCCATCCATTGCTTTGACAAATTGATTGAATTCCATCAAATGCAATCAAGACTCTTTTAAAGGCAGCAAAAACAGATGGCCATGAATTTGATGTTGGAAAGGATAATTTAATTCGAGAAAAGTTTTTCAAAGATTGATGAGAAGGTGGAGATTGTGAAAAGCTTTCCAACATTGTAAAAATTGACTAAAATAATAAAAATTAGAAAAAAAAATCTACAGTAAGCATACCTTTTTAAGTTCAACAAGTTCTGGAAGGGAATTGAATGCCGCTGTCATAGTTAATTCAAGTCGATTTGAAATGCAATGAAGAGAATTTGGAGCAAGAATAATTGAAGGTTGATGGCAGTCATTTACCATTGCCGCATCAAAAACATATGATTCATGAATGTTTTGATCTTCTTCATTTTCTTTGAGAATTAAATCTGGTTCAACTAAGGCTTTTTCGATTGAACTAAAATTAAAAAATAATTGGATATTGGATACGGCAGATCGAGCAGAACTGTGTTTCATTATGATTGAATTGAAACAGCAAGCTCAAACATCTAATTTGCTGGGAAGCTACAGTAACCGTTTATTCTTCCCACCAAAAACCCTAACTTACAACAATTCCTTCTCCAATCCAATTTGTGCTGTCATAACATTTTTAATCAGCTTCTCTGATGAAATTTGATTTTCCCATAATCTTTCCAAAATTGTTACTTCTAAATCTGCAGGTAGTGCAAGTTTATCCGAAGTTGCCAAAGATAGCGCGACATTTCGAAATGATCGAGTTGAATAATCATAATAATGCAATATAACTCCAAGATAATTTGTCAACGTATATGGATCAAAGGCAACACCCGTTGAAACAGCACAATAATTATTTAAAACGGCAGAATTTATGGCATTTCCAAGGATACGGTAATTATCAGCAAAAAGTTGACCACGAAATGCAACACTTGTTGGAGGATTAAAGCCTGGTATCATTGCAAGAAGGCGCTAAAAAACAGGGTTTGGTTAATAAAATTGTCTTAGTGATAATTTATTAAAATCACTGAGCTGTTGAACTATTTTAGCCCAAAAATTCATAAAAAGTTAGCCTAAAAATCTTAACAACACAGCTACAGTACCCAAAGCCTCCTAAAAATCTTACTTGGAAATATTCATTTTCAGTCAACGAAATTGGAATGGGAACAGTTGAGTACAAATTAATTAGCAACAAATCAAAAGCACTTTGAGATTTAACATAATTAACTAAAGTTCCTTGTAAAGTTTGAAGAATATCCCCTTCACTTCCACCAGCAGCAGCACCACCACCATTTTGTTGTAGTTGAGCAGCTCGAGAAACTTCTTCTTCCAGTGTTGGGCGATGCTTTCGAAAAAGATGCCGTCGAACAGAATAAATTCTATCAGTATCATATTTTTCACAACAAAGTAGGCAACGCTTTTCTGTAGAATCACAGTAACTTTGTAAAATTTCTTTTGGAAGCTCAACAATTTCTCGAGGTAAAATTAAATCAGTTTTTGGTCGAGGCGTTGTTCCATTTGAATCATATTTTGATCGACGTTTTCGTGGAATTTGTGATGGCTTAATTTCAGGTTGAATTGCATTTGATGCTGCGAGAAGAAGCGATGGATCAATTTGTGTTGGATCGGAAGAAAGAAGCATTTGAGTTGTTGGATCAAGCATTATTCCTTTTGATGGATCATGAATTGTTGAAGAGGAAGAAGAAGATGGATTATTGCTTCCATTCATAACTAAAAAAGATAATTGAATAGAAAAAAGGTTTAAAACAAGCAACAAAAAATCATGTATAACAATTTAGAGCGCAAAAAAATACATAAAATTGAACAAAAAATAAAAATGTGAGTTGGTTTTTGCTGCTGCTGCTGCTCCAACATAAAGTTTTTCATCTTTATCGTTTTATTCCTTCAATTGCAGCGGTCTGCCTGCCTGCACTACACTACTTCAACCACCACCACCACCAAAGAACCATACGAAAAAGAAAGAAAGGAAGGAAGAAGACATTCCCCGTCCCGTTCGTCATCATTCACTCAACCACCGCCACACCGAAATGCGTCCCACTTTTTTTGCACTTGCTGTGATACATGTATATGTTTTTCCTCTCCTCATCTCTATTGTCGTCGTCGTCTATCTTTCTTCCCCGTTAAGTTTCCACATTTTTATATGAATGTCCTCCTCCTCCTGCTTCCCAAACCAAATAATTTTTCTTTTCTCCGTTACTTTTTTTTTGTTGCGTTCAACTGGTGTGTGCGTTGGGTCAGTCTTAAAATAAGGTGGTGGTGGTACTGGTGTGTGTGTGTTCATTTTCGTGTTTGGATGGATTTAACTTTTTCAACTGCAAAAATAATGTGGATTGGTGCAACATGGAGTGAAACTTGAAAGAGGAAAGAAAAAGTTACAAATGGCGATAAACTAAATTCTAACTGCCAATTTAGAAACATATAATTTTTTAAAAAAAATGCAAATACGTTAGAACTTTATTTTAAAATCAACAAAAATGTTGAAACAAAAGAAATTTTTGGCTATATGCTACAACACAAAGAAAAATACCCTAAAAATTTTTTAGGCTTAAAAATCGAATAAATAAGAGTTCAATTTTAAGATATTAAAAAGTACCGTAATCCATCTAAGCATAACACTGATTTATTGAAGACTATAAAATCCTACATTTCCTAAAAAAATTTAAATAAAAAAAGTTTCATCAAAACTTATCAGTTTATATTTTTCAGCATTATTTGCATTGTCAGTATTTGCTTCTTTATTATTGTCCTTGTTTTGCTTGGTTTATGCGAAGTTGCTGAGTTACGGTATAACAAAATTCATTTCTTTTTGTACCCAAATTACAGTAAACCCATTTTTAGTCAATCCCGTAGTGGTGATTACCAAGTCAATCCTGATCCTGAAAATGCTGATTCTGACAAAACTGTTTCAACCACCACGGCTTCTTCTTCAACCGCTAAAGATGAACATTTATAAACCATTGCAACTGCTTCAAGGGTTTTGTTTAAGCATTTAAAATTTATAAGCTTTGTCAAAATTTTAAATCATTATTTCTATAAAATTTATATATGTATTTTAAAATTTTTTAAATAAAATAAAGAAGTATAAAATTATTTAGCAGTTGTTCCAAAAAGAACTACAGTAAACTATTATCCTAAAAAGTAAAATAGCTTATATTAAAATAATGGTATACTGTAATTTAAATTTTTGAAAATTTTTTTTATTACAATCTAACAAATAAGAAAAGTTTTAAAAAAATATATCTCTTGGAAGAATACTTTCATCAGGATATTTCACTCGATTCGCATAAAAAGTAAATTGTTCAACAGTATTAGATGATACTAAAACTTCAAATTTGTCCCAGGAGAAGGGGGGGGGGGTTGTTCTCCTTCTAAAATCAAGAAAATCTTTTGATCTTTTTGGATTGGTCCCGGTGGTACCAATCTTGATCAAATGGGTATTCATCCTGCTGATAATATTAAAAAATAATATTTGTGGTTTGGTGATTAATAAAAATTTGATAATTTATTTGTGATTAATAAAATATTGATAATTTTTTAATAAATTTTGTAAGAAGAAATAATGTGACAAGTTTAATCATGGCGCTTCTAAAAGTTTTGAGATTTGCCATTTTACAAATTTTATTTTTTGATGTCCATTGCATTTCCAAAAATTTGCATTAAAATTCACAGACACAGTATTACTATCACACATGGGCAAGTGCGGCGAATAGGAGCAAATTTCGCCCCAATATAACCGACTCCAGAAGGCCAGAATCCAAAAAAAAATTGTTTCAGGAGTATTCAGGCTGATTCTGACCTAATTCATTAAAAACATTTTTTTCGATTTTTTATATAATATGAAAATTTTCATGTTAACCTTTTTTTGGCTGTCGCAATCGTTCGCCCACATATGCGCATGTGTGTTCAATCTTCAAAGAAATTGCATTACAGTATCCTTTTTCGCCATTACTGTATTTTGTGATATCATTAATATTTTGTTTAATACCAACATGATCGAAAAATTCTCTAATTTTGTCATAACAAAGCCTTGGATTATGTTGAAAATTAGCAGTTCCAAATCCTTTGATTTTTGCCGCCGGCAAAAATCAAAGGATTTTGTCTATTTTGGTGTGGACATCAGTCTCTCAAGTCTATCCATATATAAATACAGGCCTACCGTAATCTAAATGTAAACAAACCCAGTAATTTCTTGAATATTCTCAAATGCTTTTGATAATTTTTCAAAAGAATTTCGTTCACTTTTTTCAAAATTTATTTCCAAAGATCCTTCAATAATATTGCATTTTTTAAAAACAGAGCTTCTTTGATTGAGCTAATTTCTCCGCCCAAACATTTTTGACTGCAATTTTTACAGATGACACAATTCTGAGGATTTTCAGAATCTGAAAAAGTTATCTGTTATCATTTTCTGTGCCCCAAATGTTTACCTTCTTGATATTTATCTGGGCATTCAAAATGGCATTTGCCATCAAAAGATTATCAAGAAGTTTTATTTTCTTTTAAGATTGACCAAACAGGGCGAAGGTTTTGGCATTCTGATTTTGTCAGACATCGATTATCCAAATATACAAAAGTGCCTGGAGGGCATTTATCTAAGCATTCTCCATTGAATTTATGTTTACGGCATGCAAAACAAGATGTTGCATCATTTGAAATTTCACATCCCCCAAGGCATGAAGAATGTCATTTTTGACCTGTTTAACTCCAACCGGGACCAATTTAGTTGTTTTCAAGTTTATGGTATTGTCAATCTAGAACAATAAACTTTATCATAAAAGTATGAACCATAATCAAGTTTGTTTCAACTTGTAAATAAATTTTTTCAGCAACGCCTTTATAAATTGCATCAAAGAATAAAAAAGAGTTTTCCAAAGAGGCTAAATTCGAACATAAAATAATTGGATAGAATTGGCTTCTAAAACTCTCAGAATCCAAGAATTGGCTGTTCAAATAATTTAATGGAGCAACAAAGTTTTGGTGTGAAAGATTGGCAAAAAAGAAAAAACAAAAGTGTGAAAGAATATAAATTTATTTAAAAAGATCAAAGACATCACAAATAAGACAACAAATTTAAAAGACACAAAAAACTAAACAATTAATTAAGTTTTATACTTTTTACTTTTTGAATGATATACTTTAATAATTTTTGCCTCTTCCCCAATTTGCTGCTTCCCATCATAAGCAACTTGAACATTTAAACCATCACCACCAAAGGTAAGTCCATCTTTGATCAGATTGTTCAACGTCATTTTCCTTCCATTGTATTCGATGGCTTTCATCACTTTTTTATCTTTACGATATCCATATTGAACAAAAAATGCAATATCTTGAGGTCTTTCAACAGGGGTACGGCAATGAATTGAGAGTTTTCGAATTTCTTCTTCTTTGGCATCAAATTTCTTTTGAAGTTCAACTCTTTCATCTTTTTTGTCATCACCTTTGAGCTTCTCCATTTTTTCATCAAATTCAATCTTGGCTTTTTGATGTGCCCTCTAAAAAATAATTAATAAAAGCATAATTTTATCAAATTAAAAACTCTTAAAAACTTACTTCATATCCAGATTGAAGGTAAAATAAGATTCGATCATAATCTGGTAAATTTTCAGCTTTCAGTGTATCAATATACCGCATCAATAATAATAGTTCTGGGAATCGTTTATCTTCATTCAATATTGCAGTCTTTTTGTGAGGAGTAAGAGCACCAGTTTCGGCTTCTTTGAACAATGAATCAGCTTCACCAAAAAATTGTTGGAAAATATTTGATTGATCATTTCGTAAATCTTTTTTCATCTTCATAATATCTTCCTTATTATCATCTTCCAATTGCTCCCAGGGAAGTTGGCCACCAAGAAATTCATTGACCAAATACATCAAAGATTCTAAAAAATACTGTCGTCAATTTTCTACAAAAATATATCTTTGAAATTTACCAATGTCATCTTTTGGACCCAACTTCTTTCCTGCCATTGTAGCGATTGAAGAATAGCATTCATTGACTTCTTCACTTTGTTCTCGAGATGATCCATTTTTCAATGATAATCCAAAATCAATTAAAAAAACCATAAATTCATTTTCTCCAAGGCCCATTGCAAAATTGTTTTGCTAAAATTTAGAACATATATTGTATTGCAATTAAACACACAAAATGACTTACTTTTATATCAAGATGAAGATAACCAAGTCCATGAAGATTTTGAAGGCCAATTAAGCATTGTTCAGCTACTTTCCATTTCAATGAATCCCATTCAACACCTTTCTTATCTTCAAGAATATCCGCCAAACTTTTACCAAGCTTAAATTTAAAAAGATCATTTTAAAAATTTAAAAAGTTTTAATTCTTACAAGATCAACAACAATAAAAATCCGATCATGATCTTTATCTATCCCAGAATCGATGAAGCGGTAAATATGTTTGGTTTTTGCATCATTTGCTTTCTTCAGAACTTCAATTTCCATTTTAAAATCCTCTTCATCGCTACATTTGATTGCCAATTCTTTTCCACTTTCATCATCATCTTCAACACATCGGTAAACAGCTCCAAATCCTCCCTTAGCAATTTTACTTGTAATCTATAAAAATAATTATGTTCTTAAATCTTTTAACAAATTTTGAATAAAACATACCGTAAAACTCTTCGTTTGGTCACCTTTGAATTTCTCTCCAATAAAAGAATTATCATCGGCAATTTCACTTTGTTCTTGATCAATAATTCCTGCTAGATATGCTGATCCAGCACCATCATCACTATTATCAAAGTCATCGTCATTTGGCAATGAAGTGAACATATCTGCTGTGGATTCGTCATTCTGTGAAGGATGGAGCAACTTCTGTGAAGCCGTAAACTGCATGACTTCTGGTTCTGGAGCAGGATCTTCTTCTTGTTGCCTTGGAAATTCCCAAGAATCCTGTAAAAACAAAACAAGGGTTTAGAAATTGAAGTAACGTTTTTTAATAAATACTTGTAAATCTGCAGACGATGGTAAACACTTTTCAATGGCATTTTTGAACTTCTTTTTATCTTTCTTAAAAGTCAAAATTTCATCATCAGCAGCTGGACTTTCATACAAATGCATATTCTTTTGGATGTGATCAGAAAAGGAGAATCCACGATCACGGGAATCAAGGGCATTCTTTGATATTTTGTTATCATTGACTTTTGAAATATTTAAATATCGGGATCCAAGTCGTTCTTGTTGAAATGAAGTTTTCCATGATTTATCGGAATCAAATAATGATTTATTCTTCTCTTCTTTAAATGAATTAAATGCACCAGAGAATTCTAAAAAAAGAATAACATTTTGTAATTGATTACTGTAATGATTAATCTTACTGTAGCTATCATTTTTGAGACCAAATTTTGAGCTTTTTGTTTCTCCAAAACAATTATCGGAATATTTGTGACCAAGATTCAGATTGAGATTACGGTACTTGTCATTTGATGAATCTTTGAAATATGAATCATTCTTCTTTTTCTTGGTTGAAAATGAAAAGTCTTTTGTTGCCATCTGAAATTTTTAAAAATTAAATTTATAAGAAAGAACATTTAATTTTTTTTCTGATTATAGTAAATTAATCAAGTATAAAATTCACGACAAAAATATTACGTAAATGTTTTAAACCTTATTAGTGTGCCATAAATTATCGAAATGAACATCAAAAGAAAAGAACCTGCCAAAAAAAGAGTATTTTGAAAAAGTAAGAAAGGTGTGAGATCTTTTGTTAGAATTATGATTTTGTTTTTATTATTATTAAATCAAAGAAATTTTAAAATAGTTAAATACAAAGTCAAAACCGTTTGAATTGTTAAAGACGTAAATTGCAATTTAAACAAATCTAACTTTTTGTTAAGAATTTGGTTCCATAAAAAAACCGAAGAAAACTACAGTAAGACAAAGAAATTAATTATCAGGGTGATAATTGCTTGATATCATACACATATAACATCAGAAACTTTAAATAATAATGCAAAAGATTTTTTTAGATTCAATAAGTAAAGTTCTTTCAGGATAAGTATATTCAAGAGGAAATAAAAAATTTATGATCTTGCAAGACAAATATTTAAAGATGAAATAATGGTAAAAAAATCTAGCAAAAAAAGTGTAATAAATGATTACAGAGACCAATAATAGATTTTAAATTAATGGATAAATGCAGAAACCCTGGAACAGTTAAAAAATATTCAGCTCATAATTAAAAATATTTGAATTAAAATAAGTGTAAAATTGTGTAAAAATAAATCGATAATAAATTGAAAGACAGAAAAAAGAAACATTTTAAACATTTTTTGGGACTAAAATTTTGCACATCTGGTGACTTTTTGATATTTATAATTTTCCTTTCCTATTTTTACAGCCAGTTAAATTTTTCTTCGCTATGGTTTTTATTGCATCTTTTGAATGTTGTGAAACAAGGCAGTGGTGAGACATAGATTTTTCTGTTCATCGAATGATTCAAAGACGCATAAATTAAAAATATAAAAAGCACAAAAAAGTTGTTACGAAAGTCCGCAGACTGATCTGCTAAAAAACAGCAACACAGACAGCAAAGGATATGGCGGCAGAAAATGTTGAAATTTTTAAACCAAAGCTTAATAAAAATATTATAACATTTTTTTTGGTAAAAAAATCTACATTAAAACAGAGTTAAATCCTTTTGGTCAAAAAACTTATTAAAAACACAACTGTTTTAAGGGTTACAACTTTGAAAAATTTGGCGTTGGTTGTTTTTGAAATGATGCCATTGTAGATTTTGGCACATCCTCCAAGAAAAGTTGGGACATATTCCATGTTACCGTAAATGTTAGGAAATCTTGAATCGAATGAACTCGAGAATAATTTAAGATAATTTTTGTTCCTTCAACTGCCACATGGGATTTTGATGCAATTATTTGTGCAAGTTTTTTCAACCTTTTTTTTTATAACTTCTTAAGCGGGAGAAACTTTAAATAATAATACTTCAAAAGATTATATTTCAAAACTGATCGATAAAATTTTTACCATGTTGCAGAGCTTCTTGAGCATTAAAAGATTTAGAGATCCCACTTTGTCAGCTTATCCAATGTCCACTTCCTTAAAATTGAATCTTTTGAAATTTATTATTTTATAAAAACTGAGCGTGGCACATAACACTTTATCTGAGGTTATTAAATTCCTTCCAAAATTGTATTACATCATATTTAAAAAATTGTTAAAAACTTAAAAATTTGGAATTCATTTTTAGACAAAATTGGGTCATTTTCCATGGACTTAAATTTATTTAAATATTTATTTGTTTATAAAAGTAAAGGGCACCTTTAAAAAATATTCCTTAAAAAATATTTTAAAAAAATATTAAAAACTGTTCATAGGTCAAGTTGTTTAGATTTAAATATAGTTAACATTTGGTAAAATTTAATCTTGGACAACGGCGACGTAAAATTGGAAAAGCAAATTTATAAATGACAACTGTTCCGTGAATCTCTCTGATAATTTTAAAAGCTGATGATTTTGCTCATCTAAATTTGAAATTTAAAAAGGTGTTTTTAACATAAAACTGAATGCAAACAAAAACCACAACTTACTTTAACTGTTTATTTTTCTTTTTCAAATTTTAAATCCTTAATTTGATCTTCTCATTTTTTTAATTTAAAATGTCTGCTTCGAACTATGTTTATTTCATTTATTGTGTTTTAAATATTGTTTGAACGTTCAATAAATTAAATTTAAAAAAATTAACTGAAAATAGAGTTTTATCAACGGCAACTCGGATATCAGAAGCAGAAATATGATTATCATTATGTAAATTTTAAAAAACTGATTTATTGTTCTCACTAAACAATTTTTGGTTTTTCAGGTAATAAAAAAACTGATAAAGTGACTTTTTTTAGATTCTTTCTATCCTTCTTTTGAGTACTCGTTCAAAAATATCGTAAAAAGAATTTTAATTTATTAACTGATCACAAAGTCTGGCCCAATTTAATTGCTGCAGAAAAATCACTATTTTTAAAAATTAAGAAGATTTTTTTGGGTAAAAACTAGTCAAGTTTAAAATGACCAGCTGCTTGATCACATTTTACAATTTCTCACAATTACTTTCAAAACAGAAATGAGTTTATTTTTTACAACAAAAAAGAACAACAAAAATAAATTTGCGAAGGCGCCATTGCGGCAAAAATAAAAAAAGAGAGACAAAAGCCATAAATCGATTGTTTTGCATTTCAAAAATAAATAACGTTTTTTAGCAGTAATAAATAAATGACAAAAAATAGCCATTTTAATGAAGGGAAAACCGATGAAACTGTTCAGGTTCAATCTTTAGGTACTTTTCGAATCAAATTATTTCGGGTTTAAAATGAGATTCAAAGTTGAGACAAATAAATTAATATAATTAAAACTGAAGAACAAATGAACATTAAATTTACTGTATTTTTCATTTAAATAAGTTAGTTGAAAGTAATAAGAGAAACTGCAGAATCATGTTCTGTTTGGTATTTTATTTAAAAATTCATTAAAAACCGTTTTTAAAAAAACGTCTAATTAATGTTGGACAATCTTTTACATAAACTGTTTCATATTTTTTTACTAGGTAATGTTTCAACAAATAATAAAAAGCTTTAGCGATTTTTAACTGTGATTCAAAATTATAGTGACATATTTTTACAAAACTTAGCCACTCTAATGAGGTAGAAAACTGGGGGAAATTTTTTTTTGGAGTATAAACTAGGACGAAAATTTTTGATTCAAATTACTGCAGAGTTACTATTTAACTGCATATTATTCTTATCTATTTCATATTTAACTTCAGCTTTTTGATGTCTTTTGGTTTTTGATCAAATTTGTTTCATTAAGTTTTGGCAATCGCAGAAAAAATGTGAAAAAAAGGGATGTGAAAAAATGTAAATTTATTATGTCATAAAAAATAATAAAAAAGATAAAAGGCACCACATAAATAGACAAAAAATATTGGAAGACAAAAAAAGGCTACAGAAATTATTTTTCATTCTGTTTCTTTTCTTCGAGAATTTTAGCTTCTCCTCCAAGTTGTTGTTGCTGTTTTCCATCAATCTTAATTTCAATTCCAGATAATTCATGTTCATACCAGTTTCCATCATCAGTGATTTCCTTCAATGTCATCTTTAATCCATTAAATTCAATTTCACTGTAATACTTTCCTTTTGGATTACTTTCAGTTTTATGTTCATCATCATAATCATATGCAGTAAAAAAAGCAGCATTTTGAAGAGGTTGAACAATGGACCGGCAATGAACAGAAAGTTGTCGAATTTCTTCATCTTTTTCATCCCATTTCTTTTGAAGTTCTTCTCTTTCAACAGCATTATCCTTGAGTTTATCCATTTCCATATCAAATTTGACCAAAGCTTTTTGATGTGCCTTCTAAAATACAAAAAAGTCAAATTTGTCTTATCAAAAATTTTCAAAAACTTACTTCATATGCAGAATGAAGGAAATAGAAAATCTTATCATATTCAGGGACTTCTTCTGCTTTGAGTGAATCAACATACCGCAAAATCATGAGCAGTTCAGGGAAAGTTTTAGCTTCTTCAGGCAATTCATTCTTTTTAATATTTTTTTTAGCAGAATTTTTTACAAAAATTGATTGAGGTTCACCAAACATTTTTTTAAATTCTTCTGATTGATCATTTCTCAAAGCTTTTTTCATTTCCAAAATCTTTTCTTTCTCTTCATCATCGTCCCAGGGAAGTTGGCCACCAAGAAATTCATTGACCAAATACATTAAAGATTCTAAAAAATATTGTCGTCAATT
Organism: Panagrolaimus sp. LJ2414; assembly: GCA_024447195.1. Lineage (NCBI taxonomy): Eukaryota > Metazoa > Nematoda > Chromadorea > Rhabditida > Panagrolaimidae > Panagrolaimus > Panagrolaimus sp. LJ2414. The sequence continues at coordinate 13,061,300 of JAMRXY010000008.1, forward strand.
TTCTACAAAAATATAACTTTGAAATTTTACCAAGGTCATCTTTTGGTCCCAATTTCTTTCCTTCCATTGCAGCGATTGATGAATAGAATGAATTGACAATTTCACTTTGTTTTCGAGATGAACCACTTTTCATTGATGATCCAAAATCAATTAAATAAACCATATGTTGATCTTCACCAAGGCCCATTGCAAAATTGTTTTGCTAAAATTTAGAACATATACTGTATTGCAATTAAACACACAAAATGACTTACTTTGATATCAAGATGAAGATAACCAAGTTCATGGAGATTTTGAAGGCCAATTAAGCATTGTTCAGCTAATTTCCATTTCATTGTATCCCATTCATCACCTTTCTTATCCATGAGCATCTCCGACAAACTTCGACCAAGCTATAATTAAAAAAAATCATTATAAAAATTTAAAAAGTTTTGATTCTTACAAGATCAATAACAATAAAGATCCGATCATTATCCTTTCCAGATTCAATCATGTGATAAATATGTTTGGTTTTGGCATCTTTTGCTTCCTTCAGAATTTTTATTTCCGTGTTAACATCATCTCCAGCGATACATTTGATTGCATATATGTTTTTCGTTCCATCTTCACGACAAGAAAAAACAGTTCCAAATGATCCCTTAGCAATTTTACTTTCAATCTATAAAAATAATTATATCCTTAAATCTTTTCACAAATTTTGAATAAAACATACCGTAAAACTCTTTTTTTCACCTTTGAATTTTTTCCCAATTAAAGAATTATCTTGAGCAAGTTCACTTTGTTCTCGAGCAATTGCTGATGACACATATGCTGATCCAGCACCATCATCATCATCATCATCATCATCAGCATCACCATCATCGTCATTATTCTTCAATCTGTTCAATTGATCATTTCTGCTTTCATCTTCCTGTGAAGGACGGAGCAGCTTTTGTGAAGCCGTAAACTGCATGACTTCTGGTTCTGGAGCAGGATCTTCTTTTTGTTGCCTCGGAAATTCCCAAGAATCCTGTAAAAACAAAACAAGGGTTTAGAAATTGAAGTAACGTTTTTTAATAAATACTTGTAAATCTGCAGACGATGGTAAACACTTTTCAATGGCATTTTTGAACTTCTTTTTATCTTTCTTAAAAATCAAAATTTTATCTTCAGCAGCTGGACTTTCATACAAATGCATATTCTTTTGGATGTGATCAGAGAGAGAGAATCCACGATCACGTGAATCAAATGCATTCTTTGATTTTTTGTTATCCTTGATTTCGGAAATATTTGAATATCTTGATCCAAAAGGTTCTTGCTTAAGTTGAAATGGAATTTTCCAAGATTTATTCGAATCAAATAATGATTTATTCTTCTCTTCTTTAAATGAATTAAATGCACCAGAGAATTCTAAAAAAAAGAACACTGTTTTATTTTTTATTACTGTAATGATTAATCTTACTGTAGCTATCATTTTTGAGATTAAATTTTGAGCTTTTTGTTTCTCCAAAACAATTATCGGAATATTTGTGACCAAGATTCAGATTGAGATTACGGTACTTGTCATTTGATGAATCTTTGAAATATGAATCATTCTTCTTTTTCTTGGTTGAAAATGAAAAGTCTTTTGTTGCCATCTGAAATTTTTAAAAATTAAATTTATAAGAAAGAACATTTAATTTTTTTTCTGATTATAGTAAATTAATCAAGTATAAAATTCACGACAAAAATATTACGTAAATGTTTTAAACCTTATTAGTGTGCCATAAATTATCGAAATGAACATCAAACGAAAAGAACCTGCCAAAAAAGAGTATTTTGAAAAAGTAAGAAAGGTGTGAGATCTTTTGTTAGAATTATGATTTTGTTTTTATTATTATTAAATCAAAGAAATTTTAAAACAGTTAAATACAAAGTCAAAACCGTTTGAATTGTTAAAGACGTAAATTGCAATTTAAACAAATCTAACTTTTTGTCAAGAATTTGGTTCCATAAAAAAACCGAAGAAAACTACAGTAAGACAAAGAAATTAATTATCATGGTGATAATTGCGTGATATCATACACATTTTACATCAGAAAATTTAATTAATGATACAAAAGATTTTTTTAGAAACAATAAATAAAGTTCTTTCAAGAAAAGTCAATTGAAGAGGAAATAAAAAATTTATGATCTTGTAAGATAAATATTTAAAGATGTAATAATGGTAAAAAATCTAGCAAAAAAAGTGTAATAAATGATTACAGAGACCAATAATAGATTTTAAATTAATAGATAAATGCAGAAACCTTGGAACAGTTAAAAAATATTCAGTTCATAATTATGAGTATTTGAATGAATTAAAATAACTGTAAAAATAAATCTGACATTTTGAAATTGAAAGTCTGAAAAAAGAAAATTTTAAACATATTTTGAGACTAAAATTTTGCACATCTGGTGACTTTTTGATATTTATAATTTTCCTTTCCCATTTTTTCGTCTATTTTAATTTTTCTTCGCTATGGTTTTTGTTGCATCTTTTTCGAATGTTGTGAAACAAGGCAGTGGTGAGACATAGATTTTTCTGTTCATCGAATGATTCAAAGACGCATAAATAAAAAGTATAAAATGCACAAAAAAGATGTTGTTACGAAAGTCCGCAGACTGATCTGCAAAAACAAATACCAACGGCAAAGGAAATGGCTGCTTTAACAAAAAAAATTAATTTTTTTGAAATTAAAATGAAGGCACTTCTTTAGTTTACTCCCCCTCTCTCTCTCATATTTTTTCTTTATTGCTGCATTGAAGTTTTTGCCTTCATTGAAGTAACTTTTCGCGGCAAAGAAGTCATGGTACTTCAAAAAAAGGATGGCCTTGTTTCATCAAAACCAAATAAAATTGCACCAATTATTAAAAAACCTAAAATTATGGAAGTTGTTTAACCTTCTAATTTTAAAACACTTAATTATTATTGTCATTTATCCTCGGGTACTTTTTAGTTTTGTAGCTTATTAATTATGGGAGTGTCCAAATCTGATGTCGGAATGTTTTAAGGTTTGAAGGGGGTTAGCTAAAATCTGACGAAAAAAAGCGGCAAAGATCAAAGAAAAAACTCTGACAAAAGGAGATTTGAATATTTCGAATAGAAATCCTGATGTCGGATCTGGACAATCCCTAACAAATATATTAATTTTATTGGCTTTAAATAAATATATTGAATTCGTTCTTAAAAGTTACATTGACTTATCTTCTCCAATAATAACAAGGACATGAGGAAAACAAAACATAAAAATTTTCAGAAATTTATTGAAAAACTATTTTATGTTTTGCAGATTTTTTGAAAGTTGTCCGGGATTACCTTGAAAAAAACAAAGAAACTTGCAAAAATACGTAACCTTTTGATAATGTAAACTGCAGGCCAGTTCATTCCTTCTTCTTTTTTGCAATTAAGCAGCAACTGATCGATCATTCATTTATCTTTTTCTTCCTATGAGCTCGTGTGCGGCGCTTCTCTTTTCCATCAAACATGAATGAAGATGAGGTTAAAACTGCTCAATCAGAATGTGATGTCCATACAGCTCGATCTGAATGTGAAACATCATCAAAAGATGTTTTAACTGCCCGCGAAATTACTGATGATGTTCTTCAACTTGTTCAATCGTAAGAATTTTAATTTTCCTAATTTTAAAACATCATTTTTAGCAAATTTTTTACTTCTATTTTTAGTTTACCTAAAAATACTTGAGTTGGGTATTTCTATTTATATTACTTCTTTCAGTGCTCAAAACCTTGGTGATGCTCCAAAGAAGCAACAAATTGCATCCATCAAAGAGGAAATTAAAACTGCTCAATCAGAATGTGATGTCCATACAGCTCGATCTGAATGTGAAACATCATCAAAAGATGTTTTAACTGCCCGCGAAATTACTGATGATGTTCTTCAATTTGTTCAATCGTAATTTTCAATTAATTTTGTAATGTATGATTTTAACTCTGTCTTTTTTAGACTTGCTGTTGGTGTTCTCCCTCCTGATATTCAACGTTCTGTTACCGAAGGGCATGGATCCCATCAAGAACTTACTCAAACTCCGCAAACTTTCGATGCTCGTGCTTCTTTAAGTGCTCAAAATCTTGGTGATGCTCCAAATAAGCAACAATTTGCCTCCATCGAAGAGGAAGTTAAAACTGCTCGTTCTGAATCTGATGTTGCTGCCCGTGCTTTTGATACTCCAACAAAGGGTGTGAACACTGCTCGATCAGAATGTGAAACATCATCAAAAGATTTTTTAACTGCCCGAGAAATTACTGATAATGTTCTTGATACAGTATGTTTGTTTTTGTGTTTTACGAGTTTAACCAATGGATACTGTATTTTAGTTTCCTGAAGGTGTAGTATTTCCTTTTGAAATTTTTGATGAAATATTTCATCATTCTTGTGCAAGTACTCGATTTAAGCTTTCTGCAACGAATAAATTCTTTCATCAACGATTCCATCAATGGAAGGATGTAACTTCAGTTTATATTTCCCGACAACCAATTAAACAACTTCCTCGTGCTACTGTAGGTTTTGAACTTTTTGTTATAAACATTACTGTAAAATGAATTTTAGATTATTCCACAAACATATCTCATTCGGACAAATGTTCCAGCTGTTGCATCATTCTCATGTTCAAATCTTACCGCGATAGCTCCAACACTTTTTTATGCTAAACAAATGTTAATTGAATCAGAACCATATCCAGTTTTAACTGAATGCAATCAACGTGGTTTCTTTGGACAATTCAAAAATTTGGAATATCTCAAAATTGCAAATGTTTTGGGATATTTTGGGTATGTTTTTTGGATTTTTAAAATTTTTTATAACTGATTTTATTTTTACAGTATTCGCTATGATTTGAAAGAATTATTGGGATTGCCGTCTCTCAAAGTTTTGCATATTCGAGATATTTGAACAAATTTTGCTTTACCAGATCCAAAAGAAATTGCAGCTCCAATTGAACAATTACGAATGTTAATTCCCTACCGTAATCGTGATAAGCTTGAGCCCTTTCTTGAAGTACTTTCTCCAACTTTAACTTCTTTGGATTTTACATCATTACTATTTGATACTGATTTTGATAGAGAAGTTGCGGTAACATTTTCACCAAATAATACTGCTGTTGCCAGAGAATTACTCCCGGCGGTAACATCAAAGGGCACAGAACTTGTTGAACTTCATATTCCTTACACTGTTTCAAAGGTTTGTGTTTTTTACAGTAATCAAATTTAAGGGGTTGAAAATGTGGCCTAAAATGACACCGGTGGCAACATTTCTTCTTCAAAGGCTTTTGCCGAAGATCAGAGTGTCCTGTCACTTTTGGGGTTCCTTTTATCAAATTTATTGATTTATTTCTCAATGTTTTTAGCGTCAATTAAATCGTGCAATTCCATTATTAAAGAATTTGACCAAGCTTAAACGAATTTCATTTCATCAAATGTATTTGACGAGTTTGGTAAATATTATTGAAAATTTGCCGCCATCTTGTAACACACTTCTTGTTACAAATGAATTGGATATGAATGGTGAAAAAATTTATTTGACCCATGCTGGAGTAAATGAAAAACTTTTTAATGGAACTAATTGGGAGGTATGTTTTTATTTTGGAATTCATCTTACAAAACACATATTTTTAGAATTTACGATTTCAATGTAATCGTATTCGTCGAAAAATCATTTTACAACTTGGTCGGCTTCAAGGTTCTCATCCAAAATTTCTTATTCGAGATATTACTTTATCAATTCAAATAATTATCAATGCATCATTTGAACCAAAATTACCAAGCAATCCTCATCGAATTTATTTAACTGATGGCGTCGTTTTAACACGAGAAGAATTTCTTAATCAAATGGGTATCCTTCCTGCTGATGAATGATAAATAAATAAAAATTATATTTGTGAATTTAACTTAACTTATGAGTATTTACTGATAAATAAAGAATTTTTTAATAAATTTTGTAAGAAGAAATAATGTGACAAGTTTAATCATGGCAGTTCTAAAAGTTTTGAGATTTACTATGTTACAAACTTTATTTTTTGATGTCCATTGCATTTCCAAAAATTTGCATTAAAATTCACAGACCTTAAAAACCCCAGCCGCATTTTCGACCCCTGATCTTTGCTCAGAAAACCATCTTTTTTATTTTACATATTTTAGAATGAATCTTCTTTTTTTATTCTTTGCATGGAATTTGATACATTCCGGAAATCCTCACACAATGTCTCCCATCTTTTTTCGTTTTTTATCATTCATTCAATTCTTTTATCCGTTTCTGTTTTTTCTTCTTTCATTGATTCACGTTTCATTAATCCTCCTTTTTCTTCTTTTTTCTGTTGTTGTTAGAACAGGAGCTAAAAAACTTTTTATCTCAATTTTTTTCTTGCTTTTTTCAACTTCGAAAACCACAAATATCTTTTTTTACTTTTCTCTTTTTTTAATTTTTCTCTTTTTTGGCTTTGAGTTCTTCTTTTCAAAATTTTTCAAGCGCGGAATAAAATTTTTAAAAAATTTAAAAAATGCAAAAAAAAGTAGGCGAATTTTGGAGAAGAAAAAAAAGGTTTTGTTCCTTTCAATTTTTTCTTCTTCTTTTTTTCAACGCCATATTTTGTTTCTCGACAGATTTTGGAAGACGAAGAAGGTTTGTTGTTATTTTCCCTCCTGAAAAAAAATATATTGAAAGAAGTTGCTGCTGCTGCGACTTTCCTGGTTACCAAAGTTTTTTTTGGCACTTTTTTTCTTCTTCTTCATTTTATCCTACACCTTGTAGTTATGTTGCATATGTACAATTTTGTGTTCGTTCGTTCCTTTCTTTTCTCTCTATCTTTCGTGATGTTTCAATGTTTCGAACAAGCATTGAATGAATAAACAAAACACTAAACTTTTACATGTTTTTAGCTTACAAGAATGTCAGGAGCCCGGCTTCGCTCTTCTCCACCATCTGGAGCTGGTGCCGTATCTGAAAATGATTTTACTGAAGCTTTCGCAAATACTCAACCAGAAAAGGTATTCACTTCTTAACATTCTTTATCTTTATTTACATCTCCTACTTTTAGCTATCAGATTCTCAAGCACTTCTTGATCGATTAAATGGCATTAATTTATTTTTGATTAATCCAAATAGTGATTGGGCAAAGAAAACTAAACTGGTAAGATTTTTCCTTTCCATGTTAAGCTTCTTCATATCTCTTTTTTCATTAGCTTGGTAATCTTCGTGGCTGTATTATTAGCAATGTACCACATTCACTTGATATTGTCATTGATAATGCAGGATTATGGAAGAAATGTCTTAATGATGGATTAAAAGAACTTCGATCAACGTTAACCCGAGAATATTGTATTACCATTGCATTCTTTGCTGTAAAACTAAGAAGCCGCTTTATGCCTTTGGTTGATTTAATGTTTCCAAATTTGATGAATCTTGTTAAAAGTTCTACAAAAATTATTTCAAGTTCTGCCATTGTTTTATCAGAATTTATTTCAAAATATGTTAATCATAGTAGCTTAATTCCATTGGCGGCTGGGTATATGACTTCTAAATCTGGTCCAGTTAAAACGTAGGCTATCTTTTTATTGCTGTTGTTATACAATTCATGAAATATTTTTTACAGGAATGTCTTGCATATGCTTTGCACAATGTTACTGAATTGGAACAAAGATCTTTTAACTCCACATATCAATAGTATAAAGAATATTATCAAAAGTGGTCTTACAGATGCCAATGCTGAATGTCGTTCAACTGCACAAGCTTGTTACTTTGCTTTCTATGATAAATTTGCACTTCAAGCTCTTCAACTTTATGAAGTATGTCTTAAGTCTTTGTTCTTATTCATCTTTATATTATTTTTATTTTAGTCCCTTGATTCTTCTCGACAACGTGCTCTGAATCATCCAAAATCTGCTGCTTTATCAACCAAATCACTTTCCCGTCAAAATAGTGGTATTTCAACTCAAAAGTCTCGACCATTTATTGCTAGAACTCCATCATTTACTCCTCAACCTTCAAGTTATTCAGCAAATACCAGCACTGATACAATCAAATCAGCAGGATTTGGAATTCCTCGTCGTTTAACAAATATTCGAAAGCCATCACCTCTTCGACAAAATCGTTCTGCTGAAGCTCCAGCAATTCTTAAATCAAATGGTACTCGACAAAATTCAATTCCTCGAATGAATGGTAATACTGTTGGTCCTCGAGTTAATGGCAATAATGTTGTACCTCGAGTAAATGGTAATAATGCAACTCATCATCATCCTCAAATGAATAGTACAAATAATCGTGAAAATTTAAAACAACGAATTCCTCTTGTTCGATCATCAAATCCTGTTGTTGCTGCTGCTCCTCCAGGTGAGTCCGTTATTTGCGGAATATTGTGATTATACTGTAACTTCAAAATTATTTATCATCTTAGCATATAAATCTCGTCCATCTGTATTTGGAACTGTTCGATCTTCATCCCTTCCTCGAACAATAAGTGATTCAGCTCTTGGCTCAACAAGCTCTTCACTTTCATCTACTCGTTCAAATGAAAAACGAACTTTAAGAACTTGATGAAAAATGTTTTGATTATGCAATGAATTATTTTTGTTGATTTTAAAGAAGTTTTAAAAATATGGAGTATTTCACTTTTATGTTTGTTTGTTTTTTCGGTTACGAGTTGTTGTCTTTAAATCTCAATGCTTTATTCAAATTTGTTGATTGTTTTTGATTTTTTTCGAAATAAAATTTTATCAAAATTTTTTCAATTGTTACTGTTTTTTAATTATTTGATTATAGATTTTTGTTGAAAAATACCATCATTTTTGAATTTCATTGATAATGTCTGGAATTGGGTGGGAGCCTTGAATGAATGATTCCAGACAATAGAAAATACACAATAGTTTTCCCATGATTAGATTAACATAAAATGCATTCCATTTTTTAAAAGCTTATTAATTGTGAGAAACCTTTTTAAAATTTATCGATTTTTGCTTCCGATTTTTTGACAATATAAATAACTGCTTTTCTTCTTCAATAAAATATTTCTTATAACTTTTGTGTTATAAAGTTGCTCTCTTGGGAGTACTGTAATCTAAATAACACATATTTTGTTTAATTATAGGATTTCTTTTTTTTGTGAATTTCTTTTAAAAAGAAATGAGATGTTTATTAATTTTTCTTACATTATTATTGACTACTGTAGCCGAGGATGGAACAACTATAAATCCGGTAGTAAAAATTGGAGCAAATCTTGGTTCAATAATCTCAAATCGAGTCACAAATGACACAACTTTGGATACTGTAACAACAAATGCAACAACAGAGAATACTGTAATCCGTAATGGAACAACTACGAGTACAGTAGTCGTCACAAATGGAACAACTTTGAATATTGTACCTGAAAATAATACAACTTTGATTACGGTAGCCTCGAATGGAGTCACTAATGACACAACTTTGGATAATGTAGAATCAAATGGAACAACACAAAATACTGTACCCGGAAGTGGAACCACTACGAATACGGTAGTTGTCACAAATGGAACTACTTTAAGTACTGTAAGCATTATGGAAACTACGATGACTACTGTAAAACAGAATCCAGTCTCAAATGGAACACCTTTGAATACAGTAATTACTTATGGAACAACTCAGCCAACAAATGAGAAACCACAGAGTACAGTAGCCTTTAATGAAACAGATATGAGTACAGTAGCAACTGTTGGAACTACTTTAACTACAACAATACCAAATAGAACTTCAAATGAAATAACTTTGAATATTTTACTTGAAAATAATACAACGTTGAGTACTGTAGCCTTGAATGGAGTCTCAAATGAAACATCTGTAGCAACAACTTTTGCAACAAAGGCAGCAACGTTGGTTACTGTAACTTCAAGTGAAGCAATTTTAAGTACAAATGGTTCAACTTTGGATATTGAAAGCAATGATACATCAACTTTAACTATTGGAGCAGCAAACGAAACCACTTTGGATACTGTAGCGGATAATGGAACTACTTCAACTACTATGATACCGACTATTGCCCTAAATGAAACTGTTTTAAGTACGGTAGCAACAAATCAAACTACTATTGATACTGTAGCCGATAATGAAACTATTTCGACTACTGTAATACCAAATACTATCTCAGATGGAACAACATTTTTGAATACTGTTGCAACAAATAAAATTACATTTAGTATTGTTCCTACAGATAAAACAACTTTAAATACTCCTACCTTCAATAATACAACAAAGAGTACCGATGATGAAAATTCTATGAATATTGATTCCGATAATACTACACCCTTAACTACTGTAGCTACAAATGTAACCACTTTGGGTACTGTAGCCAATAATGGAAATAGTAGGAGTAAAGTGTTGGATAATACTTCTTCCAATAATTTTATTGCTTTGAGTACTGTAACTGATTACATTACAACTCCAACAACAGCAACATCAACAATATCTAATAAACCATATCGAGTAATTTGGTAAGATATATCTTTTAATTTTTTTTGGAAAAATTAAAGTTAAAATTCTTTGTTTTTTTCATAGGGATCCAGATTGTCAATGCTGGTATGAAAGAGGTCCAGAGATTAAAACTCCTCCAGATTATTATGATTATCCAACACCCCCTTCATTTCGGGAACATTCAAATACTTCAACCACTGAATCCAAGTAAAAAGATTTTTCAAAAGTTGTTGAAACAATTCTAAATAACTTTTTTAAGAGGTGACAATGATCTGGAATTAAATTTGCATGCAACTTCATCCTTTTAAAAAGTATTTCAAAATTTGAGTTGTTGAAATATTGAGGTCAAATAAAAATCTCTATTATTAATATTTCAGGATTTACAATATCCGATTAATATAATGATTGCATCATTTTTGTACTTGATTGTTTTACTTCGAAAAAATCAATTTAGCTTTCATTTTTAAATCTTTTGCTAAATTTTTCAAGTTTCGGTTTCACAAAATAGAATTTAAAACACGAATTTTTGCATCATTAAATTTTAGAAAATAAAAAAAAATGTTGTTAATTGTGAGAAACCTTTTTAAAATTTATTGATTTTTGCTTCTAAATTTTTGGTAATAAATGCTTTTCTTTGATAAATAAAATATTTTTGAAACTTTTATATTTAAAAAAAATTTGTTGACGGTCTTAATAATTCGTGGCTACCGTAATCTAAGAAAGGCTGGATTCAATTAAGTAAAAAAGAAAAAATGAGATTTTTATTAATTCTTTTCACATTATTTTTATGTTGCTTTTTGGGTACTGTAGCTGATGATAAACTTTCAACAGCAACCAAAAAACCATTTCGAACAATTTGGTAAGTAAATTTTTCAATTACAAATGTTTTTTTATTACAGCTTTTTAATTTTAAAGGGATGCAGAATGCCAATGCTGGAAGGGCATTGGAACCCCAATAGTTGATGCCCCGGATTATCCTGATTATCCAACTCCCTCAACACTTTTTGGACATGGTAATAGTCGAGTTCGACCTCATGGGCAGTAAAATTGATCTTTTCAATAATTGAAAAGCGTTTTTAAAATAATTTTCAAAAATGTCAAGTACTGTAATTGTGCAATTTATTTTGACTGCCTTTGTTGAAATAAATATATTTATGTCAGAATTTATACAATAAAAGAATCTTTTTCATTACGATAATTTTAATTGCATCAGTTTTGTTCTTGATACGTTTATTTTGAATCAAAAAAAGCTTCCAATTTTTATCATTATCTTAATTTTGTATTAGTTTGTTTTAGACAATAGAATAATATAAGCAATAAGGGATTGTCCAGATCTGACGTCGGGTTTTTGGCCAAAATTTTCTGACCCCCCTCCCCCTCCGTCAGATTTTTTCCTTTGAAGTTTGCCGCTTTTAATGTGAGCGTCAGATTTTGGTTGACCCCCTCCCCCCCTTAAAACACCCGACGTCAGATCTGGACAATCCCTAACTATAAATTTTTAACAATCATTAAATTTTACAAAATATTTAAAAAGTGATAAAATTAATTGATATTTGCTTCCAAATTTTTGATAATATAAATGAATGCTTTTTCTTCAACAATTTAAAAGTTTTTATAAATTTGAGGTTTCTGAAATAATTTGTGAATTCGGTGAAAAAATGCGATTTGCATTTATTTTTCTTTCATTATTTTTCTTTTACTTTTTGGGTACTGTAACAGCTGTTTAGGAATCAAAAACAACGTCGACGAAAAAGCCATATCGAGTTACTGGTAGGTAACTTTTATGTAGATATTTTTAACATTTTATTATTACAAGTTTTATATTCTAAAGGGATCCAGATTGTCAATGCTGGTATGAAAGAGGTCCAGAAATTGCAACTCTGCCAGATTATTATGATTATCCAACACCCCCATCAATGTTCAAACTTGAAAAGTAAAATTTGTTATGTCGTTTTCTTTTTTGTTTCAAATAAGATTTGTATAAAGGGAGCGGAACCTTTGGTACTTTTTTGTTTCTCTAACGTTTTTTTTTCGTTTGAATTTTCCTGACGATCAGGCAAGAGAACAAAAGAAAAAGACCCTGATCGTCATGAAAATTCAACGAAAAAAAACGAAAGAGAAATAAAAAAAGTACCAAAGGTTCCGCCTCCTTTAAGGATTATTAATGGTGATAATCGTTGAGTTCGACTAAGGATGGCCGCGGGCCGGGCTTTGGATTTCCCGGGCCGGCCCGGCCTGCGGCGAAAATTCCGGGCCCGGGCTGGGCTGGGTTTTGAAAAAATGGGCCCGTAGCCATCTTTAGTTCGACCCCATAAAGAATAAAATTGATTATTTGGAGGATAATTCAAATGTGCTTAACAATTTTTAAAATTCCAAATACTGTTATTGTGAAATTTATTAGTACTTGCTACTTCTCTTTGTTGGAATAAATATATTTCTGTTATTGGCTTTAAAAAAACCACAAAATTATCCAATTTTGTTATTATATTTCAATGATGCCTCCCTGATTCCAAAATTGGTGTCAATCAGGGTTGTACAATGCCGAATACCGATATTTGTTGATCATGAAAAACATTTTTTTTAAAAATGATCTTGGAAATCGAATTTCTTTCAGTAATCAGAAGTGAAAATAAAACTATTGCTTTTTTGACAATTTTGATAATGATTACAGTATACGGAATCTGAAGATTCTTCAAAAATTAATGAAAGAAGTTTTCACTATCATAAAATTTTAATTTTTTCATGATTTTTGATCTTTAGAAACAAAATTAAAAGAAAAAATATTACTTATCATTGTAATTAGACTTAAAAATTATCACCAAATTCTGTAGCTTCTATTTTCAATATCATTTTTTAGTCTCTTCTAAAAAAAACTTTGTCGATGACGATGTTGGTGGCTCAAAAAAGAGAGAGAAAAAAAGAAGGCTGAAAATTGATGATCGGTGAAGCACCCCACCTCATTGATTCTCTTCTTCTTTTTTTTTCTGTGTCTGTGAATGTACGCATTTGAAAGGAAGAAGAGAAAGCGACCTTTGGACTGGGCGGAACTGAACAAAATTTTAAAAGCGGTCATCTCTTTCTCTCTCTGTAAAACTATCAAATCAAATATCTCTGACTTTTTTTTTCAACAACAAAAAAAGAAGGGATGGTTAATGTTCAGTAAAAAAATAAAGACAACAGAAAAAAATACTTATATAAATAGAAATAAACAAATCACTTATATAACATTTCAAACAACAGTTTTTTCTAAAATATCAAGTAAAGAAAATAATTTTAATTTGTGATTACTGTATAAATTTTTATTTCTTTTAATAGTGGTACATTTTTTGCAGCTGTAAATAATATGACAGTAAGTTTTTGAATAATTAGTGTTAAAAAGAGTTCAAAAAATTTCTACTATATATATACTGTAAATAGTTGTTTTGAATTTTATCACGCTAAAAAGATGGAACAAAAGTTTCAGAACTAAAATACAAAAAATAATAGAAATTATTTATGTTGGATACTGTAAATTGCCAAATTTTGGTAAAAACAAAGCTCTGTTAAAGTTCATTATTTAAAATTACAGTATTGCAAAGTTTTGTAGACATTAAAATTTGCTTAAAAAACAGTTTATGAGGTTTTATAATGCAGACATAAAATTCTTACACCAAACTACAAAAAACCTTCATTTGCGCATTTGCACTCTTTTTCCTCTTTTTTCCCTCCCAAATCATTTTTTCGCTCTTGCTTCCTTCAATTCGGCAGCTTATGTTTAACTTTGAACAGAAACATTTCAAATACAAAAACGCCTCCCTTTCTTTTTTATCCTGACAATTTCAATTTTCCCGCTGCTCTTTTTTTCCATCCTTTTTGCAACATTCGAACAAAAAAACTTTGAATAAAAAGTGTTGCATTTCTTCAAGTCCATTCTAAATGCAGTCTGCGTTTTGATGGTCATTTTTTCTTCTTCTCCTTTTTCATTTTTTTCTTCCACGACCAAAACCAAAAACGACAACACATTGAAAGTCTAAAAAAAGAAGAGAGAAAAACTCACTCCGAGACTTCCCTCAAAAACTACAAAGCTGCTGTCGTAGCTGTAGTTAGTTAGTCAGTCTATTGATTACTTTCTACTTTTTTTCTAACAATTGTAAAATGTTTAAAACCTCTAAATTTTAATATTTCTCAAAAAAAAGACCTTTGGACCCATATTTTTTCTTTTATCCAATTTACCACGTTTTTTTTTCTTAAAAAAGAATCACTGCCAAAAAGTTTACCTTGACCTAACCTTTCCGTTATCATGAAAAAAATATTTCTTCCTTTTTTCTTTTCTTGACTGTTAAAAAGATGATTACGGTTTTATTTCTTTTATCTTGTTAAAAAAAGTTTTTTTTAACAACTTTAAAAAAAGCTTTGTTTCAGTTGTAAACTTTTTTTTGATAACCACAGTTTTTTTTCGAAAAAAAAGTCGACCTTTGTCCCCAAAAATTTCTGTCTCTCTTTTTTAAGAGCACAAACATCGATAATACGATTGAATGGGAAAAAGAAGGAAGGAAAGAAAGGAAACGTGGTTTTTGGCTACTTAGATTTTTTTACTACTGATGATCACAAACAAGTTTTATCTTAGAAAAAAAGAACCAAAAAAATTGCGTTTTTTGTTGAAATTATTTTTGGTGATACTGTATTAGAAAGGAAATGAAGGAAGGGGTATGAAAGATAATATAAAACATGTTGTAATTAAAATTATTGGTTAAGGTAGATCAGTACAATAATCAACATATATATTCATTACAGTAATTCTCAAACATACTAATTACAGTAATCTACAACATTAAGGATTAACTTTTTAAGTGTAGTTTTCGCGATAAACTTTTATTAAAGTCTAACATTTTTCATACTGGATTAAAAATTTTTCCCAAAAAATTTTTACCATTTTGCATATTTAATTTTTGAATGATCTTTCCAACCAAAAATTACATTTGTCCCATTTCAGTCAACAACAGACCCATCTTGGGATATTGATTCCATAAAAATGGGATATTCAAAGGTTCCTGTTGATGGAAAAGTTAATCTTCGACGATATCAACGAAAACTTGATCGAATTGAAGTAAGTGTTTTTTGGATTTATTATATCCCATTTAATCCACAAAAATTAAACAATTACAGAAGAATCTCCAAAATAAACTATTCCCAGTTAAAATAGAATGGATTTTATGGGCAATGATTGGGATTGGTGTCCTCAATACAATTGGATATGCTCCTTTTAATTGGATTATTGATGATTTGAGTAGTACTCTTGATTACCATTTTGGGTATGTTGAAATTTTTGAAATGTTTATTATTATTTTGATTCCTTAAAAACAGTTTTCAACCTTGCAAAAAAACAATAATTTAATTGTTTACATTTTCCATTGATGGACATAGATTTTAATTGTTTTATTTTTTTATTAGTAGGAGAAAAAAGGACCTTTGGAATTAGAATGAACGAGAAAGAGAGAGAAACACGTAAAAACGGGTGGCACGCGGTGTTGATTTGATAAAAATTAAAAGTAGCATGCGACAGCGACCTTTGGACCTGTAAAATAAAAATGAAAGAAAGGAAGGAAAATTCTTTTTTCCTTTGTTTCTTGTTGATGATTCAAAAAAGCAAAAAAAGCATCGTTGAAAGATGTTTGATTTAAAATTGGGTTTTTGAAAAAGTTTTGCAAGAATAAAAGCGTTTTGACAGGGGAATGAAAAATGAGATTTTGCAGATCCATGGAATAGATGAATAGATAACAAGTATAGCATACGGTAATAATTTGAAACATAACGATAATAGATGACCATAGATCTAACAAACACGAGAAGTATTATTATGAATACTGTATATTGTAAAAATTTCAAAACTTGAAGGTTACTTTAAATTTCAAATTTTTGCGATGACTAAAAGTTTGAATAAGAATGGTTTTGGATAATTTTTATAAAGATAAGATACATAGAGATACTAAACATAGATAGTATAACTACAGTAATTAATACACTCAACACTTTATAAATGTAAAGGTACAATGGGTTTGAAAAACTTCAAAAATTAAAAAAATTGGAAAAAAATTCTTTCCAAAAATTGTCGGAGGAATTGGCATTCTGTTCTCCGGTGACAATCGGTTGCGTTTGATAAAAATTGGGAAAAACGGGTTGAAGTTTTTCAAACCTAATGTATATCTGCAAAATCTTAAACATTTACACTTCCAAAATATTAAACACATTCTTCTCATTTCAGAACCTCATTATGGAATCGTTTGGCATCTGTAACAATTATGGGAGCTATAATTTGTACAATTTCCGTCTTCCTAATTCGAATGGCTTTCACTTTAATGCTCTATTATCATGGATTCCTTTTTGAAGAAATTGGAAAACCTGTTTCACTTCCAACTAAAATTTTTATGGTAAATAATTCCTTTTTTCTCATATCAATAAACATACAGTAATCTTATTTTTAGGTTATTGTACAATCTGTAAATAAATATGCGACCTTCTTTTCTTATACTGATCTTCTTCCATGGATGCTTATTCCATCGCTGGATTCAACGTTAACAAAATATCTTCGATCAGTTCGTCCGCTGCTTTCTGATGAAGAATTTGAGAATGTTGAAAAACTTGCTGGTGAATTTAAGACAACAATTGCGCCATCTCTTCAACGAAAATTATGGCTTAAATTTTTAACATCAAGAAATTATGTCTCAGATTGGTGGAAAGAAGTTTGTTGACCTTTTTGGGTTTTGATGAAAAATTTGCATAATCAACATTTTCAGGTTGTATATATGCGATACCGTAACTCTTTAATTCATACAAATGTTGGATGTGCGGATGTAATTCATCAAAAAACAACTGATATCCAAGCTGCCCGGGCTGCTGCAGTTGTTATTCTTCGGCTAAATTTTTTGCGTGAAGTTTTTCAAAAACAATCTTTCAAGCCAATAACCCTTGGAGGGATTCCACTTTGTCCAAATCAATATTTGGATTATCATCGAACTTTAAGAGTCCCAAGAGAAACAAGTGATGAATTCGTTCGACTTCCTGATTCTCGATATATTGCAGTATACTGTAAGGGATGTTGGTATCGAGTAAATGTTTTCCACAATCGTCGACTTGTTCGTTATGCAGAACTTGAAAAAACTCTTCAAGCAATTATTGATCGAAAACCTGATCCTGTTGAAAAGGAGCCAATCCTTGCTGCTTTAACAGCTGGACCAAGAGATTTATGGGCAAGAATTCGTCGAGACAAATTTGGTGTTGGAATCAATAAAGAATCTCTCTCATCAATTGAAAATGCACTTGAAATTATTTATTTGGATGATAAGGAAACATTTTATGATGAAAATGATAGCTCAAAATACAATGAAGAATATGCTCGAGCTTTACATGGCTATGGATATCAGCTATGGTGTGATGTAAGTTATTTTTTAAGATACCATAGTGGTATACTGTATACATACAGTATTCACTCTGATATACTGTACATACAGTACTTACCTAAGGAAGTCAGCAGCATTTTATTTTTATTTATTTTTGAGAGGCAGAAAGAAGAGGCATCCTTTGATCTTGTGCCGATGGCGGTAAAAGATCAAATGATTTTTATAATTTCGAATAGGGCATGTGCCCCAGGTGCTTTATCTTGCTGACTTCCCTACACCCACATATACTGTATAATATACTGTATTCTTTCTAATATGCTGGACATACCGTAACCACTTTAATAATCCTTTTAATTATTTTACAGAAGCCATCTGTATACTTTTTCTCCAAGAATGGTCGCTTCCAATCAAATGCTGAACATTCATGTGTTGATGCAATGGTTCTTGTGCATATTCGAGAATACATTAAATATCATGAAAAATATTCAAATCCTTATAATCCAGATGGGCATTGCCGAGGAGAAATTGAAGCTGTTCCAGCTGCCGAAAGATTAATCTTTAATTTGGATACCGAAACCCGAAATGCCATTGATGAAGCATATAAAGTTAGCAAAGAAGTTGCAGATAATTTTGAAAATGCTAGTGTTGTATTTACTGATTTTGGAAAAGATTTTATTAAGAAGGCTCGAGTTTCTCCTGATGCCTTCATTCAAATGGCTCTTCAAATGTCTTATTATAAGGTAAGTTGGAGATCCGGGTGAAATAAAGGGTTTGATGGCTTTGGCATATCCCTTTATTATCTATCACATAGTGGATATATGAGATCCGTATACGGTCGAACTAAAAGATATGCCGGATTTCATATATCCATATTTTGATTGTATTCAATTACCGTAATTTCTCTCATTTTTTCAGGATCAATCCAAATTTGGTTTAACCTATGAACCAGCTGTTATGAGACTTTTCAAAGATGGCCGTACCGAGACTGTTCGATCTTGTTCCATTGAATCTTCAGAATTTGTAAAAGCTATGTCCAATCCGGATATTTCTGATGCTGAAAAATTTGCCCTTTTACAACAAGCTTGTGATCGACATCAAGATTATTACCGTACTGCCATGGCCGGGCAAGGCTGTGATCGACATCTTTTTGCTCTTTATGTTGTTTCAAAATATCTTCAAATTGATTCTCCATTTTTGGATCATGTTTTTAATATGCCGTTTGAACTTTCAACCTCCCAAACTCCTCAACATCAAATTCCTGAATATGCTTCAATTATGAATAAGGATAAAGAAATCTTTTGGCCTGCTGGAGGTTTCTGCTGTCCTGATGGCTCAAATTATGGTGTCTGTTATACAATTAGTGGTCCTGGAGATTGTTTAAGCTTTCATGTTTCATCTTGGAAAAATTTGGAGCATACTGTAAGTTTTCACATTTTTGTTATTACTGTATTTGTACCTGTATATGACTACATTATCAGTACCATACCAGTACAGTAGCTACCGTATAATGCATATTCTAATTTTCTATCACTTTTTCAGAATGCTCAAAGATTCATAGATACAATTGTTGAAAGTTTGAATGAAATCAAGAAAATGGTTGAAAATGTCAAAAATTAGAAAATTCCCCTCTCA
The DNA here is from genome assembly GCA_024447195.1 of Panagrolaimus sp. LJ2414. Classification (NCBI taxonomy): domain Eukaryota; kingdom Metazoa; phylum Nematoda; class Chromadorea; order Rhabditida; family Panagrolaimidae; genus Panagrolaimus; species Panagrolaimus sp. LJ2414. The sequence continues at coordinate 13,080,758 of JAMRXY010000008.1, forward strand.
AATGATGATAATGATGATTGCAATATATTTTTAAATCATTACTGTACATATTTTATAACAAAATTCTCAAAAATGTAAATATACGGTTTTTTATTATTACTTTTGTTTTTAAAAAATAGGTTTTTGTCACTTTTTTGTAAATTAAATTTTTATTGATTTTATAAATTTTTTTTTTGTTTTTCTTTAATCAATGAAATGAATTGAAAGGATTTTAAACTTCATCTTTTTGTGTTTCAAGGGGGCGGATTGGATTTTTAAACAAAGCTCAAAAGAATGGGCAAAAGTAAAGAGAGATATGAAACAAAACAAAACAACACATGTTTGATGGGGGGATATTTTTATTAGAAAAAAGGGTTGTAAATGCAATTTTATTTATAAAAACTTAAATTTTTTAAAGTTTAAAGTTTTCTAAAAATGAATAGAATTGTTTTTGGGGCTTTGAAAAGCTTCACATCGAATTTTTTTCCAGAAAAAACCAGAAAAACGTGAGACAGAGTGTGGCAAAATGTTTATGAACGCCATGTGTAAAACACGCTTTCGAAAAAAAACGAAAAGACTTTTCTTTTGTTCTTTTTAAAAACGAAAGAAAACGAAAAATCTCACATTTTTCTGCCTTCGTTTCGATGTGGCTTACTTCCTTGATCATTTGTTTTGCCTTAAAAAATGGCGTTAAAAATTTCGGAAGAAAATTCTCTGTTTAAAACCATGGTTTACACACTTTTTTGATCCCTGATTTTCAGGTTCATGTTACCCGACCGTAAAAATCAGGGTCTATTTGTCGAAGCAAATCGCTTCGAAAATTTTTTAATTAACCCAAAAAAAGGAAAAAAGAGGTAAATCACAATCTCCATTAATTTTTGAAAGACATTCCTTTTTGTTTTGTAAATTCCTAAGTTGTATCATTTTTAAATATTACTGAATATACTTCTTCTTAGCTTTTTAACATTTATTTTGTTTATATCATTTCTGCGAACTCATTTTATTATCTAAAAGCTCAAGATATTACTGTATTTATTAAATATTAGGTTTAGAATAAACTACCAATGGCTTAATTTAAGCCTTAATTTCAAGGGAACAAAATTGATGTTGTCATTTAAAAATGCCATTAAAAAGTTTAAAACCTTTTAATAAAATAAATGAGTTTAAAAACCGATATTAAAAAGAATTTTCCAAACTTTTTCATTTCAATGATTCATTGTTGTTTTTCAATATCTTTTTTTTAAATGCCACCCACGCACGCCTTTTCTTTTTTCATTTTCAATTTTCTAACCCTATCCATCCTTTTCTTCTCCAGTTTGGCCCTACCTTCCAAAAATTGACAGCCGTTCCTCATTTAATAACAGCTGCTTCAAATTTCAAAAATATATTCAATCGAAAATGAAAAGAAAGAAGTTTTTGAAATATAAAAAAATCGCCAAAGAGACAAACCTATTTTAATTGCCGGAGGGGCCAAGCTCACCAGAAAGAAGATGTCAGAGAGAGAAAGAGTGAGAAAGAGGAACATTGGTCAAGTTTAAAATATTGAAAAAGAAATCTTGTTCTACTTTTTTTCTCTGCTTCTTTAAGCTTTTTTGATATATCCGTCTTCACAAAAAAAAAGTTTGCTGTCGGTTTTTGTTGCTGCTGCTTTGAAGGATATATCGAAGTGAGCAATCGCAGTTAGCCAGGCAGGCAGGAAAACAAGCCCCAAATCTAAGCTACCTCGATCACACTTATATCCGCCTGTTTTTGTAAAAAGCAGCATTGCAAAAATATAGAGATTGAAGTCAATATTTCTACCTTTTTTCTCTCTTTTTTTCTCCCACCATCAAAATCCAACAGGAAAGCAAGCAAAAAGACTAGCAAAAACTAAACTCAAGATTTTGTCGACAGCCGCAGCAATCCGCCTGCTTGCTTGTTGGGATCTCTTTTTTTCTCTTTCTCTCACATTCCCGTACTCAAATCTATCTTTTTATTTTTATTTTTTTTGGGGTGGATAAATAAATATTCATTGCTTGTTGGGTTATCCGTTTTGAAAGAAAGCATAAAAGTTTTAAATGATTTAATCTTTAAAGAAAGCATTTTGGGATCCCTCAAAGTTGCACAGCATGGTCACACATTCGTTCGACACAATGCCAAACGATGTTTGATCGATGTTGTAGATGTTGAATCACCAAAAAGTGGAGCAAAAACTTGTAATTGCTCGCATTCCTCTAATATTGCATTAAAACGAAAACTTTAAAAAATAATATCTTTCATATGTCTTTCTTGTAACATTGCAATAGATAAATAAAAATTAACAATGCTATTTAACAGAGATAATTAATGTTTAACATCACTGATTCAACATCTACAACATCGATCAAACATCGTTTGGCATTGTGTCGAACGAATGTGTGACCATGCTGTGAAGTTGCTTATTTTTTGAGACAATTTTAAAATTTCAAAACAACTGGAGGTGGATCAATGAAATTTAAATATTGAAATACCTCAAAAATTTTTGTCATCAAAATTTTCTTTTTAAACATCTTTAAAATCTTTAAAGTTCCGTTTTTCTTTCAAAAGCTCTGAGCACCAATGGAAAAGTGTGTAATGCATATTCCACTTTTATTTTTTTATATTTCTTTTCCCTTGCTTTCTCCCCCGCAAATTTTCTTCCTGATTTTTGTTTGCTTTTATTTTTTAAACTGGTTTTATAATTTTTTGCCATTTACAAAATATATATGCCAATGCAATTATGGTTGCATTTCTGCTCTAATTGAATAAAAAATTTGCATATTTTTTAACTTTGGCCTGAATTTAATATGTTGAAATTCATCTTTCAAAACTGTTAACATAGTTAATTCCATAATTATCATTGTGAAAAAACCCTCGATCTGTAAATTATGCAAATTTTGATTAAAGTTTTTCAGAAATGGCAAAATAAAATTTTTTCAAAAAAGGCATTTTTTGAGACAAATGGTTGAAAATTACTGTAAAAACGTTTCCCAAAAATTTTATTTCTTTTTTTTCTTTCAAAATATTTCGTTTGTTATTTTTGTTGTTTCCAGGAGTAACAAACTCTAAAAATTGCAATAAATCTTTCATTTTTTAGAAAAATCTCCATCGCTTTTATATTTTGAATTGAATTCAAATCCAGAGTGTCATAACGACCAAGACTGTTATATTTTTTGTTATTTAATTTCTATATTTTTCTTGAATCGGGTTTTATTCTTTCTTTTTTTTCACAAAAAAAAACAAAAAATGGTAAGCTTCGTTTCATTTTTAAAAAAATTATTTTTTCCAAAATATTTCATGTTCTTTTTTGTTATAATTTTATTATGCAAATTTTGTTCTTATTTTTTATTAACAAATTTTGCTTCTTTAAATGTAATACTATTACTGGTTAAATTACTAATATCAATATTAAAAAATTACTGTGGTTGTAAATTAATATTGGAATGGGTTCGATAATTTTAACTTTTTTGTTTGCAAATTTTTGTTTAATTTTAATATGAATTTTGTGTGTTAAATTTTCAAATTTATTTAAAAAAATTTAACAACTTTTTCATTAATATTTTTGTAAATGTCACAAACCTAAAATTTGCATAATACCTTTATCTAATAACAAATTTCATCAGCATGATGTAATAATATTTTTAAGGCTTCTGGAGTTAAAGTTGATGCAGCCTGCAAGCAAGCTTATGATGATTTGCATAATAAACATCTTCATTCATATTTGATTTTCCGAATTTCTGATGATGACACAACAATTATTGTTGAAAAGAAGGGTGACAAAGGTGCCCCATATTCTGAATTTGTTGAAGATATTCGAAAAGCTGTTGGCTCTGGAAAGGAATGCCGTTATGCCGCTGTTGACGTTGAAGTTAGTGTTCAACGACAAGGCACTGATGGTTCTTCAACATTCACAAAAGTTGTTTTCATTCAATAGTAAGTTATTCAACTTTTTTTATTTTCAAACTAATAAACTAAACTAATAAAGCTTTTATTGAGGATTAAATTTTGAAGTCAGTATTTTATTTTTAACGGAACAAAACTATCTCGTTTAAGGATGAAAAAAGCACGAATTTTTGATACATTTTTTATTTGTTAAACCTGATCAGGGACATCATCGAGGTGTCAGTGCTCCCTCGAAAATCAAAAAAATCCTTCTTTGATCTTTTACCGCCATTGGCACATAATCGAAGGCATATCTTCCTCAAATGGTTTTTGCTCCCTCCAAAATAAAATGCTACTGACCTCCTTGAACTCGATCCCTGAATTGTGTCTTGAAAAGAAAAACAATGAATTTCTTTTTAATTGTTTCAAAAACACATTTCAGGGATCAGGTTTGGCGAATTAAAAATTACAAAAAATTTGAATTGTTTGACATAATTTTTTTATTGATTTTTTTCTGCCTTTTTTTGGGATGACATCAGAATTAAATCCCAATAATACAGAAATAAAAGATTTCTCAAAGCCACAATTTTAAACTCCATCTTCCCTTTTTAGTTGCCCTGATGAAGCACCAGTTCGTCGACGAATGCTTTACGCTTCCTCTGTTCGAGCCTTGAAGGCTACCCTTGGCTTGGAATCTCTTATGCAAGTTCAAGCTTCCGATCTTTCGGATATCGATGAAAAATCTATCAAGCATGAATTGATGAGCCATCAACGCCTTTAAAAAAGTTACAAAATGTTTTTTTTAAAAGCTTCAATTCGTGCCATTATTTTTATTCTAATTCATTTTTTATTTTTGACTCTCATTTTTTAAATTGATTTGTAATCTTTAAAAACAGAAGAAAAAAAGAGAGAAATTTTTAAAAATGTTTGTTTAATATTTTTTAAAACGATAATTACTTATAATTTTTATTTTATGTACCTGCTCATGTTTAATAAATAAATAATACCACAATGGGTTCTCAATCAAAATTCAATAAAATTAACTTTATTCAACAGAGATAAAACATTTAAAAAAGAGCACAAGAAAAAATTGATAAAATAAAATAGAAACTACAGTAAGATACAGAAGATCACTCAAACAAATATTCAAATTTTAAAAATGATCAATGAAATACTTTTTATAGCGATGCAGAAGAGTGAATGTAAAAGGGATATCATTAATGACTACCTCAAAAAAAGGTGAAAACTACCTGTAATTCCTTGACTCCCCTAATTTTCCAGAATACTGTATTTTGACAAAATATAAAATCTGAAATTAATAACAATAGTTTATTTAAAAACAACAACAAATAATAAAATGTGTTAATTAATTTTCTTAAAACCACAACTTTTTTAAAATCCATTAAAATGTTACAGATTATAATAGCATTAACAAGTAAATGCTAAAAATTTAAAAATAAATAAATTTAATGACGTTAAAAATCTGAAACAAAAATTCAACCATAATTTCTTAACAGAAAAATTTTACTATGAAATGTTCAACATTTTCACCGGATGACTTTTGGTATTCGTTATTTTCTTTTAACCCTCTTGCACGGAGGTTTTCAATCTTTCTTCCCGATGTGTTTTTATTGCATCATTCACATTCAAGTAAAAACCCGGAAACTCTTGACTCGAACTTCAAAAAAATCATTCGTTAGAATATTTTGTATTCTGTCAAAATTTTACTTTTTTGATGAACGTATTTTTTACAAAGAATTTTACAGTAAACACCGAAATATTTAAAAAATAATATATTTCGGTGTTTACTAATAAAAGTATTTTCAAATAAGCATTGTGGACATAATAAATCTGGCAAGATTGCAAAAGGGTATGTTTGGATTCCCCAATTTGCCATCGCTACACCAAAGAACATTTTAGGCAGCTTTTGATGACTTAAAAATTGTTGTTCGATTCCGTTAAAATTCGGGTATTTTTTTGGCTATCAATGATGGCAGAGAAAAGAAAATTTTTTATTAAAGTGCTTTTTTGTTTTTGTTAAACATTTTTGTGTCAAAATCGCAATAATTTAAAACTGCTTTATGTAATTTAAATTCAGAACAAATCTCAAAAATTAAGAAAATCTTGAAGTCTTGAGGGCAATTTTTAAAGCACAAAAATGACTGTTTTGTTGTAAACATTCAAAAGGCCAATATTATCCTGTGCAAATTTTTGGTATATGAAAAAGAAGTCTTGAAGGATATGGGTTTATTAAAAAATATTCGTAAAACACAAAACATACAAAACATTTTGGAAAGAAAAATTAAACAGTTATATTCGGATTTTAACTTGGTTTTAGTACAGCTTTAGCTTCTTCTCCGAGTTTTGGTTGGCTTGAGTAAAAAACGTCAATAGATGTATAAGGCTCGACACTGTTGACATTGTTTTTATGACGATAGCTGGCTCCACCAACAAAGTCGTTATACATCATCATTTGAATTCCATTATACTCAACTTTATTGTAATACTTTCCTTTTGGATTATCTTCAGATTTATATTTCTCTTTAAAGTCATATCCAGTAAAAAATGCCATATTCTCCGGCTTTTTGACATTTGTTTTGCAATGCTTTAAAATTTGTTTGAGTTCATCATTTTTTGCTACATTTTTATTCTCGAATATTGTTCTTGCATTTTGACATTTGATTTTATCCTTGTCTTTTTCATATTTCATATCAGCTTTTTGTTGTGCCTTCTGAAAAAATAATAAAGATCAAATTTTGTCTTATCAAAAATTTTCAAAAACTTACTTCATATGCAGAATGAAGGAAATAGAAAATCTTATCATAACATGGAATTTCTTCTGCTTTGAGTGAATCAACATACCGCAAAATCTTCAGCAGTTCAGGGAAAGTTTTAGCTTCTTCAGGCAATTGATTCTTTTTAATATTTTTTTTAGCAGAATCTTTTCCAAAAATTGATTGAGGTTCACCAAAAAATCTTTTGAATACATCTGATTCATCATTTCTCAAATCTTGTTTCAACTGCAACACTTCATTCGGTTCAAAAATCTTTTTCGGTTCCTCATCTTCCTCATCTTCTACTTGATCTTCCCATGGAAGTTGTCCGCCAAGAAGTTGTTTAATCATATACATCAAAGATTCTAAAAAATTTTGTCGTCAATTTTCTACAAAAATATATCTTTAAAATTTTACCAATGTCATCTTTTGGACCCAATTTATTTCCTTTCATTGCAGCGATTGACTTAAAGATTCCATTTATACTATCACTTGGTTCTCGCACTGAACAACTTTTCAATGATAAACCAAAATCAATTAAATAAACCATAAATGCATTTTCTCCAAGGCCCATTGCAAAATTGTTTTGCTAAAATTTAGAACATATACTGTATTGTAATTAAACACACAAAATGACTTACTTTTAAATCAAGATGAAGATAACCAAGTCCATGAAGATTTTGAAGGCCAATTATGCATTGTTCAGCGACTTTCCATTTCAATGGATCCCATTCAACACCTTTTTTATCCTCAAATTTTTCCGCCAAACTTGGACCAAGCTTAAATTTAAAAAGATCTTTTTAAAAATTAAAAAAATATTAGGTCTTACAAGATCAATAACAACAAAATATTGACCATCATAGATTCCAGAATTGATCATGCGGCAAATATGTTTCGTTTTCGCTTCATTTGCTTTCTTTAAAATTTCAATTTCAATATTCAAATCATATTGAGAGCTGCATTTGATTGCATACTTTGCTCCATTTTCATCTTCACATTCATAAACAGCACCAAATGATCCACGACCAAGTTCACTTGTAACCTAAAAATATAATTATATCCTTAAATCTTTTCACAAGCTTAAAATATAGCATACCGTAAAACTCTTTTTTTGATTAATTACGAATTTCTTTCCAACCAATGATTTATTATCTGCAATTTCACTTTGTTCTCGAGCAAATGCTGCAGCAAAATCATCAGCCGATGGGCCCAATTGGTCATTTGGGCTTTTATCTTCCTGTGAAGGACGGAGCAACTTTTGTGATGCTTTGAAATTCATCACTTCAGGATCTTGTGGGACAACATCTTCTTGTTGTCTCGGAAATTCCCAAGAAGCCTATAAAAACAAAACAAGGGTTTAGAAATTGAAATATTCTTTTAAAATTAATACTTGTAAATCAGGAGATGAGGATAAACACCTATCAATGGCATTTTTGAACTTCTTTTTATCTTTCTTAAAGCTCAAAATTTCATCATCAGCAGCTGGACTTTCATAAAAATGCATATTCTTTTGGATGTGATCAGAAAAGGAGAATCTACGATCACGGGAATCAAATGCGTTCTTTGATTTTTTGTTATCCTTGATTTTGGAAATATTTGAATATCTTGATCCAAAAGGATCTTGTTTAAGTTGAAATGAAGTTTTCCATGATTTATCGGAATCAAATAATGATTTATTCTTCTCTTCTTTAAATGAATTAAATGTACCAGAGAATTCTAAAAAAAAGAACAATGTTTTATTTTAGGTTACTGTAATGATTAATCTTACTGTAACTATTATTTTTGAGACCAAATTTTGAGCTTTTTGTTTCTCCAAAACAATTTTCAGAATATTTGTGACCAAGATTCAGATTAAGATTACGGTACTTGTCATTTGATGAATTATTAAAATATGAATCCGTCTTCTTTTTCTTGGTTGAAAAAGAAAAGTCTTTTGTTGCCATCTGAAATTCTTAAAAATTAAATTTATAAAAAGAACATTTGATTTTTTTTTCTGATTATAGTAAATTAATCAAGTATAAAATTCACGACAAACGTTTTACTTAAATGTTTAAAACCGTATTACTGCGTCATAAACAATTAAAAGGGACATTAAAAAAAGAACCCGCCTAGAAAAGGTTATTATGAAAAGGTACAAAATGTGTGAAATTAGAGGAATGATTTTGCTTTAATTGTTATTTGATCAAAGAAATTTAAATTAAATGAAAAAATTTAGTATCTTGTTGTGCAAATATTTAAAGAGTAAATAACGTGAAAACATTTGGGCAAAAAAGTGTAATAAATGATTACAGAGACCAATAATAGATTTTAAATTAATGGATAAATGCAGAAACCTTGGAACAGTTAAAAAATATTCAGTTCATAATTATGAATATTTGAATGAATTAAAATAAGTGTAAAAATAAATCCGACATTTTGAAATTGAAAGACAGAAAAAAGAAACATTTTCAACATTTTTTGAGACTAAAATTCTGCACATCTGGTGACTTTTTGATATTTATAATTTTCCTTTCCCCATTTTTACAGCCAGTCAAATTTTTCTTAGCTATGGGTTTTATTGCATCTTTTGAATGTTGTGAAACAAGGCAGTGGTGAGACATAGATTTTGCTGTTCATCGAATGATTCAAAAACGCATAAATTAAAAATATAAAAAGCACAAAAAGTTGTAATGAAAGTCCGCAGACTGATCTGCTAGAAAAACAACAGCGACACCGACAGCAACGAAAATGGCTGCTACTTTACCTTGCATGGGAGCGTTAAAAGAGACGAATTTGTGTATTACTAAAAACAGATTTCGAATAAATTTTCATTAAAAAAACTTAAAAATGTTATTACAAATTCAATTTAAAAAACTTTTTAAACTACAAATTTGCTCAACAATGCCCTTTTTTGCACAAATTTATTATTAAATTTCCATTTCATTTTCGAGAAAAATGACTTTTTTTTGATTCATGCTTTTGTTTTCTTTTATTTTTCTCCGGCGACGACGACCATGGCCAACAAAGCAAAAAAAGCAACACAAACGAACTTCTTCAATGAGAAAAAAGGCCCTTTAATTTTTTTGGTCAAACATTTGAGGCACAAAAAAAAAAGAGAAAATTTGCATCGGGTCACCTTTACAACAAAAAATTATAATTTCCAGCTACGGCAAAATCTTCCCTTCTTCCTTTTTTGGTTGTATTTGTTTTTCTTCGACTATCATCAAAAACACACACAAACATAAACCAGCTGGTTTTAGTTAGTTCCGTTTTTTGAGTTTAAAAAAAATTTTATCGATCAACGACTGTCTGCTTTTTTTTGAAAAAAAACCGTCCCTCCAAAAAAGGTAATTGGCGCCTATTTTTTTAAAAAAACGGATACCTTTTTTTGACCACTCTGGTTTTTTTCGACGCATCGGTTGCTACCTTTTTTTGCTTCTTTTTTCCCTCCAAAATTTTATGCATCATGGATAAAAGAGTAGACTATTACCTCCTTTTTGTGCAAATATCCCCTGCAGCAAAAGAAACTTATTTCGAAATCTCTCTCTCATTTTTACATCACTTTTTTGACTTTCTTTTTTTATATCTTTTATTACAGTTTTTACAAGGACCGGAAAATTACGACAACAAAAAAAAAGTTGCGTGAAATCCAAAAAACTTCTCTTTCTTTAATAATCTTTTTACACATAAATTTTTGTAAAAGTTTCGGAAGGAAAAAATCCATTCAAGAAAGTCTTTAAAAGGATTGATGGATTTCTTCTTCTTTTTTGTAATCCAGTCTTTCAAAAAAACCAATTATGTGTAATTTTTATGTCTTTTTTGGTTTCAATTAGAGATATTTCTTTTGACGTATTTGCGCAAAAAATAAAAAGGAGAGAAAAATATTAACCTATTTTGGTAAAAAAAAATGAATTAATGTTTTTTTCTTTGATTTTTTCCCTTTCATTTTTCTTCCAGAATTTTAATTTTGCAAGCAAAAGTTTTTTGTAAAATTTGAAATTTTTCAATTTTAAGATTTTTATTTAATATTTCGGAAAAGAAAACACATATTAAAAGTTTAAAATTCAGTTGATAAATCAAAAAGTTAAACAAAAAATGTAATATGTTTTTGAGATTAGGGTAGCAAATATGTATTTTTTGTTGCCACATTTTTCGATTTATGGCTTGTTTTTATTGATTTGTGATAAATTTATTTAACGTTATTTCAAAACAATCCCTCGTTTTTATTTTATTTAAACGACCAAATATTTCCAAACCATTTCTAATAATCCTATTATCAATCAAAAAACGATTGTGTTTTTAATCAATTCTTTGTTGTTTAAATAATTAAATAGCATCCATCAATTTATCACTTTTATCACAACATTTTAATCATTATTATTTTTGTTCATTGAAATGATTTTTTTGTTATTTTGTTTTTCTATTTTTAATAATTCACTATCGAATCGCTTCCAACAAATTTTCTTATTTCAGCAAGGCAGAGTAAAACGGTTTTTCCACACGAGACTTTTTGAGTTTTTTGCTGCTAATTTTTTTTAATAAGCTTAAAAAGTTTTGTTACACCATTAACATATATTTTACTGTCCTCAATTAAAATTCTATATTTTATTTAAGATTCAGCATCAGATGCTGATTCTTTTGATACCAAAATGAGAAAAATGCGTGATTTTTTTAAAAATCTAAAAATTTTTAAAAATTTGTGAAGTTTTATCTTAAAAGAATCAGCATCTGATGCTGAATGTTATACAAAAAATAAAATTTAAATTAAGGACAATTAAATATATGTTTGTTATGTAACTAAAGTTGATAAGCTCATTAAAAAAAGTTAGCAGCAAAAAACTCAAAAAGTCTCGTGTGGAAAAACCGTTTTACTCTACCTTGCAAAAATAAGAAAATGATTCGATAGTGAATTGTCCATTGTTTTTCTTGGACACTTTCACATTTTGAGTTGTATTTAATTTAATTTTTTGAACGAATAAAATTAATAATACCAATTTTCATCTTCTAAATAATTCAAAGTTTCAAATGTAAAAAAACTGGCACGTGTGCGTAAAAATAATCCATCTTCTTATTTTTTCCATGTTTTTCTTCCTTTTTCTTCCTTTCCGATCCCATTAAAGAATTCAATGAGCTTTTTTTATGGATTTTCTTACAATACTTTATTTTTAATATGTTTTTCGCATCATTACATGCTGTTCAGGATGGATGGATTGAAAGGAGAAAAAGAGAGAGAGGGTCAGTGAATGAGAGCAAAAAGTTTTCAAAAAAATTTTAAATAGTTATTAGAAAAGGGATGGAATCTGTGTTCGAGGAAAAAACTATTCAAATTATAGAATTTTAAAATTTTGAAACTATATAGTTTTATCTAAACTAAGATCACCTGCCTCAAAAATCATAAAAATCCTTTGATCTTTCACCGCACCATGCACAAGATCAAAGACGGCTAGCTCAAAATCGTTTCTGTCTAGGGTTTTTATTCCCCGGGGAATCGAAGCAAAAATGACCTTCTTTTTACTAAAATATTTAATTGTTATCAATATTTTTTTTCTATAAGAAGAAAAATTACGAGGAATTGAAAGCATTCCCCTCAAAAATCGGTGAATTCCCTGGGGAATCTCCGGGGAAGGGGAATCAACAACCCTATTTTTGCCTCCTCTGAAATAAAATGTTCTTGCCCTCCTAAATCGCAGACATAATTTTTCATCTTTCAGTCATCTTCTTTTGGCTTCTCTTTGACCACTTTATTACCACCTTTTTTTACTTTTTCAAGTGGATTTGTCAAGAACTTTTTCTTTCATTTTTCCTTTCATTCAATCAATTGACATCATCATTTATCTATTTCCATCAATGATGATGTCTATGATGCTGATGATGATGATGTTCTCACACTTCTACTTCACTTTCATTTTCTTCTCCATCTTCAGTGATGACCATTCAAAATACAAAAAAGGAGTCCTTTGACTTTTTATTTTCAATGCTTCTTTTTCACCCCAATTTTTCCCTCTACTTTTGAATGACCAAAAAAAGAAGTATTGAAAAATTTTATTTTTCAAAAATGTTTGCTTTTGTTTTTGATGCATTCTTTCTTTCTTTTTTCCAACCAGCTTTAACTTAAATTTTATATCGGAGAAGGTTGAGAGAAAACGAGACAAAAATGCAGTTCAATTCAATTTCCCCCCTTTCTTTTTTATTTCTTGGCAGTTGTAAGCCTTGTCTCTCTCCAAAAAAAAGTAAAGGTTTACCTAACCAAAAAAGGAGAAGGTTTACCAATGGTAGCTTTACTCAAAGATTCTTATTCTTTGACCACCAACAACCATTGTAACGGAAAAGAATAGCAAAAAAAGGATTGATGAACTATCGTGTAAAAATTTTTTTTGATTGTTTGATATTCTTGTGGAGATAATTTTTAAAAAGAAAAATTTGGTTGTATTGTTTGTAGATTTGTATTTATATGAGATTGACATTGTTTAGAGATTTGTCCAGATCTGATGTCATCAGAAACCCTAAAAATTTGGAACACCCAAAGATCAAAGAAAAAAAATCCATCAGATTTTTTCTCTGATCTTTGCCGCATTGTGATCATCATATGTTGGCTAATCCCTCCCACCTTCAAAACTGCTAACCTCAGATCTGGACAATCGCTTACAAAAATCTAAATTTTTTTAGAAATTTGTCAAAGTACTGTTTTTAATTAATGTTTAATCTTGAGCCATTTTTATGATTTTTGTTTTGTAATGCATATTTTATATCATTTCTTCGAATTTGATTACCGTAATTCTTTGTCTGACCTTCAATTTTTTTATTTGTTCAACAAAAACAAAATATTGGAAATGAATTAACAATTTCATTTTTTTGTTTATATGGAATATTTTTATAAATTATTTTTTTGTATTTTAATAAAAAAAGTTATTATTCCTACTCTAAATTTTTATTCTGTTTTTTTCAATCTATCTTAAAATCGAGTCTAGTTTCATCTCGAAAAAATATTAATAACTTCCTTCTTAAAAAACTTCCGATTCTTCATTTTCTATTCGACATTGAACTCCAAAAAAATATTCAATCATAATTTTTGTCATTGATATAAACCTCCTCCTCTTTCCTCAGTTTCATTCATTTAGGATTTTCATCATTTTTAGTTTTAACCGGTTTTGTTGTCTTTCCTCTTTTGTCATCATCATCATCGATTTATCTGTTGACCAGATTGATGGTAATATATGTAAAATGATGAATACCAGAGGAAAAAAGAGTTTTTCAATGTAAATAAAGATGATCGAAAACGGCTTAAATGGAGTTAGTTTTTTTCGTTGCGTAAAATTTTATCTTTTTTTGTTCAAGTTTACTTTGTAACTTCTTTTTTTCTTTCTCTGCAGCAAAGACTTTGTTACATTAGTTTTTTTGAGTCTTCACTTTGCGAGCCATAAAAGATACTGCAAATTTTTGTGTATTGATTTTACAATAAAGGATTGTCCAGTTCTTACGTAAGCAAAATATCTAAAATTTTTCAAACTCCCTAGGGCCCTCATTTTTACCATCATATTTTTTCCTTTGATCTTTGCCGCAAGTAAAATGAATCGTAAGATTTGGCTCGCTCCCACTAACCCATAAAAATGCTTAAAACTTTGTTTTAGATCACTTTTTTTGCATAGTTTTACCTATAAAAAATTCTTGTATTTGGCATTAGATTTATAACTCTAATTTTTTGCCAAATGCAAGAATTTTTTTTATAAGTAACACAACTGTTTTTTCTTTCTTTTTTTAATCTTTTTGATATCCGATTATTAGAATTTTTCAAAGATAAAAAATTTGAATTTCAAAGTTGCAATCAAAATTGCCTTTTCTGAAATCACACATTTCTTTGTCATATTTTATTTGTGTTTTGTTTGAGTAATTTTTAAAATTTTTTTAAAAAATGGTAATGACAACTTGCCATTTGAAAAGAAAGTCTTAATCTTTACGAGATCAAGCCAAATAGAAAAATTTTGAGTCATTTCTAGAAAATTTGATCATTTCAACTTTGAATTACTTTTAAAGCGTTTTTGTCAACAAACTTTGTCACTTTTTTATTCAGTTTGTTTTGTGACATATACTACCCAACAAAACTTTTAAACCTCACTAATGTAACTTTATGATTTATGATTTTATAATAAACGATCGCCTGTTCTGTTTTGCATCATTTAATCCGATTTTGGTTTCCCTTTTGTTGATTATATTTGTATTTTATTATTCAATTTTTTATGTTTTATAAACGTTTGTAAAAAAAATGGTCTACGTTGAGGCTGCTGTTGCTGCTAATTTTTTCACGGCCAATCTTTTCTCCTTTTTAAAAGCTTTTTTTCCATTTTTTTGAATAACAAAGGTTTAACCCTTTTATGAAAAACGATTGAAAAAAACATAGTAAAACAAGGATTTAAAAAAAGGTATTATATTTGTTTGTGACGTGACCGAAATGGAAAGAAAAAAATGATTGCATTTTAAAAAAAATTCTATCTCTTTTTTTTGTCCACTCTAATGTTTTTTTTGTGGTTGACCGATGTCGTCGAGAAAAAAAATTAAAATTGATGATGTGCTTGTTAATAAAATAATCAACACATTTTTTTCCACGGTTCTTTTTTCATTTTTTTCTTTTCATCTTTTTTTTTACTTTTTCTTTCTTTTTTTTCGATAAGTGGAAAGCGATGATGAAAAGAAAATGAAAAAAGTGAAGACGACAACAATTTTGTACTGTTAGGTTTTTGGATGGGATGTTTTTCAAAAAATATTTTTGAGTTGGCGGGTCAAAAGCTGTTGAAATTAAAGTTGTGTAAATTTATTGATTTTTTTAGCAATATTATTGTTATAGTTATCGCTATAAATTTACCGTAATTTTTTTAAAAGTTGGTGTACTTATTTTTTCTTTTTTTGGGTCATGTAACGAAAACAAATTTGAATGGATTTGCCGCGACAAAAGGACCCTGATTGTGAGGTTCATCCTACACAAACCTAAAAATCAGGAATAATAAATACGTAAATTGCTGCTTCTTTTACGTTTTTAGTTTTTACATAATAATTTTTGCAACATCGTTTTTAATTTTTTTACTATTGCAATAATTCTACAGTATCTTTTCAAATTTTCACTTTTTTCTTAATTCCAAACTTTTGCATGTTTTGACATAAATAAACCCTAAATTGTTACTTTTGATTCCTACCTTTTTTACACGCATTTTTTTCCAAAATATTGTTCCTTAACCATATAGTTTTTTTCTTCATCGTTCATAATCCTCAATAATTATGTTCCTAAATATTATATTTTTGTTAAAACTTTCGTTTGTTGTTTTTCTTCTTTCTAGTTTTCAAAGGGGGGTTTATATCATATTTTTGCATGTTTTTTAAACTTTAAAAAGTTTAATGTTTGAAGTTTGGGGGTCCAAGTTGTGGTGTCTCTGAATTTTAATATTTTAATTTTTAAAGTTAAAACTTATAATTATCATTTTGAATCAATACTCTTTTTCATCGACGAAAATGCTTGAGACAAAGCTATTCTTGACCGTCTTTGTTTTTGGGTAGAAATGGAAGAAGCTAAAAGGGTAATTTTGGTGCTTCTCTAAAAAGCTTGTTTTTTGCTTTCTTGGTCCTATCCGATTTTCACTTTTTCTTTTTTTTGTCTAGTTTCCATTAGTTTTTTTATACACCATTAACTGATCACAAGATAAGTGATTCCCCCGATCCCACATTTATCATATCCATTTGCGGCAAAATTTAGATATTTTCCTTTTTTGTCCATATCAAAGATAGAAATCTATCCCCTTTTTCTTCGTTTCTGTATCTGATATCTGTCACTAATTTTCTTCTTTCCCTTTCTATCCAACAACAACAATCGGGGAAATAGAGATAAAAAAAGGAATCGTAATTGTTATATTACTTTTTTTTGTGTATTTCCTCCACCCAAAATTCCATTCTTTTGAGAGAAAAATGTTTCCAAATTTGGCACTCCCTCCTTTCATGTTTTTTTCAACACAAAAAATATGTATCCCAAAAAATCAATCAATTCCATAATTTTTTGTCCTTATCATTTGTTAGCTTCTTCATCAGAAGAAAGAAGAAAAAAATTGACGCAGATTCATTTTTTGCAGCAAAAAAATTTTTTGAAAGAAAAGGTTTCGAAATTTCGTAACTATTATGTTTTTATGATTGAGGAAAACGATGTTGATGAATAATCGTTTTTCCCTCATGTTTGACTTTTTTTGTGTCACTATACAAAATTAATCCCATATTTTATTCAATTTTTTGTCCTGCCTAAACAAGGCAAAAAAAGTTAATCAAAAAAAATAAATAGGAGTTGATTTTTTAGCTGGCGAAAAAACAAAACAATCGTTTTTAGGGAAACTGATAAAAACCAAAAAAAAGTTTTTTTGTGATTTCGATTCTGTCATCAACAGTTTCAACAAAAAGAGCAATAATGCGTGAATTATTTTGGTGTTTAAAAACGTAAAAAAAATGTTGTTGGAAAAAGTTTAGCTTTTTTGATCAATGAATTTGTGGGGGTTAAGAAAATTGTTTACGAATATTTTGTGTTCGTTGAGGAGGATCGTGGATTTACGTCAAATACTTGAAAGAGTTATTTTTTTAAGTAAAAAAATTTTTTGGACAAAAATTATTAGCTTTATAAGAATTTTTTCAATTAAATGTTAAAAGCAAAAACAACATTTAAGTTCAACATTTTTCGTTCTCATTAAACTTTAGCCAGTTTTGTTTATGTTAAAAAATCTTATTAAGTTTAATAAATCGATAAATTATTGAAAAAGTTTTAGAATACAAAAATTTAATAGAATTTGGTAGAAAAATAACTCCTAAATTCAGGCAACATCAATGTGATCGACAGCATTTTCGTACGCTCTTACCACGAAAAGTCTTCTTCATTTTTTCTCTTTCGCGCTTTGATTTTGAAGTTGAATTTTTATAAATTTGAACGCTTTTTTGTTGTTCGTTTTTTTAAACATCTGTTCAATGTTCGAACGTTCCTTTCTTTATTTTTTCTTCAACTACTTTTTCTATTGTTGCTGTTGGGAGAATCGCCCATATCCAGTCTTTCTCAAGATATCACATTTTTTATACATCTAAATGCATTTATCTCTTCTCTCTCTCGCTGCCCTTTTTTGAAAAAAACATCTCAATTTACTTTTTTCTTCTTTATTTTATTTCTCGTGTACATTTTTAGTTAGTATCCTTTGTTTTGCTCGTGTATTGTTTTTGACGTTCATGTTCAACAACAACGTTTTTTAATCTGCTTTATTTTTTAGGCTTTAAACTTTAAATAACTGCAATGAGAAAACTGTGATAAACGTTCAACTAACTGTGCTTCATCATCTTACAATAAAAGCAGTTTATTCAAATTATATATTTCTCTCATCACCTCTTCTCATCTTAAAACAACTTGCTTACTGTTCTTCTTTTGTACTAATTTTTTTGTAAAGCTGTTTTATTAACTTCTGTTTTTGTATTATTAACTCAACAACATCAAAGATGGCAACTCTGGGTCGAAAAGATGCATATCCTTTGGAGAATTATAAACGTGGAACTCGAGTATGGCTTCGTGATAATGAACATGTTTGGTTGCGAGCTGATTTATTGGAGGATCTTAAAATCACAACTCAAACCTTCAAATTGAAGCGTGAAATTGATGACGAAATTGTAGAGGAGAAATTTGATCCAGAAGCTCTACCATTTTTGGCAAATCCTGAAATATTGATCGGAAAAGATGATTTAACAAATATGAGCTACTTGCATGAACCTGCTGTTCTTCACAATCTTCGATTCCGATTTGAAAAGAAGAAAGCCATTTATACTTATTGCGGAATAGTGCTGGTGGCAATTAATCCATATGCTGATTGTTCACAAATTTACAGCGATGATGTCATTAGTGTAAGTTTCTTCAGATTCCCTTAGGGGTGGAAATTGAGGGTACCAATTATTAATTTTTGATCATTTCAGATATACGGTAATGCTGGAAATCAAGGCCGTGCAGATCTCGATCCACATATTTATGCCATTTCTGCTGAAGCTTATTATGATATGCGGGAATATGAAAAGAATCAATCGATTATTGTTTCGGGAGAATCAGGAGCAGGAAAAACCGTTTCAGCCAAATTTGTTATGAAGTAAGTTTTTTTCTGTGTTAAGCTTTTTCCCTTACAGCCTTGATTTTTTAGGTATCTTGCTAATGTTGCTGGATCAAAGAAACCCCGCCGAAGTTCAGATGGTTCACCAGGAATAGAAAGTCGGGTACTTGCTTCTAATCCAATCATGGAATCAATTGGTAATGCAAAAACTATTCGAAATGATAATTCATCAAGATTTGGAAAATTCATCCAAATTAATTTTGCTGAAGATTTTTCAATTGCTGGAGCTGAAATGAAAACTTATCTCCTCGAAAAGTCAAGAGTTGTCTTTCAGGTATGTTTTTGTTCACACCTTTCTCATCTAACTGATCATTTTTAGTCCAAGAATGAACGAAACTATCATGTCTTCTATCAAATGTGTGCAGCTTCATCCCATCCACTGATTGCCAAACTTGAACTTTTGTCATCTGATGACTATGCTTACACTAATCAGGGAGAAGATCCTGTGATACCTGGGGTTGATGATGCAAAAGATTTTGGGGAATTGATTAAAGCCTTTGATATGCTGAAAATTGATCAAAAACGACAAGGTGAAATTTTTCAAATTTTTGCTGGTGTTTTACTTCTTGGCAATCTACAATTTGAACCTACTGGAAATGGAGAACAATCAACAGTTTCTGTAAGTTTTTAAATATCTATTTTGAAGCATCATTAATTTATTATTCTTCAGCGAAACTCTTCCTCTATCATTGACAAGCTATGCAACCAAAACATCTTTAATATTGAAGCAACACCTCTAAAAACATGGCTCTCTGCTCGTGAAATTCGTGCTGGTTCTGAAGTTGTTCGAAAACATTTAAATGTCTCTGATGCTTCAGCAAATCGTGATGCCTTAGCAAAAATGATTTATGCTTGTATGTTTAATTGGATTGTTGATAAGATTAATGAATCACTCGATCATCAACACAGTGCTTCGAAAAGTAGAAGAGTGAAAGCTTCAAAGTTCATTGGAGTATTGGATATCTATGGATTTGAAACCTTTGATGTGAATAGCTTTGAACAATTTTGTATTAATTATGCAAATGAAAAGCTCCAACAACAATTTAATCAGGTATGCTAGTTAAATATTGTTAATGATGATTACTGTAGCGTTATGTTTTAGCATGTCTTTAAACTTGAACAACAAGAATATGAAAGAGAAGAAATTTCCTGGGTTAGAATTGATTTTTATGATAATCAACCATGCATTGATTTGATCGAAGCCCAGCCTGGAATTATCTCGTATTTGGATGAACAATGTAAAATGGGTCGCGGATCTGATGAAGATTGGTTGAATCTTATGAAAAATTGTCCAAAACTCAAAAAATATGAACATTTGGTAATGCCAAAGTTCAAAGATCCCTCATTTTTGGTCAAGCATTTTGCTGCAGATGTTTCATACAAAATTGATGGATTTCTTGAAAAGAATAAAGATACTGTAAATGAACAACTTCTTGGAGTTTTTGCTAAAACTCAAGTGAGTTTTTCTTTTTTACCGTATTGATTTAATTGTGTGTTTTTTATAGTTCTCCTTCTTGAAAGAAGTCATTCATCATGTCTTGGATACCTCTTCAACAGGTGCAAAAAGAAAGAAAACGGTCGCTATTCAATTCAAAGAATCTCTTTCTGAATTGATCAATGTTTTAAGTGTCACCAGGCCACATTACGTTCGATGTATTAAACCAAATGATGACAAAGAATACTTCTATTTTGAACCAAAACGGGCAATTCAGCAATTGCGAGCCTGTGGTGTTCTTGAAACTGTTCGAATCTCTGCTGCTGGTTATCCTTCAAGATGGGCTTATGATGAATTTGGAAGAAGATATCGTGTTCTTTATCCTGAAGGAAAAGCTTTATGGAAGCATAAACCGAAAGAATTTGCAAAATTAGCATGCGAAAAATGGCTCGAAGTAAGTCTATTTATTTTTGTTTTACAATTGTGAGCTACTGTAGTTTGAAAATGCTCGAACTGTTTATTGGTTTGGCATTCTGCTGCCTTCTTTTTGGACTAATTAATTTTTTCTGCTTTTATCTTAGAGTTAGGATTACTGTAATCAATGTTTACTAATTTTTCTATTTTTAGCCCGAAAAATTTGCTCTTGGTAAAACAAAAATGTTCTTCCGTGTTGGTCAAGTTGCTCGTTTGGAAAAGAATCGTCAAGATGTTCTCTCAGAATCCGCAATCAAAATTCAAACAATCTGGAGAGGATTTGTTGCTCGTCGTCGTTATCTTCATATGATGGCTTCAATTCGAACAATTCAAGCGGCAACAAGAGCGTTTCTTGCATATCGTCGTCTTAAGTATCTTCAGATGCATCGTGCAGCAGTATGTATTCAATCAGCATGGCGTGGCTATCAAGAAAAGAAAAAATACAATATGATTCGAAATGCAATTATTGCAATTCAAGCAAGATTTCGCGCTCGTGAAGTTCGAAGAAAAGTTTTGGCGATTCGATTTGAAAAATCAGCTATTACAATACAAAGGTATTTCCGTGGATTTTTGGTTCGTCGAGAACAAATCAAAAGAATTCGAAAGATTGTCAAAGTTCAATGCTGTGTTCGAAGATTTTTGGCGAAACGTCAACTCAAAAAACTTAAAGCTGAACGAACCACCGTATTATTCTGGGAAAATAAGCATCAATCTTTGGAAAAGAAAATTATTGATATGCAACAAAAATTGGATGCCATGGTAAGCTTTGCTGTTTTTAAGATGCTTTTTAAAATTACGAAAATGTTTAGGCTTCTGAAAGAAATCAATATGCTGTTCGATGTGCAACTTTGGATGAAGTTAAATCTCAGTGTGATCGATTGACGATTGAAAAGGAAGAACTGCTAGTAATCAAGGATGCTAAAGAGATGCAAGATATTCAAATGAAGGAACTCAATGATAAGTTAAATGCTCAAGCTGTAGAGATTCAAAGTATTACCCGGAAATTCAATGAAGAATTATCAGCAACTAGAGATATTAAAGATGTGCAAGATCTTCAACTTGTACAATTGAACGATCAATTAACTTCTCAAGCAACTGAAATGGATGAAATCACCCAAAAGTTTACTGATTTAACAATCTTAAATGAATCATACAAATCTCAAATTGAATCGCTTACATCCAATCAATTGAAAGAATTGGAAAGTCTTCGTGAAAATTATGCAAAAATGGAAGAAAATTATCGTAAAGCTGATTCACAACTTTATGTTGAAAAAGAAAAAGTAAAACGAATTGAATCAGAAAGGAATGAAATGCGGCAACAACTTGCATCAAATGCTGATTTACTTGTTTCTGAATTTACTCGTGGTTCAGATTTACGAAATTCAATGAGATCAATTTCTTCTGATGGAACTACGGTTGATAGTAACAGTAATACCGATAACCAAACGGTGATAAAACAATATGAACATATTCGAGAACTTAATTCAAAACTTCAAGCAATGCAAAGAGAAAAAGAAAAACTGATGAATAAATGCATGCAACTTCAAAATGAAAGCAATGCCAATCAATATTCAACAAAGGAAACATATGATTCATTAAAATCTCAAGAAATCGAAATGGAAAATGCAAAACTTAAACGGGATATTGCAGAATTGTGTATGAATCGTGGCAAATCTGGGATGGATGAATACATTGCTCAATTACAAGAAACACTTGAAAATCGTCAACAAGAAAATATTGAACTTCGAGCCTTACTAGCTAATGTCTATCAACGTTCACATTCACCAAAACCTGAGACAGATGATTTTGGGTATCATTCAACAGAAAATTCAGATGATGGTACCAATTCTACTGCGGATACATACATTGATGATATACTTGAAAAGGAAAGATTACTTCGAAATACTCTTAAAGAGAATCAGTAAGTTTTTTAAAACATTGATCAAGGAGGATACTGTATTATGATTTTGGTTAAAATTTTGATGTTTATTTTTTTAGAATTCTGGCAAATGAATCTGCTGCAAAGGATGAAGTTATAGCTGAACTTGAAGAACAAATTCGAAATTTAACAGGGGTAAGTTTTTGTTTTTTGTTTTATAACTGTAAAATTAAATGGAAAGAAAGATTGGACTAGTTTTTGTTTAAAAAATAGGTCATGAGAAGATATTGTTCTGGATTCAATGGGATATTTTAACGTTTTTCGGATTCATTAGTGTAGGTTTTGAGCTGGTTTTTTAAAAAAACTTTTCAAAAATATTTGTAACGGATAACAGCCACTTATGTTATCGCTTGTTTGACATTTTTTAAGTGGCTTCTTGTCTGTGAGGTTAAAATTGTTAATAAAACCATTTTAAAAATTTTGAGGATGTGTGTGTTTTGCTTTTCTTCTAATGTATCCCACCAAGTTTAGCCTTAAGCCTCTCATATTTCCCTTTTTTGTTCTTAAAGTTTTTTGCGCAGTCATTTACAGAATAGCGTGACACAATGAGCCTGTTTTTCGCTGTCGTAGTTGGTCATTTTTATTTCTTTTAAAAATAATATGCGCAAAATTGTATTCCACAATTTCAAACACAATTGTGAAAAAAAAATGAAAAGAAAGAAGTGGACGACGGGCGTGCACCCTTTTTCAACTTCTGTCGGCAGTCGTCAACCTGAGCAAGACGTAATGAAAAATTATGAGGGTTAAAAAAGGATTTTTTCTCCCCCGAATTTTATAGCCCAAAAATGAAAATGCGTGGATGAATTGCTTTTTAGTTCCTCTGTTTCTCTTCATCTTTTTTTTCTTTGTTGAGCTCATCATCATCACTTTACCAAACAAAGTAGTAATGACAAATTTTTTAAATCAATCAATTTGTTTGAATTAAATCTGGCTGTTTTTTTGGCTGTTGTGGTTTTTTTGTTAGGGAAAAGGAAATCTTATTTATATGCGTGTTTAATCGTTGAAGTGAACAGCAACAAACAGGTCTCTCTTTGTTGTTGGTTATTCTGAATAAGAAGATTTGAAAGAGACAAAAAAAAAACAGATTTACAAATCTATTATGGTCACGAGGTTTTTTTGTTGTTACGTTTGAATTGAGCATTGTTTGGTAGGATGAAAAAAAATGAAAAAATTGGTTGAAAAATGTATCTTTTACAGGATTTGACAAGTTTAATTTCAGTTGTGTAACACTTGTGAAACTTTACGCTTAATTTTGTTATCAAATGTTTTTGTTGAAAAGCTTTGATTACTGTATGCCTTTTCCATGTTAAGACCTTTTTTATTGTTTCCCCTAAAAATGACTCAAATTTCCACTCCTTTTTTATCCTCAAAAAGGCTGTGTTCTTTTTCAACTTGTTTTTTCCCTTTGCTCTCCTTTTTCCTTCTTTTTTATTGTTATGAATAGTTTTTCTCCGGAAGATGTTTTCGCTGAGTCACACTTGTAAGATTTTTTTTGATGACTTCGACTTCTAATTTATCAAAGAAGCAAGCGAAAAAAGAAAAGTATCAAATTATAGTTTTTTTTATTATTATACAAGTTTGAAACTAGCTGTAGTTTCTTGTTTTTTTTTTTCTCTCTTCCTTTGATTGCTGAGATTTTCATTTGAGTTTACTTCAAATTTTTTTGCAAGTGACAAGAAAAAAGTTATATTTTTTATGTTTTATTTGTAGAAGTTCTTGAGCTTAAAAAATTATTTTAAAGATAAGAAAAAGTTTTTTTAACGATTTTGAAGGAATTTTTCCCTTTCTTATGTTATTGTTAGTGATTGGAATTAAAATAAGGATAAAAAAGAACTTTTGGAACTTTTATTGGGCGTTTCAAAAGTTTTAAAATTTATTGCTTTTGCTTCAAAAAATGGGTGCATACTTTTGTTGAAAACAGAAATGGGATATATCGATTTTGAAAAATACCAGTTTTTTAGTGGCACTTGTTTTTTTTAAAAACGCAAAAGAAAAGTAATGACGTTATTTTTTTGTTTTATTTTGGAGAGTCAATTTTAGTTTTAAATTTTTTCAAAATAATGGCTTCTTTTTTGCCAAACTTGATGAACACTTAAACACAAATGAGCTTTTTCTTTTTGTGGTTTTTGGCCTATTTTTCATTTCCTTTTCTTTCATGTTGTTAACTCTTCTTTCTTTATTTGACTTGAAAAAGTGTATGCCATCTTTGACGTTTGTTATTTTTCTTTTTCTTGAGCGTCTTTTTTACCTGGTCTTGTTTGTTAGTAGTTATGATGATGTTGTTGGTTGGAGGCATATGCTTTACAGCAATTGGAGGAAGAGAAGAAGAATAAGTGTGCGTCTGGCATCGGTTTTTTTCTCCTTCAACATGAAGCAAAAATTTGTAGAGGTCGTTGATGCCTTGCCTCATCTCACATCTTTTTTTATTGCGAAATCTCATTTCACGCAGGTGTTAAAATATTTTTTTGCATTTATTTAATATCCCATCCTCTTTGTATATTCCCAAAAAAACAGGAACCATTATTAATGTGAATTTTTTTTGTAACAGTTTTGAAGCAAAAAAAATAGATTGTTTATTTCTCGCTTTTTGGGAGAGAAAAAGAAAAGATGAGGAGAAAGGATTAAAGATTTGAAAAGCGGAACAATCTTTTTGAAGCTGCAAAAAACTGTCATTGCATTTCTCGATTCGATATGATCTTTCTCTTTTTTCCGCGCATCAACCTTTTTAAATTGGATTGTGTTGTCTGTTTGTTTGTTTGTTTGTCAGTTTTTTGTACCCATTTTTTTGAAATTGTTTTGATACTGTCAGATGCATTTTTTTATGCTGATTCCGAATATGTTAACTTTGTTTTTCGGACGAAATGGTAAATGGGTCATATCGCCTGTTGAAAATTTGCTTTTTTACAGAATTCTTGCAACGAAAATTTCTTTTCTTTTGCAAGCTCGCGTTGACCTAGATTTTTTTTTTTGCAGTTGAGTGCGCATGCTTTTTGTTTTGAAATGTATTGATTGATTTGTATTAATGGATTTTTGTAAAAAAAAGGATTCAGTAACATGAGATTGTTAAGTAATAAGTAATTGTGCTAAAATTTATAAAAAGTGTTTGTTTCTTTTTATGTGTAATTTTTTTGTTTTCGTAAAATTAAATGGGTTCGAGTGCAAAATGAGGCCAAGATAATTTTTTGTATTGACCCAGTAATATGTAATTTGTGGTAAACTGGTAAAGCAATAATGTTGTAAAATTTTTATGTGTAATGTGTTTGAGATTTATTGGGGACTTCTCGGGTGAAATTTTAATAATTAAAAAATTTGGATAATGGAGATAAATGCGTTTTTAAAATTTTAAGATGGTATTTTAGTAATCAGTAATTTGTGGTAAAATGGTAAAATTT
Source organism: Panagrolaimus sp. LJ2414 (assembly GCA_024447195.1). Lineage (NCBI taxonomy): Eukaryota > Metazoa > Nematoda > Chromadorea > Rhabditida > Panagrolaimidae > Panagrolaimus > Panagrolaimus sp. LJ2414. The sequence goes on from JAMRXY010000008.1 coordinate 13,106,764, forward strand.
TTAACATTTTAGTCTTTCAATTTTTGTCTAATTCTTTTGGTTTAACTGAAAAATACAAAAAAATTTGGTTTATTCTTAATTTAAATGTTTTTTAGATGAACTAGTAATAACTAATTTTAGGTAAAGTGGTAATATAGTAATGTGGTAAAATCGATTTTTACGAAAAACTGTTTATTATTTGAAGCCTGTGAAATGGGGTTGTAAAAATAAAAAAAATGAAGATAACAGAGGATAAATGGGAGTTAAAATTATGATGGTATGTCTTAGTAATAGGAAGGACCTGTGGTCCAGTAATAAGTAATATGTATTAAAATGTTAAAATTTTCAAAAAATGTGTTGTTTTTAATTTTCGTGGCATGTTTTTCGTATGAATGATAAAAAAAAGAAAGTAAAAAAATTTTAAGTGACCCAGTAATATGTAATTTGTGGTAAAATGGTAAAGTAATAACGTGGTAAATTGTTTTTATTGTTGAGTGTTTCTGTTTTTGAGGGTCCTGTCGGCTGGAAGTGTAACAAAGAAAAACAAAGCAAATTTTTGATAAATTTTTGGGAATTGTCAGTGTATAATTTAGTAATAATTAATTTGTGGTAAAGCGGTAAAAAAAAGTACGGTAAAATGTTCATGTTCATTTGTTTGCCAGGTGAAAATTTATAAGGGAAAAATGGGGGCAATGATGGATATAGGCATCTTAAAAAATGTGACTATGCTTTTGGTTGAGTAATTTGTGGTAAAAATATAAAGTGCAACAATGAGGATTTTTTGGGAGTTTCATTGTTTTTTGAGAATGTCGGATCAGATTGTAATAAAGAATAAATGTTGCGTTCATGGACGTCGGGAGATTCTGCCACGGAGATCCGGGTCGTGCAGTAATAAGTTTTGTTATCGCTTTTTGATAATAAAATGCGAGATTGAAATTTTTAAAAATGTGGTGATTGTGGGATTAGGGTGGTGCAGTAATAAATAATGCGTGTTAAAAAGGTAATTTTTAAAAATGTGATTTTTCCACTTTCTGTTGAATATTTTTTGGGTTGCACGAAACATGAATAAAAATGTAAAATTTTTGGTGTAACTATTTTTTGTAATAAAGTGGTAAAATGTTGTATGTGTAAAGTGTTTATCGTTTGTTAGGGAAGCGTCGGGTTTTAAATGAGAGATAGAATGATGAAAATAATGTATGATATATAGATATTAAAATTGTTGCTGTGTATGCAATAAGTGATTTGTGTTAAGTGTGACAGCGATGTCTTCTTTGATGAGTTTTAGTGAAGCACATAAAAATTATTATGCTCGAATGTCTGTGTCAAGTATAAATGTGACATATGATTTTAAGCCGAAATAAAGCCGATAAATACTCACAACTTTACACTGTAGCTTACCACACTCAGTCACATTTTTCTCTCCTTTACGCGACTTTATGTCATTATCTTAGTTCTAAGGCTTTATCTCAGACGTTATCTTAGTTACGCTAAACGAGCACAAGTTTCACTAATAAAAATTTTATAAGGCGTACTTAACCCATACCGCAGCAAACATTGCATATATCAAAGTTATTTCTATGTTTGTTCATAATGAAATTTTTATGGGTTTGAAAATTGTAATTTTATTGCTTTTGCAAAAAAGATCTTGGGGGGACTCCCGTAGGGAGGCCCCCAAAGTTCTTGTATGGATTAATTCGTGTAAACGATTTTTTAAATAATTTTATTCAAAAAAAGTTGTGTTTCATTTTTGAAAATTTTTTATATTAGAAACAAATATCCAAAAAATGGATCCAGAGCTTGAAACCGATATTGGGCTAGATATTGATGATGGATTTTCTTCAACTACAAGTTCAGGGGTTGTTCAAACACCAAAACAAGGAGATTTTTATCAGTTAACTTTTCCATTAAGTGATGACGAAGATTATCTTGATGATGGAATCCAAGATGTAAATTATTATTTCAATCTTTCTTTCCATTTAAAAATACTTTTTTAATTTTTTTATTAAAACTTGTAATTTTTAGATTCATCATGATGCAGCTTCCGAAACCTCTTCGTCAAATGTATCAGGAATTCAAACAAAAGTGCTCTGCGAAAATATGGTACGAAAATTTTCAAATTTTTCTTCTACCCTTATTCCCTCTTTTTCTGTCAATTCCCCTCGTTGGAATTCTTTTAAACGTCGTGTGTGTCTATGTGCTATACCTTTCATTGGTTTATCCCTTGCATTCGGGTTACGTTTCAATCAGGAAGGAATTTCTAATAATTTGGGTAATTTTACCACAATCTAAAAAGGGGTTGCTTTTTGTTGTTGTTAATTGTTAACTTACTGTAATTGTTTTACTTTTTTTAATAATCAAGCTCCTTCACCCTATCTTTGTAATTCTGTTGTGTTTTTGTGCTAAAAAATTTAATAATAGATTTTGTATAAATGTTGTTTTCAAAAATACAATGTTGGAATGATTCATCTCATTTTTTAGCTTCTTCAACAAAAAGTTAATCGACAAAGTGATGAACTTTATGAATTACGATCCCAATTACGTGGTTATTCATCGTCATCCGAATCAGCAGCATCAGATCAGCATCAAGGTGATGGAGATTTTATTCGTCTTCAACCTCTTCAATCAACAAATACTCATTCTGGTTACTTGCATGTCTTTAATGTTCCTGAATTTGCTCGAGTTTTGATCTATGAATTAAAGCCACGAATTGCAAAACAACTTACACCTTGCCTTCCTGCATATTTGTTATTAGCTGGATTTAGATTTTATGACCGTGAAAAAGATGAAACTGCAATCACTGGTTTATTTGCAGCTGCACAATCAGTTTTAAAAGAAATTGCAATGGTGAGATTAACAAATTAGATTTGATAAATATAATCCGTGGTTTGTTTTTAGAATTCAAATGATGCTGATATTTTATCTCTTTGGCTTATCAATTCCTGGAGATTATTCAATCTTTTGAGACAATACAGTAGTGAAGAGAATGAGGTAATTTTGTTTTTCATAATGTGATCCAAAATATACTGTAATTGATTTTGTAGGAATGGAATGCCCAAAATACTGACAAACAAGATTCTCATAAAATTACAAATTTCAATGTTGAACCATTACGAAATCAACTCAAAATTAGAATTGAAGTATTTTATCAATCTTTTATGAAAAAGACTGTTGAACTATTACTATCGCCAAAGATTGTACCAGGTGTTTTACAACATGATTCAAGTCAATTATTAGCCGGCAGCAATGGTCCATCTCATTCTGGTCTAACTCGACAACTTTCTAAGGATGTTGTTGTTCAAAGAGCTTTAGATGATTTGATTGCTTTGGTGGGTTACTGTAGCTTTGAAATAATTTTAATTGGTTAATTAATTTAGCTTAATGTTGTTTACAATAAACTTCAAGCATTTGGTGCTGATACCGTTCTTATCAAACAAACTTTCTGGCAAATAACTAAATGGATTTGTGCTCAAGCTTTAAATAATTTAATGTTCCGAAAAGATTTATGCAAATTTGAAAAAGCTATCCAGATTAAGTATGTTTTACTTTAATGATTGTAGAGTTACAGTATATTTATATTTTTCAGACATAATGTATCAGAACTTCAAAATTGGTTATATCAAAAAGGATTGGGTGATATTCGAGCTGTTTTGGAGCCATTAGTTCAAGCCTGCCATTTGTTACAATCTCGTAAAGATGAAGGAAATCTTGATACTCTTTGTGGTGAAATGACTTCAGAATTAAATGCAAAACAAGTTGTTTCAATTCTTCAACATTACACACCTTCGGATGGATTCGAAGAAGATGCAATTGATATGGAATTCTTAATAAAAGTTCAAACAAGATTAGTTGCAAGAGCTGCCACAAATGGTGATGATATTGAAGATAAGGTACGTAATTTTGGATTTGAATTTAGGATTTTGGGATACTGTAACCTTAATAATTGATTTTTTTTATTTTTTTAGGAAAAGCTTATTCTTCCTGGAACATTCCTTCAACCTTTCAATTGTGAACCATTTGTTTATTCAGATGTCAATCTCGAAACTCTCACTTTACCGCCATCTCTTCATTTGAATAATGTTGCAAGATTTGCTTAGAATTTTCTCTATCTATATTTTTTAAACATATTTATTGTATATCAATCTATTTTGCCGGTTTTTTCTCTTCTTTTAAATTTGTGTGTAACTCTGGTCATTCTTTGGCATTATTTTTCTTCAAAATTCTATATATGTACTTTTCTTTCATTGAAACATAAATTTTCACGTGGTCATTTTTCTTTTTTAATCTGTACCGTATCTTTGTAGCCTCTTATTTTACATATATATATTTCTGCAAACTTTTTTTATATTTTGAAATTTTAATACGTGTAAATATATATATATTTTTATAACTGATAATGATATTATGCTGTCTTTTTATATGAAAAATAAAAGCTTTATCTTTTTTGAATTCGTTTGTTTTTTACAAAATTTGATAACTCTGTTTTAAAAAAATTTGAAGTAAAAACTGAAACATGAAAATTGTTAATTTATTTTGTTTTTCAAGAAACTCTTGCAGAATCTGCAAATTGAAATAGATACATTAATTTTGGTAAATGTTTTTTTGTAACAAAACAAATTCAAAAAGGAAAAAAAGGATTACTGTAGCTTCAATATGTTTGTAATTTATATAAAAGTCATTGTTAATTTGACTAAACATTTATTAAACTAAACGAACAATAAAATATAGATATAATTTAAAGCTGAATACAGTATAATTATTTTAAAAATAAGTTTTTGATATGAAAGTTTACAAAAAAAGATTACCAGTATTTTTTTAGGTATATAAACTGTTTTTAGCCTTTCCCGCTAATTTTTAAATTAAATATAATTTACAAAAGAAAAAAGTATTCCAAAAAATAATTATGATTTTGTTAATGGTTGAATTTCTGTGTAATCGGTTTTTTGTTTTGCAACTTCCGAAGCTGTTGCTGTCGTCTTGGGGGTACGGTAGCGGGATTCAGGAGTGGAAGGATTATCTCCAAAATGTACGGTAGCATGTGGGGATTCTGATGCAGTTGAAGCCTTAAAAGTTAAAAGTTTAACCTTCTGAATTCATTTCAAAGTTTACCTTATGTTGAAAATTTATTCCATCTGTTTCGGCATATTTCCTGCTGCTTTGATCTTCTTCATCCTCTTTCCTTTGCCATTCTTTTTCAAGTTGCATTTGTCGTTTATTAAATTTTTCACGTTTTTTATTTCTTTCTTTTATTTGTTTTTTTGTTAAAAGTGGTGGACCTTCTAACAGTAATTCAGTTTGTGGAACATCTTCCAGCGCCAAAACTTGAAACCTTTCTGCTGCTGCTGCTTCATCCTCATCATTTTGTTCACCACTTGCGGCATCATTGGGATCAATGTCTGCAGATTTATAATATTCTGTATGATCATTGCCTTGGGCGGCGGCCATTCTCTCCAACTCTTTTAACATTGTATGCTTTCGAGCATCCTCTTCTTCTTCATCATAGGTAAAGTCATAATCATGATCATCAATATCTTCAAAATTTGTAACAACAAAAGATTTTTCAAATACTTTCATCTAAAAATTGAAAGATTTTAAATATATTTTAAATGAAGTAATATTTTAACAGAGGATGGCACTTTGGGTCACGGCCATCCTTAAAATGAATTAAATGTTTTAGACTTTCGAAGGACGGCACTTAAACAAATAAATGCCATTCCCAAATATGCCCTTTCTGTTTATCTACCAAGAAAATTTGCATAAAACTAATAGAACAGAGGTTTAATGCCAAAAGTTCAGTGTTCTGAATACTCAAAGAGCCATAACATTAGTTCAGAGAATTCTAAGCCCCATTTTAAAATTATGCAAATTTTCTTAATCCATTTGGAACATGGGCTGGATATCTTTTGATTTCAAAAACAAAACAACAAAAACTTACGCCTTCTTCACGAATTTCAGGGAATTCTTTAAAGCTCGTATCAATGGTATTTCTCAAATATAATAAAATTTGATAAAATGATGGTCGTTCCCGTGAATCATATTTCCAGCAAATCCGCATTAAATCATACCAAAAATCTGGACATCCAAGTGGTCGCAACAAAATATTTCTTCGAACTTCAATATAATTAAATACTTGATCATTTCCAAGTCCGGCATATGGTTGTTGCCCCAGGGTAAGCATTTCATAGAGTACAATTCCATATGACCAAATATCTGATTTTACAGTGAATTTTCCATCCCTCAAAGATTCGGGTGCCATCCAGCGAACGGGCATAAGTCGCTTCCCAGCAGGTTTATAATATTCATGATAATAGATATCCCGGGCCATTCCAAAATCTCCAATTTTTACTGTTTCATCTTTTGCAATCATACAATTTCTTGCAGCTAAATCTCGATGACAAAATTTCAAAGATTCTAAATATGCCATGCCATCGGCGATTTGTGCCGCCCATTTGAAATAACTTATCATTGTTGGCAATGGAGCATTATTAATATTTTCTTCAGAATTTGGTCGACGAGCACGTAAATAATCTCGAAGATTTCCTTGATCCATCATTTCCATTACAACAAGCACAGGTTGCCCTTCAGACACTACTCCATATAACTTAACAATATATGCCGTATTAAATTGTTTCATCACAGATGCTTCAATTAAGAAATGTATTCTTTCAGCATTTGTAGAAGATTCTGGAATTGTTTTGATAGCACATTTTCCAAATTTTACACCATTTTTTGAGATAACATTTTTTCCTTCTCCAAGATATACCTTCCCGAATGTTCCACGTCCAATTTCATCATAAAGTTTTATATCTTCACGTTTAAGTTCCCATTCATCTTTTTGATACACATCCAAATGGGTAAAATAATCAGGATTTGTGGACATTGTTTGAGAAATAAATTCTTGCATCTTTTTTCCAAAATTTCTTTTATAATATCGATATGCCAACCAACAAACTGCAATAACAATAATAATAAATCCAAGCAAAATATATAATGCCCGATCCCAGGTCAACCATCCAGGAACATAAATTTCAAATAAATCTCTTTTAAAGACAATTTCACTTGGCAAAAATGATGAAACAGTTTGAACTCGAAATGAATAAATTCCATTACTTAATCCAGACACTAAAACTCCATTATTTTGTTGAAATTCTTTTCGGGCAATACATCGAACATCATCGGTTGATTTATCTTCTTTCCAGATACTGTATCGAAATCCTAAAATTGCGCCATTTGGATCTTCAGGAATTTTCCAACTAATAATTCGAGAATCTTCTTGCTCGGTTCCATTTACGATATATGGGAAGACTTTGATCGTATTCAAATCAATTACATCATTTTCAGCTTAAAAATAATCAATTATCAATAAATTTAGCAATACAGTAATTTATAAAAACATACGAAGAGGTTTTGTTCGAACAATTCTGGAAGCGGCTTGTTTGGAGCAATAATTTTTGGGTACTGTAACATCCTGGCAAGCGATAATTTGAATATAATAATCAGAAAAATGTTCCAGTCCAGTTAAAATTACTCGAGTTGATGAAATATTTGCACGTCCAAAGGTAATATTTTCATTGACAATTTCTGGAAAGATTACAGTATCTTCAGATGCTTCTTTCGGCTTTTGTTGTTCTTTTGCAGCAGCAATACTTCGAAGGGTTCGAGCTTTTGATGAATTTACAAGTTCTGAAGCATGTTCGAATTCTTCAGGCCTAAAATAAAAAATATTGGTTACTGTAGTTTTTTTGACACAGCAAAATTTAAGATGTTCAACTTACGGTTGTGCCAAAAAAGTACTTTTTGCTGGATCAGATTTTTCATTGTCAGGGGTCGATGATATTGATTTTTGTTGAGGGTCGCCATCATTTGAGGTATTACATTTACAACATCCTTTTTTAGCAGGGCATGTGTCATCATCATGAGATATTCGAGCAAGAGTTGAAGATTTTTGTTCTTCCACTAAAAATTTATCCTTTATTGCAAAATATGTATAGTTTCTTTCAAGAAATCATCCAGATTTGACGTCATCGAAAAAATCAGTCTTATCTCCCTACATCAAAGCACTTTTGCCGCACATCAAAGGCGGTATGATCATTACCCTCTCCCTGGTGTCATATCTGGACAGTTTTCAAGCAAATATGCATAAATGTCTAACTTACAATGACTACTTCCACATGGATCTTGTCCACTGCTTCCAACACTTTTTGCATTCCACATTACAATATAATGTGTAATAATGCCATTTCCCTTCACAGGTGGATCCCATTCAAGTACAATTCTATCCGAACTCATCGGTTCATATCTCTTCAATCTTGGCATTTCAGGATTATAAAAAGTTGTTTTAACAAAACCAATTTTTGAGATGGCATTCCTTGCTCCAGGATGATGAACAGTTTTTGTTTGAACATAATATGCATAAATAGAATTTGGATCTAAACCTTCAACAAAATGTCCAACATCTTTAACGCTATCATTTTTATCATCTTGTAAAAATTTCATTTTCCATGAATCTCCACATTCTGATCGATCATCATCAATTTGAAGTTTGGCATCAATGGCATCCACCTTTCGATGATAAACAAGATATCCCAAAAATTTTCTTTGATCCATATCAGTTGTATTAAACTTTGTCCAAGATAATCGAAATCCAAAAAATTCAATAAAATCAACATTAATAATCAGAGGAACTTCTTCACAAATTGCTTTCTCGCCATTACTGTATTTTGAGATATCATTATCTGTGACATTTTGATCCAGCCCTGCATTGCCCACAAATTCCATAATTCGATTATAACAAAGTTTTGGATTATTTTGAAAACTAACAAGTCCATTTTTGATTTTTAGATTTCGTTGAACTTCACCACTGAAAAGTTGTCGCAAATTTTCCAATTCCATTACAGATAAGGCATATCGATCATTGACCAATTCATCACCATGAATAATTTCAAGATTTTTAAACATATGCAACGAAGTAAATAATGGAGAAAATTGAATTCTCAAATATCTGAAACATAAAAAAAATAAGATACTGTACTTATGACTACCGTAATCCAAGCCCGTCTCCAAGATTTTTTGTGGGGGTTAAAAACTTTTAAAGGGACGTTTCTTTGATCTTTTACAGCCGGCAACTTTTGGTGGCAAAAGATCAAAGGATATTGTCTTTTTTGGTGTGGACATCAGTTCCTCAAGTCTACTCCTACATACGGGACTACCGTAATCTAAGTAGAAACATACCCAGTAATTTCTCGAATATTCTCGAATGCTTTTGTAAATTGTTCAGCTTTTGCACTTTGTCCACTATTTTGAATACTAATTTCAAGCTTTCCATCAATAATAGAACATTTTGAATATCTCATTGCTTCCCCGATTGAATTAATTGGGCTTACACCTAAACATCTTCGAGGGCAATATCCTTTACACTTGATACAATTATGAACATCATTTGGATCTTAAAATCTTACTGTATTTACTGTACCCTCAACACAAAAAATATATACCTTCTTGATATCCATCAGGGCAATCATAATGGCATTTGCCATGAAAAGCTTTCCAAGATAATCGATTTCTTTGAAGGGGAGATTTTATTGAAAGAAAACTGTGACATCTTTCAGCTGTAACACATCTGGTATCCTTATATTCATAAGTATCCCCAGGGCATCGATCAACACATTGACCATTAAGCTCAAATTTTTGGCATGCATAACAAGATGTTGGATCATTTGAAAATTCACATCCACCAAGGCATGAAGAATGGCATTTTTGACCTGTTAAACTGCTGCATCCCGGACCAATTTTATTGTTTTCAAGTTTATGGTATGGACAATCTAGAAAATGGAATAGGTTTTTAGGCATAATTTATCAATTACTGTAGCTTTCAAAGTAATACTTGTTAGGATAAAAAAAATTAGCATAATATCATTTCCCAAAAAACCCCAAAAATTGTTTACGTACATGCTTGACAAACGGTTGAATTCCAGCAAGAAAGTTTTCCATCAATTTTGTGACACTTTTTTGGATCCGCAACTTTACAGCCATGTTCATCATTGCAAGATTGAATTTCTTGAGCATCTCCAGTATAAACCGCCGAAGAGCCAGATGAATCAATAATAATATCTCGAATCTTTCCAATTACAATTGACTCCCAATTAATTGATGTTGCAAAACAGAGTTTTGAATTATCAGTAATTCGAACCCCGCCATTTCGAATAATTGTAAGTTTTTCAAGCCCAAGAAATCTGAGATCTTCATTTTGATAAATTACCAATGCATAATTTAGGATTAAAGATTGTCCACCAATAATTCTAAGATTTGGAAAAATGTGATTCAGATTCTTCAATCCTGGGACATTGTAAATCAATAAAGAACCTGTGATTTCACGCAAATTTTGAAAAACTGGAAAATCTTCATTTGTATGATTTCCAACATTGACCATTGAAATTGTAAAATCTCCATCAATAATTGAACACTTTACAACATCTTTCAAGCTTACGGTAGCTCCAGTTGATTTGAATAAAGTTTTTGGAGAATTTCGAATTTCAACAAAAAATGGACAAAATCTTTCTTCAAATGCATAACTGTTCTAAAACATTGGAAAATATTGAATTTTTAAAACTGTTTTTTTGTGGTATAATATGGAGCATATTATGCTCCAGATAAAAATTTTTTGATAAAATAAATTTTAAAGCTTTTTTCTGTTTCTGACAAATTCTTTAGAGTTTTCATTTATAAAAATAAGTTCTACTCTACTTTTAAACACTCCATTTAAAAATGTTTTTAAAACAGATTAATCAAAAAGGAAAACAAAAAATGCATGTTTTCAATTTTTCATCTTTCTGTCAATCGATCAAATTTTGTGTTTTACTAATTTTTTTCTACCCCCTTTTTTAGTTTTATGTCGAAAACATACATTTTTTTATTAAACACGTGGCTTATCTGATCAATATCAATTGATCCAAAAATTTTTATTACCCTTTTTTAAAACTAATAAAATTTAAAAAACGCACCCAAATCAATGAAAAACTGAACAAGAAAAATAACCATGAAACCCGCATCTTTTTTTGACCACTTCTGTCTTCTTTGATCTTTTTAAAATTGCCGCTACTAAGAATCCATTTTTTAAACAAAAAATAAAATCAAAATTTCTATAATCAAAATTTTAATGCATACAAAAAAAAGAAAATGCAAAAAATTTAAAAGAAAAGATCGAAGCGGCAACAAAGATAAAAAAATAAATGTATGTTACTTTTGAATTTTTTTTCGTTATCATAAAAAAATTATAACGCGAAAAAAGTGTGTACGTCAAAATTGATAGAAAAAATAAAAAGGTGGAAGAAAAAGGAAAAAAAAGAAAAACAACAACCAAACTGGAGAAGAAAAAAATATAATTATGTGTTTGTATTTTTTTAAAAATGAATAATTTTTTTATAATCGTGATTCATATTTATTAATGTCCAGTTTAAGATTTTATAACAAAAAAGCAATAATTTTTAAGTTGAAGTTAAGTTTTTTACTTAAAAAATAAAAGAACTGAGAAAATTTAAGCATTTAATAAAACTACAAAAACAACAATTACCAGTGTTTTCGAAAAAAAGTGCGAAGGATTGAAGTATTAAAAAACTCTTTTTTTAGAGAGAAAAAAGCTTTTATGAAAATTGGAAAATGAAAAAAATATGGTGTTTTTTATAAAAAAATATGTTTGAAAAAAAAGAAACCGAAAGAAGTTTGTGTTTTTTTTCAAAAAAAGGAGCATGTGAAAAGGGATACAAGGGATAAAAACAAACGTTTATTTTGTTGTTTTTTTAATATCAAAAAAAAAGAATGCTTGAATAAAAATAGCAAAAAAAGAAGAAGAAAAAGAGAGAGAAAACAACACATTCTATTTTTTTTTCTATCCTTCTTCAATTTTTTCTTCTTCAACATTGCTGACGAACACACACTTTCGTATACCCCCGATTTAAAAACAGTGTTTTTCTATCATCATCATTTTGGCAAGCATAAGAAAGAAAAGAAAAACCCTGCAGCAGCTTTCCTTTTCCTTTTCTTTCTTTCCTGCCAGCCGGATGGATGCCTACACATTTCTATTTCTTCTCCTGCAGCAGCAGCAGCAGCTATTTGGGACCATAATATCAAAAAAGAGAAAAAAAGTCGTGTCCGTTTTTGTTGTTGTTATGTCATTTTTTTCAACAAAAACACACACAGGTTTAACAAAAAAAGTATAAATTCATCATGATTTCTGTGTTTGTAAATGATAATGTACACATATTTTTTCATTTTCTCTGTTTCTGTTGTTACAATTTTTTTGTTTGAATTAACATATAAAAAAATTGAAAAACTGATTTTTTTCATTGATTAGGTATTATTTAAAAAAATATGTATGTTTGCTTTAAAACATAAACATGTTAAATACAATGGCTTTTGTTGGATTTTATTTTATTAATGCAAATACATAAAAAAATTAAGGCTTTTATTTCCTTTTTAGGGTTAAAAATTATCAAAATAAAATTTTTTTTGTATAACAGTTTTCAACAAAAAAATCACTATGATTTCTGATGGATATATTTTATTAGTGACAAAAAATGCGGGTTTTTTATATTTTAAAAATTAAAAAAGTGATTTTTAATGTTTAATATAAAAATAATTACAATAATGGAGCCGCACTTTGTCCTTTCGCAACAAAATTTTTTTGAGCTGATTTTTTAGTTTTTGTTTCAACAAATTGATTATAATATCGGCAGAAGATTACAGTAACAAAAGCAGCAAGAATGACAAAAGTACAAACAATATAAAATACTGTATTACATACAGTAAACCAATTTGAAGCATGAATTTCAAAAAAATCTTTTTTTAATATTGCTTTACTAATTCCAGCAGAAGAAATTGAACGAATTTTGAAAGAATAAATTCCATTGTTTAATCCGTGAATTAAAAAACCGTTGATTTTTTCGTAATCTGTCTTTGTGATGCATTGTTCTGTTAAATTCTATAATTACATGCATTACGGTAACGGTTACAAAAATCTATTAAAGACAAACTTCAGTATCACCACTCCAGATACTGTAACGAAATCCTAAAATTGCGCCATTTGGATCTTCTGGAATTTTCCAACTGATAATTCGAGAATCTTCTTGCTCGGTTCCATTTACGATATATGGGAAGACTTTGATCGTATTCAAATCAATTACATCATTTTCAGCTTAAAAATAATCAATTATCAATAAATTTAGCAATACAGTAATTTATAAAAACATACGAATAGGTTTTGTTCGAACAATTCTGGAAGCAGCTTGTTTGGAACAATATTTTTTGGGTACTGTAACATCCTGACAGGCGATAATTTGAATATAATAATCAGAAAAATGTTCCAGTCCAGTTAAAATTACTCGAGTTGATGAAATATTTGCCCGTCCAAAGGTGATATTTTCATTTGCAATTTCTGGAAAGATTACTGTATCTTTTTTCTTTTGTTCAAGAAGTTCGTTTTTGTCAAAATTGTATTGATCAAAGTAAAAGTGTTCAATTGGTTTTGCTTTTCCAAAACTGAAAATTAATGTTGATATTAAATGGATGTATAGAAATTAATAAAGTGTGGATAATTTGATACGTGATGTTTAAGTTTAACATAAAAAATCAATAAAATAATCATTTGGAATTACGGTATTTTAAAAAATTCATTGAAAAACTCTATTTTCTGATTTATTGTCCTCGTTCAAACTCAAATAAATCCTAATTAATGAAAGGCCAATTTTATGTTTACAAATATTATTGTATTATTAAAACTTACGGAATTGGATAAATAATATCTAAAACGCTGTCTTCAAATTGGCTTTCATCGGCATGTTCTTGCTCATTTTTAGTATTTGCTGTTGAAGTTTTACATTTCTGACAAGGTTTTTCTTCTATTGTTCGACTTTCATCTTTTAAGAAACTATCATCAGATTTCCTGCTTTGAAATCTCAGGTTGGTAAAATATAACAATGGAGAAACATAAGATTTACGAGTAACTGAAAAAACTTTGTTAAAAACAAATTTTTAATCAACGTTATTAAAATTATAATCAAGCTTAACTACCTTCACATGCATCATTTTGTCCATTGATATCTTGATCAACACTTTTAGCAGTCCACATTACCGTATAATGAGTAATATTTCCGTTCCCTTTAATCGGGGAATTCCATTCAAGTACAATTTTATCAGATCCAATTGCCTGAGCTTTCTTCAAAATTGGCTTTTCCGGAGTTTTAAATTCTGTTTGAAAGAATTCAATTTTTGAAAGTGCAATTTTAACATCAGAATTTTCGATAACTTTTGCTTGAACAAAATATGCATAAATTGAATTCGGCTCCAAATTTCCGGTACTTGCTGCTCGATATTCTTCTTTCATACCGTAATGAATATTATCCCCTAAGGGTTTTGAGGTCCATTTTTTATCAAAGCTACCATCGTTATCAAAATCATCAATTTGCATATCATTATTAATTTTATCAACAATTTGGTAGAATACAGTAGCTCCGATTAATGAAATTTCATTAAAATTAGTTTCTTCAGATTTCATAAAATTTATTTCAATGAATCTTTCATGATCGTATTTTGCTTCAACCTTCAAAAAAATTGCATTACAATATCCTTTTTCACCATTACTGTATTTTGTGATATCATTAATATTTTGTGTAATTCCAACATGATCAATAAATTCTTTAATTTTACAATAACATAGCCTTGGATTATTTTGAAAATTAACAGTTCCATTTTTGATGGTAATGTTTTTTGGAAAAAGTTGTCTCAAATTTTCCAATTCCATTACAGAAAGGGCATATCGATCATTGACTAATTCGTCACCATGAATAATTTCAAGATTTTTAAACATATGCAACGAAGTAAACAACGGAGAAAACTGAATTCTCAAATATCTGGAATATGAAAATATGGATACGGTAATTACAGATATCGTAAAAAAGCTTACCCCGTAATTTCTTGAATATTCTCAAATGCTTTTGTTAATTTTTCAATAGAATTTTGTTCAGTTTTTTCAATGTTTATTTCCAAAGATCCTTCAATAATATTGCATTTTTTATAAAAAAGCGCTTCTTTGATTGAGCTAATTTCTCCGCCCAAACATTTTCTTGCACAATTTTTACAGATGACACAATTTTGAGGATTCGTGGAATCTGAAATTGCTTTCTTTAAGCGGAGATGCCTATATGCTCGGGCAATGGGGATCCACCAAAAATCATAAAAAATTCTTTAATCTGTCACCGCCATCGGCATAAGATTAAAGGAGTGCCCCCTCAGAATGGTTTTTGCCCCTTCTAAAAACTGACATCCTTGTCAGTAAGCATCTTATTTGTAGAAAATATTTACCTTCTTGATATCCATCAGGACAATCAAAATGGCATTTGCCATCAAAAGCTTTCCAAGAAGTTTTATTTTCATTAAAGATGGACCTAACAGGTGGAATGTTTTGACATTCTGATTTTGTCAGACATCGATTATCCAAATATACAAAAGTGCCCGGAGGGCATTCATCCAAACATTCTCCATTGAATTTATGTTTACGGCATGCATAACAAGATGTTGGATCATTTGGAAGTTCACATCCCCCAAGGCATGAAGAATGGCATTTTTGACCTGTTAAACTGCTGCATCCCGGACCAATTTTGTTGTTTCCAAGTTTGTGGTACTGGCAATCTGGAAAATGAAAATTTGCATATTTCTTGTCATTATCCCCCAAAGGACAATCTCAGAAATTGTTTACGTACATGTTTGACAACTTGTTGAATTCCAACACGAAAGTTTTCCATCAATTTTGTGGCACTTTTTTGAATCTTCAACTTTACACCCATATAAATCTTGACAAATCTCAACTGTACCATTTTCAGAAAACATTGCATCATATCCATTTCGTTCAATTTTAACTGAAGCATTAGCTCCAATAACAATTGACTCCCAATTAATTGATGTTGCAAAACACAACTTTGAATTATCAGTAATTCGAACCCCGCCATTTCGAATAATTGTAAGTTTTTCAAGTCCAAGAAATCTGAGATCTTCATTTTGATAAATTACCAATGCATAATTTAGGATTAAAGATTGTCCACCAATAATTCTAAGATTTGGAAAAATATGATTCAGATTCTTCAATCCTGGGACATTGTAAATCAACAAAGAACCTGTGATTTCACGCAAATTTTGAAAAACTGGAAAATCTTTATCCGTATAATTTTTATTCAAAATCATATTTATTTCAAAATTTCCATCGATTACAGTACATTTTTGAATAGTTTGGAATGTTTCCTTTGAACCTCGACGTTGAAGTAATATTTTTGGAGTTTTTCGGATTTCAATGTCTGTTAAACATCGATTTTCGATTAATGCATTAACATTCTTAAAATTAAATTAATAAAAATAAATAAATTTCAAGTTTCAAAAATCTCAAATTTATTACTTACCAAAAATACAGTATCAAAAGCAAAAAAAGAAAATATCCAACAAAATAATATTTTCATAATTATCTTATTTTTGTTTCCTCTATTTTTAGTAATCATTAATTCTCCTTACATTACTGTTAGGAAAATAAATAAGAAATAAAAAATTTAAAAGTGTCAAAAAATGAAAAAAAAAAACAGGAACCAAATTCGACAAACTTTTACAAAACCTTATCACTGCCAAGAATTTCGATGAACTGTTTGTGACCTGACTGAGTGAAACATTTGAAGAACAGTTTTCTTTATCAATTTGTTATTTTTTAAAAAGCATCGAACCGCCCTTGTTGCAATTGATCATTCCCTTTTTTGATACCAGAAAAAATAGTAATTTAATATTTTTTTATCAGTTTGATCTATTTCGCAAAGAAAAAAGGACAAAAAAAACAGAATAAAACGATTGGTTTATGATCATGTGAATGGTTTTTAAATGAGTCTAATAATTGATTCTTTTTAATTAATTTGTTTTACCATTTTTAAAATCTATCGATTGTGATATTAATGAATGTAAAAAGTTAAAAAAAATTACTTTCCCATGCCTGTCATTTTTAAAAATAAATATTACAATCAAACCTCGTTATAACGTCCTTTGTCTACGGTCTCTTCAACAAAGAGCCCATATTAATCGGACCTCGTTATAACGTCAACCTCGATATTACAGTCAAACCTCGTTATAATGTTTTTCAAGGGACCGTGAAAAAATGCCGTAATATCGAGGTTGAGGTTATAACGAGGTTCTACTGAACTTTAATAAAAAGTTTTCTAAAAAAACGAAGTTATTTTCAAATAACTGGTTTTGTACCAACAAAAATAATCTGATTCAAGGTATTAATTTAAAGGAACTGTCCAAGGCAGAACAAAACTTTTTAATTCTTTTAGATGACGAAAATAGAGTTGAATTCGTTTTGCATCAACAGATTCAATTGTAGAGCTTTAAAAATTAGAGTTTCTTCACCGCCACCACTACTGATATTTTAAAGAGATCAAAGCGGCTGCCAAAGACAAAAGGAATCTAATGGCAATTGCGGCAGCTTTTTTTGTTTTTGAAAAAGAGAAATCATCATAAAAAATAATTAAATTTTATCATAAAAGTATGACCCATAATCAAATTTGTTTCAACTTTTATAAATTCTTTTCAGCAGCGCCTTTCTCAATTGCATCAAAGAATGAAAAAAAGTTTTCCAATGGGGCTAAATCCGAACATAAAATAATTGGATAGAATTGGCTTCTAAAACTATCAGAATCCAGAAATTGGCTGTTCAAATAATTTAATGGAGCAACAAAGTTTTGGTGTAAAAGATTGGCGAATGTGAAAAAACAAAAGTGTGAAAGAATATAAATTTATTTAAAAAGATCAAAGACATCACAATAAAGACAACAAATTTAAAAGACACAAAAAACTAAACAAATTGTTACTTTTTATTCTTTTTACTTTTTGAATGATAAACTTTAATAATTTTTGCTTCTTCTCCAATTTGCTGCTTTCCATCATAAGCAACTTGAACATTAATACCATGACCACCAAAGGTAAGTCCATTTTTGATTGGATTGTTTTTTTAATACGGTTGTGCGGATAAATTAACTTAGCTAAATTTGTATGTATTAATTTAAGATTAAACATAAACGAGCTCAAAAGAGCTTTTAAGCATCTTTAAAACCTCTTTTTTAATAGTGCACAAAAATTTACGTCTCTTTCACCGCCTTGGGCATTTTTGGTAAATTTACCGGTAAATTTGAATTTTATCATCAAATCTATATCAATATTAAAATTAATGATAAAATTTATAAATAACTTGATTACTGTATTCTTAAAAAAGTGAGTTATTTAAAGAAACTTAACCAACATTTTTTAAAAAGTAAATGTCAACATTTAACTAAAACAATAAAATTAATAAAATCAATATAAAAACAAATTTTAAAACTTAAAAAAATAATTCAGACATTTAAAGTCTTGTTATCCTGTCTTAGAGCAATATACATCTGTTACCAAGGTGCTGGCCATGGCAAGAGTATCGAATCCTTCAATTTCTCCGGCATCATTGCATTGAACGGTTGCAGTTTTTTCTCCAGGGTTACCGAATGCACTTAATGGAACATTTGCTTGATTTGCCTAAAAATATACTTCACTGCTAAAAATATGCATAAATATGTGATAAATCCACAACTGTGAAACATTATTAAAAGATTTTGTATTTGTTTTATTCAAAATGCCTACTCCCACAACGGTAGCCGAATCTCCTGCTGCTGGACATGTTACAGTATATGATTTACACACATTCATGGTTTCAGGATCAGTAAATAATGCAGTTGTGACACTTCCACCTTGATTATCAGTTGTATCACCAGTTGCAGGAGCAGCGAGAAGCGGAAGATCCCCGCAGGTTTGACACACTAAAATAATTATAAATATATTTAATAGATGAATGGCACCACAAATATTTTAGTTTAGAACGACAAAAATTTGCATAAAATCCCTAAAACTCCGTCTGGCTAGGGTATTTCAGCAAAGAGATCAACATAGGCAAGTGCCCTCCAGAAATGGACAGAAATCCTTTGATCTTTTGCCGCCACCGTGATAAAGCGGCAAAAGATCAAAGGTGAAACTATATTAGCCCCGAAAAATTAAAACCCTTTTGTTATGCCCTCCGGGTATGACCTTCTTCAACTTACATGGAATTTCTGGTGTTCCACCTCCAGATGCTCCAAAGCAACCGTGACTTTTTGAAAACAGCACCGACAAAATAACTAAAATTATAAACATTTCCTTAAACTTTTAAAGATTCAAGTATCTTCAAAATCCTTTTATATCTGACATTGTTTGTTTTAATCTCTTTTTCATCGAATAAAAAACAAATAAACTTTCGTTTTCTCAAGAATTTGATTCTTTAAAAATAAAAAAGTCTGGTTTTTTGATGCTGAATTGTTTTTATTGTTCGAATTAATTAATTAATTAATTCGTAGACATCTGGATTTATTTTTAAAAGTTTTTGTAATTGAAATAATGTATGTATTTTGGTTACTCTCTTAAAACAAGACATCCGCAAAAAAATTAGTGGAACAAATGGTTTGAATGAAGATATCAAAGATGTGATGCCCGGGGGGAATCATTTAATAAATGGTTGTACAGATGTCTCACTTAATTTTTTAATAGTATTGAAAATGTTTTTTTGTTATATATACCTGAATAATTATCATTACTACTGCTACTGTTTTTTTTTAATTCTTTTAAAAAAATAAAACTTTTATAAAAATAATGACTTTTCCTTTTTTTGGTTTAAACCATCATTAATCTCAAATACTGTAGCTACAGTAATACACTCTGATGTTTGCATAATTTTTTAATCAATAATTTATATCAAATAACACATTTTTTATAAAACTGTCAACAACAAAAATTAGCTTAAAAGATAATCAACGACAGCTTTGTAAGCTTCATGTGTCCTAAAACATATTTGTTGAAAATTAATTAAATTACTAAAATGTACCTTTGGAGATCTTCAATTCGATGTTGCTCGGTATATAATTGTCAGAGATATCTTGGGTTTTCCATTGTCAGATTAACTTCAAAAATAGTATTTTTTAACAAATCTTAATTTTTTTATGTTTAGAGAATCGGTCAACTGATATTTAAAGATTGTACATATTTTTATTAACAGTTTAACAAAAAATAGATAATTTTCGTCACCATTTTAACAAATTCATCGACATTTTGAACAGTTAACAAAAACCATTTCGATTCGTTAAAAAACTGAATGAAAGTTTCTCAACTTCAAAAAGCTTTATAATGTTTAAAATATTAAGGTGATTGAGGCACTTCTTACTATTTCTTTGTTCTAGATTCAAGATAAAATTCTTTCTTCTGTTTTTCATTTCCCGTTACGGTAATCCAAAAATTAAATTTGATCTCATTGTTATAAATTTTTTAAACCATAGATTTTTCAGATTCTTTTGTCGACGAAGATCAATTGAGCTTGATATCAAATGTATATTTCAACAAGGAGTATAACCCAGGCTTCAATTTGCCCTCCGAGAAATTTCGAAGTGGTTTTTTTCATTTCCCAAAAATCCGTGTTGTATCATACAAGCCTATGGTAAAATTTGATTAATTTTTTAAGTTTAAATTATTTGAAATGTCATCAATAATTCTTAAGATTTGACATTTTTTAAATTAAAATGTCTATAGTTTTAACAAATTTTACCAATAATTTGATTACTGTATTCTTACGAAAATGGATTTGCTTAATAAAATTTAAATTTAATTTAATTTAATTTAACCCACATGTTTTTTAGAAAATGTCAACATTTATTTATTTTCATTTTATTCATTTGTATTTTTAATCTTATCTTAAATTTCAAGATTTTGAAAGTTTCAAATTTGAAATGGATGGAATAACTTGTACACTTTGTGTTATCCCAATAATTTCAAAAAATAATAACGAAACTTTAGCAATTTTTGGTGAAATTCCATCTGCCGCTGATTTTCCTTTGATCAGTTATTTCTCTGCAACTTTATTCAATTTATCTTTTATTTTTATGATTTTTATAAGCATTTTTCTTTGCATCGAATTTACAAAAGTTAAAACAAAACTTAAAACATCTTATTACATTTTGGTTTGGATTGGGTCAATTACTTATTTGGTAATAATAATTTTATGGAATTATTCATATCTTTCTTTTATGTTGAAATATTCGGACAATTCTCCCACCACGAAAAGCGAAGATTCATCTGTGATATTTGTAAGTCGATGGTATTACTCTTTTCAAATTGGAATTTGGAATTCTTATATCTCAATTAATCGGGCAACAGCTATAATAAGTCCAACAAAATATCAAAAATTTTGGAAACTCAAATATATGTCCTCTCATGTTTTACTAATTATATTATATCCATTTATCATTGATATTTCATCATTCTTTCGATCATCAAATTCTTGTCAATGGAAATCTCTGAATCTTCAATGCCAAAAATATGTTTTAAATGATCAAAGATTTGCTGCCGCCTCTACCTCAGGGCATGCAATTTTGTCACTTTTTGTTACAATTTTTTCACTTTGGTATGTTCGAAAAACTGGTTGTTCTTCAACAATTTCTTGCATTGAAAAAAGACTAACATTTCAAACTTTATTTGCATCAATTTTTTTAATTGCTTTTTCAATTTGTGAATTGTTAGCTATTGAATATTTTGATTCAACAAATATTTCATTATACAATTTTTACAGTACTTTATCAGATCTTTTTTATGCAATTTATTATTATCCTGCTATTATTCTGATTTTTGTTGTCAGGTAATAACAACTCTTATCTTGACAGGATAGAAAAATAGGATTTGATATATCCAGTGGATTTATGAAATCCTCAACAATAGTTTTTAAATCCATAAATTTTAGTCCATATTTGAGCTAATAATGCCTTCTATCCATAACTAGATAGCTAAAAGGGATTTCATATATCCTATGGATATTTTAAATCCGGAACAAAGCTTGTTTTACATCCACAAATTTTAGCCCATATTTTCGTCGACGTTTTCTTTCATTTTATTTGCCGAAACGATTTTATCATAAAATAATTACCAGAACAACTTCAACACAAAATATTACCATTTTTTATACAACTGCTCGAACAGCTTTAAACATCCAACATGGAATTCATAATTAAATACAGTAATAATAACAATAATAATTTTGTAGTTTCTGTTTCTAAAAAATGTAGCCTCTTTAATAAAGTACATTTTATTGAATTAGTTAAAATTCGTGAATGTTTAGTAATAAAATCAATGTGTTAAATTTTTACTAAAATTCGTCTCATTTTTATGTTTCCTTAAAGGCACTTTAGACAAGTACAGTATTGTTTTAATAAAACTGATTATTAAAGTTTACTTGAAAATGATCTCTGTAATAAGAAGCATGTTCCCACTCAAAACCATAAAATTCCTTTGATCTTTTACCGCCACCGGCATAAGATCAAAGGTGTGCAAAATGAAAGGGTTTTTGTTTCTTCCGAAATAAAACTTGCCATCAATTTTCAAAATATTTTAAATTTTTCAAATATTTTTTAAAAACTGCTTTAAATATTAACCTTTAAATTAAAACGTTTGCAAAAAAACTATTTTAAAAATTTTTTGCTTTTAAAAATTGATGATTCAGATTTCACAAATGAAAGGAGCCAATTATATTTCAAATATTTTTGGTTGCAAAAAAAGTAAAAACAATTCTGTTTCATATTTTCAATTTTTTAAATGGAATTTTTCTATCACAAAAAACATATGATTCAAATCAATCAAAATTCTTTATTAAAAATAAATGAAGCCAAAAATATTTTTATATAAAAGAAATTTAAAAACAAAATTAATTTTTGTAAATATATTTTTCAAAATTGTTGAAAAAAGAAAAAAATGTCTTCAATGAAGCCATCATTGGTGCTTGGAGTTGTTGGAAATAATTCATTGCTTTATTTGAGTCAATGCGAAAAGGCTTTAGATGCTGAGCAAGGCTTGAATGGTTTTCGTGGAATTAAAAGTGGTTGCATTGTTGATAATTCAAAAGGTAATAACTTTATTAATGAAGGCTTACTTTTTGCACCAAATCGTTGGACAACCTTACCAAAATATTTGGTTAAATTAAAACAAGGTTATCTTTTTCATTTTTGATTATTTATGTTTTAAAAAAATAAGAATCCTAAAATATGAGATAAATGGATTTATGAAATCCCTAAAACACAAACAAATCCCACTTAAAATATGCAAATTTTTTAGGATATCTGCAATGCTCGTCTTGGAAGTTGCAATATGAGCTGCTTGAATCTGCTCGATTAAGCATTTTGAAGAAATTGGTTGATCGAATTCACGAAGCTAAAATGTTTTCAATCATCGTTGAAGAAGCCACTGGGATTAGTAATAGGTATGAGTTTATATGGCAATTATGCAAATTTATGAAAATGTGAATTTTTGGTGGATTTAAAAAAAGATGGATTTAATAAATTCAATGAAGACATTAGAAATCACTTTCCGAAACAATTTGAAATCATTTTTTAAATCCCTGAGCGGATATCTGATATCCGTTTTGGTTTATAATTTTTCACGTTTGGTTAAATTTCATCCATATCTATATCCCCAAAAATTTTAGTCAAAAAGAACAACTTTGCCTTACTGTTCGATATTATTATGATGGAGAAGTTTGTGAAAATTTTTTGATCATTCGTCCCCTGCCATCTGAAAAGGCTGAAGAAATTTCAAAGCATATCATGGATGCGATCAAAGAAGTTGGAATTGACTTTAACAAAGCAAAATTGATTGGACAAGAATATCGTGGAAAGAATGCTGCCTCAGGGAATAATGGTGGAATTCAAAAAGCTATCAAGGACCTTCATCCAATGGCATTTTATATTCATCCTTCGGCACATTCTTTTAATTCTGCCATTTGTAATGCTACAACTGTCCAGTTGGTTACTGTAGTGATGATGCAAATCAATAAAATCTCTCAATTTCTTGGTGAATCTCCTCAACGTTGGGGAATGTTGAAAGAAGCTGTGGATAATCTTCGGATAAGTGATGGCCGAAAACAAAGTTTATATCCATGTTGTGAAAAGCCATGGAATAAAGATAATATGTCTTTCAATGCTTTTTATCAACTCTTCCCAGCTGTGATCAATGTCTTATCCCGACTTTCTTTGGACAATGATGAAACAGTCGAAACGATTGTCTCAGCACGAAAAGCCGGAAATTATCTTGACACGATTTTGAAGGAACAATTCATCAAAGTTTTATTGTTGTTGAAAGAATCCTTCAAAACTTTGACAGATATTTCGGGAGAATTTCAAAAAATTGATCTTCGAATTATCCCTGCAATGGAACGAATTCAAAATTTAACTTCTCGAGTTGATGAATGGCTTAAGGGGGAAGGTTCTTGCACAATCGCGAACATTGAAGCAGATTATCAAGATTTAAAAGATCTTGTCTTGGATTATTATATCCGAAAAGCACCATATAATTTTGATTTTGAACAAAAAATCTTTCGACCCTTTTTAATCGATTTTCGACAACAACTTCGTTCCTATTTTGGTCTACATTTTCATTTAATGGCACAATTTGTTTTTCTGCTTCCCGGGAAAATGGCTGAATTCCGTGAAGTCAGTGACCTCGTCAAATTTTACATTGACAATAATCTTATCTCTGCTGGAACGGATGATGTTCGGCATGAATATTATCAATGGCACAAATATGCCATTGACAAACTTTACTTTCCGCTGACTGAGTTAATCCCAAAAGCTTTAAAGATGAATTTCAAAACTATTGCAACCCTTCTTCAAGCTTATGTTACAATTCCAGCATCTGATGGAGAACGAAGTTGTTCATCATTAAAAGATATCAAAGATTGCCTTCAAAATTCTACCTTTGATTCCCATTTCAATGCCCTCTTCTCCATCTACAGTAATGACAACATTCAATGCACCGAAGAAGAAGTCCTTACAATGTTTAAAGCTCGTCGAGTTCATTTTGCTTAAAAATTTGAGTTTTTTGGGGAAATTTGTGCAAAATTTCATAAACCATTGCTTTCTCACAGGTATCAAAAAACTAAATTAATTCATTTTTTTGCTGATTTTTTGCAAGTTCAGAGACCTGTGCTGTTTAAAAACTGCCGTTTGCTATTATTTTTTTTTAATTATCAAAATTTCGTTGCAATAAATTTTTCATAATGCTTAAAATATCACTGATGATATTTCAGTTTTATTTTTATACATATTTAAAAAGTTCTAAAAAATCTACAAAAAAGTGAAAAAAAAGTTTTTTTGTTTTTGTAATTTTTTAACAAAGATCATGAACCCAGTTTTGCATCTAAATTTCTTTAATGCCGAAAAATAAATGTTTAAACTTTAAACATTTTTTGGCATAAAAGAAATTAAAGACATTGCAATATTACAAAAGTAAACTTTGACACAAAAATTAATATTTTAAGTTCTTTCATTATTTTGATTGATTGTTTTGATCTTGGCAGTAAAAAAAACTGTCTAGTTCATTTTCAGTGCAACTTCATTTTTTTTCTTGTTTCATAAATGAAAAACCATCGTTTAATAATGATAGAAAAAAGAAAAGTGCAGGTCGGGGAAAAATGTAATATCAATGTTATTGAAAAGTTTAAACAAACTTTTCTTTATTTTTTCACACTTTTTTCTATTATATTATGACATTGACGTAATTGATCAAAGAAAGATGAACTCTTTTTTATTAAAAAACAGTAGTAATAAAAACAAAAGAAATTCAAGTTCAGACAAAAAATTTTTTAAAACTATCAAATGAATTATTTTTGTTTTTTCAAATTTCTGAAAATATAATTAAACTAAAAAAACTTTTAGGCCACTTCAAGTCACAAAAATTTCAAAACTTTGATGCTTTTTTTCAAATTTTTGTGACAAAAATGCCATTTCTAAATCCATTTTTTGATTTTCTCGATTATTAATTCATTTTGTCGAACAAGTTTAAGCTGTTTTAAAAGTAGTTCAAGTTGAAGTTTTGGAAGGGGATCTTGGGATTCTGATTCAGAATCTTGTTGGGATGGAAAAGATGCAAATATTTCTTGGGATTGATGAAAGCAAACTTGTACAGTATACTTTAATGAATTAATTCAACACTTAATGCTGAACTACAGTATTACTTTTTTAAATTCAAGTTTATTCAAGTTTTGTGGGATCACAGTAACTGGTTACGGTATTGTTACTAAAATTTAAACAAATATATTAAACCCACAAAAAAATTGGTCTTTTTTGATCTCTGTTTCACAGAAAAAAAAAACAGGAAAGAAAATTATTAAATTCAAACTTTAAAAAAAAGTTATGACAAAATTTGACCAATTTTGATCATAATTCTTTTTAATCAAAGTTGACACAAGTTCATCTCAAAAATTGTTATTCTTATTTTTTTCAAGGGTGTCAAAAATCCCTACAGGGGGTTTCAGACATAAGAAAAATATTTTTGATGGCCGTGTTTTTTTCTCCGCCTTGAAAAAAAATGAAAGGAAGGAAGTTTTTTCTCAACAATTTTTAATCCATCTTCAAAAAAAACAAATATAAAAGAAAGCGAAATTGGAAAACTTAAATTTAGTTTTTTGGCAGTTTTAATTTTCTTTAAAGAAATGGATAAATATTGTATTTTTGTATTATCCCTTATTGTAGCAGTTATCCCCTTAGGCGTTGTTGCACATCCAGCATATCGAAAAGAATTTGATAAAATTGTAAATTCAAATGATTGCCTAAAGGCATGTATGTCAAATTTAACAATTTTTGACGAAGAAATTTCGTTAATGAAAAATCCAAATCTTCAAAGATATTTTGGCAAAATCGATAAAATTTGTGGAATTATTTCATTTACCCGAGAATGTATTGATTCATGTGGAATTGAATCAAATCCTTTTGCTTTGGAATCCATGAATGTTGTGTGTTTACCAGAAAATCGACAAAAAGTTGATCAAATTTTTGGATGCCTTAATTCTAAAAATGCTGGTCTTTATTCCACTTGTGCTGGATTTTGTGGAGATTATGATGCTGTTTTTGATGAAGTTCATCAACTTACACAAAATATTACTGAAGATGAACTTAAAGATGACAAAAAAGTTAATCCAATTACAGCAAAAACGAACGAAGCCTGTGGAATTTATAAATGTTTTACTCAATGCAATGTTGATACTGTAAAAAATCAATGTAGCAAGGATATCTCCAATCAATTGCAAACCCTTCTTCAACAAATTTATGATGCACAATTTCGGGATCTTCAAAAGCTAAATCTTGTTGAAACAATGCCAAAAACAGTTCCATCTGAATGCAATTACATGTATGATCCTTCTATCATTTTTGCATCATTCCCATTCCAACAATCGGATTCTGAATCTCAAGATCCCCATCCAAAACTTCAACTTGAACTTCTTTTAAAACAACTTAAACTTGTTGATCGACAAGATGAATTAATAAATCGTGAAAATCAAAAAATGGATTTAGAAATGGAATTTTTGTCACAAAAATTTGAAAAAAAACATCAAAGTTTTGAAGAACCTCGATTTCTTTTTCAATAATTTAAAAATGGTCTCATTTTAATATATTTGTTTTATTTTGCAATCATGTAAATAAACTTTCATTTAATTAATATTCAATTACAATAAAAACATGACAAAGGAACAATAAAAAAATATAAATTTTTTTAAGATTTTGATTCATCAGAAACACAGAGCAGGACCACTTGAACAGCATGAGTAAAGCAAACTGAAACAAAAAACATATAGTTTGTAAATGTAAAAAATCAAAACACAAAACACTATAAATTTTATCACTAAACGCGCAAATGTGTATTGAGTATCAATCGCATAAATGAAAAACAGTAGTCTGCTACGGAACTACTTGAACTTTGTTGTTCTCTATCTCAAATACAGTGGTCATTAAAAAAGTTCAATGCCCCAATTTTAGATACTTAAACATCAGACAATAAAAATAGTATTGATGCTGATCCGAATCAGACTAAACATGAACTTCAGAATTTGAATCACCCAAATCAAAAGATAAAAAGGAAAACGCCGCTTTTGTGACAATGAAGTCGATGAATCAAAATTATAACCCCACAAAAACAAAAGATAAACTTCTCGTTTGAAAGATCAAAAAATCCAAAAACTTACTCCATGGCTTCATCAACCAAGCAGGTTTATTCTTCCAATAAATAAATAAGAAATATGCAGGAATTCCAGCAAGATTAATTCCAAGTGCCGGTAAAGTTTGTTCATAATCAACAATTAATGGAACAATATCAATATATAAGCAGGCAAAAGGCTATGAATACTGAACTTAGGTTTTTTAAGTCCAAACAAGCCCTAAGGGTATGGACACTGACCTTCACTCTTACAAATCTAAACATGCTCTTAGGCTATGGACAATGAACTAGCCCTGAGGCTACAACTACCTACTTTTAATTAAAATGAAAAATCAAAATAGCAAGCAAGAGCCAAAAAAATAAGACAGAAATGCGATGGTGAAGGGTAAATTCGCCAAACTACAAAAGACTTTGTCAGATATCGGATGCCGCTGACATTGACGTGGACGATGTATCTTGCATTTTCATTGCCACTGCAGCTGCCTGCGGCGGAATTGTTTGTAAAATAATACTGCATTGACTAAATGGTCATTTTAGGCCTATCTTGGCGGTCAAAAGATTAGATTCAGATGCACTTTTCACATTTTGTCAACTTTGGCAATCATTGGGATTTGAACATCTGATTCTATGATCGAGAGTCTTCCGCGTTAACCACTCTATTGAGATTTTTTAATATACATAATATGAAGATACCAAAATGAGCGCCTGACCTCAGGGTATTACTATGGCTATCTAAAATCTATTACATGCCAGACAAAAAAACATGTTTCCCTGGGTATAGTGATATTAGGTAATTTTAAGTTAATGCCATTTGAGTTCTCACGTGCTAAAAAATCTGAAATTTTTACTAGAGACTCACATAGAGTCCCTTAATCGATTCCAGAAGAAAAATTAGCAATATCTGCGATTTCGGAATTTTCGAAGTATACTTTAGCAGTTGCATTCAAAAATGCAAAGCCTGGCAATGGTTTGGATTTATGAATGCAACTGTTTGTGAATCGGTTTGAAATATTATGGATTTGTTTGAACCACGGCAAAATTCTCGAAAAATCTGCTTAGCCTTGACTAGGGTTGTACATTCCCCGGGGAATCGAAAACATGAGGAGATTCCCCGGGGATTCCCCGGAGATTCCCCGGAAGTGCCATCTTGTAATTTTAAAATTACAGTACCCAAAAAATGTTAAAACTTGAATTTTTAACAAAAATTAAAACATTTATATATTTTTAAATGGTTTTTTTAAGCAAAGATGACCTTCTTTTTACTAAAATATTTAATTTTTAAAAATATTTTTTTTCTATAAGGAGAAAAATTACGGGGAATGGAAAGCATTCCCCGCAAAAATCGGGGAATTCCCCGGAGATTCCCCAGGGGAATTCCCCGGGGAATCCCCGGGGAAGGGGAATTGACAACCCTAGCCTTGACAATTATTTTTTGACACTTGTAGGATATGAAAAATCAAAGGAAATAGAATCCTGAAGAATTTTTAATAAACCTGATGAGGTTTTAAAAGTGATTTTTGAAGACATATGAGCTGAGCCCAAGATTATGTTTGTCTTTATTTTGACAATTCTTTTGTATTTTTCTCAGTTTTCTCAACACGGAAAGGGAATCACTGTTCTGTTTTTAAAAATTAAAATCAAATGCGTTACTGTATTATCAAATTAAGGATTAATTTATGTTTGATAATAAAAAGTAATTACAAATTAAGACAGGCAAAAACAATTTAAACGTGTTGAGTTGCAAATTCGGAACATATTATTTTAAAGTTACTGAAGTGGATAAAGTCAACGTCTACCACTGGTAAAAAAAGCTATTTGTAACGTATTGCCAAACTACTATTTCTCGCCAGTTACACGGGAATTTCGAAAACGTCATCGCAGCCGCTATGTAATTTTGCAATTGTTGTTGTGTTGTCCTAAAAAACTAACTGATAAGCACCAGGTTTTACAGGAGGTTTTATATATTCTTTTAAGATATTCTAAATTTTCAAAACTACAAAAATTAAAGTATAAAGTTAATTCTGTGGCTATGATTTTTTTTTCAAATTGCATGCAAGTATTCAGTAAAAAGACTTACAGCGTTATAAGCCTCAGCCAAGCATTTAACATATTTTCCCATTCTTGTCTTATTCAACGTTTTTTCGTCATTTGTGAAATATTTGGTCCGTTGAAGAACGTCAATCAAAGCTTCTTGATGCAGTATCGTTCCGTTTTTATCAGAAATTATGTATGAACTTTGGGAATGGTTGCTGTCAGCTAGCAATTTGTTTGTTACAGGGAGTAATTTAATTTTTGCTGATTTTAAACTCTCACGTTGTTCTGAATGAGTGCAAGCGTGAATGGCACATCCATTTAATATTGTAAGCAAATTCTTGCGATATCCACGGTGGCACCTTTTATGATGGGATTCGCAAGAAATTAAACGTTCCAAATATTTATCACTTGATTTGATAGTGGTGTCGTAACTGAGACATAATTGTATTGTGGGTCCAACAAAATATGGTTCGAAAGGAGAAGTACATGATGGATTCTTTTCTACATAATATTTTATTGAAGTATCAATATACCCCCCATATCTTGCTTCGCCATCTGTTCTGTCGGTACCCTTATCTCTTTTACACCAATATGATGTTAGTAAAATTCGATGTTTCGACGTAATGGATACTACTCTGTGGCTAATAATATAATAAGGTTCAGAAAATGTAGTATTGTGATCAGGAAATTCAATAATTTTTTCGAACAGAACAGTACTTGTAAATCCTTGTGGACATGTTTTAGCTTTAGTCATTGGATGGGAATATTCTAATCCATCACATCGAAATGAAGGTGTAATTAGTTTTTGAGAATTTTGAGAAGTGTCCTTTATAATTACTTCTTCAAGTGCCACACAAGTTTGAAACACGCCACCAAAATCACGTGTTTCTGAAGGTTTCTCGCAGCTTCCGTCTTCCATATTTGCCTACAAAACATTTAAAATGAATTTTAGTTATTTTTTCGGGTATGCCACGCGCAAAGCTGTTTTTACAGAAAGCGTCCAGGATAAGCAAAGTTTTTTTTAATCTCCAATAAATCCATGCTCTCACCATGAAATGATATGTCATTTTATTTTTATTTATTCGTTTACAAATGCCTCCAAAAAAAATGGGATTGCATATCTTTCAATTTCATACCAGCTAGAATGTGCAGCAGTGGTGTAGTGGTCAAAAGATAGATGGATTTGAAAGGGGGGTTTCAATGCCCTCTTTCGAACGGGGAATCCGATGGTAATGCCAGCGAGACCGAAAAAACATTTTTTTATGGTGAAACATACCCTCCATTTTACTCTTTTAATCACCAAATTTGACATAGTGATTGGAGAAATGATATTTTTACATCAAAAAGCTCCCCAAGATATTGGCTTTCAGATAGTGTTGTGCAATTGACCGGTCGACTGGTCAATTGACCCGAAGTGTTAATAATTACCTAAGACTTCAGAATCTCAAAATACTTACTGAAAATGACTAAAAAAGAACCACATATTCTTTATTAACATTTTAAATAAACAACGTTTATTTAAACTAAGAAATTTTAGGTTTTAATTTTTCAGTATAGGTATTCGTGCTTTTGATACTTTAAATAGTGAAATGACTATGACTTTCGATTGAAAAATTACTATATTTCGGTTTTTTAGTATAAAAAAGTTTTACATTTTAAAAAATCTGAATTTTTTTTGTTTGTTTTGTAAAATTTTATCCATTTTTTAATACACAGTAGTTGGTCAATTGACTGCGGTCAATTGACCACCCAACACTACTTTCAGATGGTATATACCTTAAACCCCAAAAGCTACCCGATCATAGATTGCCAAGCCAATGCCAAAACGCGCCAAAACATTTCAAAATTTTTGTAAAAACATTAGAAATATATTTTTATACGTTTTTTATGCTTAAAAATGAAAAATACGATAAAATTGGCAAAATCTGTATTAATATTTATATCTTTGAATAAACTTATAGATGGGCGAAAATGAGACCGCCCCAAAATCTTAGGATTCTGAAACTTCTTCAAGTCGAATCGCTCCAAAGGTTTCAGAATTGGATTCAGCATGTTTAAAAGCTTATTGGAAAACATCGATACTTTCCAATCTTTAGGTATTATTATTAGGGTATGTTTCACCATAAAAAATGTTTTTTCGGTCTCGCTGGCATTACCATCGGATTCCCCATAGTTGATAACCTATATAGGCGTGAAATAATAAAAAAATATAAAAAACTCGAATTATGCGACCAGTATCAGCTAAATCGGGATCGGCTACAGTAACCCCAAAATTTTTTTTATCAAAACTGTTTTCTATCCCTACTGATGCTATCCACCAAATTTCATCGAAATCTGGGACAAAAAGTTTGCTACCGCCTCTTAGCACTGAAGAAAAAAAAAGTGTCAGAGAGTTTGTATTAAAATTCTGCTATTTATCGTAACTCTAGTGAATAAATAAAATTTAAAAAAAAGTGGTGGGAGCATGTGTTTATTCGAGAGTAAAAAAACTTTGCTATCCTGGAAGCTCCCTTTAAAGGACGAGACCCATCGTGAATAAACTTTTGATACGCAATTTTGATTGCATTTCTCGACGCGAAAACACCTTCATTGGAGCTTGTTTTTTTCTTCACTGCAGCTGCAAAAAAAGAAAAGAAAAAGCAGCTCCAATGAGTCCCTGATTTTTGTAAAAAAAGTTTATTCACGATCCTCCTTTAACCAAAAAAAGAGGTAGAAAAAATAAAACCAAGAAAACAAATATAGGGTCTTCTTTACTTCAGCGCCCCCGAATTTTTTTCCAACTTTTTAAACACTTAAAAGTGGCAAAATTTCTAATTTCTTGACTTTATTAAGGGGCTTGGTGCTTTGCATTTACTCCCTTTTATTGCGATTTTATTTTTTTTCCTTTATTTTTCGGTGCAAATGGAAAAGTTTTATTTTAAAAGTTGCTAAACTTAGATTTCTGTTTTTTAAAGCATAATCTACTAGTTTAATTCGATTTGTTTTTTAAATCTGAAAAAACTTACACTAAAATCAAAGTTAGGCGAAGAAGCATTTGTACACCCATATATTGTATTCAATTCAAAATATGCGAGAGTAGCATTTCTGATCAAACTGCATAATTTTGAATTGGTGTCATGAGTGAATTTCGTATGTGGTTGGTCTTTTACGAGCTGATATAATAAAATATTTTTTCTTGTTAATGGAACAAGATTTTTTCCATACTTAAAAATATCATTTATTCAGGTTTTTACTTTTTTTTAAAAGCTTACACTTTGGTATTCTCCAACAGTTCCACGCTTTTTGAGAGTTCGATGTTTTATTGTCACTGTTGACGTTCCCATTAATTCTTCTGTTTCAACAGATTCATATTTCGCACTTCCAAATTTTTTGAAAAAATTTGCCCTGGTTGTCATGAGATCTTTTTTTCCTTGTTCTGATTGAATTTCGCTGTCGCTTATGGTAACGAACAATCGTTGTTCAATTGAACTTCCAACAGTAGCTTCCATAACAACATGAGTGCCATATTTATTTACTAATAGTTCTGTTAAATATTGAGCTTTTAATGGAAGATTATTTTCAATCGCAGCAGCAATATTGTTGAGATGACTTTGAAAAGAAGGACCAAATAAGGCTCTTTCAACATTTAATTTGTATGATGTTTGGACAATTTTAGTAACAAGCATTTTTGAATCTTTAAAATACTGTTTAATTTGCAGGTAATCGTTGCTCAATGTCCCTGATAAAGAAATATAATCAACTGGAAAAACAAATTCAAGATCAAAATTGTAAGCTTTGTCTTGTAAATATTCGTTAAAAGATTTATAAGCCGTTGAAGTTTCGTCTTCCACAGTTTCATAAATCGGAAAAACACCAACATTATCGGCAACAATATATTCTCCACCAGGAGTTGCTTTACATTCACGGAATTCCGTATGCAGTACTTTTCTTTTAGTTTCATGCGTCAAATCGTCAAAACCAATTCCGACAACGGAATCCATAACATTCACATCAAAATCTTTCCGGCATGTCAGCAAATCTTCCGCTAATACTGAATTAAAAGTAAAAATCAGAAAAATACCAAGGTATTTCATCTTGAACTCTAGAATTTTCATTTTATAATAAAATTATTTTTACTTTTGTTTAAGAAAAACGTATCAACAGTCTGTGCTTATACAGTAAAACTAATCGTGTGATATAGGGACCAATTATTTGAGAACATACTAATAGTCTGGTGTGGAATTATTAAAGGAGCGACTCAAAGGGGATGTCGCAGTTCAGAACAGAAGGGGGCCAAAATGTGGCGATAAGGGGTATTATTATATAAAGATTGTAACAGGCCCTTCTGATTGTAATATAAAAAGTCAGATCACATACCTCGACCCAAATTATAAATTTCTTAGTTAGTAATGTTTTATTTAAACTTATTTGTACAATTAAAGAAGTAGCGGTTAAATTGTAACTTTTCTTTTATTTAATTCATTTAATAAACCATTATTTAAAACCCATATCCATGGAATATCAATTTTTTTTTCGGGGTGTTCTAAATGGCATTTTATAAAGCTGTTTTTTAGTTTTATCAGCGATAAATGCATTGAAAGCATTATCAAAATGCCGTTCGAAGATTATTGATTTACATGTTATTAACGATCTTCGTGACATTACCGGCAATGAATATGCAGCCAGAAGAGAACCGAATACTTCTGTTGCAGCCACCATGCCTTTATTTATTTTTTAGTTATTAAATTATTTAAAAATTACCCCGTTAAATGTTATAGATTTGGATTACAGAAGAAGAATGTGCAGAAATAATGTTCCAATGGAGCGGTGATTTGTTGCTTATATACTATAAAAATGTTAGAGAATTTGAATATTTGGATTTAACCACCTGCCAATGGTCCAATATTTTTCAGCGGTACGGTTATTGGTTATTAATTTTCTTAATTTTATACTTAAAAAACAACGTGTCCAAGCTAGATTCGAATTCCGTTAAAAATCTGAACGAAATGCTTAACAAAATTTCTGGCAAGGACCTAGCGGCTATCCCAATATGACGTGATTGAAAAATCGGACTTTTTGACCCACCCTTTTGGTGATCAAACATCAAAGCCTTTTGCCGACAAAGTCAAAGCGGCGTGATAGGTCCTCACCGCCACCCATTGAATAGATCACGTCATATCGGGACAGCCCCTCATCAATTTTATCACTCTTTTTTTATAGCTCAAAAAAAAAACTAAAGAATTATTAGATTTTAAATTTTTAAACTTTTCTCTTTTTCAGGCATGATCTAGGAAAAATCGAAGATGGAATCACAGAATTAAAAACGTTTTCGAGAACTGACATCTACGGATCATGTTCTGTGGCTGAACGCCATTTTGATAGCGATTTCAACGCCATTATCATTGATATAACGAAAAAATTGCTTTATAAAGTGCCATTACGAACACCCTCAAAACTGCTTGATTTTGCTTGGGCCACAGTTTTAAACAATGGTTTGTTGAATGAATTAAACGAAAAAGGAATTGTAATTTTTCCACAATTTCTTCCCCACCTTCGTCGATCAACTCGTCAAAGAACACCAGTTCAAAGGCTTCAAATAACTCGTCACGGTAATACTTATATTTAAAATTTCTGATTTCAGCTTGAACGAACAATATGGTATTATCTGATACAAATATGTTTATTATTTAAAAATAAAATATTACTAGCCATGAACATTGTTACAAAAAAAAATTGGAAAAAAACAGCACAAAAAAATGGGAAAAAAAAACTAAAAAATGGTTTTTTTTTTCAACTTTTTCAATTTTTGCCATTTTTTGATCGTTTTTTGGCAACTTCAAAGTGCTAGCATTTTGAGATGCTCTTATGATACTTTCTGAAACTTGGTAGATGGACCACGAACTTTAATTCTGCCGAACAGAGTTATCGAAACTACCGTATACCGAAATTTCGATTTTAGGCCATTTTTGTCTTTCGCCCCGAAATCGCCGGAAATCGAAATTGACCAAAACGCTGAAATATGTCAGCTAGCAAACAATTTTTACTATCAGTGCCCCGAACAGTTTTGAAGAAAACTCAAAAATAACGAAAATTCCCCAAATTTAGAGGGTGCTTTTTATTATGCAAAGCACTTTATTATAATACCCGCAATATCCCCATAATTAGGCCCCCCCCAACTATTTTAAATTATCCAGTATCTTACATCTTCATTTATATGCCACCCAACAATTGTGACAGCGTTGTCGATAACATGTCCTTAGCACTTTTTTTTTGTTTTATCCCAACAAATAAGACGCCACAAAAGCTGCAACTGGACCATAACTTTTCGCTAAAGGCATGGTGGCTGCAACAGAAGTATTCGGTTCTCTTCTGGCTGCATATTCATTGCCGGTAATGTCACGAAGATCGTTAATAACATGTAAATCAATAATCTTCGAACGGCATTTTGATAATGCTTTCAATGCATTTATCGCTGATAAAACTAAAAAACAGCTTTATAAAATGCCATTTAGAACACCCCGAAAAAAAAATTGATATTCCATGGATATGGGTTTTAAATAATGGTTTATTAAATGAATTAAATAAAAGAAAAGTTACAATTTAACCGCTACTTCTTTAATTGTACAAATAAGTTTAAATAAAACATTACTAACTAAGAAATTTATAATTTGGGTCGAGGTATGTGATCTGACTTTTTATATTACAATCAGAAGGGCCTGTTACAATCTTTATATAATAATACCCCTTATCGCCACATTTTGGCCCCCTTCTGTTCTGAACTGCGACATCCCCTTTGAGTCGCTCCTTTAATAATTCCACACCAGACTATTAGTATGTTCTCAAATAATTGGTCCCTATATCACACGATTAGTTTTACTGTATAAGCACAGACTGTTGATACGTTTTTCTTAAACAAAAGTAAAAATAATTTTATTATAAAATGAAAATTCTAGAGTTCAAGATGAAATACCTTGGTATTTTTCTGATTTTTACTTTTAATTCAGTATTAGCGGAAGATTTGCTGACATGCCGGAAAGATTTTGATGTGAATGTTATGGATTCCGTTGTCGGAATTGGTTTTGACGATTTGACGCATGAAACTAAAAGAAAAGTACTGCATACGGAATTCCGTGAATGTAAAGCAACTCCTGGTGGAGAATATATTGTTGCCGATAATGTTGGTGTTTTTCCGATTTATGAAACTGTGGAAGACGAAACTTCAACGGCTTATAAATCTTTTAACGAATATTTACAAGACAAAGCTTACAATTTTGATCTTGAATTTGTTTTTCCAGTTGATTATATTTCTTTATCAGGGACATTGAGCAACGATTACCTGCAAATTAAACAGTATTTTAAAGATTCAAAAATGCTTGTTACTAAAATTGTCCAAACATCATACAAATTAAATGTTGAAAGAGCCTTATTTGGTCCTTCTTTTCAAAGTCATCTCAACAATATTGCTGCTGCGATTGAAAATAATCTTCCATTAAAAGCTCAATATTTAACAGAACTATTAGTAAATAAATATGGCACTCATGTTGTTATGGAAGCTACTGTTGGAAGTTCAATTGAACAACGATTGTTCGTTACCATAAGCGACAGCGAAATTCAATCAGAACAAGGAAAAAAAGATCTCATGACAACCAGGGCAAATTTTTTCAAAAAATTTGGAAGTGCGAAATATGAATCTGTTGAAACAGAAGAATTAATGGGAACGTCAACAGTGACAATAAAACATCGACAAACAAGTTGTATACTGTAATATAAATTGGTTATCATTAAGTTATCAAAAAATTTCATGGAAAGAATTTCAGTTTTTAACTTCGGCCAAAAATGTTTCACATTTCTTTTTATCAAATGTTGAAATAATTAATGACAAAAATGAATCAGTTTTATTTGAGGATATTTTTGCTCAACTTCCTTCAATTGAAGTAATGGATATGTAAGATCCTTTTGATTATCCCTCCTGGCATTAATCAATCTTGTTTTTAGCTTAATAAAAGACCACGATCCAATCATCACTCCATCTACCGTATTCAATATTCTAAAACTTCCAAAATTTAAAAATCTCAAAAAATTTTTTCTTAAAAATCTTCCAGAAACTTTTGATCTTGAAGCTTTTAAAGGATTTTTAAAGGTTAGGTTTTTAAAAGTTAAAAATATTTAATTAAATGTGCATTTTTTAGAAATACAAAGATGCCTGTTTTGTCATCAATTTTAGTCAACCACTTAATCCGGATACTGTAGAAAGATTATCAAAAATTCGAAAAGAAATTCTTCAAACAACAAAAAAAATTTACATTGATCTTTAATATTTTTGTATTTGTGTATTTATGGATACGGTATTGTTATACTTTTGTTGTATTTGTGTTAGTTTTTTTACCAGAAATAAAAAAACATTTTTATTCTACGACTTTACGTTTTGCTTCTGGCAGTTTCAGAATCCTTTAAAAATAAGTTATTCAAATAATTTAATGAAGCAACAAAGTTTTGGTGTAAAAGATTGTCAAATGTGAAAAAACAAAAGTGTGAAAGAAAATAAATTTATTAAAAAAGATAAAATGCAAAAAAGGCAATACATTTTAAATACAAAAAATTTTACAAATAATTACTTTTTATTTCGGGAATGATAAACTTTTATAATTTGTGCCTCTTCTCCAAGTTGTTGCTGTTTATCATAAGCAACTTGAACATTTAAACCATCACCACCAAAGGTAAGTCCATCTTTGATGGGATATTTCAAAGCCAGTTTCTTTCCATTAAATTCAATTGCTTTCATCACTTTTTTATCTTTACGATTTCCATATGCAACAAAGAATGCAATATTTGGTGGCCGATCAACAGGGGGGCGGCAATGCTTTGATAATTCTTCAAGCTCTTTTTCTTTGTCATTGAATTCCTTTTGAAGTTCATCTCTTTCATCCTTTTTTTCATCACCTTTGAGATTCTTCATTTTTGTTTCAAATTCAATCTTGGCTTTTTGACGTTCTCTCTGAAAAAAATAATTGATAATAATATAATTTTATCAAATCAGAAACTCTCAAAAACTTACTTCATATCCAGATTGAAGATAAAATAAGATTCGATCATAATTTGGGACATCATCTGCTTTCAATGAATCAATATGTCGCATTACTTTTAACAATTCAGGGAAAGCTCTATCTTGAGACAGTAATCCAGTTTTTTTGTATGAAGAATCATCAGCTTTACAAGTTTTTACAAACAATGAATCACCAAAAACTTTTTTAAAAAATTTTGATTGATCATTCCGGAACTCCTTTTTCATAGGCAATATTTCTTGAAAATCATCTGCAGCATCCCATGGCAAATATCCATGGAACATTTCCATAACCAAGTAAAGAAATGACTCTGAAAAAATACTGTAAAATTTATTAAAACATTTTTAAATAGCTTTACCAAGATCATCTTTTGGTCCCAATCTTTTTCCTTCCATAGCAGCAATTGAACCACATGAAGCGCTTCCTCGAAATTCAGCTCCAGGTTCTCCAGTTTTAATCGAGATTCCAAAATCAATTAAATAAACCATATATTGATTCTTGCCACGGCCCATTGCGATATTTTGAGGCTAAAATTTTAGGTTAAAAACTATAATCATGCATTTAAACACAAAAAAGCTTACTTTTAAATCAAGATGAAGATAGCCAAGTTCATGGAGATTTTGGATCCCAATTAAACATTGTTCAGCAATCTTCCATCTCATTTCATGAGACCATCGATCACGATTTTTACCATACAAATTTGGACCAAGCTTAAGTTGAAAGAAAAAGATTTTTAATTAAAACATTATAATTACTAACCAGATCAACAACAATAAAGAAAAGACTATTATCTCTTCCCGAATTAATCAAGCGGCAAAGATGTTTGACATTGGATTCATTTCCTTTCATCAAAATTTCTATTTCCATTTTTATATGCTCTTCACCACGAACACATTTGATTGCATATGCTGCTCCATTTTCGTCTTCACATTGAAAAACATCTCCAAATGATCCACTACCGAGTTCACTTTTAATCTAAACATATAATTAACCGCTTCGATTTACGCATTCTTAAAAACATACTGTAAAACGTTTTTGTTGTTGACCTTTGAATACCGTTTTATCGCGAACCATTGGATCTTCAGGTAACTTTACCAATTGAGCATATGTGCTTAGGCTTTCATCTTCCTGTGAAGGATGGATCAACTTTTGTGATGCTTTGAATTGCATCACTTCTGGCTCTTGAGCAGGATCTTCTTTTTGTTGCCTAGGGAATTCCCATGAATCCTGTAAAAGAACAAAATTTCAAAAACTTGAAACAAAAATTTTTAAAGTCATACTTGTAAATTTGTAGATGGGCACAATACTTTTTCACTTGCATCTTTGACCTTCTTTTTATCCTTCTTAAAAGTTAAAATTTCATCATCAGCAGCTGGACTTTCATACATATGCATATTTTTTTGAATGTGATCAGAAAGTGAGAATCCACGATTACGGGAATCAAATGCATTCTTTGATTTTTTGTTATCTTGGATTTTGGAAATATTTGAATATCTTGATCCAAGTCGTTCTTCTTGAAATGAAGTTTTCCATGATTTATCGGAATCGAATAATGATCTCTTATGTGAAACCAAATGATGAGAAATCCGGCCTGAAATCACTCCTCGCCCCAGCAGACAATTTTCTTTGAAAATTTTAATTTAAATTGTTCCATGACTCTTTTTTTATAAAATGCCTGCTGTGGCATTGGTTTTCAAGCCGCATTTCTCATCTTTTGGTGAATCAAATGCATTGGAAAATTCTAAAAAATAAAAAATATTTTAGAAATGATTACGGTAATGGTTAATCTTACTGTAGCGATCATTTTTGAGACCAAATTTTGAGCTTTTTGTTTCTCCAAAACAATTATTGGAATATTTGTGACCAAGATTCAGATTGAGATTACGGTACTTGTCCTTTGAGGAATCATTGAAATATGAATCTGATTTCTTTTTCTTTGTTGAAAAAGAACAGTCTTTTGATGCCATCTGAAATTAGTAAAATCATCAAATGATTGTATTAATATTTATTCAACAATAATTGACGTTCTTGTGTAAACTTTATAAAAAACTACAGTAAGACAAAAAAGAGAACTTGTTTAAATTTTTTTAAAACAACAAAATAATTTTTTACAAAAGACTTTTTTAAAAGAAAGGAAGAAGAACCGAATCGATGCCTCTGGGGAAGTGATAGAATCCCCATTGTTTTAAATGAATGTAACATAAATTTTATTGGACCATTAAAGAGTAAAATTTGAAAATTGGTTAGAATAAAAAAAAACTAATACAAAAACAACAAAAATATAACAATACCGTATCCATAAATACTCAAATAAAAGAAATGTTAAAGATCACTGTAAATTTTGTTGGTTGTTTGAAGAATTTGTTTTCGAATTTCTGATTAATCTTTCTTCTTATGCAAATTTATGGTTGTTACAGAATCAAAGGGCGAAGAAAAATTTGCCAAAATTTCTTTTTGTGTTTTATGGAGAAGAAAAAATTCCCAAAGTTATTATGCAAATATGCGCCACTGCCTTGTTTTACAACATTTGAATGATGCAATAAAAAAATCACATAGAAATTTTGATGAAAGGAAATGAATCCAATGTCAAACATCTTTGCCGCTTGATTAATTCGGGAAGAGATAATAGTCTTTTCTTTATTGTTGTTGATCTGGTTAGTAATTATAATGTTTTAATTAAAAATCTTTTTCTTTCAACTTAAGCTTGGTCCAAATTTGTATGGTAAAAATCGTGATCGATGGTCTCATGAAATGAGATGGAAGATTGCTGAACAATGTTTAATTGGGATCCAAAATCTCCATGAACTTGGCTATCTTCATCTTGATTTAAAAGTAAGCTTTTTTGTGTTTAAATGCATGATTATAGTTTTTAACCTAAAATTTTAGCCTCAAAATATCGCAATGGGCCGTGGCAAGAATCAATATATGGTTTATTTAATTGATTTTGGAATCTCGATTAAAACTGGAGAACCTGGAGCTGAATTTCGAGGAAGCGCTTCATGTGGTTCAATTGCTGCTATGGAAGGAAAAAGATTGGGACCAAAAGATGATCTTGGTAAAGCTATTTAAAAATGTTTTAATAAATTTTACAGTATTTTTTCAGAGTCATTTCTTTACTTGGTTATGGAAATGTTCCATGGATATTTGCCATGGGATGCTGCAGATGATTTTCAAGAAATATTGCCTATGAAAAAGGAGTTCCGGAATGATCAATCAAAATTTTTTAAAAAAGTTTTTGGTGATTCATTGTTTGTAAAAACTTGTAAAGCTGATGATTCTTCATACAAAAAAACTGGATTACTGTCTCAAGATAGAGCTTTCCCTGAATTGTTAAAAGTAATGCGACATATTGATTCATTGAAAGCAGATGATGTCCCAAATTATGATCGAATCTTATTTTATCTTCAATCTGGATATGAAGTAAGTTTTTGAGAGTTTCTGATTTGATAAAATTATATTATTATCAATTATTTTTTTCAGAGAGAACGTCAAAAAGCCAAGATTGAATTTGAAACAAAAATGAAGAATCTCAAAGGTGATGAAAAAAAGGATGAAAGAGATGAACTTCAAAAGGAATTCAATGACAAAGAAAAAGAGCTTGAAGAATTATCAAAGCATTGCCGCCCCCCTGTTGATCGGCCACCAAATATTGCATTCTTTGTTGCATATGGAAATCGTAAAGATAAAAAAGTGATGAAAGCAATTGAATTTAATGGAAAGAAACTGGCTTTGAAATATCCCATCAAAGATGGACTTACCTTTGGTGGTGATGGTTTAAATGTTCAAGTTGCTTATGATAAACAGCAACAACTTGGAGAAGAGGCACAAATTATAAAAGTTTATCATTCCCGAAATAAAAAGTAATTATTTGTAAAATTTTTTGTATTTAAAATGTATTGCCTTTTTTGCATTTTATCTTTTTTAATAAATTTATTTTCTTTCACACTTTTGTTTTTTCACATTTGACAATCTTTTACACCAAAACTTTGTTGCTTCATTAAATTATTTGAATAACTTATTTTTAAAGGATTCTGAAACTGCCAGAAGCAAAACGTAAAGTCGTAGAATAAAAATGTTTTTTTATTTCTGGTAAAAAAACTAACACAAATACAACAAAAGTATAACAATACCGTATCCATAAATACACAAATACAAAAATATTAAAGATCAATGTAAATTTTTTTTGTTGTTTGAAGAATTTCTTTTCGAATTTTTGATAATCTTTCTACAGTATCCGGATTAAGTGGTTGACTAAAATTGATGACAAAACAGGCATCTTTGTATTTCTAAAAAATGCACATTTAATTAAATATTTTTAACTTTTAAAAACCTAACCTTTAAAAATCCTTTAAAAGCTTCAAGATCAAAAGTTTCTGGAAGATTTTTAAGAAAAAATTTTTTGAGATTTTTAAATTTTGGAAGTTTTAGAATATTGAATACGGTAGATGGAGTGATGATTGGATCGTGGTCTTTTATTAAGCTAAAAACAAGATTGATTAATGCCAGGAGGGATAATCAAAAGGATCTTACATATCCATTACTTCAATTGAAGGAAGTTGAGCAAAAATATCCTCAAATAAAACTGATTCATTTTTGTCATTAATTATTTCAACATTTGATAAAAAGAAATGTGAAACATTTTTGGCCGAAGTTAAAAACTGAAATTCTTTCCATGAAATTTTTTGATAACTTAATGATAACCAATTTATATTA
Source organism: Panagrolaimus sp. LJ2414 (assembly GCA_024447195.1). Lineage (NCBI taxonomy): Eukaryota > Metazoa > Nematoda > Chromadorea > Rhabditida > Panagrolaimidae > Panagrolaimus > Panagrolaimus sp. LJ2414. The sequence goes on from JAMRXY010000008.1 coordinate 13,150,626, forward strand.
CAGTATACAACTTGTTTGAGGAATCTTGAAGCAAAATTTGGTCGATCAAATTCTGCAACCGTGAAACCTGAAGTAATCCAAAATTTATGATTACAAGAATCTGGAATGTATTCAGATTCCGTTTCATTGATCACAGCTGAAGTATAATCAGTATCGTGCCATTTTTGTGTTTCTTGAAGAATAAGATTTTTCCAATAAAAATATTTACAACATTTTATCATTTTTAGGTACACTTTTGGTGAAGAAGGATTCATTGTAAGATAATAAATAATATTACTAGGAATAGAAAATTGTTGGAGGATTACGGTATCTGGATTAAAGATAGCCATGACGATGATTAATGAAGATAATGAATGAAGAGTGAGATAAAATTGGTATACGAAGGGAGTATAAGAATTTGTTATTTCTAAAACCATAAATAATTTATCCCATTTTGGGTAAACAAAAACAAAATTAGTATTGATTAAATATCAAAGATGTGGCTTAAGTAATACTTATACTGATGCAAGAAGGGTAAAATGCAAAAATCGATTTCCGATAAGATTTCATCTCGCTGCTTATAAAGTTACAACTACAGTAGCTTAAAGCTGCTCCACAAGATAGATGAAAAAAGAACTACAGTATCCTTATTCAAAGACAAGTTAACGAAAGATAAGATTGAATCACCGGATATTTCTTAATCCCTTTATTGTAATGCCTAAACAAAACTTATTCAAAACATCATTTATTCAACAAAAAAACCTGACAAATAAATATCAAAAGTACAAACCAACAAAATACAATATCAAAGAAATACTTCAACCAGAGCAACCACGGCATCCACAATGAATACATTCGATCACACGTTCAGCATCAATTTTCGATCTTGGAACCCGGCATACACAATTTGTTCCAAAATTTGTATCTCGAACTTGAACACATCGAAGACAGCAAAGATTTTCATAGCCTTGTTTCTTCCATTTTGCAATTAGTTGAGCATCCACAAGCTTTGCATCAACACAAAAATCATATAATTCTTTTGAAATTTCTTCCTTCTTATAATAGAGATCATAGATGTAACGGGATCGTTGATGATTTATCTAAAAATGTTCACGATAATAAGTTAATGAAGAGAAAGGCAATAACACTTACTCTAAAGATTGGCCAAACTGCTTCAGTTTTACGCTTTCCTTCATGCGTATCAGTTTCAGCATCACGCATTTTTTGTTCAAATTCTTCCATTGTTGATTCAATCTAAAAAATAGAATAGATAAGTTTAGATGAATAAAAGTCAAAACAAAAACTTACTGCATCCCAACCCGCTGGAGGCTTTCTTCGAACTCGACGAAGCTTAACATTCAGAGACATGATCTAAAACTATAGTTAATTTTTAGTAATTAAAAGATAGAAATGTAAAATGTATAAAATTGAAACTTCAAGTTTGGAAAAAAACTTCCAGAAAAAATTGTGAAAGATTTTATAAAATTGGTAAAAAGTTCTTTGATGCCAAAAAATTAAAAATTGGTTTTTTTAAAATTTAAAGTTTTTCAAAAAAAATTAATACTTTTTTAGCGATTTTTGATTCTGTTAATTCTCAACAGTATTTAGTTTAACCCAAATAATGACTGTATTCACCCCTATCAATGCTTATCCTCAACAATTTTCCTTTCCTGGAAATATAATTTATTACATCACAAAAAATCCATCTTCAATTTTGCATAGAAAACTTATTAAAACTTGTAAATATTTTTTCATTAAAAGTAAAATTGTTGTAACCCGGAATCTTTCAAAATGTAAAAGTGGTGTGTTTTGGAGCAAGGGGGCACCATATCTGCATAAAAGTAATTTTTCTGAAAAAGTCAATTACAAACTTTGGATTACTTATTCCTTTTCAAATTGGTATAATGATCTGCCATCTTCTGTTTCGACATTGCTAACAAATGTTGTAAAATGTGATATTAAACGATTATTTCTCTTCTCTCAAACAATTTCTTATAAGGAATATTTACTTTTAACATCTTCGAGAAAAATTCTTGATGTTATCTTTGAATATGTTAATGTAAAAAATGAAAAGAACGAAGATGTCTTAATCGAAATTTTACTTGAGGAACTTCCATTGATTACAACGTTTTACTAGTACGGTTTTTACAATTCGATAAAAGCATTAGTTCATTCTTTAACAATCTTCTGTTTAGCCAATTACGTCTCAAGAATCCAAATTCCAGCATTTCGTATTCAACTGGCGAAAATTTATTGAAACTTCCTACTTTTATTAATTTAAAAAGATTTCAATTGTTACAAGTTCCAGGACAATTTATGTGTTCTGCTTTTGACGAATTTAAAATGGTAAAAATTTAAAAAAATTTATCTACAACTTTTTTTATCTTACAGTGAAATAGGATACCTTTAAAAAAATAGTAATTGCTCTATGAAATAATTAATATATATGTATTTATATATTTTTAGAAATATGCAAAAGCTAGCGTCACCCTTGAATTTGTTCCAGAAGGATTTTTGGATTCACAGAATATTAATTTTTGATAATTTTATAAACAATATTATAACAACAACAATGGGTCACCGACAAATTTTTGACGTATCTTTTTCAACTTTCAAATTATACAATTTGGTTACTATGAAATTACAACATTCATATAGTGACACTTATACTTTGCTTTTTAAACCAAAAATAAAGATTTTATTAAGATTTTCAATGCTGCACAAAAATGTATTCTTCTTCCAAAATTTTTGAAATTTGGAACATTCGCATCAAAAAACCTTTTGCTAATTAGAAAGATTGAAAAAATTAAAAAAGCTGTTTTTATATATGATTAAACAAGATAAAAATTTAAGCTTCAATGAACAATGAACAAAACAAAAATATATAATTTATAGCGTTTTAGCAGACGCAACTTCACAACGATCATCATCCATTTCCGGTCCAACTTCAAGTTGATCTTCATTCATATCAGATGCAGCTTCCTCTTCAACTTCAGGACGAACATCTTCCATCACAGGGGCAATTTCAGCAGCAGTTCCTTCTTTTCTATGTGCAATTTCAGAGGAATCATCTTTATCCTGAGCATGATCTTCTTCATGTGGAACTTCAGATGAGGCATGGTCATCTTCGACTGGAGCAGAAGGTTTAACATTTTCATTATTTGCAGCAGCAACAGTTTCATTCATGCCAAGTTCCTTTTCTTCTTTATGTCCAGAGAAATCAGATGTTGCAACGACATCTTCAGCTTTATTGGCAGCATTACTAACAGAAGAAGTTTCATTATTTTGACGTTCTTTAATACCTTCAGAACGAAGCATTTCTTCAAGTGATGATGGAATAATTTGACCAGATTCTTCCATGGCCTGAAATGAAATTTACAAATATAAAAGCATCAATTCAGCCAATACAAAACTGACCTTTTTAATTTGCAAAAGAAGAGAATTATCATTTCCAAATGAAACAAAAGAAACACATCCACCATGAAGCTCCTTCAAGCCGATGAATCCTTGAGAATGCTTTGACTATCATGAGAATGACATTCACCAAAATTAAAAAGCCTTAAAAAACAAATAAGGCTTTAATCGATTGTTGGATTATCTTCACTTACCGCCCAATCGATGTACAGCAGCCATTCAGGTCTTAATTCCATGACCTTTCCAAAGGCAACAATATTTGCTTGAAGAAAATCAAGCACGGCTAAGATATATAAGATTATTGTTCTTGCTGGTCGATGCCGAAAGCAACCATAAATGAAAGCAGCAGTCTAAAAAGCCACCGTAACAATATCATCATGAAATCGAGTTAGAACATACCAGGTGAATGCCACAGAAGACAGGAACATCCCTTTTCTACCTGCTAAGCTTAAAACACAGCAAATCAAAAAATTGAAAGTTTTGTCGAAAATAAAACATCTCCAATGAATAATGAATCTTGAATTTTTCGATAAAAAATTTTTTGAAGCACATTTTTTGCGGGTCATACGTTTCATGACCTTCTTTGAAGGATCATCTCGCAGTTTACTTTTGTCATCTTTTTTAACGTTTTTTCGTTTTGTTTCACCGTTTAAAAAAATCTGTTAAAAGTTATACATATTATAATAAATCATATTCTTAAAATCTTTTTTGCTTTTGTTTTTCGAGTATAAGGACTTTGAAAAAAAGTTGCTTCTGCAATGCTTTTTTGTGTTTTGCTGTTTTTTATTTCAAAACTTTTTCACACTTCATTTTTTGTTGTTAATGTTAAATACAATGATTCAATAAAACATGTAATATCTGTTGGTTACGGTATTACATTTTACGGGATAACTACCGTAATCAACGGATATTTTAACAAGTTTTACTTTTTATATTTTTTATTCTTCAATAGATGATAATTTCTATCAATCATTTTTACACTTTCAAACCTCCCACAAACACAAAAAAATAATAAACTAAAGATGACTGTTTTTTGAGAACTCAAAAAATAAATGAAAAACAAGTAATTGATTGCAGCTGGTGACAGAAGAATGTATTTTTCTCGTTCTGCCATTAATTTAGAAAGCAAAAAAAAAATCATTTTTACTTAAAAATTTATTTGTGTAAGCTTTTTTCAAACTTGAAAAAGTAGAAATTGAGAAGAACACGGGGCAGAGATAATCAATCTTCTTTTTTTGATTTATTTTCTGTCATCCTTTTTTTAGCACATTTTTTTAATTCTGCCACCACCACCACCACCTTCTTCTTCTTTTTTAATCATCAAAGTGCCAATGCTGCCTGCTGCTGCCGTTCGAAGATTGCTTTCTTTCTTTTTTCTTTGTTTTTGTTGGTTGGGTAATAATAAGCAATAATAATAAGGAATAATTTTTAAACTTTAGTTTTGCTTAAAAATTTAAAGCTTTGATTTTTAAGCACTTTTTTTGAGGATTAGAAGAAGGATGTTGTAGAAGAAGGTGTTGAAAGGGTTTTTTGTCTGCTGTTTGTTTTTTTTCTTTTGCCTTGTGATGATAGTTGTAAAACTATCACTGTTTCTCTCAGACATTCTTCTGTCATGTGAATCAAATGGCAGAAGAAGGATTTGATTTAAATTTTTTTTTAAAACAGCGCAATTAAACAAAGTTTTTTACATTACGGTAGTTTTTAAATTAGAAAAAGTTAAATATAAAATTTTTTGTAAAAATGCCATGAATGTTTTGAATTTGACAGTTCTTTTTGTTGATTATTATACAGTAGCATTTTGATGAAAATTGTTTTTTTAATGAAAAATAGAAACAATTGTATTTTTAGTGTTTTTGAGTTATTACTGTAGAAAATAATTTCCTTTTATAACTTTGATTGGTATCGCGGAAGCTATTTCCGTTTGCCACCACATTTGTTTTTTTTAATAGCAAAAACTCCAAAAAAGTTATTCTTTGACTTATTTTTAGAAGATAAAATAATACTCATAACGCAATTCTTAAAGAAAAAGAAAAAGTTAAAACTCATGTGGTACAAATAATCCCTATTTTACTTTCCTTTTTCTATCGGAAGCCATTAATTTTCAGAAAAAGTTCTTTTTTAAGCTTAGTTTTTTTTGTTTTGTTAATCAAAAAAGAATGCATAAAAATGTAAAGTTTGCTTTGTTTTATTTAATGGGAGGTTTTTATGGGTTTTAAAAGTTGGAGAGGATTGGTTTTAAGTTTTTTATTGCATAAGCTACAGTACTTTTTTGGTGGATGTTTTGAATTAAAAAAAATTGTTATTTTTATTATCGTCTAGTAATAGTACAGTAATATTAAAAACAAAAACTCTCATTTAATATAAAAATTCCCTAAGAGAACATTTTTTTCGTAAACTTGATCACCCATGAATTTAAGTCTATCTCCATTAATCTTTTCAATTCCTCAATTTCAATTTATCAACACATTTTTACAAGCTTAAAAGCAATTGTTGAAAATTGAACAACAGCCTTTTGAAAAAAAATCATCCATTTTTTTATATGTTCCAACCACAAACAAAATATATTCTCTTAAAATTTCTTTTAATGCTTTTCTTTTCTTCTCTGAGAGAAATTTGTAATCTCGTTATCCGCTGTTCAACTTTTTTTTCTTGGATATATCAGATCAAAGCACAATATTTTCTAGGCATAAAAGTACTTTAAGATAACATTTTTTGAAAGTTGATACTTTTGTGAGATTATATAATCTTGCTTGCTTGCTTGGGACTGACTACTTTTAGCTCTTTTTCCCAAAGTTTTTTATTTTTTTTGACGACATTGTTGTTCTTTTCTTTTTTGATGTTGGTCGAATATTATGTGTACTTTTTGTGTCTTGTTCAACATGTTTTTTGAGAAAATGGGTTCAATTTCTGAAAAAAATTAGTGTTCCGGTTCGGGAGTTTAGGGAAATTTCAACAAATAAGGATTACTGTAGTTTTTAAAAATTGTCAAATTTAATAAGTTTGAATTAGTTTTTAATTAAATTAGTTTTTGTTATTAAATTGAGGTAATTATTATAATTTTTAAAATAATGATTATTTTAGAGTTACGGTATTCAAAAAAACTATTTAAATGTCAAAGTTTTTAGCAAAACTTGCACTTTAGCACATGTTCTTTTCCCAAACATAAAAATCTTTTAAATTTTTCAACTTTTTTCAATCTTTGCATCATCATCAAACAACACATTTGAAAAATTTGATTATCACGTAAATTCCGTTGACAAAAATAAAAGGAATTTATAGCAAAAATCCAAAATAGCTGCAATAGAAAATTTCATTTTATTTTTCTTTCTTTGTCTTTGCTTTTCTTACCCCCTTTTTTAACTTTATTTTTTCTATCCTTATTTCGATAGTAATCGTAATGCCAAACTTCTTGCCACTTTTTAACACCAGCAAAAAGTCTTTAAATTTGTGTTGTTTTTTGGGTATGCAAATTTTGAGCGGATAAACAAAAGCTTCTTCCTCCTTTTTCAAATAGTAAATCCTTGCCGATGGCAATTTTATAAGTTGTTTATGAAAAAAAACATGTGATTTGAAAAAAAATGATTTATGTTAAGATTTAAAATTTATGAAAACCTAAAAAAATAAGTTTTTAGGTAGTTGCATGTTTATGCAAATTAGATGGTACATTGATGACAAAGGTTTGCCGTTCTTAGTATCTGATAAAATAAGTGCAACCTAAAATTTGATGTTCTAGAATTTGGTAATTCTTTTATGCAAATTAAGTGCCAAGGCATCATCAACTCAATAGACATTGTTCAAATAATGAACTGTCATTTATTTTTGTTTTTTTTTTAAAATTTATCTTACAATTGCCTCTTTTTTGTGTCATAAACCTTTTTCAATCCTTTTCTCACTTTTTTCCAGCTTTTCTCTTTCTCTTTATATATTTTTGCCGTTTTCTTTTTAAAAATGAGAAAATGAGAATCCGAATGAGAAATAACTTCCTTTCGTTTTGAACCCCCCTTCTTTTTCTTTCTTTATTTTTTATCCTTCTGTTTTTTTTTCTTTTTTCTTAGTTGAACTAAAATACCCGAAAGAAAGAAGAAGCAAGTCGATGGCATTTTTTTCTACAAGTTTTTCTTTGAGTGCCTTCTTTGAAGACGACATTTTACCATCATTGATGCAATACTTTTTTACAGCTTTAAAAATTTCTTCAATTCATTCAACCTTTTTTCAAATAATTCTTTGCTGCTGTAAAAAATGACGAATATTTTTTTGTTTTTTTATTAAAAAAATTTGATTAATTTTAATTAATTTTAAGTTTTTTAAAGAAATTTCGGATACTGTAATTTTGACTTTACAGTATTTATTCTACCAAAAATGTTGAATTTGAGATAGTTATATTTCGGTCTTCTGAGAATATTTTAACATAAATGATGTTACCAGGAACTGTTTTATGTTTTTTTACTTTGATATTCTTAAACACGTCAAAAATAAAAAATATCGTGGAATATTAATTATCTAAGATAAGAGTGTTCCGGAAATCAGACATCTATTTATCTAAACTTAAGACGACCCATAAATTATTAAATTTTAAAAATTATTAGAATTTTAAAGTTTAGTTTTTGAATTAAAAATCAACCAAATTTTATAAATTTTTCTGTTTGTTTTAAAATTTAAACCCTTTTAATTTTTTTCATTTGCCAAAATTCAATTCTATCTTTCTTTGTTTTTACATTTTCAATTTTTTTAACCAAATCTTTCTTACTTTTATCCTCAAATAATTTTTTATTATTTTGAGTGACAAAAAAATAAAAGTAAAAACATTTGTCATTTTTAAGTTGTCAACAAGATAAATGACAACTTTTGACCAATTTCTTGATCGAACTTATGAACACAGAAAAACATTTACATCCTTCTTGTCATTGATTTTGTTTTTAAGTTTTTGCTTTTTCTTTGTCTTGATTTTTGATTTGTGGAAAATTTCAATGTTGTTTAGGTATAAAAAATTTGCATATTTTTGGGATTTATTAAGCTTCCATCCCCCTAATCAATGTCTCCCATCTTTCATTTTTGCTGCTTTTCGTGGGAACTTTTTTTAAGGTACTCCAAAAATTGAAGAAGCAAAAACTATTTTATTTTCACCGCCGAACTTTGACTTAAAAACTTTTTGTTTCCCTTTTTTCGATGTGCATTTCCTTCAAGAAAGAATATATGTATCTGATGTACATCTATTTTTTAAGGACAGAAAAAATAAGGTAGAAAAAAAGTGTTGCACAAAAACAAAAAAATGCACCCAACCTTTTTTTCATCATCTAAAAAAGAGGACCTCCAAAAAACATTAAAAATATTTTATTCAAAAAATCAACAAAAAACGTTTGTGTTAGAAAAAAAGAAAAGAAAAATGCCAATGTCCAGAAAACAAAAAAATATAGTTAGATATCTTTTTATAAATATTTTTTGCCACCCAAAAATTGTTGCCTTTTTTATTCGTTTATTGATTCAATGTGAAAACAGGCCTTTTGATTTGAACAAATCGTTGCATTTTTTGTGCTTCTAAAAAAACATAGAAAATGCAACGCATTTCTTTCAACGCTGCTGCTCTTTTCGCAAACGAGTTCTCTTTCCTTTTTTCCACCCTTCTCTCACCGGGGGTATAGCTCAGGGGTAGAGCGCTCGCTTTGCATGCGAGAAGTCTGGGGTTCGATTCCCCATACCTCCAGGAATATTTTTTTGCTTTTTTATTTCAATTATTTTACCATAAATATCCCTTTCCTTTTTTACCATCAAAGTAACCTTTATATAAATAGAATTTCCGTTCCATGCATTATCTTTGAAAAAAATCCAATTTCCCGTTCTTGTACTACCACCACTTTTTTATATCCTTAATAAATCCAAGAACTTTACTTCACTTTCCTCCATTCTCCGATCCCAACCCCCAAGAGATTATTCCATTTTCGTAGCAACTCATATATATAGCTTTTTATTTGAGTAAAAACATCTTTTTCATTTAAATTAAATCAACTTTCAAGAAAAGGAAAGAAAAAAAAACAAGTAATCGCTTCATCGTTCATTTTGTTCTTATCCATCTTTTTTAGTATTTGTTAAAAGAAGCTTTCAATTTTAGGAAATTCCTTCTTCAAACTATTCAAATGGTTTAACAGCATTTTTCTAAAAATATTTTAATAACAAAACTTGTATCTTGCCAAAGATTGATTCAGAAGTTGTCGAATTCAAATGAAACAGCTTTTGCAACTTCAGAATCCTAAAATTTTCTGTTGCAATGAAACGGAATTGTTGGAGATTTTCAAAAATTTTATTATTTATTCTATTAAGATTAATTGAATTTTCAATTGCAAGTTATCATGAAAGAAGATTATATGAAGATTTAATGAGAGATTACAATAATCTCGAAAGGCCTGTCGCGAATCATACTTTACCGGTTACTGTATATTTAAAAGTTTCTCTTCAACAATTAATTGATGTTGATGAAAAAAATCAAATTGTATATGTTAATGCTTGGTTGGATTATGTAAGTAAATTAATTGGGATTCAAAATCCATGTTTAGAAAACGTTTTGAATAATTTAAGTCTAATCTTGAAATATCCGACATAGGATATCATATATCTTCAACCAAATCCAATAACTTTTTATAGACATGGAATGATTACAAATTAAGATGGGATAAAGAAGAATACGGTAACATTTCAGATGTTCGATTTCCAGCTGGAAAAATTTGGAAACCTGATGTTTTATTGTAATAATTTTCTCTTTTGTTTCTATTTTTTAAATTAAAATTTAGGTACAATTCTGTTGATGCAAATTTCGATTCTACATATCCGACTAATAGTAATTTTTAATTATCTAAAAATTGCCTATTTACATTCAAACTTTTAGTGGTTGTGTATCATACAGGTGACGTATCATGGGTGCCTCCCGGGATATTTAAAATTAGTTGTAAAATTGATATCAAGGTATGATTTCTTTAATAACCCCTCGAGATAATAAATTTGCATAATTTCGTAACAGTGGTTCCCCTTTGATGAACAGAGGTGCTTCTTCAAATTCGGTTCATGGACCTATAATGGCTTTAAACTTGACCTACAACCAGCTAAAGGTGGATTTGATATATCTGAATATTTGCCCAATGGTGAATGGGCATTGCCACGTAAGCTCTAAAAAATAATATTAATAGCAAAGCGAAAGAATTTTAGTTACCACAGTATCCAGGTCTGAGAAGTTTTATGATTGTTGCCCGGTAATTAATTTTTTAGCGCTTCAAAAATTGAGCATCATTTTTTACAGGAACCGTATCCAGATTTAACATTTTATTTGCATATGAGAAGGAGGACCCTTTATTATGGTTTTAATTTAATTATGCCATGTATTTTAACAACTGCCATGTCATTGTTGACGTAAGATTACTGTAGTTTTAAATATTTATTAAACAAGTAATATCTTTTTAAGATTCACATTACCACCTGAAGCCGGTGAAAAAATTACATTGCGTAAGTTTATTAAACATAGTAAAACTCGAAATACTAATAGAAACATTTTTCAGAAATTACTGTACTTTTATCGATTTGTTTCTTCCTTGGAATCTTAGCAGAAATGTCTCCCCCAACTTCAGAAGCTGTGCCGTTACTTGGAATTTTCTTTTCATGTTGTATGATCGTTGTTACAGCTTCTACCGTATTCACTGTTTATGTGCTTAATCTACAGTAAGTTTATCTACCAAAGTGAGAACTAACAATGAATCAATTTTTACAGCTACCGTACTCCAGAAACTCATGAAATGGGAACAAAAACTCGAACATTATTACTGTATTGGCTACCGTATATTCTAAGAATGGAACGCCCTGGGGTAACTTTGACTTGGCAAACGTTGCCATCTTTACTTCCCTGCTCAAAACCTAAAAGACACAGTGAATCTTTGATAAGAAATATAAAAGAAAATGAAACAGGTTCACGAGCATCATTTGATATTGAACATCGGCTAAGTCGATATATGACATCCTTTACAAATGGTGGCGCAAAATCATTCCTAAATTCAGGAGCTCTTGAATCTACTGTTTTTGCAACACCCGGACCAAAGCCAACATCCGCAGAAGTTGGAAATCATGCAACAATGCTTATTTTACAACGAATTTATAATGAATTAAAAATAATAACGAAGCAGATGATTGAAGCTGAAAAGGATGATACTGCTTCAAATCAATGGAAATTTGCGTAAGAGCTTTCTAACATCCCTGAAGCTTAGTAACTAAGACATGAAAAACTTTTAGCGCAATTGTCGTGGACAGATGTTGCTTATACATTTTTACAATTTTTATTATGGTCACCACGTTTGCAATCATGATGTCTGCTCCATATATTATTGCCTAAATATTAGCCAAGAAATACAACGAAAAAATATATATATGGGATAACTTTTTAGAGCTTTCACAAAACTATTTTTCTTAAATAAAGTTTTTCAAAATCTCTTGCTTAAAACTACAACAATTAAGTACATACTGAAACTTTTATGTACAACAACAAAAATAACTCATGAAAAATAACAGTTGAAAATAAACTTGCATATAATATTTAATACTTAAAAAGTTCAAACAAGCAATAATTTAATTCAATATTCAACCAGCACATCCAACAAATTCACGTTGATGATTATTGACCAGCAACCTTCTTTTTCTTTTCACGTTTCTTGAGATTTTCCATTGAAGATCGAAGAACTTGAACATAAGCAGCTTGAAATTTGTTGACTTCTTTTGCTTGAACCTAAAGAAAAGAGAACAATTAGTAAATGTTAAGTAATAAACAAAGAATAAACACATACAACGGTACTAATCTTATTGTTACCACATTTTGCACGGAATAAACATAGATTTTCTGAAGGTGGCTTGTAACCTTTTGGTGGATTCTGAGGTGTTGGTTTTGTTTGACCATTATCTAAAAACGCAACTGTTAGTAACCAAAATGAAGGATATAAAAAGTAAAACTTACAAGCTTTCATTGTAATTGAAACAGATTGTGAACCACCAAGTTTAGGCTTTTGAAAGAGTGTTGCCAAATCCGTCAAGAATTTATCATTATCTAGCAGAGTCATGTTTGAATAATACCAAAGTAGTTTTTGTAGTAATAATAAAGTAATAAATTTATGTTGAAAAAGAACAAGATTTATAAAATTTTTGTTGGAAAAAATTTGCTTTTTTGCAGCTCGAAAAAAATTAGAAGCTTTTCAATAAAATTTTTCGTGTTAGGAAAAAACACGTGTTGGTTTTTGAAGTTGAACAAACTTTTAAAAAAAAAACTGTAATAGTTTATGAAATGTACAGTAATCAGTTACTGTATTTAAATAAATATTTAAAATTACTATCCCAAAGACCAAATTAAACACATGATTAAAATAGGATCATCAAGTAGTCAAATAACACTCTCTCTTCCAGTGTTACTTCCGTTATGTGTGTTCATGGGATTTGTTTACATTCACAGAATGAATCACAACCAAGCAACCTCAACCTTTTTTTTCAAAATGAAAGTAAACATATTTACTTGCCAATCCATCCATCCTTTCATTCGAAAGCTTTCATCATCCTTTCATCTATTCTCTGACACTCAAGTCACCATCAGAATGTTTGCACATTTCTTTCAACTTCATCCAGGAGGAAAAGAAAAAATTTAACCTTTGTGTTTGTATTCTACTTTTTATTTTTTTGCAAGTATTGATTAAGCTCAAAGAAAATTACTTTTTTGTTTTTTAAATTTCTTTAATTTTTGCTAACGATATTTTATTAATTTAAAAATGAATGGATGGTGGTTTTTTTGGTTTTTTATTATCCCAATTTTATTTATATTTTTTACAATTGGATCCTTGATTTTTAGGTAAAGAAAATCAAACTTAGATTTTTAAATTTTTACAATTTTTAGAGGAAATTCATATTACCCATATTGGAGGAGACGAAGGACATCCGTTTATGCTCCAAATACCATGTATCCAGTATATACAATTCAAAGTCGTAAGTAATTTTGGGAAAAGGGTATACTTAAAATATCTTTATTGTTACAGTATTCATACTTTAAATGCTAGTAAAAACTGCCAATTAATTTACAAACTTTCAGAACCACCGTATCCCCCAGGTCAGCAACCTCCCCCATATCCTTATTACCCGAATGCAACTGGACCCCCGCCATATTCAGCAACAAATCCTCCACCACAATATGTCTCCCAACCCTTATATCCAATGAATCCATCAAAAAATCAATTTTATTAAACTTCATCAACAACAAAAACAAGAACATTAATCATTATTTTTACTTTCTTCAATCAATTCACTTAAAGTTTTAATAACAGCTACCGGTGGTTTTTGCTTTGCTTCTTTAAATTTATTTTGTTTAGGATGTTGAAATTGATAGACTTCTTCAAGTTTGAAAGCATTTTGTTGTTTAATAGCTTCTTGATAAAGTGTAGGACTTTTGTAAATGAAATCAAGATTCTTATTTTTATTATCCTAAAAAATTACTGTATTATATTTTTTGTGACAAGATTTTAAAACAACTTACGGCTATGATACTTTTAAAATCATTTACTTTATCCATATATTGTGTGAGGACTTCTTTATCACGAAATAAAGCCATTCTTACTCGTTCATAGGTACCGTATTCTTCATTGATCTAAAACATGCAAACATGTAAATACATACATTAGCATAATATACATATTACAGTATCTTAAACAAAAATTAATGTAAAAGCTACAGTACTCCATTAGTTAAAAAACAACTTACAATGCTATATTTTGAAAACCCATTTGAGAATTCAATTTCTGCTGAAGCTTCAAATTTATGACCATGATGAGTATGATGACCAGAAGAGCAACCTCCACAGCCACCATTCTTTGAACATTTTTTAAATCGAATATTTAATTCAGATTTTTTTGCCATATTTTCTGCTCGCAATGATGCAATTGTTTTCTTTTTTGGAGGATTTTTGGAGGGAGGATTCTCAGATGTTGATGGAGTAACAGCAGGAGAACTTGCACTTTTAACACAGCCTAAAAACGAAACAAAATCGCAAAAGTTACGGTATCTCGAAACATCATCGAAACAATTTAGTTGTTCTTCAACAAATGGAAGCTATAGATATTATAAAACATTCACTTCTGTACAACAACAAATTTACCCAAAGGTATTATTAATGTCATAAAAGTGTTTTAAAAATTTACAAAAAATTTGGGAAAAATCCAATTTTCGTCTAATTTGCATAATTTTCTGGATTTATAGGTTTTCAAGCATGGAACATTTGATAGTTATTTTTCACAAAAAAAATGTTTTTTTGGTTCACCCATGAAAATAAGGAGAAATAAGCTTATTGATAAAAGAAAGGTTTACGATAAAACTAACAATTGTAAGCTTTAGTATACCTTTTTGTAACAAACCCAATTGAATAGGGCTAAGCAAATTTTGGGATGCTGTAAATTGCATAAAAGCTGGAACAGTTTTATCATCCGTTTGTTGCCTTGGGAATTCAAATGGATTCTGTAAATAATAAAATTTTAAAATAACTATTTTAGTTTGCTTCTAATTTAATTTAACTCACTAATGCAAAATTAATTGATACTTGTTTCCGTTCTTTAATTAAATCTTTTTTCAAGTCTTCTTTTTTAATATCGGATGTTACAGTATTTCCACTTTCAATTGAATTCTCATAAGCAGCGATATGAAGGGATAAAGTGCTGCTGCTGATTTTAGCATTTAAAGACTCATTTTTCCACTTTTTTGTTTTAACATTCTTTTCAGTTTCATCAAATGCAGAAACGAATTTAAAAGGTTTTGAATGTAAATTATTGGTTGAAGATTTATTCCATCGACGTTTTTCATCACCAACAACAACTTTTGAGTCTATTTTTAATGGTGCTGCAGTATTTCGATAACTTTTGAGATAACCAACCTTTAATTTTAAAAGTTTAACATCCGAAAATTCTCATCTACAGTAATTTTTGTAACTTGAACTATATTTTAAATGGAAACTATAATTTTTTATTTTTAAAAAACTGCAGCTTTTTTGTTTACCAAAGCTTTTGTTATTACTAATTGATTTGCTATTTGATTGAACAAATGATTGATTCAAACATTTATGACTTTGATTTAATTTGAGATTTGAGAAATGATTATTTCCACCAACAGTTTGAAGAATAAATTGTTGCTTCTTCAGTGGCACATCTCTTGTTGTCATCTTCTAAATCTTTATTTACAAAATCGTTTAATAAATTATAAATCAGTTACATACAAAAAGAAATAACGAAATTAATAATTTTATTGTCTTAAAAAAGCTTTTTAAAAATTCGTTTAGAAGAAAGTTTGCGAAAAAGCACAAAAAGAAAAAAAATATTGCATCATTCTGTTTTTTCTCAATAAAAGTTTTATTCACAAAAAATACACATTGCCGAGGAAGGAGGAGCTATTTGGACTTTAAAATATGGTATTGCAAGTGTATGAACTTGAATCAAAAAATGACACTGATAAAAAATATCCTGCAGTTTTTGTAATAAAAATTTCTACCAAAGGAAGATCGTAAGTAATTTTGAGTTAATTCTTTATCTAAAATATTTTAATGGTTACGGTATTCATAATGTAAATGCTAGAAAAAACTGCAAATTAATTTTTTGAAATCTTCTAAACTTTTAGAACCACCGTAATAACGTCACAAACATGTTTTAAAAATTTACACAGTATGAAAAGTAAAAATTTATTCAATAAAAATGATACAAAAATGTTTAACAAAAGTGTACAAAAAACATTAAAAAAAACAAAAACAAGAATCAGTAGTACATATTTCTTCCATCCGGGTTACTGTAATTAAGCTGAACAAGTTTTCTTGAGTTGAGGTTCCCTGAAAAACGAATTGAATTCCAAAAACTATACTAAAGTATTTCTTACACTTGTGGAGAATCAAACAATAAATTGGCAGAAGAATAGGATCGCTTCTTAAAGGTATTTCCATCAAAAGAAAAAGTTTCACGATTTTCATCATCTTTTGGAGCATTATTAAAAAGATTGCTCAATTCATGTTCATCAGATTCATGTGGTAAAATCATACGTTCTTCTCGACGATTTTCAGGTTCTTCAAGATCTTTTAAAAATGAATCATTAATTACGTCATCATCATTATTAGTTGATTTTTCTTTTTCAGAGCTTTCAATGGATCGTTGCTGCTGGGATTGTTTTGATTGAGTACTAAAGTTGCTGCTTGTTCCTTGACTTGCCTAAAAAAAGAGACATTAAATTACGACAAATGAATGTTTAACTTACATCTTCAACAAAAAGGCCATTTGCAATATCTTGTTGAACATCACCAATTGGAGCTTCAAAATACTTGGAACGGATTTCAACATTCATTCTAAAAATCAAGAATTTACAAAAGATAAACTGTACAACAAAACTTACGCAATATTTTGTGCGGTACATGGAATACGAGCTAATGGAAGTGTTTTAATTTTATCAAGATCATACTTTTCATGATACTTGAAATCTTTTGGAAGTTCTTCAGGTTCTAAAATATATTATTAGTGACTTTCAAGAATGGATAATGCTTACCTTTCAAAAAATAAATTCCAACAAAAGGTTTAAGATTCTTGGGAAGCTCAGACAAAAGCGATGAAACAAGTCGAACACGTTTAAGAACTTCACATAAATCTTCTGCAAAATCCCATTTTGTTGAAACTCGAACATTTGTTGTATTTGGTCTATAAAAGAACAACAATGGATAAATTGGGATAAGAAAAAGATAGAATAAACTCACAATAAAACATTCATTGCAGCTTCAGTATAATCAAATTCAAATCTCATAACTTCAACAATGCTTTCAGGATTATTCTCTTCACAAAGTGCAAAAAAGACTTGTTTTATCTGAAACATAGAAAGTATATATATAAACACAAATATAATAAAATAACATTACCTTCTTTTCTTCAAGTGAGCTTGCAATTCCTTGTAAAGCTTCGAGATGTTTCTTTGCTTTTGGATATGATGAATCAAAAACTGGATTATTCTTTGCTAAAAAAATAGACATTATTATTGTTAACAGTATCCAAATTATATATAAAAGCTTACATTCATAAATTCGAACCATTTTAAATCCTTCTGGAGGAATAATACCACGATGATAAGCATATGAAGAACAAATTAAAATTGCAGATTTAATCAAAGAATTTACTTCTTTTCCTTGAAGCTTATCATTTGTTGGATATACAGAATCCAGATAATCCTTTTGCTAAAATAGTAATAATGTTTATCAATAATAATAAAAACATGATAAATACTTACTTTAGAAATTGTCATTTTTTGATTAAATTAAAATTGGTTTAGTAACTAAAGGTTAATTGAGAGAAAAAAGTTTTAAAAATTAGCAATAGAAAAAAACTAATGAATAAAAAACTTTGGCATGCCAGAAATATTAGGCCAAGAAAAAAGGTGTTGAATTTGCGCCTCAAGATAAATAATTGTTTTTGCAGTGACAAAAACTGCGGCAAAAAATTTTGTTGAAAATAAAAAAGATTAAAGATTTGCATTTGTCGGAATTGTCCAGATTTGACATCAACGGTTTTAAGGATAGAATGGATAAGTCGAAATTTGATGTTCCAACATGAACCCAAAAGTGTACCTTTTCATTTTCCCTAATACATTTTCATGTTTAATTTTTTACAGTATACTGTAGTTTTTTTTTGTTTGTGTTATACAGTTTTTATCATATATATTTCATTCCATAAAAAGTGGCTTTATTAGAAAACAAGATTTAGAATATGAACAAAGAAAAAATTTTTTTGTCACAATTCTCGGATACGGTAATTACAGTAAAACAATATTTAGACAAAAACGTGTAATTTGTGATTTTATTTATTTGTTTATTTACCAAAATGAAAAAATCAGACAAATAGATTCAATAAACAAATTTATTTTTGCCCAGTTTTAATTTTCAAAAATCAATGGTAAAATTGAATCAAAAATGCAATTTCAAAATAAAAAAGGGGTTTTAAAAAATTAACATCCGATGAAAATTGTCTTTTTAGTCAATTTGATTCAAACTGTTGCATATTCAGATACTCTTTTTTCACAGAAATTAGTTTTGCATTGAAAATGAAAGATTTTCCATAAATTCAAAGGGATCTAAAACCAAAGCATATCTAAAATATTTTACATCTTGGAAAAAAATTTAAAAAATTCAAATAAGTAGTTTATTGGTGCCATTAAAAATAGAGTGTTTAGATTTGAGCGTTTATTTGCGGAATCCTTTTTGCTTCAATGCCTCGAAACAGCTGTCTTCAGCTTTGAAATCATTATCGCATTATTGTTGCTGTAAAAAAGGAAAAAAGGGTATTTGCTTCCGTTCTTTTTTGGTTCAATTTTGTTATTGTTATGTTCAAAACAGAATGTCAACGATTACAAATGTCATGAATTCTGGATCCCATTAAAAATTTTAGATTTGAAATATTCATATTGTAGCTTACTGTAATAATCTTTCTTGTTGTAAATGTTACACAAAAGTTTTTTTAAAACTAAAACTACTTTTATTACAATAAAAAAACTACTAAAGCTTCACCGGCATAATATTACTACAACTACCAAAGAAAAAATAAACTTAAAAAAAGAAAAAAATTATGTACAAAGTATTTCCACGATTGTGACACGCTTATTTTTAAAAAAACGTAATGAAACAATTAAAAAAGAAAAAGTTAAAATACAATTAAAAAGAAAAATTAAATTTTAATAGAATTTGAAGGAAGTAATTTAGAGATCTTTGTTACTTCAGCCATTCCACGAGTTCTTTGTTCACGAAAGATTAAAGATGCTCCAATTTGAATGTGTTCAGGTTTTGCATAGAATCGGAATTTCACATTTGTCCATGTCAAAGGTTTCAATTTGCCATTTGGTGAATCAATACTAATAATTGTAGCCGTACGACAGAGGAAACCAATGTATACTAAAAAAGAACAAGTGTATAGTTTATTCAACAACAGCAAAAAAGTTTTTAAACAACTGAAAAAAAAATTGATGCAATGTGATTGCAATCTTCGACCCAAGTGAACGTGCTGGGATGGCCGAGTGGTCTAAGGCGGTGGACTTAAAGGGAGCGGCCGGGATAGAAGAAATAGATTTTTGTTAGTCCATGTGGTCCCAGCGCGAAAGCTCTCTACTAATTGAATAAAAATCTCCAAAAAAAATTTTTTTTACTCGATTAGTAGAGAGCTTTCGGGCTGGGACCACATGGACTAACAAAAATCTATTTCTTCTATCCCGGCCGCTCCCTTCAAGAGCAATTTCTCTTACACATGATATGTGGCTTCGAGGTTTCCACTCCACGTATGTGGGCGTGGGTTCAAATCCCACTTCCAGCAAATTTTTTTTTTTAAATTTTTTAAACTTTAAAAAAAAAATAAAGTTGTAAATAAAACTTACCAGTTCCTTGAAAATTTTTTTCAATTTCATTTCCAGGATGATAAAGAAGCAAAAATTTAGCTTCAAATTCCCAACAGGATGTTTCAGCAGCCGATTCAGCAATCATAACCATTCCACGATTTATAAAAACATGTTCAAAATCAAATTTTATTGCTATTGAAGCAGCTTCACCAGGAATAATAGAGAAAATATTTTGTTTATTTCTTTTTATGGAGCATACTCTTCCTTCTTGATAATTTCCATTTCTTGTTGGACCAATTTTTATTCGATCCCCAACATATAAAATTCCTTCATTGAGTAGACCAGCTACAACAATTCCAACTCGTGGAACACGAAAAACTTCTTCAACTTGAAAAAATGGAGATTTTTGTGATAATGCATTGCGTTCAATTGGGGTAAAACTTGTTGGTAAAATATTAAGGAAACATTTGAGATTCTCCAAATTTTGTCCAGTTACAGATGAAATAACAAATACTGGTATACAATCTTTTGATTGAAGAGATGCAGCAGAAGAAATTGCTTGATCCAAAGTATTTACAATTTCAGTTGAAGATGTGAGACCAATAGTTTTGAGAAGTTTATTTGTACGTGTAATAACACTAAAAAAGGAAATCGGAATTAGTAAATGCAAATAAAATTAAATATAAACAAACTTTAAAATTTGTTGCTCAGAAACACAATCAGCTTTAGTTATCAGCACAAAAATTGAGATATTAAGGACCATAGCCAAGCAAGCATGTTCACGAGTATCTGCAGTTGGTCCAGTTGTTGCAGATATCGTTAAAGCACAATAATGAGGATTGTATCCACATAGGCCATATGTTGTCGTACGAATATATTTTCGATCACCACAAAGATCAATCAGAGTCATAAGTTTTGTTGATTCTTCCACCACTTCATCCAAATTATTTTTATGACAATTAAGAAGTTGTCCATCAGAATTGAATCCGATTACACTAAGACATACAGAGCTTGTTCTTCCAGTTTGAAATTCATGTAAATATCGAAAGAGATTCAGACGTGCAGAACCTTGGCCATTATCAAGTTGTCCTCTTGATAAAACCC
Source organism: Panagrolaimus sp. LJ2414 (assembly GCA_024447195.1). Lineage (NCBI taxonomy): Eukaryota > Metazoa > Nematoda > Chromadorea > Rhabditida > Panagrolaimidae > Panagrolaimus > Panagrolaimus sp. LJ2414. The sequence goes on from JAMRXY010000008.1 coordinate 13,171,512, forward strand.
CGCATAAAGTTGATTTACCCGCTTCAGCACTACCCAAAATTGCTAATCTAAAAAATAAAGTTTGTGTAATAGACAACTTTAGAAGAGGCAAAACTAACCTAATTTGAATAAAAGCTAAATTATCTGGTACTTTTCTAATCAGCACTTCAGTCACAAAGCGCTTCTCATCTTCAACATCTCCGATAATCTCTCGTTCAGAAAGGACACTAAAGTTTGCATTTATACTATCAGCAATTTGATGTAAGCATTTCAGAGATTCATCCATTTCAGATTGAATAATTCCAGTTAAATGTCCATTATCTGATACACCAATTTCATAAACACATTCGCCTTGTCCTTCTCGAAGCCGCCATTTCATTTGAGTTGTTAAATGATGAATTCGTTCTTTTGATAATGAACAGAGTTTTGCTTTATATTCAATATTGCCATTATCATTTTCAGGTGGAAGAGATTCATCACTGGTTATTGTTTTTCGAGAAAGCAGCGTTGCAGTATCTTTTGTGAAGGAGCTAAAATTTGAGTTTAAAATAATGTTAAAGATTATCAAAGAAAGATTTACCTTGAAAAAATTGGAGCTTGGCTTTCTTCCGTAAAATCGGTTAACATAAAATCCATAGCGTTTGATTGTAAGGATGATAGTAGTAATAAAGTTTTATATTCGAGGGATCATTGGAGATATAAAAGCTGAAAAAGATGAAAAGTTGTTAAAAAAAAGAATGTTTAATAAAAACAGTGTATAAATGCAAAAATAACTCGCACGAATAAATAATGCTTATTTCAAGAGTTTTGTTAAAACTTTTTTAAAATGTCAAGAAAGAAAAACTCGAACAAAAATATAAAAAACAGGAAGAAGAAAAAACGTTTTTAAACTGTTGTTTGTTTTTTTTTTGCTGTGTTGATGATGCAAGAAGGAGAAATGAAAGGAAAAAAGGGTCGACAACTACGACGTCAATCAAACAAGTATCTTGAACAAAAAAAATATGCAAAAAACAGCAACTGATAATACGAAAAAGAAGAAAGTTTAAAATATTAAAACCCAAATCTTATGGTTTGTTCAACTACAACGTTGAACTTGGGATAAGTGCAGCTGCTGCAAGGGAATAACACAACATTTACAATGCATTTTAAACAAATAGAAAACTAATATTACAAGATATAAAATACAGTCATCTAGTAATGATAAGAATACTCCGCAAAAAACCTTCGGGAACGCCTAGAATTTCAAAACAACGATTAATAAAAATTCTGTGAATTTCTGGCACAATATTGTGCTTGTTATTCCCTTAAAACAATTTTTTTCTTCAAAGAAAACAATGCCCCGGGCATTTAATATAATTTAATCAATTTCATAGTTAATCAATAAAACATTCAAGATTTAATACTCTTTAAAGAAAAAAAAAGTCAATAATAAATGAATTAATTTTTAAACGATCCTGATCGTTTTCTTCTTTTTACTACAGATTTTTCCCCGAAGTTTTTCATCTTCAAAAAAGTTATTAACAAAAAAAAACTGGCGAATTTCCCAGCTCAAACAAGAAAGAGAAAGAAAATAGTATAAAATTAGAGAAAAAAGGGAAAATGCTTTTCTTCAAAACATGCATGTCGTCAGTCAATAGTATGTCTTTCAGTGTAAAAATTGAAAAAGAAAATAAGTAAAAGCGTTTTGGGAAAAGAAAAAGACAGAGAGAAAGATAAAGACAAATTAAAAGAAAAAATGCGAACAGGAACGACCAACCAGCTGGAACAATAGTAATAATAAACAAATTTGATTTGAAAAGTGACAAAATGCACGGATTTAAAAAGAAAATAAACGAAGATGATCTTCGGCGAAATAAATTTCAAAAACTTGTTCAAACTGATTGCTCCCAGGGCTGTCCGGGATCCGTTTTTTTAGCGGATCCGGGATCCAGAACGGGACATCCCGGGCGACCTCCGGGATTCCGGGATTTTGAAAATTTCAGTATTTTAAAGATAGAAATGAAAAAATGCAACTTTTTTGCAACATAAAGCAAAAAAATCATCGCTAAAATTAACAGAAGAAGTTGTTTCAGATAAAATAATTGATTTTAAAATTTTTTAAGATGTGAAAAATGTTGTAAAAAATGTGAGTCACAAAAATTTTCGATATTTATGGCTATGCGTTAATACTATAAAAAAGTTTTTGATTTATGCTCCATTTTTGAGAACCAAATTCAATTTTATTGTTAAAACGTGAAATTCTAAAATTCTTTCAAATAATCTGTTTGCATGATTATTCGAAAGAATTCTGAATCGAAGGATCCTCAAAATTTATTTTTTGCCCCCAATCTAACGCTTAAGCAAGTCCCGAAATTTTTCATCATGTGCAAGATAAACATTCGTTTAATCAACAGTTTGTGGCTCAATACTGTTTGAAAAAACAGTACTTGTTTAATAAAATACCTCCATTTACAAAATAATCTCCACACTACTTTATTTCACATATTTTCACAATAAATAAATAAGAGAATGCAATAATTTGATCGCAAAAAGGGAAGAGAGGCGAAATAACTTAATCAAGATAAAAGATTATTGTTTTTTAATTTCTTTGAGTCGCTGACAGATGGTATCGAAACTTGGTCGACCTTCAGGATCTTTATGCCAACATTCAGCAACGAGAGCAGCTAAATCTTTTGGAGTTGATTCTGGCACTAAAAAGTATAAATTAATATTATTTTTTTTCAAAATTGATTATAAAAAAACTTACTTTCCATTCGATAATCGTTAACAATTATTTTTGCTCGAGCTTGTAATCCATTCCATCCTGGATAAGGGACGCCACCTTCAGAGTAAATTTCATATAAAAGAACACCAAAAGACCAGACATCCCTGAAAAAGAAGTTCAACAGTAATACATGGATATTAAACGGATATAGGGGAAACATACGTTTTATGTGAATAAACTTTTGACTGCAACGTTTCAATTGCTAACCACTTTACTGGAACTTTATCAAGTTTATCTTCAATGACGAATTTACGTTCATCGGATAATCCAAAATCAGAGATCTTCAAAGCATTATTTTCTGTTAAAAGACAATTTCTGGCAGCAATATCTCGATGAATGATCTGAAAAATGATATTAGAATAACTATATGAAAAATTCAAAAAATAAAAGCTTACCTTCTTTTTGTGAAGATATCTTAACCCTTCAGCTGCTTCAATACAGAATCGAAGAAATGTTTCCTTGGAAGTCTTTCCTGTATTCTTCCGAAGAAAAGACAATAATGATCCCCCTAAAAAAGAAACAAAGATTATTCATTATTAATATAAAATATATAAACATACCAGGACAATATTCCATAAGGATCAAGAGGGGATGACGATAAATTGCAACACCATAAAACTTGACTACACTGAAAATACATATACGACAATGATATTGTATACAAAATAAATAAAAAACAAGCTTACTTCTTATGATTAAATTTTCTCATTATGCGAGCTTCTTTAAGGAACAAAAGACGTGATTCTCTTGATGCTTCGGATTTCATCGTTTTGACTGCAGCTTTAGAAGTTTTTCCATCAGTAAGTTTTGCTTCACCGAGAAAGACATCACCAAAAGCCCCTTCTCCAAGCTTTTTGATTAGCCTATAAAGAGAAAGTTGATAATATTAAGTAAAAAAAATTATAAAAACCTTAACATACTTAACACAGTCATGAGAATATGACCAACTTGGACGTTCGATTGGAGTTCGAAGCTTGGCACCATTTTCCATTGATAGAGGATTCTTCGTTTCCATATGCCATTGAATCAAAGCTGCAACAGTGGATTCATGATGTTCTTCAATATAAAAGGAGTTATCTGCATCTTGGTTAACCATATAATGAAAAACTCGATCCTCTTTTTTGACAGCAATTGAAAGGATTATTTGATCTAAAAATTATAAGTATTTAGTATCATCCAGCTAAAATTGTTCCCTTCGTTACCTTTGTTTTCGGTTTTTCGAAGCAAAAAATCTCCATCCTTCTTAAGCATTGCTTCAACATCTGCTTTTGGCATCAATCCATGGTAATAATCAGCACCTAAATATGTATTTTGTAAAATAGTTTAAATAAATGGTTAAAATTATTACCTCGAATATCATCAGTTATTGAAACTTCTTCTGTTTTAGTAAACGTTGGTTCTGCACGAGTTTCTTGAGATGGCTTAGTTACTGCCTAAAAAATTTTATGAAATATTTTATACAAGCAGATTAAAAAGCTATGTTTTTAAATGTCATAACCGGGGTTTTTTTCTCAAAGCGAAATTTAAAACAACAGCACACGCTCTACACAAAATAATTTAAATAAGTTTCTGTATGATTTATAAGCCTCACAAGAGTTTCAAAGTAGCTCGAAAAAATAAAACTTTTCTTGTATAGTTTTTAGAGATAGAAGCAAATTAGATACGATTTCTCGTTTAAGCTTACTTTAATGAATGGCTTTTTATTCGGGGCATACAATTTTTGTCCTGCTCCGAATTGTTGAATTTCTGGTGTTGAACGTTTATTACCATCCATTTGTCGGGGAAATTCATAGGGATCCTATATACAGTATAAATGATATTGGTTTTGTTAAAAAAATAAAACTTGCTTGAAACTTTGATACGGGTACAGTAACAGCTGTATTAAATGCATTCGATTTCATTGGAAGATCTTTATTTGTACAAGCTTCAAAACTATTTTCATATGCTGCAATATGAAGTGATATGGTGCTACTTCCATTTACATTTGAGCTTCTGCTGCTGCTATCATTCTTTTCATTCATCCAACGCTTTTGAGTTCGTTCTTTTAATTCAACATCGAAGCTTTTATTCTTTAAAGTTTTAAAAGTCAAATCTTTCGTTGCTGATTTATTCCATGAATTTCTTTTTTCAGAGAATACAGTACAACCTGATAATTAGTTGTTGCAATTTTACAAACATTCTTTTTTGTTTTTTTATGCCTTACAAATCACGCCACAAAAAATTACAGTAACGTCACATAAACGTTTTTTTAACGAATTTTGTAAAATTGCAGTTGTCTTTTTTACCAAAATTTTTGTCCTTGTTTGATTTGTTAAATGAATGAAGTGATAATTCATCATTTGAATTTTTATGACCTTGATTTAAATTAATCTCAGAAAATTTGATGTTTTTGTGAACATGAGGTTGATCAATCACTGAATTCTTATGCTGCTTCCAAAATAACCTTTCTTCTTTTGTTGCCATCTGAAAAAGCATTTGATGATATATTTATTAATTATTGTTCAAATATGAAATCCGTGATCTATTTTTTGGATGGCCGAATTCAAAAAGGGCTGTCTGCCATATGATTTCTAAATAATTATCAAAGTGGAAGTAAAATAAGAAAAAAACGTAAAATGTCAAGAAAGAAAAGCACCAAAAAGAAGGCTGGCAATCTGGTTAAAAGAATGCATATAGTCTGAATATTTTAGCTTTAATCTGCATGGTGTGATTCGATTTTAAGCGGATTTCTTGAGGGATAAGAATGATGCAATGATTTTTCAGAACCCATTGGGATCATCAACTTCGGGAGACAAGAAAGCAAAAGATTTTTTTCTCGACAACATATTGCATCAGCAAAAAATTATACATGTCTGTCGATAAAGATGGTTATTTTTGTTTGAAACAATAATTTTTGTCATTACAAGGAAATTTCTAAATTTTCTTACGAAATTTGTTATTTTTCTATTTCAACAGCAGAATTCATAAGAATGATGCAGTATGTAACATACTGTATGTTTTTAAAATTCGTTGAAGAAAGACGAATTTTTAAGACTATGTTGTTTTGTGTACATATGCAACATATATCAGATATGCTCAGCACAAAGCAGCAGCGTCGAAAGAAATGTGTTGAATTTTTTGTGTTTTTTAGGACACTAAACATGCAACAAAGTGAAATGATTGAATCAAAGGCCTGTTTTCAAAATTAATCATTAAACAAATCAAAAAGCAAAGTTTTTGTGAAAAACAATCTTTTTTGTTTTCTGGACATTGGCATTTTTTCTTTTCTATTTTTTCTTTTTTACACAAACGTTTTTTGTTGATTTTTTGAATAAAAAATTTTTAATGTTTTTTGGAAGTCCTCTTTTTTGGATGATGAAAAAAGGTTGGGTGCATTTTTTTGTTTTTGTGCAACAATTTTTTACCTTTTTTCTTTCCTTAAAAAATAGATGTACATCAGATATATATATATATTTTCTTTCTTGAAATAAATGCACATCGAAAAAAGGGAAACGAAAAATTTTAAGTCAAAGTTTGGCGGTGAAAATAAAATAGTTTTTGCTTCTTCAATTTTTTGGAGTACCTTAAAAAGTTCCCACGAAAAGCAGCAAAAATGAAGAAAGAGAGACATTGATTAGGGGACCTAGCTTTAATAAATCCTAAAAATATGCAAATTTTTTATGCCTAAGCATTTTGAAATTTCCCACAAATCAAAAATCTAGACAAAGAAAACAAGAAAAAAGAAAACTTAAAAACAAAATCAATGACAAGAAGGATGTAAATGTTTTTCTGTGTTCATAAGTTCGATCAAGAAATTGGTCAAAAGTTGTCATTTATCTTGTTGACAACTTAAAAAAGACAAATGTCTTCTTTGCTTTAATGTTTTTGTCATTTGAAATAATACTAATAACTTAAAACTTATTTTGAGGATTAAAGTTGGAAAGCTTTGGTTAAAAAAATTGAAAATGTAGAAACAAAGAAAAATGGATTGAATTGAATTTTGGTAAAAAAAAGTGAAAAGGGTTTAAAATTTAAAGCAAACAGGAAAAATGTATAAAATTTGGTTGATTTTTAATTCAAAAACTAAACTTAAAAATTCTAATAATTCTTAAAATTTAATAATTTATGAATCATCTTAAGTTTAGATATGTGATTTCTGGAACACTCTTAACTAAATATTCCGGAATTCCACGATATTACTTATTTTTGACGTGTTTAAGAATAACTAAATTAAAAAACTTAAAATCCTGGTAACATCATTTATGTTAAAACATTTTCAGAAGACCGACAAATAGCTATCTCAAATTCAACATTTTTGGTGGAAAATACTGTAATGTCGAAATTACAGTATCCAAAATTTCTTTAAAAACATGAAACTAATCAAAAGGGTTCCCTGTTGATTTTTTTAGAAATTTTTTTTCTCATTTTTCATCGCGCTTTCAAAGAGTCCTTCCTACCTGTTGATTTTTTCCAATATTATAAAATTGTGAAAAATTTTAATTTGTTATTCGACGAATGATATTATTTTAGAAATCGTCCTATCTAATTCATAATCCTTAATTAGAAAAGTCTATTGAAGTTCAACTCAAGCATTGTAAAAGCATATTTAGACATTGTGATAATGTCTAAATCTAAACCAGTTAGCTTCACTGGACATGTCCAAGTTGATGAATTGAAAGGTTTCATTTCCAAAATAATTTCAGCGGTGAATGTAATTGTTGAGCAAACGTTTAGTACATGCTTCCATACAAAAGCCAACCGAAGAAGCCATCACAACTTCACATACAAGATGTTATAAAAGATTGCTCTCTTTCTTTTCTTACTGTAGAACGATCTCTCTAAATTGTTCTTCATCTATGATCCCCCAAAAAATTGTAATTGACTTTTTAAATAATTTCTTTGCTAAAAATAATCTTATTCCTCCATGAAAACATGGTTTCACAAAATCAAAATCAGTCAACACCCAATCAGTTGAGACTTTTGAATTTATCACAACCAAAGCTGAAAAAAATATTCCCGTCGATATAATTTATTTTGATGTCAAAAATACATTTTTTACTTTTTAGAAAACTTAAAAATGCAAAAGTTCCAAATTCTATCAATTCAAGCCCTTTTCTCTAACCGAAAATTTAAGGTCAAAACGGGGGAATCACTTTTTGATTCTTTTAATGCAAATTCTAAGGTTCCTGAATAAAATTGAGCATCTTGAGTCAAAGTTTTTGCAGATGATGCATCAAACGAGGATCCAATATTTCCAGATTCCTTTGTTTAATGGTCTTAAATTTTGTTCATTTTTAATAAAGGGATTTTTAAAATTTGGTTTTCTAACTGAAAAAATTGGTAATATAAAATATGTTAGAAACTTCATGGACCAAAAAACACTAATTCAAAAACAGTCAGAGTCCGTATTACTAATGGAAATTTTCCTTCTTTTACTCTTCAGTTTTATCTTAATTTTTACGATCTTGAATTTCGGCAGTCCGCAATGCAGAGTCCGCATTATTAGTGGCATGAAACATACAACTACAGTATTTTGATTTTGGCTTTGTCTAATTTTATGCGGACTCAAATTTTTGGAATCCGCAATACGGAGTCCACATCACCAATGATATGAAATATGTAAATATAGCTAGCTTATGGGGATCCATCTTTTCTCTGTCTTCCTTTCTCATTCTTTTTTTCCCTCTTTTTCTTTCCCTTTTTTCTCATTTTTTTGCGGACTCCAGCCCAAATCCTTTGCGGACTGCGGACTCCAGGGTGCAATAATTGCACCCAGATGCACCCTGTGCCCACGTATGAAATCCATCGTGAATAAACTTTTTTTTACAAAAATCAGGGACTCATTGGAGCTTGTTTTTTCATTCCTTTTTTCCAGCTGCAGTGAACAAAAAAACAAGCTCCAATGAAGGTGTTTTCGCGTCGAGAGATGCAATTAAAGTTGCGTGTAAAAAGTTTATTCACGATGGGTCTCGTCCTTTAATAAAAAGAACAAATAAATTTTCGTCATTTTTTGCAGTAGCAAAAACATGTTTGAAAAAAGGTTGAATGAATTGAAGAAATTTTTAAAGCTGTAAAAAAGTATTGCATCAATGACGGTAAAATGTCGTCTTCGAAGAAGGCACTCAAAGAAAAACTTGTAGAAAAAAATGCCATCGACTTGCTTCTTCTTTCTTTCGGGTATTTTAGTTCAACTAAGAGAAAAAAGGAAAAACACAGAAGTATAAAAAATAAGGAAAGAAAAAGAAGGGGGGTTTAAAACGAAAGGAAGTTATTTCTCATTCGGATTCTCATTTTCTCATTTTTAAAAAGAAAACGGCAAAAATATATAAAAAGAAAAGCTGGAAAAAAGTGAGAAAAGGATTGAAAAAGGTTTATGAGACACAAAGGAAAAAAAGAGGCAATTGAAAGATAAATTTTAAAAAACAAAAATAAATGACAGTTCATTATTTGAACAATGTCTATTGAGTTGATGATGCCTTGGCACTTAATTTGCATAAAAGAATTACCGAATTCTAGGACATCAAATTTTAGGTTGCACTTATTTTATCAGATACTAAAAACGACAAACCTTGTCATCAATATATCATCTAATTCGCATAAACATGCAACTACCTAAAAACTTATTTTTAGGTTTTCCTAAATTTTAAATCCTAACATAAATCCTTTTTTTCAAATCACATGTTTTTTTTCACAAACAACTTATAAAATTGCCATCGGCAAGGATTTACTATTTGAAAAAGGAGGAAGAAGCTTTTGTTTATCCGCTCAAAATTTGCATACCCAAAAAACAACACAAATTTAAAAACTTACTGCTGGTGTTAAAAAGTGGCTAAAAGTTTGGCATTACGACTACTATCGAAATAAGGATAGAAAAAAACTAAAGTTAAAAAAAGAAAAGCAAAGACAAAGAAAGAAAAATAAAATGAAATTTTCTATTGCAGTTATTTTGGATTTTGCTATAAATTCCTTTTATTTTTGTCAACGGAATTTACGTGATAATCAAATTTTTCAAATGTGTTGTTTGATGATGATGGTGATGCAAAGATTGAAAAAAGTTGAAAAATTTTGAAAAGATTTTTATGTTGTAAAAAGAACATGTGCTAAAGTGCAAGTTTTGCTAAAAACTTTGACATTTAAATAATTTTTTTGAATACCGTAACTCTAAAATAATCATAATTTCAAAACTATAATAATTACCTCAATTTTTAAACAAAAACTAATTCAAACTTATTAAATTTGACAATTTTTAAAAACTACAGTAACCCTTATTTGTTGAAATTTGCATAAAATCCTAAACCGGAACACTAAATTGTTTTCAGAAATTGAACCCATTTTCTCAAAAAACATGTTGAACAAGACACAAAAAGTACATAATATTCGACCAACATCAAAAAAGAAAGAAAAAAACAATGTCGTCAAAAAAATAAAAACTTTGGGAAAAAGAGCTAAAAGTAGTCAGTCCCAAGCAAGCAAGCAAGCAAGATTATATAATCTCACAAAAGTATCAACTTTCAAAAAATGTTATCTTAAAGTACTTTTATGCCTAGAAAATATTGTGCTTTGATCTGATATATCTAAGAAAAAAAAATTGAACAGCGGATAATGAGATTACAAATTTCTCTCAGAGAAGAAAAGAAAAGCATAAAAAGAAATTTTAAGAGAATATATTTTGTTTGTGGTTGGAACATATAAAAAAATGGATGATTTTTTTTTCAAAAAGGCTGTTGTTCAATTTTCAACAATTGCTTTAAAGCTTGTATAAAGTGTTGATAAATTGAAATTGAGGAATTGAAAAGATTAATGGAGATAGACGTAAATTCATGGGTGATCAAGTTTACGAAAAAAATGTTCTCTTAGGGAACTTTTCTATTAAATGGTAGTTTTTGTTTTTCAGATTACTGTACTATTACTATACGATAATAAAAAAAACAATTTTTTTTTAATTCAAAACATCCACAAAAAAATTACTGTAGCTTATGCAATAAAAATCTTAAAACCAATCCAATCCAATTTTTAAAACCCATAAAAAACCTCCCATTAAATATAACAAAGCAAACTTTACATTTTTATGCATTCTTTTTTGATTAACAAAACAAAAAAAGTAAAGCTTAAAAAAGAACTTTTTCTGAAAATTAATGGCTTCCGATGGGGAAAAAGGAAAGTAAAATAGGGATTATTTGTACCACATGAGTTTTAACTTTTTCTTTTTCTTTAAGAATTGCGTTATGAGTATTATTATATTGAGTTCATTTTTCTTCTTCTAAAAATAAGTGAAAGAATAGTATTTTTTGGAGTTTTAACTATTGAAAAAAAAACAAATTTGGTGGTTAACGGAAATAGCTTCCACGATACCAAATTGATAAAAGGAAATTACTTTCTACAGTAATAACTCAAAAATACTTAAAATATAATTGTTTCCATAAAATATAATTATCATCAAAATGTTACCGTATAAATATCAACAGTAAGAACTGTTAAATCCGAAAGAATTATGCATTTTTACAAAAAATTAAACATTTTATATTTAACTTTTTCTAATTATCATTTTAAAACTACCGTAATGTAATAAACATTGTTTAACTGCGCAAATTTTTTAAAGACTTAAATCAAATGACAGAAGAATGTCTGAGAGAAACAATGATGGTTTTACAACTATCATCACAAGGCAAAAGAAAAAAACAAACAGCAGACAAAAAAACCCTTCCAACACCTTCTTCTACAACATTCTTCTTCTAATCCTCAAAAAAGGTACTTTAAAATCAAAGCTTTAAATTTTAAATGAAAACTAAAGTTTAAAAATTATTTCTTATTATTATTGCTTATTATTACCCAACCAGCAAAAACAAAGAAAAAAGAAAGAAAGCAATCTTCGAACGGCAGCAGCAAGCAGCATTGGCACTTTGATGATTAAAAAAGAAGAAGGTGGTGGTGGTGGTGGCAGAATTAAAAAAATGTGCTAAAAAAAGGATGACAGAAAATAAATCAAAAAAAGAAGATTGATTATCTCTTCTTCCCTTTCTTTCCCCGTGTTCTTCTCAATTTCTACTTTTTCAAGTTTGAAAAAAGCTTACACAAATAAATTTTTAAGTAAAAATGATTTTTCTTTTTGCTTTCTAAATTAATGGCAGAAAGAGAAAAATATATTCTTCTGTCACCAGCTGCAATCAATTACTTGTTTTTCATTTATTTTTTGAGTTCTCAAAAAACAGTCATCTTTAGTTTATTATTTTTTTGTGATTGTGGGAGGTTTGAAAGTGTAAAAATGATTGATAGAAATTATCATCCATTGAAGCATAAAAAATATATAAAACTTGTTAAAATATCCGTTGATTACGGTAGTTATCACGTGATATGTAATACCGTAACCAAAGGATATTACATATTTTATTGAATCATAATTTAAATCGTGAAAAATGACCAAAAATGAGGTATTTTAAAAAATTCCTAAAAAATTTACATGTGTCCGAATATCGTTGTTTATGCGTTTATCTATTGCAGAAACATGTACTTTAAATTAATAAACCACAAGAAACAATATCTTGAAGAAATAAATCAGTTTTGCGATTTTTTGTATTTTGGTGTTAATTTAGGTAAAAGCCAGATATTTTAAGCTGGTCCCAAATGTACATACTTGATGTCCGTGGGCTGAAATTATCCAAAAATGCCACAAATATATCATATTTCATCGTAAAAGTCCCCGGAAGATGATTCATAGTCGTTTTCCAAAGTTCTGATTTTTTAATGATGTTGGAGATATTGAATTTTGTTGAAGTCGACAAAAGTAGCGCAGGAAAAAATTTTTCAGTACCCCCTCGATTTCGGAGATTAAGGTATTTTTGGATGCCCAATCAGTTAAAGTTTATTAAAAAATATGAATGGCCGTTGCGTAAACTGTAAAAGTGAATTTTGGAGCCCAATTACCGAAATTTTAGGCCATTTTTGAACTTCTCAGGGGCATAAAACCATTAAAAAGGGGCAAATATGAATATATTTGCATTTTCTTGACTAAAAACGTCCAGGGCTTTCGAATAGTATCATTTTTGGGATTTTTTGAAAACATGGCTTCTGAATCCAGATTCTGGGTCACAGATTCTGTATCTCAGAATCCACCTGAAAAATCTCAAATATTATGACGAAATTCGAATTCCTGGATCAAAATTACCCTAGGAACACATTTTCAGCCAATTCTGAGACAAAAAATTTTTCCTAATGCCAAGAAATTCTCGATTGTTACAAAAAACGTCCTATAAAATCTGACAAAAAAAAATTACAGTTATTCTCACTCGCTAAAATTTGCCTAAAATGCGTTCGAACAGAATATTTTTTTCAGAAATTGAACTCATTTTCTCAAAAAACAAGTTCAACAAGACACAAAAAGTACACATAATATTCGACCAACATCGAAAAAAGAAAGAAAAAAACAATGTCGTCAAAAAAATAAAAACTTTGGGAAAAAGAGCTAAAAGTAGTGAGTCCCAAGCAAGCAGGATTATATAATCTCACAAAAGTATCAACTTTCAAAAAATGTAATCTTAAAGTACTTTTATGCCTAAAAATATATTGTGCTTTGATCTGATATATCTAAGAAAAAAAATGAACAGCGGATACTGTTGAAACATTACTATCACCAAAAATTGTACCAGGTGTTCTACGACATGATTCAAGTCAATTTTTAGCAGGCAGCAATGGTCCGTCTCATTCTGGATTAACTCGACTACTTTCTAAGGATGTTGTTGTTCAAACAGCTTTAGATGATTTGATTGCTTTGGTTGATTACTGTAGCTTTGAAATAATTTGAATTGGTTAATTAATTTAGCTAAATTTTGTTTACATTAAACTTCAAGCATTTGGAGCTGATACCGTTCTTATCAAACAAACTTTCTGGGAAATTACTAACAAGCTTTGAATTGTTTAATGTTCTGAAAAGATTTATGCAAACATAATTTTTTTTATTTTACACATGTTTTAAGACATGCTTAAGAAATTTAAAAAAAATTGTTTTTATTTTGGAATTCATCAAAATACCGGTTTTTTCCATCCATAATGCCATAGTCTCTTTTTTATTTACAGAACTTTGGCTTTTGGAATCAGTTTTAGATATCATTATGACTATGCAAATTTTTCGAATCTTTATGATAAAGTTCTTTTTCTTCGATAAAAACTTTATCGAAGAAAAAGAACAAATGTTTTTTCTTCCCCCGTTTATTTAGCATATTATTCAAATTTTTGGAAAATAATGTATTCGTTTGTTGACGTAAAAGTGTTTGATCACTTTTTACATTTCATTCCTTCAATCAATCACTCACTCAAAACGGCAGCAGCGACAGCAACAAAACAACAAATTTGGTGATCGATTTGTTCGTTGAAACATGTCAGGTCGTGATTTATCATCAAAAAAAGAACCTCCTGCTTTATCTTCAATGTCTTACAATGAGTTTGATCCATTCTATCATGATCCATCAACGCGAAGAACTCTTATCGAAAAGAAACGAAGTCGTGAATCTTCTGCTTTTCATGGAAATCCTGCCTCATATTTCTTGTATGTTCGTCGTCCGGTATCTGAAACTGCCTTAGAGGTTTGTTATTTTCTTTTGTTGATCTATGTGACAGTAATTCGAGCCATATATGAAATGAACATAAATGTTCTTAAGTTTTTTTAAAAATCGTTTTTTAGCTTCCAAAAGAACAAAGAATTGTATGGGAATCAAGTGCACGAGAAATGGCATCTGCAGCAACTCTTCTTCCAATAAGCCTTTCAAAACGTGGAGATATTTGTGATCATGAATGGGAAGCTGAGCCTTCATCTGAACAATCATCTGAAGATGATGCTCGAACTCGTTCTAAAGGTGAAATGACCACAGTATGTTTCTTTAATATTTTCATGACGTTTACCAACGTAAATATATTTATAGATTGAAGAAAAATTTCAAAATGGACCTTTTTATGCTTCCCAGTTATTTGGTGGAAACAAAGAACTTGAATCTGTAGTTGATCTGGATCCAAATATTTTCGAAAAATCCTCAAGATCGGAATCTTCGATCCGAACTTCATCTTCAAATGTTACTGTAAGTACTGCTGCATTTGCTGATTTCTATCCACAACATCCTCAAGAAATTGTTCGAACAAAATTTCTTGGTGAATCTTGTGAAGATGTTTCATGGTTTTTCAATGGACATTTTTCAAAAAAGAATTTTACTGTTCGATTCATGGTTCGGGAAATTGATCTTGTTGGTTTTCATCAACTTCGACAAAATGCTGCACGGGATTTGGTCAAGGATTTATACATAATGAATTTTTTCGAACATGAAAATCTTCTTCATTCACTTTTTATACTTTCTGAACCAAAAATCTTTCGAATGAATATTGGCCTTCCTCGAGCTCTTCCACTTTCAATGATGGCAAAAGATTTCAAATTGATAAAGACAAGTCTAAATTGTTCTTCACTTCCATATGTTTCTGCATGCCTTTGTCGAGCTGTTCAATTTTTACATTCACAAAATATTGCTCACAATTATATTACAATTGGACATCTTGTTGTTGATGAAAATGGAAACATTAAATTGGGAGTTTTTTCAAAATCTGTGATTGTACGTGATGATGTTCAAGGTCTTGCCGCCAAACGACAGGATGTTTGGCTTATTGGTATTGCAATATTGGATTATTTGTATGGAGCTCAACAAGATTTCAGAGGACTTTATCCTAATCCTGCTCATATTTTTTCATTCGAAAATGTTTTTGGGGTAAGTTTTTTTTATATTTTTTAATTTGTTAGAAGTAACATTTTTGTTTTTTCGGAGGACATGTTTTGGATAGAGAAATCATTTGTACTTTTAGTTTACTTCAAAGAGGGTGAAGTGAGCACAGCGGATTCAAGCTGTTAAAACACAGAAAAAGCTTAATTATGAAATATTTTGAATAATTCTGATATTTTATATTTAAATTTTTTGTGTTTTGACAGGTTGAATTCATTTTTCCCTCTTTGACTGAAACACGAATGCACAATCAACTTTATTCAAATTTGGCTTCTGAAAAAGTGTATTTAATGCATTCCCAAAAAAACAAGTGTTCTAATGTTGCCATTCTTTTCAGAGAATTGTTCAAGAAACTGCCAATCATTTTACCCTTGATGAAGAAGAACAAAAAAATCAATCTGTATTGAAATTTATTGAAGCATGCTGTCAAAAAGCTGATAAAATTCCAACTATTGATCAACTTTTTATTGAAAAAGAATTTATCCAATTTGATGATGATAAATTTGATCGATATCGAAATACATTTATCCAAAAAATGAAATGTTATAAGTTTGAAATTAAACCATTTTATACTTATCAACCGGTAAGTTTTGTGAAAAATGCAGTTTTGTATCTTTGTTTATTGGATTACGGTATTATGATTTTTATAGGTAAAGAATAAACTTCCATTTGTTCGAACTTGGCAATTTGGTGGTCCTTCAAATTATCAAGAAAAATATTTTGATGGACATCTTCCAGCATTCTTGTATGATACAATGCCATATAATGATCATTTCAAACTCAAAACTGATTCAAAGATTTCTATCGTATTTATTATTCGCTGTGATTTTTATGATCCTCCACCTCGACAAATTCGTGAACTAATTGTTGGAAATGAATTTTCAATGTTTAATATGCTTCATGGCCTTTTGGATGCTCGAAGTGGATATATTCGACATGAAAATTCAGCATGTCGGGAATGGCATATTGTTAATATGCCTGGACAACTCTATTTTCCATGGGATGTTTTTCGTCTTCGAAGAGCTATTGTTGCAATGCTTTCTGAGGTAAGCATTTTTGTTATTTTTTCTGCCTGTATTACAGTAATCCTATTTTTAGACAAGTACATTTGATTATGATGCAGCAACAAGAACAATCACAAAAAGTCGAAACTTTATCCTCTGCAATCATAAAAGCAAGTTATCTCGAGAAATTGAAATTCAAATGACTGCATCCCATGATGATTTGATTAATCCTGATGATGTTAGAATTGAACCAAAAATTCCAAATGCTTTTTTGAGTATGTGATTATGTTGTGTAACCTGTATATTATATATGAAATAAAATATTTCATTTTTTAACTATAAAAGTATGCTGTTGAATAACAATATATACAAAAGGGATTTTTGAAAAACTCTCATTACTTGAAACAAATTCGAAAAAGTAGAAAAATGATTACTGTAACTTTTGTATCTGCATAAATTTAAAAACACCTTAAGATTTATACCTTCTAAAATTTTTAAGCAACTATTCAACCATATGTTTCTGTAACGGTTTTTCTTTACGGCAGGCTATATCTCATCCCTGAATCAAGGTAAAATTGAATCATTTTTTTAAAAGAGAAAATTGTTAGTGTCAAACATTTCAAAAAAAAAACTTTTCATTTTTTCTTTGCTTATTTAATTATTCTATCAGAAGAAATTGTAATAATATCAACAATTACAAATGTCATGAATTCTGGATCCCATTACAAATTTTAAGTGTGGAATATTTATATTGTAGCTTACTGTAATAATCTTTTTTGTTGTAAATGTTACACAAATGTTTTTAAAAAACTAAAACTACTTTTATTACTTTAAAAAAAAATACTAAAGCTTCACCGGCATAATATTACTACAACTACCAAAGAAAAAATAAACTTAAAAAAAGAAAAAAATTATGTACAAAGTATTTCCACGATTGTGACACGCTTATTTTTTAAAACGTAATGAAACAATTAAAAAAGAAAAAGTTAAAATACAATTAAAAAGAAAAATTAAATTTTAACAGAATTTGAAGGAAGTAATTTAGAGATCTTTGTTACTTCAGCCATTCCACGAGTTCTTTGTTCACGAAAGATTAAAGATGCTCCAATTTGAATGTGTTCAGGTTTTGCATAGAATCGGAATTTCACATTTGTCCATGTCAAAGGTTTCAATTTGCCATTTGGTGAATCAATACTAATAATTGTAGCCGTACGACAGAGGAAACCAATGTATACTAAAAAAAAGAACAAGTTTATAGTTTTAGTCAACAAAAATAGTAATGAGGGCGCGGGTTCGAATCCCACTTCCAGCAAAAATTTTTGAAAAAACTTTTTAAATTAAAAAACAAAAAAGAATTGTAAAAAACTTACCAGTTCATTGAAAATTTTTTTCAATTTCATTTCCAGGATGATAAAGAAGCAAAAATTTAGCTTCAAATTCCCAACATGATGTTTCAGCAGCAGATTCAGCAATCATAACTATTCCACGATTTATAAAAACATGTTCAAAATCAAATTTTATTGCAATTGAAGCAGCTTCACCAGGAATAATAGAAAAAATATTTTGTTTATTTCGTTTTATGGAGCATACTCTTCCTTCTTGATAATTTCCATTTCTTGTTGGACCAATTTTTATTCGATCACCAACATATAAAATTCCTTCATTGACAATTCCAACTCGTGGAACACGAAAAACTTCTTCAACTTGAAAAAATGGAGATTTTTGTGATAATGCATTGCGTTCAATTGATGTAAAACTTGTTGGTAAAATATTAAGGAAACATTTCAGATTCTCCAAATTTTGTCCAGTTACTGATGAAATAACAAATACTGGTATACAATCTTTTGATTGAAGAGATGCAGCAGAAGAAATTGCTTGATCCAAAGTATTTACAATTTCAGTTGAAGATGTGAGACCAATAGTTTTGAGAGTTTATTTGTACATGTAATAACACTAAAAAAGGAAATCAGAATTAGTAAATGCAAATAAAATTAAATATAAACATACTTCAAAATTTGTTGCTCCGAAACACAATCAGCTTTAGTTATCAGCACAAAAATTGAGATATTAAGGACCATAGTCAAGCAAGCATGTTCACGAGTATCTGCAGTTGGTCCAGTTGTTGCAGATATCGTTAAAGCACAATAATGAGGATTGTATCCACATAGGCCATATGTTGTCGTACGAATATATTTTCGATCACCACAAAGATCAATCAGAGTCATAAGTTTTGTTGATTCTTCCACCACTTCATCCAAATTATTTTTATGACAATTAAGAAGTTGTCCATCAGAATTGAATCCAATAACACCAAGACATACAGAATATATGAAAACTGAAAAAGATGAAAAGTTGTTAAAGTACAAATGTTTAATAACAAAGTGTAAAAATGCAAAAATAACTCGCACGAATAAATAATGCTTATTTGAAGAGTTTTGATAAAACTTTTTTTAAATGTCAAGAAAGAAAAACTCACGAGTTTGTTTGAGTAGTCAAGCAAAAAAATATAACAAAAAACAGGAAGAAGAAAAAAATGTTGTTTGTTCTTTTTTTGCTGTGTTGATGATGCAAGAAAAAGAAATGAAAAGAAAAAAGGGTCGACAACTACGACGTCAATCAAACAAGTATCTTGAACAAAAAAAATATGCAAAAAACAGCAACTGATAATAAGAAAGAAAAGAAAGTTTAAAATTTAAAACCTAAATCATATGGTTTGTTCAACTACAATGTTGAACTTGGGATAAGTGCAGCTGCTGCTGCAGAGGAAAAAGAAACATAGCAAATACAAGAAAGAAGAAAAACATTGCATTTAAAGTAAAATTTACAAATACATTCATCAAATAATGATAAGAATACTCCGCAAAAAGAACACCTTCGGGTTTCAGAACAACGATTAATAAAAATTCTGTGAATTTCTGGCACAATATTGTGCAACATATTGTTATTCCCTTAAAACAATTTTTTTCTTCAAAGAAAACGATGCCCCGGGCATTTAATATAATTTAATCAATTTCATAGTTAATCAATAAAACATTCAAGATTTAATACTCATTTTAAAGAAAAAAAAAGTCAATAATAAATGAATTAATTTTTAAACGATCCTGATCGTTTTCTTCTTTTTACTACAGATTTTTCCCCGAAGTTTTTCATCTTCAAAAAAACTATTAACAAAAAAAACTGGCGAATTTCCCAGCTCAAACAAGAAAGAGAAAGAAAATAGCATAAAATTAGAGAAAAAAGGGAAAATGCTTTTCTTCAAAACATGCATGTCGTCAGTCAATAGTACAGGGTGCTTCAAGAAATTCCCCGACCGTATTTTTGATCGCAAATTTTTTCTATTGAGTTTAAACAAAAACAGATTGGATATTTATTATCAGTATACTTGCGCATTTCGATGTCTAAAAAAAATTTTTCGAAAAAATTGAAGTTTTGACGTTGTTCCCCCTGTAAAAAATGTAAGTCACAAAAATTTTCGATATTTATGGCTATGCGTTAGAACTATAAAAAAAGTTTTTGATTTATGCTCCATTTTTGAGAACCAAATTTAATTTTATTGTTAAAAATACGCAAAAAAAAGTTATTTTGAAGTTTTTGATAAAAAAATTAGCCAAATTTCAGACCACGAGATAAACTTCAAAACAAATCAATGTCGACTGTTCTTGTTCAACGAAAGATATTTAAAACGTTGCCGAAAAGATAATAAGTTAGCATCTCTCAACATGAGGTAAATCAACAAATTTAGCACAACAATTTGTGACATGTTTGAGCCACTATAATTGTTTTATGCAAACGCAACTTTTCATTACTTTT
Source organism: Panagrolaimus sp. LJ2414 (assembly GCA_024447195.1). Taxonomy (NCBI): domain Eukaryota; kingdom Metazoa; phylum Nematoda; class Chromadorea; order Rhabditida; family Panagrolaimidae; genus Panagrolaimus; species Panagrolaimus sp. LJ2414. Next base: position 13,191,800 of record JAMRXY010000008.1, read on the forward strand.
TTTAAACTAGAACAGTACCGAAATTAACTAAACTTGGACACAAAAAAAAGTTTAAAGACACAACAGCTTTAAAAAAGAAGGACACAGTCTCCCCCCATTCATTTCCGTCTCTGTCACTATTTTTTTGAAATATCAGTCTGCTGACTTTCGTAACAGCATTTTTTTTGTTTTTTTTGGTTTTTTTATGCGTTTGCTTTCTTCAATCTTTAATATAAATGCCTCGCCACTTCCTTGTCTCATGACATTTGAATGATGCAATAAAAACCATTGCAAAAAATGACAGAATCGTCTGTAAAAAATGTTGAAAGAAAATTATTAATACCAAAAAAGTTGTCTGCCGCAGCAGAATTTCAGTTTCAAAAAATGATAAGCATCTTCTCTTTTTCTATTTTAAAATTAATATCTGATTTTAGGTTTGTCTTTACCTCATTATCTGTAACACTGGAATGTCCTTATCTTTTTCTCATTCAATCTATTCATTTTCTATCATTTTCAGAATTTTTTTAAACTGTCCAAGTTTTTGTTAACCTTCCTTTATCTATCAACATCACTAATTTTCAAATACAGATAATTTCCCCCCATATATTTTGTCATAATTGAATCTTTTTATTTTTATTCTGCATTTTTCATTTTTCCAATTTGGTGTTTTTGCAAACGCTTATTCAATATCACTGTTATTTACAACTTCTAAAACATAAATCTTCTGATTGTGATAAAAAAGTCTTTGATAAAAAATCATTTTTTATTTTTAAAATTCTCAAACAAGCTTCTTTGTCTTACTGTAATTTTTCAATAATATTTACACGTGACAGCCGATTTTCGTAGAATAAAAGTTGATACAATCATTTGATGATCTTACTAATTTCAGATGGCAACAAAAGACTATTCTTTTTCAACAAAGAAAAAGAAGTTTGATTCATATTTTAATGATTGCTCAAATGGAAAATACAGTAATTTCAACTTGAATCAAAGTTACAAATATTCTGAAATTAATTTTGGGGAAACAAAAAGCTCAAAATTTGATCTCAAAAATGATCGCTACAGTAAACTTAATCATTACAGTAATCATTTCAAAGATGATATTCTTTTTTTAGAAATCTCCGGGACATTTGATTCACCAAAAGATGAGAAATGCGGCTTGAAAACTTATGCCACAGCAGGCATTTTAAAAAAAAGAGTCATGGAACAATTTAAATTGAAATTTTCATTGAAAACTGTCTGCTGGGGCGAGAAGCGATTTCAGGCCGGATTTCTCATCATTTGGTTTTACAAAAGAGACCATTATTCGATATCGATAAATCGTGGAAAAGTTCATTTCAACTTAAACAAGAACCATATGAATCAAGATATTCAAATATTTTCAAAGTCAAGGACAACAAAAAATCAAAGAATGCATTTGATTCCCGTAATCTTGGATTCTCATTCTCTGATTACTTTCAAAAAAGCCTGCAATTACATGAAAGTCCAATTGAAGATGGAATTTTAACATTTAAAAATGATAAAAAGAAGGTCAAAGTTGCCATTGAAAAAGCATTATGCCCACCATCAAATTTACGAGTATTATTTCAACATTTTTAATAAATTCTCTCATCTCTTGTTTTGTTTTTACAGGCTTCATGGGAATTTCCGAGGCAACAAAAAGAAGATCCTGCTCCAGAACCTGAAGTGATGCAATTCAAAGCATCACAAAAGTTGCTCCATCCGTCACAGAATGATGAAAGCACAGATGATCAATTGTCAAAATCACCTGAAGATCCGATGATTAATTTTGTATTCACAGGTCAACAACAAAAGCGTTATACTGTATGTTTATGTTCAAAGTGTGTAAAAATATTATTAAAAACTATTAGATTTTTAGATTCAAAGTGATCTCGGTAGTGGAGCATTTGGAGCAGTTTATCAATGTAAAGATGAAAAGGGAGCAGAATATGCAATCAAATGTGTCGCAAAAGAAGAAGACATCAAAATGGAAAAAGAAATTTTGATGAAAGGAAATGAATCCAATGTCAAACATCTTTGCCGCTTGCATGATTTTGGAGAAAATGAAGATTTTGGAAATTGTTTTATCGTTGTTGAATTGGTAAGATACAGTATTGTTTAAACAATTAAAATAATCTTTGAAAATTTAAGCTTGGTCACAGTTTGAAGAAGTGGCTCAGCGAAAGACCATCTTATAAATGGGATGCAAGGAGATGGAAAGTAGCTGAACAATGCTTAACTGGCATTCAAAATCTTCATCGACTTGGATATCTTCATCTTGATTTAAAAGTAAGCTCTTTTGTGTTCGCATGCATGATTATAGTTTTTAACCTAAAATTTTAGCCTGAAAACATTGCATTGGGCCGTGGCGAGAATCAATATATAGTTTATTTAATTGATTTTGGAGTCTCAATAAAGACTGGAAAACCTGGTGCTAAATATGGAGGAACCGATGAATATCGTTCAATTGCTGCAATGGAAGCAAAGAAATTAGGACCAAAGGACGATCTTGGTAAGCATTTTTAATATCATGTTTTAAAAAGTTCTACAGTATTTTTACAGAGTCGTTTCTTTATTTGGTTATACAAATGTTCCGTGGAAATTTGCAATGGAATTCTGGTGTTAGTTTCGATGAAATTTTAAAAAGGAAAAAGGAATTACGGAATGATCGATCAAATATTTTTAAAAAAGTTTTTGGTGAAGTTCATTCAATGTTTGGAAAGACATGCACTACTGATGATTCTTCATACAAAAAAACTAAATTATTGTGTGAAGATAGAGCTTTCCCTGAATTGTTAAAAGTAATGCGACATATTGATTCATTGGAAGATACAGATGCCCCAAATTATGATCGAATACTATTTTTCCTTCAATCTGCATATGAAGTAAGTTTTTGAGAAACTATGATATGATAAAATTATAATTTTATCATTTATTCTTTAAGGGGGCACATCAAACATTGAAGATTGAATTTGAAGCAGAAATGGAAAAGATCAAGAATGATGCTGCCAACCGTATTCTCGGACATTCCATGAAAAACGTCAGTAAAAAAGAAAAAGAACTTCAAAAAGAATTTGAAGCCAAAGAAAAAGAGCTAGAAGAACTATCAAAGCATTGCCGCTCAAATGTTGAAAGACCTCAACATATTGCATTTTTTGTTGGATATGAAAGTTGTGAAGATCGTACTACTGAATCAAATCCAGACGGAAAATTGTTCACTGCTGTTGAATTCAATGGAACCAGAATGACGTTGTGTGATCGAACAACTGAAGGATACTGGTATCGCCATATGCGTGAAAAAATTGGTGTTAAAGTTGATTATCACGGCAATCATAATATTGGAGACGAAGCAAAAATTAAAATTATTAAACAAAAGAATGGTGATAAAATATACTTATAAGCTTTTTGTCCATTTCTGTGACGTTTAATATCTTTTCAATATATTCGTATTTTTTCATAAATTTCTTTTTTATTACGGTGTTTTATGACAAAGAAAAATGTTTAGATATTTTTAAATCCAAAAATTAATATTACCGGATTACTGTGTTTAATGACAAAGAAAAATGTTTAGATATTTTTAAATCCAAAAATCGAAATTACCGGATTACGGTGTTTTACCACATAGAAATATGTTTAGATATTTTTAAATACAAAAATTAAAACTCCGGATTACGGTAGTAGTTGTATACCGGGTATTACCCGTTCTGGCTTACCGTAACCCTTCCATTACGGAGGGCACTATATTTAGTAGTTTAGTAGTTTCATACTGTAGGTTTAGTAGTTAGGGATACTGTAGCTGGATACTGCAGCCGTATTCTTGACTTTCAGAATTCCTGACCTTCAGAATCCTTTTACCAGTAATAATTTTACAGAAATATTTGACCAGTAATTTTTACCAGTAATTTTTTAACAAATCAATGGATCTTATCATTCCAGCTATTTTTTATCACTAAAAAATTTTTATCACTAAAAATTTTTATGTTTAATTAAAGTCCGTTTTTGCGCTTATTATTTATTAGCCGCAGATCGTTCCTTATCAGTGATCGTTATCAATAAAGCATATTTTGGTACTGACATTTTTTATTAATTTTTTCTTATTAGATCAGATTACCGATTCATATAGCCCGGGATATTGACCTTGATCCAAATATACCCTGAGGCTATGATCTTATCACTTGTTATCAGTAAAATATTTTTTACATATTTTTTTTTATATTTTCATTATTAATCTTTATACATGTGTTATCAATTCTTATCACTTGTTATCAGTCCGTTATCAGTTACAAAAATTTCAATAATCCCACCTGGAACAGCGTAGTAATAAGAACGAGTTTGCTTCATGATTAACGAATTTAAAAATAATATTACTGAGAGCTTAAAATAAAACCACCGCTTCTGATAGCGTAATTTTTTAAAAATAACCGATTTTACAAAAAAGTTTGCTTTTATACGGTATTTTCCAGAAAACAATTTGTGTTTAACACATTTTGCCAGAAGAAACGATGAGCAACCAAATGTTCAAATACCTAATTTATTAAAAAAATTAATTCGCTATAACTTTTCTATGTATCTCTCTCACACTCCTTTTTAAAGGCATCTCTGATAAAAAGTTAAATCTTTGCTTAAATTCAAATCAATATTTTAATAAGTTTTATTAAATTTTTCGGATTTTTACCTATTCTAAATGGATAATTTTGAAAAAATTTTTGATCTAGAAGATCTTTCCTTCCATCATCCTTGTAATATCATTATTTCAGGATCAACTGGAGCAGGAAAATCGACTTTGCTTGAGAATATTTTAAAATATAGAGATCAATTGTTTTGTCCAAAACCGATTGATTTATTGGTTGCTTACGGGCAAAACAGTAAATTAATTGAACAACTTAAAGAAGAAGGGATAAAAACTTGTAAAGGGCTTCCGGATTTCGAAATAATTGACGATCAATTGAAAAAGCCATCTCTTGTTGTTTATGACGATTTGATGGACGCGGACGAAAAGTATTTAAACACATTATTTTTAAAGAAAGGAAATAATAACAACACTTCGATTATTTTTGTTGTGCAAAGCTTATTCCATCCAAAACTTCGATTGCTAAAAGCAAATTGTCAATACGTTTTGCTTTTAAAAAGTCCTAATCAAACATTGAATATCCGTACATTTTTCTCTCAAATTTACGGAAACAAATTTAAAGAAGCGTTAAAAGTTTACGCAGATTGTGTCGAAAATAATAAAATCGGAAGCTATTTAAGGATCTCATTGCATCCAAAAACAGATCCGTTATTTAAACTTGTTACAGGAATTATTCCAGGAGAAGAATTTATTTCTTATACAATATGATTTCGCAACTAAAATCGTTAAAAAAATTTGCGAGAAATCAATCTTCAATTACATTAACAAATGCAGAAGAGGATGAAATTGAATTTATTCACAATATTTTTATTTATTTTATTAATAACTATTTTCCTGTACCAGAAAGAGTTAAAAATCTTGTGCAAGAAGATAAAGTTTTAATTAATCGTTTTGCACGAGCACGAAATTTAACTTCAATAAGGAAAAATTCTCTATATTTAAAACCACAAAACATTCGAATAATTTGTAAATGGGCTTTAAAAATTTACAAGCAAAAGAATAAACAAGAAAATATTAAATATCCTACCGCGGCATGCGTATAACTTGATATTTTACTATATTTTGTAAGTTTTGTAAGAAATAAAGTTATATTTTACTAATTCTTATAGTGATATTTGATAAAAATGGCTGAAAAAGTTGTCGTGATACCGTTTGCGCGGTATAAAGCAATGAAAGAAAAAGAAGAAAAAGCTTTAAAATCTATCCATGATATCAAGCAAGATGTTTCTGCAACAATAAAAAATCAAGAACTACAAGAATTAATTGCCAGAAAAGCTGAATATAAGGAAGCTAATGAAGAAATTCCTAAAGGATTGGATCAGAAAATTCCACAAAAAGCCGTTACTTTAATTCTACCTCCGAATAAAAGAAGTGATTGGGAATTTCCGATAAAGAAAAAACTTCAAAAAGAAAGAAAAAACGCTGCTAGCATGAAAACTGCAGACATGTCAAGAACGTTTTAACGAAACCAACAGTTAATACAGAACCAAAATCTTTTTTCAAATGGAAATTTATTCAAGAAGATTAACCGCCCTCCCTCCCACCATCCCACCCTCCATCACGCCCTCCCTCCCTCATGCCCTCATATACCGGCAAAGATCAAAAGAAATTCATTGAATTTGTAAATTGTTTCATTTTTGTATCGTTTTTTGTAATAATTTTTAAACAATTTCCTATGCTTAACCATATAAAAACTATTTCGTTTTTGTATTTTTTTAAGTGTCAATTTTTAATTAATTTTTAATTAATTATTGTCTTTTTTGTTTTTTTCAAGTGGTTTTAATTTAATAAACAATGAAAATTCATTTTTTTGCTATTTCGAAATATTTTTTGGCAAACTGCCAATTTTTGTTATTGGATACAGTATATAAAGAACAAAAAATGCTGGAAAATTATTCTAACGAGAACGGTTGTTTTCCTGCTCTCTGATTAAAAATGGATATTCCTGGGAAACAATTCTTTCCTGTGTCTGATAAAGTTCCTATTGAAATTCAACCGCAAATGGCTGCCTTTTTGGGATATTTTCTAAGAGATATTACAATAAATCCGTTTCACAGATGCGATTTAGTTAGAAGGCCTGAACCAATGATTTTGAAACTTTTATGTTTTATACATCCTGAATATAAAGACGATAAAATATGGAAAAAAAGAATTTGTCCTGCACTTAGAAAACATATTCTTGTAAAAGATGTTACCAAAGAAGATGGTTCAATTATGGCACCAATGGAGCAGTTAATGTTATTCTCTAATATTGCTTCTCAAAATAAAAATATTTTCGTATTTCACATATTTGATTATACCAGCAAAAAATTCATTGACCAAACCAGTTATGACAATTATGCTTTGACTGTTCCTGTTATTAAACTTGATAATGGAAAATTTGCAACAACTACAACCGAGACCGACAAACTTATAAAGAAATGTTCAAATTAAATCTTTTTACCCTCGCTTTTGAGAAACGTTAATGTTTACCTTTCCTTGTTCCCTTTTTTCTCGCGCCATGAACGAGACTCTAGTTCTTTTGATCGCGAGTTTTCCTTTTGTTCTTTCTTGCAATGCTCCGACTTTGGAAAAAGGATGCAGATTTTGAAATCTTGGCGCCAAATTGTTAATTGTAATTTTTTATAAATACAACCTTTTTTAGTTGTAATATTGTGACTGTAACCTTTTTAATTGTAATTTGCAATGTTTTGGATAAAAATTTTTGTAACTGATAACGGACTGATAACAAGTGATAAGAATTGATAACACATGTATAAAGATTAATAATGAAAATATAAAAAAAAATATGTAAAAAATATTTTACTGATAACAAGTGATAAGATCATAGCCTCAGGGTATATTTGGATCAAGGTCAATATCCCGGGCTATATGAATCGGTAATCTGATCTAATAAGAAAAAATTAATAAAAAATGTCAGTACCAAAATATGCTTTATTGATAACGATCACTGATAAGGAACGATCTGCGGCTAATAAATAATAAGCGCAAAAACGGACTTTAATTAAACATAAAAATTTTTAGTGATAAAAATTTTTTAGTGATAAAAAATAGCTGGAATGATAAGATCCATTGATTTGTTAAAAAATTACTGGTAAAAATTACTGGTCAAATATTTCTGTAAAATTATTACTGGTAAAAGGATTCTGAAGGTCAGGAATTCTGAAAGTCAAGAATACGGCTGCAGTATCCAGCTACAGTATCCCTAACTACTAAACCTACAGTATGAAACTACTAAATATAGTGCCCTCCGTAATGGAAGGGTTACGGTAAGCCAGGACGGGTAATACCAGGTATATAACTACTTACGGTGTTTTACCACAAAGAAAAATGTTTAGATATTTTTAAATTCAAAAATTGAAAACTCCGGATTACGGTGTTTTACCACAAAGAAAAATGTTTAGATATTTTTAAATACAAAAATTGAAAACTCCGGATTACGGTGTTTTACCACAAAGAAAAATGTTTAGATATTTTAAAATTCAAAAATTGAAAACTCCGGATTACGGTGTTTTACCACAAAGAAAAATGTTTAGATATTTTTAAATACAAAAATTGAAAACTCCGGATTACGGTGTTTTACCACATAGAAAAATGTTTAGATATTTTTAAATACAAAAATTGAAAACTCCGGATTACGGTGTTTTACCACAAAGAAAAATGTTTAGATATTTTTAAATCCAAAAATTAAAAACTCCGGATTACGGTGTTTTACCACATAGAAAAATGTTTAGATATTTTTAAATCCAAAAATTAAAAACTCCGGATTACGGTGTTTTACCACATAGAAAAATGTTTAGATATTTTTAAATTCAAAAATTAAAAACTCCGGATTACGGTGTTTTACCACATAGAAAAATGTTTAGATATTTTTAAATTCAAAAATTGAAAACTCCGGATTACGGTGTTTTACCACAAAGAAAAATGTTTAGATATTTTTAAATTCAAAAATTGAAAACTCCGGATGACGGTGTTTTACCACATAGAAAAATGTTTAGATATTTTTAAATTCAAAAATTGAAAACTCCGGATTACGGTGTTTTACCACATAGAAAAATGTTTAGATATTTTAAAATCCAAAAATTAAAAACTCCGGATTACGGTGTTTTACCACATAGAAAAATGTTTAGATATTTTTAAATTCAAAAATTGAAAACTCCGGATTACGGTGTTTTACCACATAGAAAAATGTTTAGATATTTTTAAATTCAAAAATTGAAAACTCCGGATTACGGTGTTTTACCACATAGAAAAATGTACAAAAATTGAAAACTCCGGATTACGGTGTTTTACCACATAGAAAAATGTTTAGATATTTTTAAATTCAAAAATTGAAAACTCCGGATTACGGTGTTTTACCACATAGAAAAATGTACAAAAATTGAAAACTCCGGATTACGGTGTTTTACCACATAGAAAAATGTTTAGATATTTTTAAATTCAAAAATTGAAAACTCCGGATTACGGTGTTTTACCACATAGAAAAATGTACAAAAATTGAAAACTCCGGATTACGGTGTTTTACCACATAGAAAAATGTTTAGATATTTTTAAATACAAAAATTGAAAACTCCGGATTACGGTGTTTTACCACATAGAAAAATGTACAAAAATTGAAAACTCCGGATTACGGTGTTTTACCATAAAGAAAAATTTTTAGATATTTTTAAATACAAAAATTGAAAACTCCGGATTACGGTGTTTTACCACATAGAAAAATGTACAAAAATTGAAAACTCCGGATTACGGTGTTTTACCATAAAGAAAAATTTTTAGATATTTTTAAATACAAAAATTGAAAACTCCGGATTACGGTGTTTTACCACATAGAAAAATGTACAAAAATTGAAAACTCCGGATTACGGTGTTTTACCACATAGAAAAATGTTTAGATATTTTTAAATTCAAAAATTGAAAACTCCGTATTACGGTGTTTTACCACATAGAAAAATGTACAAAAATTGAAAACTCCGGATTACGGTGTTTTACCACATAGAAAAATGTTAAGATATTTTTAAATACAAAAATTGAAAACTCCGGATAACGGTGTTTTACCACAAAGAAAAATGTTTAGATATTTTTAAATCCAAAAATTGAAAATGCCGGATTACGGTGTTTTACCACAAAGAAAAATGTTTAGATATTTTTAAATCCAAAAATTGAAAATGCCGGATTACGGTGTTTTACCACAAAGAAAAATGTTTAGATATTTTTAAATCCAAAAATTGAAAATGCCGGATTACGGTGTTTTACCACAAAGAAAAATGTTTAGATATTTTTAAATCCAAAAATTGAAAATGCCGGATTACGGTGTTTTACCACAAAGAAAAATGTTTAGATATTTTTAAATATAAAAATTGAAAACTCCGGATTACGGTGTTTTACCACATAGAAAAATGTTTAGATATTTTTAAATCCAAAAATTGAAAATGCCGGATTACGGTGTTTTACCACAAAGAGAAATGTTTAGATATTTTAAATCCAAAAATTGAAAATGCCGGATTACGGTGTTTTACCACAAAGAAAAATGTACAAAAATTGAAAACTCCGGATTACGGTGTTTTACCACAAAGAAAAATGTTTAGATATTTTTAAATCCAAAAATTGAAAATGCCGGATTACGGTGTTTTACCACAAAGAAAAATGTTTAGATATTTTTAAATACAAAAATTGAAAATGCCGGATTACGGTGTTTTACCACATAGAAAAATGTTTAGATATTTTTAAATTCAAAAATTGAAAACTCCGGATTACGGTGTTTTACCACATAGAAAAATGTACAAAAATTGAAAACTCCGGATTACGGTGTTTTACCACAAAGAAAAATGTTTAGATATTTTTAAATTCAAAAATTGAAAACTCCGGATTACGGTGTTTTACCACATAGAAAAATTTTTAGATATTTTTATATTCAAAAATTGAAAACTCCGGATTACGGTGTTTTACCACATAGAAAAATGTTTAGATATTTTTAAATTCAAAAATTGAAAACTCCGGATTACGGTGTTTTACCACATAGAAAAATGTACAAAAATTGAAAACTCCGGATTACGGTGTTTTACCACATAGAAAAATGTTTAGATATTTTTAAATTCAAAAATTGAAAACTCCGGATTACGGTGTTTTACCACATAGAAAAATGTACAAAAATTGAAAACTCCGGATTACGGTGTTTTACCACATAGAAAAATGTTTAGATATTTTTAAATTCAAAAATTGAAAACTCCGGATTACGGTGTTTTACCACATAGAAAAATGTACAAAAATTGAAAACTCCGGATTACGGTGTTTTACCACATAGAAAAATGTTTAGATATTTTTAAATTCAAAAATTGAAAACTCCGGATTACGGTGTTTTACCACATAGAAAAATGTTTAGATATTTTTATATTCAAAAATTGAAAACTCCGGATTACGGTGTTTTACCACATAGAAAAATGTACAAAAATTGAAAACTCCGGATTACGGTGTTTTACCACATAGAAAAATGTTTAGATATTTTTAAATTCAAAAATTGAAAACTCCGGATTACGGTGTTTTACCACATAGAAAAATGTACAAAAATTGAAAACTCCGGATTACGGTGTTTTACCACATAGAAAAATGTTTAGATATTTTTAAATTCAAAAATTGAAAACTCCGGATTACGGTGTTTTACCACATAGAAAAATGTTTAGATATTTTTAAATTCAAAAATTGAAAACTCCGGATTACGGTGTTTTACCACATAGAAAAATGTACAAAAATTGAAAACTCCGGATTACGGTGTTTTACCACATAGAAAAATGTTTAGATATTTTTAAATTCAAAAATTGAAAACTCCGGATTACGGTGTTTTACCACATAGAAAAATGTACAAAAATTGAAAACTCCGGATTACGGTGTTTTACCACATAGAAAAATGTTTAGATATTTTTAAATTCAAAAATTGAAAACTCCGGATTACGGTGTTTTACCACATAGAAAAATGTACAAAAATTGAAAACTCCGGATTACGGTGTTTTACCACATAGAAAAATTTTTAGATATTTTTATATTCAAAAATTGAAAACTCCGGATTACGGTGTTTTACCACATAGAAAAATGTTTAGATATTTTTAAATTCAAAAATTGAAAACTCCGGATTACGGTGTTTTACCACATAGAAAAATGTACAAAAATTGAAAACTCCGGATTACGGTGTTTTACCACATAGAAAAATGTTTAGATATTTTTAAATTCAAAAATTGAAAACTCCGGATTACGGTGTTTTACCACATAGAAAAATGTACAAAAATTGAAAACTCCGGATTACGGTGTTTTACCACATAGAAAAATGTTTAGATATTTTTAAATTCAAAAATTGAAAACTCCGGATTACGGTGTTTTACCACATAGAAAAATGTACAAAAATTGAAAACTCCGGATTACGGTGTTTTACCACATAGAAAAATGTTTAGATATTTTTAAATTCAAAAATTGAAAACTCCGGATTACGGTGTTTTACCACATAGAAAAATGTACAAAAATTGAAAACTCCGGATTACGGTGTTTTACCACAAAGAAAAATGTTTAGATATTTTTAAATTCAAAAATTGAAAACTCCGGATTACGGTGTTTTACCACATAGAAAAATTTTTAGATATTTTTAAATTCAAAAATTGAAAACTCCGGATTACGGTGTTTTACCACATAGAAAAATGTACAAAAATTGAAAACTCCGGATTACGGTGTTTTACCACATAGAAAAATGTTTAGATATTTTTAAATTCAAAAATTGAAAACTCCGGATTACGGTGTTTTACCACATAGAAAAATGTACAAAAATTGAAAACTCCGGATTACGGTGTTTTACCACATAGAAAAATGTTTAGATATTTTTAAATTCAAAAATTGAAAACTCCGGATTACGGTGTTTTACCACATAGAAAAATGTACAAAAATTGAAAACTCCGGATTACGGTGTTTTACCACAAAGAAAAATGTTTAGAAATTTTTAAATTCAAAAATTGAAAACTCCGGATTACGGTGTTTTACCACATAGAAAAATTTTTAGATATTTTTAAATTCAAAAATTGAAAACTCCGGATTACGGTGTTTTACCACATAGAAAAATGTACAAAAATTGAAAACTCCGGATTACGGTGTTTTACCACATAGAAAAATGTTTAGATATTTTTAAATTCAAAAATTGAAAACTCCGGATTACGGTGTTTTACCACATAGAAAAATGTACAAAAATTGAAAACTCCGGATTACGGTGTTTTACCACATAGAAAAATGTACAAAAATTGAAAACTCCGGATTACGGTGTTTTACCACATAGAAAAATGTTTAGATATTTTTAAATTCAAAAATTGAAAACTCCGGATTACGGTGTTTTACCACATAGAAAAATGTACAAAAATTGAAAACTCCGGATTACGGTGTTTTACCACATAGAAAAATGTTTAGATATTTTTAAATACAAAAATTGAAAACTCCGGATTACGGTGTTTTACCACAAAGAAAAATGTTTAGATATTTTTAAATCCAAAAATTGAAAATGCCGGATTACGGTGTTTTACCACAAAGAAAAATGTTTAGATATTTTTAAATCCAAAAATTGAAAATGCCGGATTACGGTGTTTTACCACAAAGAAAAATGTTTAGATATTTTTAAATCCAAAAATTGAAAATGCCGGATTACGGTGTTTTACCACAAAGAAAAATGTTTAGATATTTTTAAATCCAAAAATTGAAAATGCCGGATTACGGTGTTTTACCACAAAGAAAAATGTTTAGATATTTTTAAATATAAAAAATGAAAACTCCGGATTACGGTGTTTTACCACATAGAAAAATGTTTAGATATTTTTAAATCCAAAAATTGAAAATGCCGGATTACGGTGTTTTACCACAAAGAAAAATGTTTAGATATTTTTAAATCCAAAAATTGAAAATGCCGGATTACGGTGTTTTACCACAAAGAAAAATGTTTAGATATTTTTAAATCCAAAAATTGAAAATGCCGGATTACGGTGTTTTACCACAAAGAAAAATGTTTAGATATTTTTAAATACAAAAATTGAAAATGCGGGATTACGGTGTTTTACCACAAAGAAAAATGTTTAGATATTTTTAAATATAAAAATTGAAAACTCCGGATTACGGTGTTTTACCACATAGAAAAATGTTTAGATATTTTTAAATCCAAAAATTGAAAATGCCGGATTACGGTGTTTTACCACAAAGAAAAATGTTTAGATATTTTTAAATACAAAAATTGAAAATGCCGGATTACGGTGTTTTACCACAAAGAAAAATGTTTAGATATTTTTAAATCCAAAAATTGAAAATGCCGGATTACGGTGTTTTATGACAAAGAAAAATGTTTAGATATTTTTAAATCCAAAAATTGAAAATGCCGGATTACGGTGTTTTACCACAAAGAAAAATGTTTAGATATTTTTAAATCCAAAAATTGAAAATGCCGGATTACGGTGTTTTACCACAAAGAAAAATGTTTAGATATTTTTAAATATAAAAATTGAAAATGCCGGATTACGGTGTTTTACCACAAAGAAAAATGTTTAGATATTTTTAAATCCAAAAATTGAAAATGCCGGATTACGGTGTTTTACCACAAAGAAAAATGTTTAGATATTTTTAAATACAAAAATTGAAAATGCCGGATTACGGTGTTTTACCACAAAGAAAAATGTTTAGATATTTTTAAATCCAAAAATTGAAAATGCCGGATTACGGTGTTTTACCACAAAGACAAATGTTTAGATATTTTTAAATATAAAAATTGAAAACTCCGGATTACGGTGTTTTACCACATAGAAAAATGTTTAGATATTTTTAAATCCAAAAATTGAAAATGCCGGATTACGGTGTTTTACCACAAAGAAAAATGTTTAGATATTTTTAAATCCAAAAATTGAAAATGCCGGATTACGGTGTTTTACCACAAAGAAAAATGTTTAGATATTTTTAAATCCAAAAATTGAAAATGCCGGATTACGGTGTTTTACCACAAAGAAAAATGTTTAGATATTTTTAAATATAAAAATTGAAAATGCCGGATTACGGTGTTTTACCACAAAGAAAAATGTTTAGATATTTTTAAATCCAAAAATTGAAAATGCCGGATTACGGTGTTTTACCACAAAGAAAAATGTTTAGATATTTTTAAATCCAAAAATTGAAAATGCCGGATAACGGTGTTTTCCCACAAAGAAAAATGTTTAGATATTTTTAAATACAAAAATTGAAAACTCCGGATTACGGTGTTTTACCACAAAGAAAAATGTTTAGATATTTTTAAATCCAAAAATTGAAAATGCCGGATTACGGTGTTTTACCACAAAGAAAAATGTTTAGATATTTTTAAATACAAAAATTGAAAACTCCGGATTACGGTGTTTTACCACAAAGAAAAATGTTTAGATATTTTTAAATCCAAAAATTGAAAATGCCGGATTACGGTGTTTTCCCACAAAGAAAAATGTTTAGATATTTTTAAATACAAAAATTGAAAACTCCGGATTACGGTGTTTTACCACAAAGAAAAATGTTTAGATATTTTTAAATCCAAAAATTGAAAATGCCGGATTACGGTGTTTTACCACAAAGAAAAATGTTTTGATATTTTTAAATCCAAAAATTGAAAATGCCGGATTACGGTGTTTTACCACAAAGAAAAATGTTTAGATATTTTTAAATCCAAAAATTGAAAATGCCGGATTACGGTGTTTTACCACAAAAAAAAATGTTTAGATATTTTTAAATACAAAAATTGAAAACTCCGGATTACGGTGTTTTACCACAAAGAAAAATGTTTAGATATTTTTAAATCCAAAAATTGAAAATGCCGGATTACGGTGTTTTCCCACAAAGAAAAATGTTTAGATATTTTTAAATACAAAAATTGAAAACTCCGGATTACGGTGTTTTACCACAAAGAAAAATGTTTAGATATTTTTAAACACAAAAATTGAAAACTCCGGATTACGGTGTTTTACCACAAAGAAAAATGTTTAGATATTTTTAAATACAAAAATTGAAATTACCGGGATACTGTGTGTTATCACAAAGAAAAATGTTTAGATATTTTTAAATACAAAAATTGAAAACTCCGGATTACGGTGTTTTACCACAAAGAAAAATGTTTAGATATTTTTAAATCCAAAAATTGAAAATGCCGGATTACGGTGTTTTACCACAAAGAAAAATGTTTTGATATTTTTAAATACAAAAATTGAAAACTCCGGATTACGGTGTTTTACCACAAAGAAAAATGTTTAGATATTTTTAAATCCAAAAATTGAAAATGCCGGATTACGGTGTTTTCCCACAAAGAAAAATGTTTAGATATTTTTAAATATAAAAATTGAAAACTCCGGATTACGGTGTTTTACCACAAAGAAAAATGTTTAGATTAAATCCAAAAATTGAAAATGCCGGATTACGGTGTTTTACCACAAAGAAAAATGTTTAGATATTTTTAAATCCAAAAATTGAAAATGCCGGATTACGGTGTTTTCCCACAAAGAAAAATGTTTAGATATTTTTAAATACAAAAATTGAAAACTCCGGATTACGGTGTTTTACCACAAAGAAAAATGTTTAGATATTTTTAAATACAAAAATTGAAAACTCCGGATTACGGTGTTTTACCACAAAGAAAAATGTTTAGATATTTTTAAATCCAAAAATTGAAAATGCCGGATTACGGTGTTTTACCACAAAGAAAAATGTTTAGATATTTTTAAATACAAAAATTGAAAACTCCGGATTACGGTGTTTTACCACAAAGAAAAATGTTTAGATATTTTTAAATACAAAAATTGAAAACTCCGGATTACGGTGTTTTACCACAAAGAAAAATGTTTAGATATTTTTAAATCCAAAAATTGAAAATGCCGGATTACGGTGTTTTACCACAAAGAAAAATGTTTAGATATTTTTAAATACAAAAATTGAAAACTCCGGATTACGGTGTTTTACCACAAAGAAAAATGTTTAGATATTTTTAAATACAAAAATTGAAAACTCCGGATTACGGTGTTTTACCACAAAGAAAAATGTTTAGATATTTTTAAATCCAAAAATTGAAAACTCCGGATTACGGTGTTTTACCACAAAGAAAAATGTTTAGATATTTTTAAATACAAAAATTGAAAACTCCGGATTACGGTGTTTTACCACAAAGAAAAATGTTTAGATATTTTTAAATACAAAAATTGAAAACTCCGGATTACGGTGTTTTACCACAAAGAAAAATGTTAAGATATTTTTAAATCCAAAAATTGAAAATGCCGGATTACGGTGTTTTCCCACAAAGAAAAATGTTTAGATATTTTTAAATACAAAAATTGAAAACTCCGGATTACGGTGTTTTACCACAAAGAAAAATGTTTAGATATTTTTAAATCCTAAAATTGAAAACTCCGGATTACGGTGTTTTACCACAAAGAAAAATGTTTAGATATTTTTAAATACAAAAATTGAAAACTCCGGATTACGGTGTTTTACCACAAAGAAAAATGTTTAGATATTTTTAAATACAAAAATTGAAAACTCCGGATTACGGTGTTTTACCACAAAGAAAAATGTTTAGATATTTTTAAATCCAAAAATTGAAAATGCCGGATTACGGTGTTTTACCACAAAGAAAAATGTTTAGATATTTTTAAATACAAAAATTGAAAATGCGGGATTACGGTGTTTTACCACAAAGAAAAATGTTTAGATATTTTTAAATATAAAAATTGAAAACTCCGGATTACGGTGTTTTACCACAAAGAAAAATGTTTAGATATTTTTAAATACAAAAATTGAAAACTCCGGATTACGGTGTTTTACCACAAAGAAAAATGTTTAGATATTTTTAAATACAAAAATTGAAAACTCCGGATTACGGTGTTTTACCACAAAGAAAAATGTTTAGATATTTTTAAATCCAAAAATTGAAAACTCCGGATTACGGTGTTTTACCACAAAGAAAAATGTTTAGATATTTTTAAATACAAAAATTGAAAACTCCGGATTACGGTGTTTTACCACAAAGAAAAATGTTTAGATATTTTTAAATCCAAAAATTGAAAATGCCGGATTACGGTGTTTTCCCACAAAGAAAAATGTTTAGATATTTTTAAATACAAAAATTGAAAACTCCGGATTACGGTGTTTTACCACAAAGAAAAATGTTTAGATATTTTTAAATCCAAAAATTGAAAATGCCGGATTACGGTGTTTTACCACAAAGAAAAATGTTTAGATATTTTTAAATACAAAAATTGAAAACTCCGGATTACGGTTTTTTACCACAAAGAAAAATGTTTAGATATTTTTAAATCCAAAAATTGGAAATGCCGGATTACGGTGTTTTCCCACAAAGAAAAATGTTTAGATATTTTTAAATACAAAAATTGAAAACTCCGGATTACGGTGTTTTACCACAAAGAAAAATGTTTAGATATTTTTAAATCCAAAAATTGAAAATGCCGGATTACGGTGTTTTACCACAAAGAAAAATGTTTAGATATTTTTAAATACAAAAATTGAAAACTCCGGATTACGGTGTTTTACCACAAAGAAAAATGTTTAGATATTTTTAAATACAAAAATTGAAAACTCCGGATTACGGTGTTTTACCACAAAGAAAAATGTTTAGATATTTTTAAATCCAAAAATTGAAAACTCCGGATTACGGTGTTTTACCACAAAGAAAAATGTTTAGATATTTTTAAATACAAAAATTGAAAACTCCGGATTACGGTGTTTTACCACAAAGAAAAATGTTTAGATATTTTTAAATCCAAAAATTGAAAATGCCGGATTACGGTGTTTTCCCACAAAGAAAAATGTTTAGATATTTTTAAATACATAAATTGAAAACTCCGGATTACGGTGTTTTACCACAAAGAAAAATGTTTAGATATTTTTAAATCCAAAAATTGAAAACTCCGGATTACGGTGTTTTACCACAAAGAAAAATGTTTAGATATTTTTAAATCCAAAAAATGAAATTACGGGAATACGGTGTTTTATGACAAAGAAAAATGTTTAGATATTTTTAAATCCAAAAATTGAAATTACGGGAATACGGTGTTTTATGACAAAGAAAAATGTTTAGATATTTTGAAATCCAAAAAATGAAATTACGGGAATACGGTGTTTTATGACAAAGAAAAATGTTTAGATATTTTTAAATCCAAAAAATGAAATTACGGGAATACGGTGTTTTATGACAAAGAGAAATGTTTAGATATTTTTAAATCCAAAAAATGAAATTACGGGAATACGGTGTTTTATGACAAAGAAAAATGTTTAGATATTTTTAAATCCAAAAATTGAAATTACGGGAATACGGTGTTTTATGACAAAGAAAAATGTTTAGATATTTTTAAATCCAAAAATTGAAATTACGGGAATACGGTGTTTTATGACAAAGAAAAATGTTTAGATATTTTTAAATCCAAAAATTGAAATTACGGGAATACGGTGTTTTATGACAAAGAGAAATGTTTAGATATTTTTAAATCCAAAAAATGAAATTACGGGAATACGGTGTTTTATGACAAAGAAAAATGTTTAGATATTTTTAAATCCAAAAATTGAAATTACGGGAATACGGTGTTTTATGACAAAGAGAAATGTTTAGATATTTTGAAATCCAAAAAATGAAATTACGGGAATACGGTGTTTTATGACAAAGAAAAATGTTTAGATATTTTTAAATCCAAAAAATGAAATTACGGGAATACGGTGTTTTATGACAAAGAGAAATGTTTAGATATTTTTAAATCCAAAAAATGAAATTACGGGAATACGGTGTTTTATGACAAAGAAAAATGTTTAGATATTTTTAAATCCAAAAATTGAAATTACGGGAATACGGTGTTTTATGACAAAGAAAAATGTTTAGATATTTTTAAATCCAAAAATTGAAATTACGGGAATACGGTGTTTTATGACAAAGAAAAATGTTTAGATATTTTTAAATCCAAAAAATGAAATTACGGGAATACGGTGTTTTATGACAAAGAAAAATGTTTAGATATTTTTAAATCCAAAAATTGAAATTACGGGAATACGGTGTTTTATGACAAAGAAAAATGTTTAGATATTTTTAAATCCAAAAAATGAAATTACGGGAATACGGTGTTTTATGACAAAGAGAAATGTTTAGATATTTTTAAATCCAAAAATTGAAATTACGGGAATACGGTGTTTTATGACAAAGAAAAATGTTTAGATATTTTTAAATCCAAAAAATGAAATTACGGGAATACGGTGTTTTATGACAAAGAAAAATGTTTAGATATTTTTAAATCCAAAAATTGAAATTACGGGAATACGGTGTTTTATGACAAAGAAAAATGTTTAGATATTTTTAAATCCAAAAATTGAAATTACGGGAATACGGTGTTTTATGACAAAGAGAAATGTTTAGATATTTTTAAATCCAAAAAATGAAATTACGGGAATACGGTGTTTTATGACAAAGAGAAATGTTTAGATATTTTTAAATCCAAAAATTGAAAATGCCGGATTACGGTGTTTTACCACAAAGAAAAATGTTTAGATATTTTTAAATCCAAAAATTGAAAATGCCGGATTACGGTGTTTTACCACAAAGAAAAATGTTTAGATATTTTTAAATACAAAAATTGAAAACTCCGGATTACGGTGTTTTACCACAAAGAAAAATGTTTAGATATTTTTAAATCCAAAAATTGAAAATGCCGGATTACGGTGTTTTACCACAAAGAAAAATGTTTAGATATTTTCAAATCCAAAAATTGAAAATGCCGGATTACGGTGTTTTACCACAAAGAAAAATGTTTAGATATTTTTAAATCCAAAAATTGAAAATGGCGGATTACGGTGTTTTCCCACAAAGAAAAATGATTAGATATTTTTAAATACAAAAATTGAAAACTCCGGATTACGGTGTTTTACCACAAAGAAAAATGTTTAGATATTTTTAAATCGAAAAATTGAAAATGCCGGATTACGGTGTTTTACCACAAAGAAAAATGTTTAGATATTTTTAAATACAAAAATTGAAAACTCCGGATTACGGTGTTTTACCACAAAGAAAAATGTTTAGATATTTTTAAATCCAAAAATTGAAAATGCCGGATTACGGTGTTTTACCACAAAGAAAAATGTTTAGATATTTTTAAATACAAAAATTGAAAACCCCGGATTACGGTGTTTTACCACAAAGAAAAATGTTTAGATATTTTTAAATCCAAAAATTGAAAATGCCGGATTACGGTGTTTTACCACAAAGAAAAATGTTTAGATATTTTTAAATCCAAAAAATGAAATTACGGGAATACGGTGTTTTATGACAAAGAAAAATGTTTAGATATTTTTAAATCCAAAAATTGAAATTACGGGAATACGGTGTTTTATGACAAAGAAAAATGTTTAGATATTTTGAAATCCAAAAAATGAAATTACGGGAATACGGTGTTTTATGACAAAGAGAAATGTTTAGATATTTTTAAATCCAAAAAATGAAATTACGGGAATACGGTGTTTTATGACAAAGAAAAATGTTTAGATATTTTTAAATCCAAAAATTGAAAATGCCGGATTACGGTGTTTTCCCACAAAGAAAAATGTTTAGATATTTTTAAATACAAAAATTGAAAACTCCGGATTACGGTGTTTTACCACAAAGAAAAATGTTTAGATATTTTTAAATCCAAAAATTGAAAATGCCGCATTACGGTGTTTTCCCACAAAGAAAAATGTTTAGATATTTTTAAATACAAAAATTGAAAACTCCGGATTACGGTGTTTTACCACAAAGAAAAATGTTTAGATATTTTTAAATCCAAAAATTGAAAATGCCGGATTACGGTGTTTTCCCACAAAGAAAAATGATTAGATATTTTTAAATCCAAAAATTGAAAATGCCGGATTACGGTGTTTTACCACAAAGAAAAATGTTTAGATATTTTCAAATCCAAAAATTGAAAATGCCGGATTACGGTGTTTTACCACAAAGAAAAATGTTTAGATATTTTTAAATACAAAAATTGAAAACTCCGGATTACGGTGTTTTACCACAAAGAAAAATGTTTAGATATTTTTAAATACAAAAATTGAAAACTCCGGATTACGGTGTTTTACCACAAAGAAAAATGTTTAGATATTTTTAAATCCAAAAATTGAAAATGCCGGATTACGGTGTTTTACCACAAAGAAAAATGTTTAGATATTTTCAAATCCAAAAATTGAAAATGCCGGATTACGGTGTTTTACCACAAAGAAAAATGTTTAGATATTTTTAAATACAAAAATTGAAAACTTTGGATTACGGTGTTTTACCACAAAGAAAAATGTTTAGATATTTTTAAATCCAAAAATTGAAAATGCCGGATTACGGTGTTTTACCACAAAGAAAAATGTTTAGATATTTTCAAATCCAAAAATTGAAAATGCCGGATTACGGTGTTTTACCACAAAGAAAAATGTTTAGATATTTTTAAATCCAAAAATTGAAAATGCCGGATTACGGTGTTTTCCCACAAAGAAAAATGATTAGATATTTTTAAATACAAAAATTGAAAACTCCGGATTACGGTGTTTTACCACAAAGAAAAATGTTTAGATATTTTTAAATCGAAAAATTGAAAATGCCGGATTACGGTGTTTTACCACAAAGAAAAATGTTTAGATATTTTTAAATACAAAAATTGAAAACTCCGGATTACGGTGTTTTACCACAAAGAAAAATGTTTAGATATTTTTAAATCCAAAAATTGAAAATGCCGGATTACGGTGTTTTACCACAAAGAAAAATGTTTAGATATTTTCAAATCCAAAAATTGAAAATGCCGGATTACGGTGTTTTACCACAAAGAAAAATGTTTAGATATTTTCAAATCCAAAAATTGAAAATGCCGGATTACGGTGTTTTACCAGAAAGAAAAATGTTTAGATATTTTTAAATCCAAAAATTGAAAATGCCGGATTACGGTGTTTTACCACAAAGAAAAATGTTTAGATATTTTTAAATACAAAAATTGAAAACTCCGGATTACGGTGTTTTACCACAAAGAAAAATGTTTAGATATTTTCAAATCCAAAAATTGAAAATGCCGGATTACGGTGTTTTACCACAAAGAAAAATGTTTAGATATTTTTAAATACAAAAATTGAAAACTCCGGATTACGGTGTTTTACCACAAAGAAAAATGTTTAGATATTTTTAAATACAAAAATTGAAAACTCCGGATTACGGTGTTTTACCACAAAGAAAAATGTTTAGATATTTTTAAATCCAAAAATTGAAAATGCCGGATTACGGTGTTTTACCACAAAGAAAAATGTTTAGATATTTTCAAATCCAAAAATTGAAAATGCCGGATTACGGTGTTTTACCACAAAGAAAAATGTTTAGATATTTTTAAATCCAAAAATTGAAAATGCCGGATTACGGTGTTTTCCCACAAAGAAAAATGATTAGATATTTTTAAATACAAAAATTGAAAACTCCGGATTACGGTGTTTTACCACAAAGAAAAATGTTTAGATATTTTCAAATCCAAAAATTGAAAATGCCGGATTACGGTGTTTTACCACAAAGAAAAATGTTTAGATATTTTTAAATACAAAAATTGAAAACCCCGGATTACGGTGTTTTACCACAAAGAAAAATGTTTAGATATTTTCAAATCCAAAAATTGAAAATGCCGGATTACGGTGTTTTACCACAAAGAAAAATGTTTAGATATTTTTAAATACAAAAATTGAAAACTCCGGATTACGGTGTTTTACCACAAAGAAAAATGTTTAGATATTTTTAAATACAAAAATTGAAAACTCCGGATTACGGTGTTTTACCACAAAGAAAAATGTTTAGATATTTTTAAATCCAAAAATTGAAAATGCCGGATTACGGTGTTTTACCACAAAGAAAAATGTTTAGATATTTTCAAATCCAAAAATTGAAAATGCCGGATTACGGTGTTTTACCACAAAGAAAAATGTTTAGATATTTTTAAATCCAAAAATTGAAAATGCCGGATTACGGTGTTTTCCCACAAAGAAAAATGATTAGATATTTTTAAATACAAAAATTGAAAACTCCGGATTACGGTGTTTTACCACAAAGAAAAATGTTTAGATATTTTCAAATCCAAAAATTGAAAATGCCGGATTACGGTGTTTTACCACAAAGAAAAATGTTTAGATATTTTTAAATACAAAAATTGAAAACTCCGGATTACGGTGTTTTACCACAAAGAAAAATGTTTAGATATTTTTAAATCCAAAAATTGAAAATGCCGGATTACGGTGTTTTACCACAAAGAAAAATGTTTAGATATTTTTAAATACAAAAATTGAAAACTCCGGATTACGGTGTTTTACCACAAAGAAAAATGTTTAGATATTTTCAAATCCAAAAATTGAAAATGCCGGATTACGGTGTTTTACCACAAAGAAAAATGTTTAGATATTTTTAAATACAAAAATTGAAAACTCCGGATTACGGTGTTTTACCACAAAGAAAAATGTTTAGATATTTTTAAATACAAAAATTGAAAACTCCGGATTACGGTGTTTTACCACAAAGAAAAATGTTTAGATATTTTTAAATCCAAAAATTGAAAATGCCGGATTACGGTGTTTTACCACAAAGAAAAATGTTTAGATATTTTCAAATCCAAAAATTGAAAATGCCGGATTACGGTGTTTTACCACAAAGAAAAATGTTTAGATATTTTTAAATCCAAAAATTGAAAATGCCGGATTACGGTGTTTTCCCACAAAGAAAAATGATTAGATATTTTTAAATACAAAAATTGAAAACTCCGGATTACGGTGTTTTACCACAAAGAAAAATGTTTAGATATTTTTAAATCGAAAAATTGAAAATGCCGGATTACGGTGTTTTACCACAAAGAAAAATGTTTAGATATTTTTAAATACAAAAATTGAAAACTCCGGATTACGGTGTTTTACCACAAAGAAAAATGTTTAGATATTTTTAAATACAAAAATTGAAAACCCCGGATTACGGTGTTTTACCACAAAGAAAAATGTTTAGATATTTTTAAATCCAAAAATTGAAAATGCCGGATTACGGTGTTTTACCACAAAGAAAAATGTTTAGATATTTTTAAATACAAAAATTGAAAACTCCGGATTACGGTGTTTTACCACAAAGAAAAATGTTTAGATATTTTCAAATCCAAAAATTGAAAATGCCGGATTACGGTGTTTTACCACAAAGAAAAATGTTTAGATATTTTTAAATACAAAAATTGAAAACTCCGGATTACGGTGTTTTACCACAAAGAAAAATGTTTAGATATTTTTAAATACAAAAATTGAAAACTCCGGATTACGGTGTTTTACCACAAAGAAAAATGTTTAGATATTTTGAAATCCAAAAAATGAAATTACGGGAATACGGTGTTTTATGACAAAGAAAAATGTTTAGATATTTTGAAATCCAAAAAATGAAATTACGGGAATACGGTGTTTTATGACAAAGAGAAATGTTTAGATATTTTTAAATCAAAAAAATGAAATTACCGGGATACTGTGTTTTATCACAAAGAAAAATGTTTAGATATTTTAAAATACAAAAATTGAAATTACCGGGATACTGTGTTTTATCACAAAGAAAAATGTTTAGATATTGAAAACTCCGGATTACGGTGTTTTACCACAAAGAAAAATGTTTAGATATTTTGAAATCCAAAAAATGAAATTACGGGAATACGGTGTTTTATGACAAAGAAAAATGTTTAGATATTTTGAAATCCAAAAAATGAAATTACGGGAATACGGTGTTTTATGACAAAGAGAAATGTTTAGATATTTTTAAATCAAAAAAATGAAATTACCGGGATACTGTGTTTTATCACAAAGAAAAATGTTTAGATATTTTAAAATACAAAAATTGAAATTACCGGGATACTGTGTTTTATCACAAAGAAAAATGTTTAGATATTTTAAAATACAAAAATTGAAATTACCGGGATACTGTGTTTTATCACAAAGAAAAATGTTTCGATATTTTTAAATCCAAAAATTGAAAATGCCGGATTACGGTGTTTTACCACAAAGAAAAATGTTTAGATATTTTTAAATCCAAAAATTGAAAATGCCGGATTACGGTGTTTTACAACAAAGAAAAAAGTTTAGATATTTTTAAATATAAAAATTGAAAACTCCGGATTACGGTGTTTTACCACATAGAAAAATGTTTAGATATTTTTAAATCCAAAAATTGAAAATGCCGGATTACGGTGTTTTACCACAAAGAAAAATGTTTAGATATTTTTAAATCCAAAAATTGAAAATGCCGGATTACGGTGTTTTACCACAAAGAAAAATGTTTAGATATTTTTAAATCCAAAAATTGAAAATGCCGGATTACGGTGTTTTACCACAAAGAAAAATGTTTAGATATTTTTAAATCCAAAAATTGAAAACTCCGGATTACGGTGTTTTACCACATAGAAAAATGTTTAGATATTTTTAAATCCAAAAATTGAAAATGCCGGATTACGGTGTTTTACCACATAGAAAAATGTTTAGATATTTTTAAATCCAAAAATTGAAAATGCCGGATTACGGTGTTTTACCACAAAGAAAAATGTTTAGATATTTTTAAATCCAAAAATTGAAAATGCCGGATTACGGTGTTTTACCACAAAGAAAAATGTTTAGATATTTTTAAATCCAAAAATTGAAAATGCCGGATTACGGTGTTTTACCACAAAGAAAAATGTTTAGATATTTTTAAATACAAAAATTGAAAACTCCGGATTACGGTGTTTTACCACAAAGAAAAATGTTTAGATATTTTCAAATCCAAAAATTGAAAATGCCGGATTACGGTGTTTTACCACAAAGAAAAATGTTTAGATATTTTTAAATACAAAAATTGAAAACTCCGGATTACGGTGTTTTACCACAAAGAAAAATGTTTAGATATTTTTAAATCCAAAAATTGAAAATGCCGGATTACGGTGTTTTACCACAAAGAAAAATGTTTAGATATTTTTAAATACAAAAATTGAAAACTCCGGATTACGGTGTTTTACCACAAAGAAAAATGTTTAGATATTTTCAAATCCAAAAATTGAAAATGCCGGATTACGGTGTTTTACCACAAAGAAAAATGTTTAGATATTTTTAAATACAAAAATTGAAAACTCCGGATTACGGTGTTTTACCACAAAGAAAAATGTTTAGATATTTTTAAATACAAAAATTGAAAACTCCGGATTACGGTGTTTTACCACAAAGAAAAATGTTTAGATATTTTAAATACAAAAATTGAAAACTCCGGATTACGGTGTTTTACCACAAAGAAAAATGTTTAGATATTTTGAAATCCAAAAAATGAAATTACGGGAATACGGTGTTTCATGACAAAGAGAAATGTTTAGATATTTTTAAATCCAAAAAACGAAATTACCGGGATACTGTGTTTTATCACAAAGAAAAATGTTTAGATATTTTAAAATACAAAAATTGAAAACTCCGGATTACGGTGTTTTATGACAAAGAAAAATGTTTAGATATTTTAAATACAAAAATTGAAATTACCGGGATACTGTGTTTTATCACAAAGAAAAATGTTTAGATATTTTAAATACAAAAATTGAAATTACCGGGATACTGTGTTTTATGACAAAGAAAAATGTTTAGATATTTTTAAATCCAAAAAATGAAATTACCGGGATACTGTGTTTTATCACAAAGAAAAATGTTTAGATATTTTAAATACAAAAATTGAAAACTCCGGATTACGGTGTTTTATGACAAAGAAAAATGTTTAGATATTTTTAAATCCAAAAAATGAAATTACCGGGATACTGTGTTTTATCACAAAGAAAAATGTTTAGATATTTTAAATACAAAAATTGAAAACTCCGGATTACGGTGTTTTATGACAAAGAAAAATGTTTAGATATTTTGAAATCCAAAAAATGAAATTACGGGAATACGGTGTTTCATGACAAAGAGAAATGTTTAGATATTTTTAAATCCAAAAAATGAAATTACCGGGATACTGTGTTTTATCACAAAGAAAAATGTTTAGATATTTTAAAATACAAAAATTGAAATTACCGGGATACTGTGTTTTATCACAAAGAAAAATGTTTAGATATTTTTAAATCCAAAAATTGAAAATGCCGGATTACGGTGTTTTACCACAAAGAAAAATGTTTAGATATTTTTAAATATAAAAATTGAAAACTCCGGATTACGGTGTTTTACCACATAGAAAAATGTTTAGATATTTTTAAATCCAAAAATTGAAAATGCCGGATTACGGTGTTTTACCACAAAGAAAAATGTTTAGATATTTTTAAATCCAAAAATTGAAAATGCCGGATTACGGTGTTTTACCACAAAGAAAAATGTTTAGATATTTTTAAATCCAAAAATTGAAAATGCCGGATTACGGTGTTTTACCACAAAGAAAAATGTTTAGATATTTTTAAATACAAAAATTGAAAACTCCGGATTACGGTGTTTTACCACAAAGAAAAATGTTTAGATATTTTTAAATCCAAAAATTGAAAATGCCGGATTACGGTGTTTTACCACAAAGAAAAATGTTTAGATATTTTTAAATCCAAAAATTGAAAATGCCGGATTACGGCGTTTTACCACAAAGAAAAATGTTTAGATATTTTTAAATACAAAAATTGAAAACTCCGGATTACGGTGTTTTACCACAAAGAAAAATGTGTAGATATTTTTAAATCCAAAAATTGAAAATGCCGGATTACGGTGTTTTACCACAAAGAAAAATGTTTAGATATTTTTAAATCCAAAAATTGAAAATGCCGGATTACGGTGTTTTACCACAAAGAAAAATGTTTAGATATTTTTAAATCCAAAAATTGAAAATGCCGGATTACGGTGTTTTACCACAAAGAAAAATGTTTAGATATTTTTAAATCCAAAAATTGAAAATGCCGGATTACGGTGTTTTACCACAAAGAAAAATGTTTAGATATTTTTAAATACAAAAATTGAAAACTCCGGATTACGGTGTTTTACCACAAAGAAAAATGTGTAGATATTTTTAAATCCAAAAATTGAAAATGCCGGATTACGGTGTTTTACCACAAAGAAAAATGTTTAGATATTTTTAAATCCAAAAATTGAAAATGCCGGATTACGGTGTTTTACCACAAAGAAAAATGTTTAGATATTTTTAAATACAAAAATTGAAAACTCCGGATTACGGTGTTTTACCACAAAGAAAAATGTTTAGATATTTTTAAATCCAAAAATTGAAAATGCCGGATTACGGTGTTTTACCACAAAGAAAAATGTTTAGATATTTTTAAATACAAAAATTGAAAACTCCGGATTACGGTGTTTTACCACAAAGAAAAATGTTTAGATATTTTCAAATCCAAAAATTGAAAATGCCGGATTACGGTGTTTTACCACAAAGAAAAATGTTTAGATATTTTTAAATACAAAAATTGAAAACTCCGGATTACGGTGTTTTACCACAAAGAAAAATGTTTAGATATTTTTAAATACAAAAATTGAAAACTCCGGATTACGGTGTTTTACCACAAAGAAAAATGTTTAGATATTTTAAATACAAAAATTGAAAACTCCGGATTACGGTGTTTTACCACAAAGAAAAATGTTTAGATATTTTGAAATCCAAAAAATGAAATTACGGGAATACGGTGTTTCATGACAAAGAGAAATGTTTAGATATTTTTAAATCCAAAAAACGAAATTACCGGGATACTGTGTTTTATCACAAAGAAAAATGTTTAGATATTTTAAAATACAAAAATTGAAAACTCCGGATTACGGTGTTTTATGACAAAGAAAAATGTTTAGATATTTTAAATACAAAAATTGAAATTACCGGGATACTGTGTTTTATCACAAAGAAAAATGTTTAGATATTTTAAATACAAAAATTGAAATTACCGGGATACTGTGTTTTATGACAAAGAAAAATGTTTAGATATTTTTAAATCCAAAAAATGAAATTACCGGGATACTGTGTTTTATCACAAAGAAAAATGTTTAGATATTTTAAATACAAAAATTGAAAACTCCGGATTACGGTGTTTTATGACAAAGAAAAATGTTTAGATATTTTTAAATCCAAAAAATGAAATTACCGGGATACTGTGTTTTATCACAAAGAAAAATGTTTAGATATTTTAAATACAAAAATTGAAAACTCCGGATTACGGTGTTTTATGACAAAGAAAAATGTTTAGATATTTTGAAATCCAAAAAATGAAATTACGGGAATACGGTGTTTCATGACAAAGAGAAATGTTTAGATATTTTTAAATCCAAAAAATGAAATTACCGGGATACTGTGTTTTATCACAAAGAAAAATGTTTAGATATTTTAAAATACAAAAATTGAAATTACCGGGATACTGTGTTTTATCACAAAGAAAAATGTTTAGATATTTTTAAATCCAAAAATTGAAAATGCCGGATTACGGTGTTTTACCACAAAGAAAAATGTTTAGATATTTTTAAATATAAAAATTGAAAACTCCGGATTACGGTGTTTTACCACATAGAAAAATGTTTAGATATTTTTAAATCCAAAAATTGAAAATGCCGGATTACGGTGTTTTACCACAAAGAAAAATGTTTAGATATTTTTAAATCCAAAAATTGAAAATGCCGGATTACGGTGTTTTACCACAAAGAAAAATGTTTAGATATTTTTAAATCCAAAAATTGAAAATGCCGGATTACGGTGTTTTACCACAAAGAAAAATGTTTAGATATTTTTAAATACAAAAATTGAAAACTCCGGATTACGGTGTTTTACCACAAAGAAAAATGTTTAGATATTTTTAAATCCAAAAATTGAAAATGCCGGATTACGGTGTTTTACCACAAAGAAAAATGTTTAGATATTTTTAAATCCAAAAATTGAAAATGCCGGATTACGGCGTTTTACCACAAAGAAAAATGTTTAGATATTTTTAAATACAAAAATTGAAAACTCCGGATTACGGTGTTTTACCACAAAGAAAAATGTGTAGATATTTTTAAATCCAAAAATTGAAAATGCCGGATTACGGTGTTTTACCACAAAGAAAAATGTTTAGATATTTTTAAATCCAAAAATTGAAAATGCCGGATTACGGTGTTTTACCACAAAGAAAAATGTTTAGATATTTTTAAATCCAAAAATTGAAAATGCCGGATTACGGTGTTTTACCACAAAGAAAAATGTTTAGATATTTTTAAATCCAAAAATTGAAAATGCCGGATTACGGTGTTTTACCACAAAGAAAAATGTTTAGATATTTTTAAATACAAAAATTGAAAACTCCGGATTACGGTGTTTTACCACAAAGAAAAATGTTTAGATATTTTTAAATCCAAAAATTGAAAATGTCGGATTACGGTGTTTTACCACAAAGAAAAATGTTTAGATATTTTTAAATCCAAAAATTGAAAATGCCGGATTACGGTGTTTTACCACAAAGAAAAATGTTCAGATATTTTTAAATCCAAAAATTGAAAACTCCGGATTACGGTGTTTTACCACAAAGAAAAATGTTTAGATATTTTTAAATCCAAAAATTGAAAATGCCGGATTACGGTGTTTTACCACAAAGAAAAATGTTTAGATATTTTTAAATCCAAAAATTGAAAATGCCGGATTACGGTGTTTTACCACAAAAAAAAATGTTTAGATATTTTTAAATCCAAAAATTGAAAATGCCGGATTACGGTGTTTTACCACAAAGAAAAATGTTTAGATATTTTTAAATCCAAAAATTGAAAATGCCGGATTACGGTGTTTTACCACAAAGAAAAATGTTTAGATATTTTTTAATCCAAAAATTGAAAATGCCGGATTACGGTGTTTTACCACAAAGAAAAATGTTTAGATATTTTTATATTTTTAAATACAAAAATTGAAAACTCCGGATTACGGTGTTTTACCACAAAGAAAAATGTTTAGATATTTTTAAATCCAAAAATTGAAAATGCCGGATTACGGTGTTTTACCACAAAGAAAAATGTTTAGATATTTTTAAATATAAAAATTGAAAACTCCGGATTACGGTGTTTTACCACATAGAAAAATGTTTAGATATTTTTAAATCCAAAAATTGAAAATGCCGGATTACGGTGTTTTACCACAAAGAAAAATGTTTAGATATTTTTAAATCCAAAAATTGAAAATGCCGGATTACGGTGTTTTACCACAAAGAAAAATGTTTAGATATTTTTTAATCCAAAAATTGAAAATGCCGGATTACGGTGTTTTACCACAAAGAAAAATGTTTAGATATTTTTATATTTTTAAATACAAAAATTGAAAACTCCGGATTACGGTGTTTTACCACAAAGAAAAATGTTTAGATATTTTTAAATCCAAAAATTGAAAATGCCGGATTACGGTGTTTTACCACAAAGAAAAATGTTTAGATATTTTTAAATCCAAAAATTGAAAATGCCGGATTACGGTGTTTTACCACAAAGAAAAATGTTTAGATATTTTTAAATATAAAAATTGAAAACTCCGGATTACGGTGTTTTACCACATAGAAAAATGTTTAGATATTTTTAAATCCAAAAATTGAAAATGCCGGATTACGGTGTTTTACCACAAAGAAAAATGTTTAGATATTTTTAAATCCAAAAATTGAAAATGCCGGATTACGGTGTTTTACCACAAAGAAAAATGTTTAGATATTTTTAAATCCAAAAATTGAAAATGCCGGATTACGGTGTTTTACCACAAAGAAAAATGTTTAGATATTTTCAAATCCAAAAATTGAAAATGCCGGATTACGGTGTTTTACCACAAAGAAAAATGTTTAGATATTTTTATATTTTTAAATACAAAAATTGAAAACTCCGGATTACGGTGTTTTACCACAAAGAAAAATGTTTAGATATTTTTAAATCCAAAAATTGAAAATGCCGGATTACGGTGTTTTACCACAAAGAAAAATGTTTAAATATTTTTAAATCCAAAAATTGAAAATGCCGGATTACGGTGTTTTACCACAAAGAAAAATGTTTAGATATTTTTAAATCCAAAAATTGAAAATGCCGGATTACGGTGTTTTACCACAAAGAAAAATGTTTAGATATTTTTAAATACAAAAATTGAAAACTCCGGATTACGGTGTTTTACCACAAAGAAAAATGTTTAGATATTTTTAAATCCAAAAAATTGAAAATGCCGGATTACGGTGTTTTCCCACAAAGAAAAATGATTAGATATTTTTAAATACAAAAATTGAAAACTCCGGATTACGGTGTTTTACCACAAAGAAAAATGTTTAGATATTTTTAAATCCAAAAATTGAAAATGCCGGATTACGGTGTTTTACCACAAAGAAAAATGTTTAGATATTTTTAAATACAAAAATTGAAAACTTCGGATTACGGTGTTTTACCACAAAGAAAAATGTTTAGATATTTTCAAATCCAAAAATTGAAAATGCCGGATTACGGTGTTTTACCACAAAGAAAAATGTTTAGATATTTTTAAATACAAAAATTGAAAACTTCGGATTACGGTGTTTTACCACAAAGAAAAATGTTTAGATATTTTTAAATCCAAAAATTGAAAATGCCGGATTACGGTGTTTTACCACAAAGAAAAATGTTTAGATATTTTTAAATCCAAAAATTGAAAATGCCGGATTACGGTGTTTTACCACAAAGAAAAATGTTTAGATATTTTTAAATCCAAAAATTGAAAATGCCGGATTACGGTGTTTTACCACAAAGAAAAATGTTTAGATATTTTTAAATCCAAAAAATGAAATTACCGGATTAGGGTGTTTTACCACAAAGAAAAATGTTTAGATATTTTTAAATCCAAAATTGGAAATTACCAGAATACGGTGTTTTATGACAAAGAAAAATGTTTAGATATTTTTAAATCCAAAAAATGAAATTACGGGATTACGGTGTTTTACCACAAAGAAAAATGTTTAGATATTTTTAAATCCAAAAAATGAAAATGCCGGATTACGGTGTTTTACCACAAAGAAAAATGTTTAGATATTTTTAAATACAAAAATTGAAAACTTCGGATTACGGTGTTTTACCACAAAGAAAAATGTTTAGATATTTTAAAATACAAAAATTGAAATTACCGGGATACTGTGTTTTATCACAAAGAAAAATGTTTAGATATTTTAAAATACAAAAATTGAAATTACCGGATTACGGTGTTTTATGACAAAGAAAAATGTTGAGATATTTTTAAATCCAAAATTGGAAATTACCAGAATACGGTGTTTTATGACAAAGAAAAATGTTTAGATATTTTTAAATCCAAAAAATGAAATTACGGGATTACGGTGTTTTACCACAAAGAAAAATGTTTAGATATTTTTAAATCCAAAAAATGAAATTACGGGATTACGGTGTTTTACCACAAAGAAAAATGTTTAGATATTTTTAAATCCAAAAAATTGAAAATGCCGGATTACGGTGTTTTCCCACAAAGAAAAATGATTAGATATTTTTAAATACAAAAATTGAAAACTCCGGATTACGGTGTTTTACCACAAAGAAAAATGTTTAGATATTTTTAAATCCAAAAATTGAAAATGCCGGATTACGGTGTTTTACCACAAAGAAAAATGTTTAGATATTTTTAAATCCAAAATTGGAAATTACCAGAATACGGTGTTTTATGACAAAGAAAAATGTTTAGATATTTTTAAATCCAAAATTGGAAATTACCAGAATACGGTGTTTTATGACAAAGAAAAATGTTTAGATATTTTTAAATCCAAAAAATGAAATTACGGGATTACGGTGTTTTACCACAAAGAAAAATGTTTAGATATTTTTAAATCCAAAATTGGAAATTACCAGAATACGGTGTTTTATGACAAAGAAAAATGTTTAGATATTTTTAAATCCAAAAAATGAAATTACGGGATTACGGTGTTTTACCACAAAGAAAAATGTTTAGATATTTTTAAATCCAAAATTGGAAATTACCAGAATACGGTGTTTTATGACAAAGAAAAATGTTTAGATATTTTTAAATCCAAAAATTGAAATTACCGGAATACGGTGTTTTATGACAAAGAAAAATGTTTAGATATTTTTAAATCCAAAAAATGAAATTACCGGATTAGGGTGTTTTACCACAAAGAAAAATGTTTAGATATTTTTAAATCCAAAAAATGAAATTTCAGGAATACGGTGTTTTATGACAAAGAAAAATTTTTAGATATTTTTAAATCCAAAATTGGAAATTACCGGATTACGGTGTTTTACCACAAAGAAAACTGTTTAGATATTTTTAAATACAAAAATTGAAATTACCGGGATACTGTGTTTTATCACAAAGAAAAATGTTTAGATATTTTAAAATACAAAAATTGAAATTACCGGGATACTGTGTGTTATCACAAAGAAAAATGTTTAGATATTTTAAAATACAAAAATTGAAATTACCGGGATACTGTGTGTTATCACAAAGAAAAATGTTTAGATATTTTAAAATACAAAAATTGAAATTACCGGGATACTGGGTTTTATCACAAAGAAAAATGTTTAGATATTTTAAAATACAAAAATTGAAATTACCGGGATACTGTGTTTTATCACAAAGAAAAATGTTTAGATATTTTAAAATACAAAAAATGAAATTACCGGATTAGGGTGTTTTACCACAAAGAAAAATGTTTAGATATTTTTAAATACAAAAATTGAAAACTCCGGATTACGGTGTTTTACCACAAAGAAAATGTTTAGATATTTGTAAATCCTAAAATTGAAAATGCCGGATTACGGTGTTTTACCACAAAGAAAACTGTTTAGATATTTTTAAATACAAAAATTGAAATTACCGGGATACTGTGTTTTATCACAAAGAAAAATGTTTAGATATTTT
The DNA here is from genome assembly GCA_024447195.1 of Panagrolaimus sp. LJ2414. Lineage (NCBI taxonomy): Eukaryota > Metazoa > Nematoda > Chromadorea > Rhabditida > Panagrolaimidae > Panagrolaimus > Panagrolaimus sp. LJ2414. Next base: position 13,227,283 of record JAMRXY010000008.1, read on the forward strand.
AAAATACAAAAATTGAAATTACCGGGATACTGTGTGTTATCACAAAGAAAAATGTTTAGATATTTTAAAATACAAAAATTGAAATTACCGGGATACTGTGTTTTATCACAAAGAAAAATGTTTAGATATTTTAAAATACAAAAATTGAAATTACCGGGATACTGTGTTTTATCACAAAGAAAAATGTTTAGATATTTTAAAATACAAAAATTGAAATTACCGGGATACTGTGTTTTATCACAAAGAAAAATGTTTAGATATTTTTAAATCCAAAAAATGAAATTACGGGATTACGGTGTTTTACCACAAAGAAAAATGTTTAGATATTTTTAAATCCAAAATTGGAAATTACCAGAATACGGTGTTTTATGACAAAGAAAAATGTTTAGATATTTTTAAATCCAAAAATTGAAATTACAGGAATACGGTGTTTTATGACAAAGAAAAATGTTTAGATATTTTTAAATCCAAAAAATGAAATTACCGGATTAGGGTGTTTTACCACAAAGAAAATGTTTAGATATTTGTAAATCCTAAAATTGAAAATGCCGGGATACTGTGTTTTATCACAAAGAAAAATGTTTAGATATTTTAAAATACAAAAATTGAAATTACCGGGATACTGTGTTTTATCACAAAGAAAAATGTTTAGATATTTTAAAATACAAAAATTGAAATTACCGGGATACTGTGTGTTATCACAAAGAAAAATGTTTAGATATTTTAAAATACAAAAATTGAAATTACCGGGATACTGTGTTTTATCACAAAGAAAAATGTTTAGATATTTTAAAATACAAAAATTGAAATTACCGGGATACTGTGTTTTATCACAAAGAAAAATGTTTAGATATTTTAAAATACAAAAATTGAAATTACCGGGATACTGTGTTTTATCACAAAGAAAAATGTTTAGATATTTTAAAATACAAAAATTGAAATTACCGGGATTCTGTGTGTTATCACAAAGAAAAATGTTTAGATATTTTAAAATACAAAAATTGAAATTACCGGGATACTGTGTTTTATCACAAAGAAAAATGTTTAGATATTTTAAAATACAAAAATTGAAATTACCGGGATACTGTGTTTTATCACAAAGAAAAATGTTTAGATATTTTTAAATCCAAAAAATGAAATTACCGGATTAGGGTGTTTTACCACAAAGAAAAATGTTTAGATATTTTAAAATACAAAAATTGAAATTACCGGGATACTGTGTTTTATCACAAAGAAAAATGTTTAGATATTTTAAAATACAAAAATTGAAATTACCGGGATACTGGGTTTTATCACAAAGAAAAATGTTTAGATATTTTAAAATACAAAAATTGAAATTACCGGGATACTGTGTTTTACCACAAAGAAAAATGTTTAGATATTTTTAAATCCAAAATTGGAAATTACCAGAATACGGTGTTTTATGACAAAGAAAAATGTTTAGATATTTTTAAATCCAAAAATTGAAATTACAGGAATACGGTGTTTTATGACAAAGAAAAATGTTTAGATATTTTTAAATGCAAAAAATGAAATTACCGGAATACGGTGTTTTATGACAAAGAAAAATGTTTAGATATTTTTAAATCCAAAAAATGAAATTACCGGATTACGGTGTTTTATGACAAAGAAAAATGTTTAGATATTTTTAAATCCAAAAAATGAAATTACCGGATTAGGGTGTTTTACCACAAAGAAAAATGTTTAGATATTTTTAAATCCAAAAAATGAAATTACGGGATTACGGTGTTTTACCACAAAGAAAAATGTTTAGATATTTTTAAATCCAAAATTGGAAATTACCAGAATACGGTGTTTTATGACAAAGAAAAATGTTTAGATATTTTTAAATCCAAAAAATGAAATTACCGGAATACGGTGTTTTATGACAAAGAAAAATGTTTAGATATTTTTAAATCCAAAATTGGAAATTACCAGAATACGGTGTTTAATGACAAAGAAAAATGTTTAGATATTTTTAAATACAAAAATTGAAAACTCCGGATTACGGTGTTTTACCACAAAGAAAAATGTTTAGATATTTTTAAATCCAAAATTGGAAATTACCAGAATACGGTGTTTTATGACAAAGAAAAATGTTTAGATATTTTTAAATCCAAAAAATGAAATTACGGGATTACGGTGTTTTACCACAAAGAAAAATGTTTAGATATTTTTAAATCCAAAATTGGAAATTACCAGAATACGGTGTTTTATGACAAAGAAAAATGTTTAGATATTTTTAAATCCAAAAATTGAAATTACCGGAATACGGTGTTTTATGACAAAGAAAAATGTTTAGATATTTTTAAATCCAAAAAATGAAATTACCGGATTAGGGTGTTTTACCACAAAGAAAAATGTTTAGATATTTTTAAATCCAAAAAATGAAATTTCAGGAATACGGTGTTTTATGACAAAGAAAAATTTTTAGATATTTTTAAATCCAAAATTGGAAATTACCGGATTACGGTGTTTTACCACAAAGAAAACTGTTTAGATATTTTTAAATACAAAAATTGAAATTACCGGGATACTGTGTTTTATCACAAAGAAAAATGTTTAGATATTTTAAAATACAAAAATTGAAATTACCGGGATACTGTGTGTTATCACAAAGAAAAATGTTTAGATATTTTAAAATACAAAAATTGAAATTACCGGGATACTGTGTGTTATCACAAAGAAAAATGTTTAGATATTTTAAAATACAAAAATTGAAATTACCGGGATACTGGGTTTTATCACAAAGAAAAATGTTTAGATATTTTAAAATACAAAAATTGAAATTACCGGGATACTGTGTTTTATCACAAAGAAAAATGTTTAGATATTTTAAAATACAAAAAATGAAATTACCGGATTAGGGTGTTTTACCACAAAGAAAAATGTTTAGATATTTTTAAATACAAAAATTGAAAACTCCGGATTACGGTGTTTTACCACAAAGAAAATGTTTAGATATTTGTAAATCCTAAAATTGAAAATGCCGGATTACGGTGTTTTACCACAAAGAAAACTGTTTAGATATTTTTAAATACAAAAATTGAAATTACCGGGATACTATGTTTTATCACAAAGAAAAATGTTTAGATATTTTAAAATACAAAAATTGAAATTACCGGGATACTGTGTTTTATCACAAAGAAAAATGTTTAGATATTTTAAAATACAAAAATTGAAATTACCGGGATACTGTGTGTTATCACAAAGAAAAATGTTTAGATATTTTAAAATACAAAAATTGAAATTACCGGGATACTGTGTTTTATCACAAAGAAAAATGTTTAGATATTTTAAAATACAAAAATTGAAATTACCGGGATACTGTGTTTTATCACAAAGAAAAATGTTTAGATATTTTTAAATCCAAAAAATGAAATTACGGGATTACGGTGTTTTACCACAAAGAAAAATGTTTAGATATTTTTAAATCCAAAATTGGAAATTACCAGAATACGGTGTTTTATGACAAAGAAAAATGTTTAGATATTTTTAAATCCAAAAATTGAAATTACAGGAATACGGTGTTTTATGACAAAGAAAAATGTTTAGATATTTTTAAATCCAAAAAATGAAATTACCGGATTACGGTGTTTTATGACAAAGAAAAATGTTTAGATATTTTTAAATCCAAAAAATGAAATTACCGGATTAGGGTGTTTTACCACAAAGAAAATGTTTAGATATTTGTAAATCCTAAAATTGAAAATGCCGGGATACTGTGTTTTATCACAAAGAAAAATGTTTAGATATTTTAAAATACAAAAATTGAAATTACCGGGATACTGTGTTTTATCACAAAGAAAAATGTTTAGATATTTTAAAATACAAAAATTGAAATTACCGGGATACTGTGTGTTATCACAAAGAAAAATGTTTAGATATTTTAAAATACAAAAATTGAAATTACCGGGATACTGTGTTTTATCACAAAGAAAAATGTTTAGATATTTTAAAATACAAAAATTGAAATTACCGGGATACTGTGTTTTATCACAAAGAAAAATGTTTAGATATTTTAAAATACAAAAATTGAAATTACCGGGATACTGTGTTTTATCACAAAGAAAAATGTTTAGATATTTTAAAATACAAAAATTGAAATTACCGGGATACTGTGTGTTATCACAAAGAAAAATGTTTAGATATTTTAAAATACAAAAATTGAAATTACCGGGATACTGTGTTTTATCACAAAGAAAAATGTTTAGATATTTTAAAATACAAAAATTGAAATTACCGGGATACTGTGTTTTATCACAAAGAAAAATGTTTAGATATTTTAAAATACAAAAATTGAAATTACCGGGATACTGTGTTTTATCACAAAGAAAAATGTTTAGATATTTTAAAATACAAAAATTGAAATTACCGGGATACTGTGTTTTATCACAAAGAAAAATGTTTAGATATTTTTAAATCCAAAAAATGAAATTACCGGATTAGGGTGTTTTACCACAAAGAAAAATGTTTAGATATTTTAAAATACAAAAATTGAAATTACCGGGATACTGTGTTTTATCACAAAGAAAAATGTTTAGATATTTTAAAATACAAAAATTGAAATTACCGGGATACTGTGTTTTATCACAAAGAAAAATGTTTAGATATTTTAAAATACAAAAATTGAAATTACCGGGATACTGTGTTTTATCACAAAGAAAAATGTTTAGATATTTTAAAATACAAAAATTGAAATTACCGGGATACTGTGTTTTATCACAAAGAAAAATGTTTAGATATTTTAAAATACAAAAATTGAAATTACCGGGATACTGTGTTTTATCACAAAGAAAAATGTTTAGATATTTTTAAATCCAAAAAATGAAATTACCGGATTAGGGTGTTTTACCACAAAGAAAAATGTTTAGATATTTTAAAATACAAAAATTGAAATTACCGGGATACTGTGTTTTATCACAAAGAAAAATGTTTAGATATTTTAAAATACAAAAATTGAAATTACCGGGATACTGTGTTTTATCACAAAGAAAAATGTTTAGATATTTTAAAATACAAAAATTGAAATTACCGGGATACTGTGTTTTATCACAAAGAAAAATGTTTAGATATTTTAAAATACAAAAATTGAAATTACCGGGATACTGTGTTTTATCACAAAGAAAAATGTTTAGATATTTTTAAATCCAAAAAATGAAATTACCGGATTAGGGTGTTTTACCACAAAGAAAAATGTTTAGATATTTTAAAATACAAAAATTGAAATTACCGGGATACTGTGTTTTATCACAAAGAAAAATGTTTAGATATTTTAAAATACAAAAATTGAAATTACCGGGATACTGTGTTTTATCACAAAGAAAAATGTTTAGATATTTTAAAATACAAAAATTGAAATTACCGGGATACTGTGTTTTATCACAAAGAAAAATGTTTAGATATTTTAAAATACAAAAATTGAAATTACCGGGATACTGTGTTTTATCACAAAGAAAAATGTTTAGATATTTTAAAATACAAAAATTGAAATTACCGGGATACTGTGTTTTATCACAAAGAAAAATGTTTAGATATTTTTAAATCCAAAAAATGAAATTACCGGATTAGGGTGTTTTACCACAAAGAAAAATGTTTAGATATTTTAAAATACAAAAATTGAAATTACCGGGATACTGTGTTTTATCACAAAGAAAAATGTTTAGATATTTTAAAATACAAAAATTGAAATTACCGGGATACTGTGTTTTATCACAAAGAAAAATGTTTAGATATTTTAAAATACAAAAATTGAAATTACCGGGATACTGTGTTTTATCACAAAGAAAAATGTTTAGATATTTTAAAATACAAAAATTGAAATTACCGGGATACTGTGTTTTATCACAAAGAAAAATGTTTAGATATTTTTAAATCCAAAAAATGAAATTACCGGATTAGGGTGTTTTACCACAAAGAAAAATGTTTAGATATTTTAAAATACAAAAATTGAAATTACCGGGATACTGTGTTTTATCACAAAGAAAAATGTTTAGATATTTTAAAATACAAAAATTGAAATTACCGGGATACTGTGTTTTATCACAAAGAAAAATGTTTAGATATTTTAAAATACAAAAATTGAAATTACCGGGATACTGTGTTTTATCACAAAGAAAAATGTTTAGATATTTTAAAATACAAAAATTGAAATTACCGGGATACTGTGTTTTATCACAAAGAAAAATGTTTAGATATTTTAAAATACAAAAATTGAAATTACCGGGATACTGTGTTTTATCACAAAGAAAAATGTTTAGATATTTTAAAATACAAAAATTGAAATTACCGGGATACTGTGTTTTATCACAAAGAAAAATGTTTAGATATTTTAAAATACAAAAATTGAAATTACCGGGATACTGTGTTTTATCACAAAGAAAAATGTTTAGATATTTTTAAATCCAAAAAATGAAATTACCGGAATACGGTGTTTTATGACAAAGAAAAATGTTTAGATATTTTTAAATCCAAAAATTGAAATTACAGGAATACGGTGTTTTATGACAAAGAAAAATGTTTAGATATTTTTAAATGCAAAAAATGAAATTACCGGAATACGGTGTTTTATGACAAAGAAAAATGTTTAGATATTTTTAAATCCAAAAAATGAAATTACCGGATTACGGTGTTTTATGACAAAGAAAAATGTTTAGATATTTTTAAATCCAAAAAATGAAATTACCGGATTAGGGTGTTTTACCACAAAGAAAAATGTTTAGATATTTTTAAATCCAAAAAATGAAATTACGGGATTACGGTGTTTTACCACAAAGAAAAATGTTTAGATATTTTTAAATCCAAAATTGGAAATTACCAGAATACGGTGTTTTATGACAAAGAAAAATGTTTAGATATTTTTAAATCCAAAAAATGAAATTACCGGAATACGGTGTTTTATGACAAAGAAAAATGTTTAGATATTTTTAAATCCAAAATTGGAAATTACCAGAATACGGTGTTTAATGACAAAGAAAAATGTTTAGATATTTTAAAATACAAAAATTGAAATTACCGGGATACTGTGTTTTATCACAAAGAAAAATGTTTAGATATTTTAAAATACAAAAATTGAAATTACCGGGATACTGTGTTTTATCACAAAGAAAAATGTTTAGATATTTTAAAATACAAAAATTGAAATTACCGGGATACTGTGTTTTATCACAAAGAAAAATGTTTAGATATTTTAAAATACAAAAATTGAAATTACCGGGATACTGTGTTTTATCACAAAGAAAAATGTTTAGATATTTTAAAATACAAAAATTGAAATTACCGGGATACTGTGTTTTATCACAAAGAAAAATGTTTAGATATTTTAAAATACAAAAATTGAAATTACCGGGATACTGTGTTTTATCACAAAGAAAAATGTTTAGATATTTTAAAATACAAAAATTGAAATTACCGGGATACTGTGTTTTATCACAAAGAAAAATGTTTAGATATTTTTAAATCCAAAAAATGAAATTACCGGATTAGGGTGTTTTACCACAAAGAAAAATGTTTAGATATTTTAAAATACAAAAATTGAAATTACCGGGATACTGTGTTTTATCACAAAGAAAAATGTTTAGATATTTTAAAATACAAAAATTGAAATTACCGGGATACTGTGTTTTATCACAAAGAAAAATGTTTAGATATTTTAAAATACAAAAATTGAAATTACCGGGATACTGTGTTTTATCACAAAGAAAAATGTTTAGATATTTTTAAATCCAAAAAATGAAATTACCGGATTAGGGTGTTTTACCACAAAGAAAAATGTTTAGATATTTTAAAATACAAAAATTGAAATTACCGGGATACTGTGTTTTATCACAAAGAAAAATGTTTAGATATTTTAAAATACAAAAATTGAAATTACCGGGATACTGTGTTTTATCACAAAGAAAAATGTTTAGATATTTTAAAATACAAAAATTGAAATTACCGGGATACTGTGTTTTATCACAAAGAAAAATGTTTAGATATTTTAAAATACAAAAATTGAAATTACCGGGATACTGTGTTTTATCACAAAGAAAAATGTTTAGATATTTTAAAATACAAAAATTGAAATTACCGGGATACTGTGTTTTATCACAAAGAAAAATGTTTAGATATTTTTAAATCCAAAAAATGAAATTACCGGATTAGGGTGTTTTACCACAAAGAAAAATGTTTAGATATTTTAAAATACAAAAATTGAAATTACCGGGATACTGTGTTTTATCACAAAGAAAAATGTTTAGATATTTTAAAATACAAAAATTGAAATTACCGGGATACTGTGTTTTATCACAAAGAAAAATGTTTAGATATTTTAAAATACAAAAATTGAAATTACCGGGATACTGTGTTTTATCACAAAGAAAAATGTTTAGATATTTTAAAATACAAAAATTGAAATTACCGGGATACTGTGTTTTATCACAAAGAAAAATGTTTAGATATTTTTAAATCCAAAAAATGAAATTACCGGATTAGGGTGTTTTACCACAAAGAAAAATGTTTAGATATTTTAAAATACAAAAATTGAAATTACCGGGATACTGTGTTTTATCACAAAGAAAAATGTTTAGATATTTTAAAATACAAAAATTGAAATTACCGGGATACTGTGTTTTATCACAAAGAAAAATGTTTAGATATTTTAAAATACAAAAATTGAAATTACCGGGATACTGTGTTTTATCACAAAGAAAAATGTTTAGATATTTTAAAATACAAAAATTGAAATTACCGGGATACTGTGTTTTATCACAAAGAAAAATGTTTAGATATTTTAAAATACAAAAATTGAAATTACCGGGATACTGTGTTTTATCACAAAGAAAAATGTTTAGATATTTTAAAATACAAAAATTGAAATTACCGGGATACTGTGTTTTATCACAAAGAAAAATGTTTAGATATTTTAAAATACAAAAATTGAAATTACCGGGATACTGTGTTTTATCACAAAGAAAAATGTTTAGATATTTTTAAATCCAAAAAATGAAATTACCGGAATACGGTGTTTTATGACAAAGAAAAATGTTTAGATATTTTTAAATCCAAAAATTGAAATTACAGGAATACGGTGTTTTATGACAAAGAAAAATGTTTAGATATTTTTAAATGCAAAAAATGAAATTACCGGAATACGGTGTTTTATGACAAAGAAAAATGTTTAGATATTTTTAAATCCAAAAAATGAAATTACCGGATTACGGTGTTTTATGACAAAGAAAAATGTTTAGATATTTTTAAATCCAAAAAATGAAATTACCGGATTAGGGTGTTTTACCACAAAGAAAAATGTTTAGATATTTTTAAATCCAAAAAATGAAATTACGGGATTACGGTGTTTTACCACAAAGAAAAATGTTTAGATATTTTTAAATCCAAAATTGGAAATTACCAGAATACGGTGTTTTATGACAAAGAAAAATGTTTAGATATTTTTAAATCCAAAAAATGAAATTACCGGAATACGGTGTTTTATGACAAAGAAAAATGTTTAGATATTTTTAAATCCAAAATTGGAAATTACCAGAATACGGTGTTTAATGACAAAGAAAAATGTTTAGATATTTTAAAATACAAAAATTGAAATTACCGGGATACTGTGTTTTATCACAAAGAAAAATGTTTAGATATTTTAAAATACAAAAATTGAAATTACCGGGATACTGTGTTTTATCACAAAGAAAAATGTTTAGATATTTTAAAATACAAAAATTGAAATTACCGGGATACTGTGTTTTATCACAAAGAAAAATGTTTAGATATTTTAAAATACAAAAATTGAAATTACCGGGATACTGTGTTTTATCACAAAGAAAAATGTTTAGATATTTTAAAATACAAAAATTGAAATTACCGGGATACTGTGTTTTATCACAAAGAAAAATGTTTAGATATTTTAAAATACAAAAATTGAAATTACCGGGATACTGTGTTTTATCACAAAGAAAAATGTTTAGATATTTTAAAATACAAAAATTGAAATTACCGGGATACTGTGTTTTATCACAAAGAAAAATGTTTAGATATTTTTAAATGCAAAAAATGAAATTACCGGAATACGGTGTTTTATGACAAAGAAAAATGTTTAGATATTTTTAAATCCAAAAATTGAAATTACAGGAATACGGTGTTTTATGACAAAGAAAAATGTTTAGATATTTTTAAATGCAAAAAATGAAATTACCGGAATACGGTGTTTTATGACAAAGAAAAATGTTTAGATATTTTTAAATCCAAAAAATGAAATTACCGGATTACGGTGTTTTATGACAAAGAAAAATGTTTAGATATTTTTAAATCCAAAAAATGAAATTACCGGATTAGGGTGTTTTACCACAAAGAAAAATGTTTAGATATTTTTAAATCCAAAAAATGAAATTACGGGATTACGGTGTTTTACCACAAAGAAAAATGTTTAGATATTTTTAAATCCAAAATTGGAAATTACCAGAATACGGTGTTTTATGACAAAGAAAAATGTTTAGATATTTTTAAATCCAAAAATTGAAATTACAGGAATACGGTGTTTTATGACAAAGAAAAATGTTTAGATATTTTTAAATGCAAAAAATGAAATTACCGGAATACGGTGTTTTATGACAAAGAAAAATGTTTAGATATTTTTAAATCCAAAAAATGAAATTACCGGATTACGGTGTTTTATGACAAAGAAAAATGTTTAGATATTTTTAAATCCAAAAAATGAAATTACCGGATTAGGGTGTTTTACCACAAAGAAAAATGTTTAGATATTTTTAAATCCAAAAAATGAAATTACGGGATTACGGTGTTTTACCACAAAGAAAAATGTTTAGATATTTTTAAATCCAAAATTGGAAATTACCAGAATACGGTGTTTTATGACAAAGAAAAATGTTTAGATATTTTTAAATCCAAAAAATGAAATTACCGGAATACGGTGTTTTATGACAAAGAAAAATGTTTAGATATTTTTAAATACAAAAATTGAAAACTCCGGATTACGGTGTTTTACAACAAAGAAAAATGTTTAGATATTTTTAAATCCAAAAATTGAAAATGCCGGATTACGGTGTTTTACCACAAAGAAAAATGTTTAGATATTTTTAAATACAAAAAATGAAAACTCCGGATTACGGTGTTTTACCACAAAGAAAAATGTTTAGATATTTTTAAATACAAAAATTGAAAACTCCGGATTACGGTGTTTTACCACAAAGAAAAATGTTTAGATATTTTCAAATCCAAAAATTGAAAATGCCGGATTACGGTGTTTTACCACAAAGAAAAATGTTTAGATATTTTTAAATACAAAAATTGAAAACTCCGGATTACGGTGTTTTACCACAAAGAAAAATGTTTAGATATTTTTAAATCCAAAAATTGAAAACTCCGGATTACGGTGTTTTACCAGAAAGAAAAATGTTTAGATATTTTTAAATCCAAAAATTGAAAATGCCGGATTACGGTGTTTTACCACAAAGAAAAATGTTTAGATATTTTTAAATACAAAAATTGAAAACTCCGGATTACGGTGTTTTACCACAAAGAAAAATGTTTAGATATTTTTAAATCCAAAAATTGAAAATGCCGGATTACGGTGTTTTCCCACAAAGAAAAATGTTTAGATATTTTTAAATACAAAAATTGAAAATGCCGGATTACGGTGTTTTACCACAAAGAAAAATGTTTAGATATTTTTAAATACAAAAATTGAAAACTCCGGATTACGGTGTTTTACCACAAAGAAAAATGTTTAGATATTTTTAAATCCAAAAATTGAAATTACCGGATTACGGTGTTTTATGACAAAGAAAAATGTTTAGATATTTTTAAATCCAAAAATTGAAATTACCGGATTACGGTGTTTTATGACAAAGAAAAATGTTGAGATATTTTTAAATCCAAAAATTGAAATTACCGGATTACGGTGTTTTATGACAAAGAAAAATGTTTAGATATTTTTAAATGCAAAAAATGAAATTACCGGAATACGGTGTTTTATGACAAAGAAAAATGTTTAGATATTTTAAAATCCAAAAATTGAAATTACAGGAATACGGTGTTTTATGACAAAGAAAAATGTTTAGATATTTTTAAATCCAAAAAATGAAATTACCGGATTACGGTGTTTTATGACAAAGAAAAATGTTGAGATATTTTTAAATCCAAAAATTGAAATTACCGGATTACGGTGTTTTATGACAAAGAAAAATGTTTAGATATTTTTAAATCCAAAAATTGAAATTACCGGATTACGGTGTTTTATGACAAAGAAAAATGTTTAGATATTTTTAAATCCAAAAATTGAAATTACCGGATTACGGTGTTTTATGACAAAGAAAAATGTTTAGATATTTTTAAATCCAAAAAATGAAATTACCGGATTACGGTGTTTTATGACAAAGAAAAATGTTTAGATATTTTTAAATCCAAAAAATGAAATTACCGGATTAGGGTGTTTTACCACAAAGAAAAATGTTTAGATATTTTTAAATCCAAAAAATGAAATTACGGGATTACGGTGTTTTACCACAAAGAAAAATGTTTAGATATTTTTAAATCCAAAATTGGAAATTACCAGAATACGGTGTTTTATGACAAAGAAAAATGTTTAGATATTTTTAAATCCAAAAAATGAAATTACGGGATTACGGTGTTTTACCACAAAGAAAAATGTTTAGATATTTTTAAATCCAAAATTGGAAATTACCAGAATACGGTGTTTTATGACAAAGAAAAATGTTTAGATATTTTTAAATCCAAAAATTGAAATTACCGGAATACGGTGTTTTATGACAAAGAAAAATGTTTAGATATTTTTAAATCCAAAAAATGAAATTACCGGATTAGGGTGTTTTACCACAAAGAAAAATGTTTAGATATTTTTAAATCCAAAAAATGAAATTTCAGGAATACGGTGTTTTATGACAAAGAAAAATTTTTAGATATTTTTAAATCCAAAATTGGAAATTACCGGATTACGGTGTTTTATGACAAAGAAAAATGTTCAGATATTTTCAAATCCAAAAATTGAAATTACAGGAATACGGTGTTTTATGACAAAGAAAAATGTTTAGATATTTTTAAATCCAAAAAATGAAACTACGGGATTACGGTGTTTTATGGCAAAGAAAAATGTTCAGATATTTTTAAATCCAAAATTGGAAATTACCAGAATACGGTGTTTTATGACAAAGAAAAATGTTCAGATATTTTCAAATCCAAAAATTGAAATTACAGGAATACGGTGTTTTATGACAAAGAAAAATGTTTTGATATTTTTAAATCCAAAAATTGAAACTACCGGAATACGGTGTTTTATGACAAAGAAAAATGTTTAGATATTTTTAAATCCAAAAAATGAAATTACCGGATTAGGGTGTTTTACCACAAAGAAAAATGTTTAGATATTTTTAAATCCAAAAAATGAAATTACCGGATGACGGTGTTTTATGACAAAGAAAAATGTTTAGATATTTTTAAATCCAAAAATTGAAATTACGGGATTACGGTGTTTTACCACAAAGAAAAATGTTTAGATATTTTTAAATCCAAAAATTGAAATTACAGGAATACGGTGTTTTACCACAAAGAAAAATGTTTAGATATTTTTAAATCCAAAAATTGGAATTACAGGATTACGGTGTTTTACCACAAAGAAAAATGTTTAGATATGTTTAAATCCAAAAATTGAAATTTCAGGAATACGGTGTTTTATGACAAAGAAAAATGTTTAGATATTTTTAAATCCAAAATCGGAAATTACCGGATTACGGTGTTTTACCACAAAGAAAAATGTTTAGATATTTTTAAATCCGAAAATTGGAATTACAGGAATACGGTGTTTTATAACAAAGAAAAATGTTCAGATATTTTCAAATCCAAAAATTGAAATTACCGGATTACGGTGTTTTACCACAAAGAAAAATGTTTAGAAATTTTTAAATCCGAAAATTGGAATTACAGGAATACGGTGTTTTATGACAAAGAAAAATGTTTAGATATTTTAAAATCCAAAAAATGAAATTACGGGATTACGGTGTTTTATGGCAAAGAAAAATGTTTAGATATTTTTAAATCCAAAATTGGAAATTACCGGATTACGGTGTTTTACCACAAAGAAAAATGTTTAGATATTTTTAAATCCGAAAATTGGTTGAATGCGGCAAAGAAAAAATTATAAAAAAATCTTATGCAAAATTGGATTGTTGCGGTTGAATGCGGCAAAGAAAAATTTATAAAAAAGTTTTATGCAAATTTTGCGTTCTTCCAGCAGGATGCGGCAAAGAAAAAATTATAAAAAAATCTTATGCAAAATTGGATTGTTGCGGTTGAATGCTGCAAAGAAAAAATTATAAAAAAGTTTTATGCAAATTTTGGGTTCTTACAGCAGGATGCGGCAAAGAAAAAATTATAAAAAAATCTTATGCAAAATTGGATTGTTGCGGTTGAATGCGGCAAAGAAAAAATTATAAAAAAATCTTATGCAAAATTGGATTGTTGCGGTTGAATGCGGCAAAGAAAAATTTATAAAAAAGTTTTATGCAAATTTTGCGTTCTTACAGCAGGATGCGGCAAAGAAAAAATTATAAAAAAATCTTATGCAGAATTTGGGTTCTTCCAGCAGGATGCGGCAAAGAAAAAATTATAAAAAAATCTTATGCAAAATTTGGATTGTTGCGGTTGAATGCGGCAAAGAAAAAATTATAAAAAAATCTTATGCAAAATTTGGATTGTTGCGGTTGAATGCGGCAAAGAAAAAATTATAAAAAAATCTTATGCAAAATTGGATTGTTGCGGTTGAATGCGGCAAAGAAAAATTTATAAAAAAGTTTTGTGCAAATTTTGCGTTCTTACAGCAGGATGCGGCAAAGAAAAAATTATAAAAAAATCTTATGCAAAATTTGGGTTCTTCCAGCAGGATGCGGCAAAGAAAAAATTATAAAAAAATCTTATGCAAAATTTGGATTGTTGCGGTTGAATGCGGCAAAGAAAAAATTATAAAAAAATCTTATGCAAAATTGGATTGTTGCGGTTGAATGCGGCAAAGAAAAATTTATAAAAAAGTTTTATGCAAAATTTGGATTGTTGCGGTTGAATGCGGCAAAGAAAAAATTATAAAAAAATCTTATGCAAAATTGGATTGTTGCGGTTGAATGCGGCAAAGAAAAAATTATAAAAAAGTTTTATGCAAATTTTGGGTTCTTACAGCAGGATGCGGGAAAGAAAAAATTATAAAAAAATCTTATGAAAATTTGGATTGTTGCGGTTGAATGCGGCAAAGAAAAAATTATAAAAAAATCTTATGCAAAATTTGGATTGTTGCGGTTGAATGCGGCAAAGAAAAAATTATAAAAAAATCTTATGCAAAATTGGATTGTTGCGGTTGAATGCGGCAAAGAAAAATTTAAAAAAAAGTTTTATGCAAATTTTGCGTTCTTACAGCAGGATGCGGCAAAGAAAAAATTATAAAAAAATCTTATGCAAAATTGGATTGTTGCGGTTGAATGCTGCAAAGAAAAAATTATAAAAAAGTTTTATGCAAATTTTGGGTTCTTACAGCAGGATGCGGCAAAGAAAAAATTATAAAAAAATCTTATGCAAAATTGGATTGTTGCGGTTGAATGCGGCAAAGAAAAAATTATAAAAAAATCTTATGCAAAATTGGATTGTTGCGGTTGAATGCGGCAAAGAAAAATTTATAAAAAAGTTTTATGCAAATTTTGCGTTCTTACAGCAGGATGCGGCAAAGAAAAAATTATAAAAAAATCTTATGCAAAATTTGGATTGTTGCGGTTGAATGCGGCAAAGAAAAAATTATAAAAAAATCTTATGCAAAATTGGATTGTTGCGGTTGAATGCGGCAAAGAAAAAATTATAAAAAAGTTTTATGCAAATTTTGGGTTCTTACAGCAGGATGCGGGAAAGAAAAAATTATAAAAAAATCTTATGAAAATTTGGATTGTTGCGGTTGAATGCGGCAAAGAAAAAATTATAAAAAAATCTTATGCAAAATTGGATTGTTGCGGTTGAATGCGGCAAAGAAAAATTTATAAAAAAGTTTTATGCAAATTTTGCGTTCTTACAGCAGGATGCGGCAAAGAAAAAATTATAAAAAAATCTTATGCAAAATTTGGATTGTTGCGGTTGAATGCGGCAAAGAAAAAATTATAAAAAAATCTTATGCAAAATTGGATTGTTGCGGTTGAATGCGGCAAAGAAAAATTTAAAAAAAAGTTTTATGCAAATTTTGCGTTCTTACAGCAGGATGCGGCAAAGAAAAAATTATAAAAAAATCTTATGCAAAATTTGGGTTCTTCCAGCAGGATGCGGCAAAGAAAAAATTATAAAAAAATCTTATGCAAAATTTGGATTGTTGCGGTTGAATGCGGCAAAGAAAAAATTATAAAAAAATCTTATGCAAAATTGGATTGTTGCGGTTGAATGCGGCAAAGAAAAAATTATAAAAAAGTTTTATGCAAATTTTGGGTTCTTACAGCAGGATGCGGGAAAGAAAAAATTATAAAAAAATCTTATGAAAATTTGGATTGTTGCGGTTGAATGCGGCAAAGAAAAAATTATAAAAAAATCTTATGCAAAATTGGATTGTTGCGGTTGAATGCGCCAAAGAAAAATTTAAAAAAAAGTTTTATGCAAATTTTGCGTTCTTACAGCAGGATGCGGCAAAGAAAAAATTATAAAAAAATCTTATGCAAAATTTGGGTTCTTCCAGCAGGATGCGGCAAAGAAAAAATTATAAAAAAATCTTATGCAAAATTTGGATTGTTGCGGTTGAATGCGGCAAAGAAAAAATTATAAAAAAATCTTATGCAAAATTGGATTGTTGCGGTTGAATGCGGCAAAGAAAAAATTATAAAAAAGTTTTATGCAAATTTTGGGTTCTTACAGCAGGATGCGGCAAAGAAAAAATTATAAAAAAATCTTATGAAAATTTGGATTGTTGCGGTTGAATGCGGCAAAGAAAAAATTATAAAAAAATCTTATGCAAAATTGGATTGTTGCGGTTGAATGCGGCAAAGAAAAATTTAAAAAAAAGTTTTATGCAAATTTTGCGTTCTTACAGCAGGATGCGGCAAAGAAAAAATTATAAAAAAATCTTATGCAAAATTTGGGTTCTTCCAGCAGGATGCGGCAAAGAAAAAATTATAAAAAAATCTTATGCAAAATTTGGATTGTTGCGGTTGAATGCGGCAAAGAAAAAATTATAAAAAAATCTTATGCAAAATTGAATTGTTGCGGTTGAATGCGGCAAAGAAAAATTTATAAAAAAGTTTTATGCAAATTTTGCGTTCTTACAGCCGGATGCGGCAAAGAAAAAATTATAAAAAAATCTTATGCAAAATTTGGATTGTTGCGGTTGAATGCGGCAAAGAAAAAATTATAAAATAGTTTTATGCAAATTTTGGGTTCTTACAGCAGGATGCGGGAAAGAAAAAATTATAAAAAAATCTTATGAAAATTTGGATTGTTGCGGTTGAATGCGGCAAAGAAAAAATTATAAAAAAATCTTATGCAAAATTTGGATTGTTGCGGTTGAATGCGGCAAAGAAAAAATTATAAAAAAATCTTATGAAAATTTGGATTGTTTCGGTTGAATGCGGCAAAGAAAAAATTATAAAAAAATCTTATGCAAAATTGGATTGTTGCGGTTGAATGCGGCAAAGAAAAATTTAAAAAAAAGTTTTATGCAAATTTTGCGTTCTTACAGCAGGATGCGGCAAAGAAAAAATTATAAAAAAATCTTATGCAAAATTTGGGTTCTTCCAGCAGGATGCGGCAAAGAAAAAATTATAAAAAAATCTTATGCAAAATTTGGATTGTTGCGGTTGAATGCGGCAAAGAAAAAATTATAAAAAAATCTTATCCTGCTGTAAGAACCCAAAATTTGCATAAAACTTTTTTATAATTTTTTCTTTGCAGCATTCAACCGCAACAATCCAAATTTTGCATAAGATTTTTTTATAATTTTTTCTTTGCCGCATCCTGCTGGAAGAACCCAAATTTTGCATAAGATTTTTTTATAATTTTTTCTTTGCCGCATCCTGCTGTAAGAACGCAAAATTTGCATAAAACTTTTTTATAAATTTTTCTTTGCCGCATTCAACCGCAACAATCCAATTTTGCATAAGATTTTTTTATAATTTTTTCTTTGCCGCATCCTGCTGGAAGAACCCAAATTTTGCATAAGATTTTTTTATAATTTTTTCTTTGCCGCATCCTGCTGTAAGAACGCAAAATTTGAATAAAACTTTTTTATAATTTTTTCTTTGCCGCATTCAACCGCAACAATCCAAATTTTGCATAAGATTTTTTTATAATTTTTTCTTTGCCGCATCCTGCTGGAAGAACCCAAATTTTGTTTTAGATTTTTTTATAATTTTTTCTTTGCCGCATCCTGCTGTAAGAACCCAAAATTTGCATAAAACTTTTTTATAATTTTTTCTTTGCAGCATTCAACCGCAACAATCCAAATTTTGCATAAGATTTTTTTATAATTTTTTCTTTGCCGCATCCTGCTGGAAGAACCCAAATTTTGCATAAGATTTTTTTATAATTTTTTCTTTGCCGCATCCTGCTGTAAGAACGCAAAATTTGCATAAAACTTTTTTATAATTTTTTCTTTGCCGCATCCTGCTGGAAGAAACCAAATTTTGCATAAGATTTTTTTATAATTTTTTCTTTGCCGCATCCTGCTGGAAGAACCCAAATTTTGCATAAAACTTTTTTATAATTTTTTCTTTGCAGCATTCAACCGCAACAATCCAAATTTTGCATAAGATTTTTTTATAATTTTTTCTTTGCCGCATCCTGCTGGAAGAACCCAAATTTTGCATAAAACTTTTTTATAATTTTTTCTTTGCAGCATTCAACCGCAACAATCCAAATTTTGCATAAGATTTTTTTATAATTTTTTCTTTGCCGCATCCTGCTGGAAGAACCCAAATTTTGCATAAAACTTTTTTATAATTTTTTCTTTGCAGCATTCAACCGCAACAATCCAAATTTTGCATAAGATTTTTTTATAATTTTTTCTTTGCCGCATTGTGCTGTAAGAACGCAAAATTTGCATAAAACTTTTTTATAAATTTTTCTTTGCCGCATTCAACCGCAACAATCCAATTTTGCATAAGATTTTTTTATAATTTTTTCTTTGCCGCATCCTGCTGTAAGAACGCAAAATTTGCATAAAACTTTTTTATAAATTTTTCTTTGCCGCATTCAACCGCAACAATCCAATTTTGCATAAGATTTTTTTATAATTTTTTCTTTGCCGCATTGTGCTGTAAGAACGCAAAATTTGCATAAAACTATTTTATAAATTTTTCTTTGCCGCATTCAACCGCAACAATCCAATTTTGCATAAGATTTTTTTATAATTTTTTCTTTGCCGCATTCAACCGCAACAATCCAAATTTTGCATAAGATTTTTTTATAATTTTTTCTTTGCCGCATCCTGCTGTAAGAACGCAAAATTTGCATAAAACTTTTTTATAAATTTTTCTTTGCCGCATTCAACCGCAACAATCCAATTTTGCATAAGATTTTTTTATAATTTTTTCTTTGCCGCATCCTGCTGTAAGAACGCAAAATTTGCATAAAACTTTTTTATAATTTTTTCTTTGCCGCATCCTGCTGTAAGAACCCAAAATTTGCATAAAACTTTTTTATAATTTTTTCTTTGCAGCATTCAACCGCAACAATCCAAATTTTGCATAAGATTTTTTTATAATTTTTTCTTTGCCGCATCCTGCTGGAAGAACCCAAATTTTGCATAAGATTTTTTTATAATTTTTTCTTTGCCGCATCCTGCTGTAAGAACGCAAAATTTGCATAAAACTTTTTTATAAATTTTTCTTTGCCGCATTCAACCGCAACAATCCAATTTTGCATAAGATTTTTTTATAATTTTTTCTTTGCCGCATCCTGCTGGAAGAACCCAAATTTTGCATAAGATTTTTTTATAATTTTTTCTTTGCCGCATCCTGCTGTAAGAACGCAAAATTTGCATAAAACTTTTTTATAATTTTTTCTTTGCCGCATCCTGCTGGAAGAACCCAAATTTTGCATAAGATTTTTTTATAATTTTTTCTTTGCCGCATCCTGCTGTAAGAACCCAAAATTTGCATAAAACTTTTTTATAATTTTTTCTTTGCAGCATTCAACCGCAACAATCCAAATTTTGCATAAGATTTTTTTATAATTTTTTCTTTGCCGCATCCTGCTGGAAGAACCCAAATTTTGCATAAGATTTTTTTATAATTTTTTCTTTGCCGCATCCTGCTGTAAGAACGCAAAATTTGCATAAAACTTTTTTATAAATTTTTCTTCGCCGCATTCAACCGCAACACTCCAATTTTGCATAAGATTTTTTTATAATTTTTTCTTTGCCGCATCCTGCTGGAAGAACCCAAATTTTGCATAAGATTTTTTTATAATTTTTTCTTTGCCGCATCCTGCTGTAAGAACGCAAAATTTGCATAAAACTTTTTTATAATTTTTTCTTTGCCGCATCCTGCTGGAAGAACCCAAATTTTGCATAAGATTTTTTTATAATTTTTTCTTTGCCGCATTCGGCTGTAAGAACCCAAGTTTTGCATAAGATTTTTTTATAATTTTTTCTTTGCCGCATCCTGCTGGAAGAACCCAATTTTGCATAAGATTTTTTTATAATTTTTTCTTTGCCGCATTCGGCTGTAAGAACCCAAGTTTTGCATAAGATTTTTTTATAATTTTTTCTTTGCCGCATCCTGCTGGAAGAACCCAAAATTTGCATAAAACTTTTTTATAATTTTTTCTTTGTCGCATCCTGCTGTAAGAACCCTAATTTTGCATAAGATTTTTTTATAATTTATTGTTTGCCGCATCCTGCTGTAAGAACGCAAAATTTGCATAAAACTTTTTTATAAATTTTTCTTTGCCGCATTCAACCGCAACAATCCAAATGTTGCATAAGATTTTTTTATAATTTTTTCTTTGCCGCATCCTGCTGTAAGAACCCAATTTTGCATAAGATTTTTTTATAATTTTTTCTTTGCCGCATTCGGCTGTAAGAACCCAAGTTTTGCATAAGATTTTTTTATAATTTTTTCTTTGCCGCATCCTGCTGGAAGAACCCAAAATTTGCATAAAACTTTTTTATAATTTTTTCTTTGTCGCATCCTGCTGTAAGAACCCTAATTTTGCATAAGATTTTTTTATAATTTTTTCTTTGCCGCATTAAACCGCAACAATCCAAATTTTGCATAAGATTTTTTTATAATTTTTTCTTTGCCGCATCCTGCTGTAAGAACGCAAAATTTGCATAAAACTTTTTTATAAATTTTTCTTTGCCGCATTCAACCGCAACAATCCAATTTTGCATAAGATTTTTTTATAATTTTTTCTTTGCCGCATCCTGCTGTAAGAACGCAAAATTTGCATAAAACTTTTTTATAATTTTTTCTTTGCCGCATCCTGCTGTAAGAACCCAAAATTTGCATAAAACTTTTTTATAATTTTTTCTTTGCAGCATTCAACCGCAACAATCCAATTTTGCATAAGATTTTTTTATAATTTTTTCTTTGCCGCATCCTGCTGTAAGAACGCAAAATTTGCATAAAACTTTTTTATAATTTTTTCTTTGCCGCATCCTGCTGGAAGAACCCAAATTTTGCATAAGATTTTTTTATAATTTTTTCTTTGCCGCATCCTGCTGGAAGAACCCAAATTTTGCATAAAACTTTTTTATAATTTTTTCTTTGCCGCATTCGGCTGTAAGAACCCAAGTTTTGCATAAGATTTTTTTATAATTTTTTCTTTGCCGCATCCTGCTGGAAGAACCCAATTTTGCATAAGATTTTTTTATAATTTTTTCTTTGCCGCATTCGGCTGTAAGAACCCAAGTTTTGCATAAGATTTTTTTATAATTTTTTCTTTGCCGCATCCTGCTGGAAGAACCCAAAATTTGCATAAAACTTTTTTATAATTTTTTCTTTGTCGCATCCTGCTGTAAGAACCCTAATTTTGCATAAGATTTTTTTATAATTTATTGTTTGCCGCATCCTGCTGTAAGAACGCAAAATTTGCATAAAACTTTTTTATAAATTTTTCTTTGCCGCATTCAACCGCAACAATCCAAATGTTGCATAAGATTTTTTTATAATTTTTTCTTTGCCGCATCCTGCTGAAAGAACCCAATTTTGCATAAGATTTTTTTATAATTTTTTCTTTGCCGCATTCGGCTGTAAGAACCCAAGTTTTGCATAAGATTTTTTTATAATTTTTTCTTTGCCGCATCCTGCTGGAAGAACCCAAAATTTGCATAAAACTTTTTTATAATTTTTTCTTTGTCGCATCCTGCTGTAAGAACCCTAATTTTGCATAAGATTTTTTTATAATTTATTGTTTGCCGCATCCTGCTGTAAGAACGCAAAATTTGCATAAAACTTTTTTATAAATTTTTCTTTGCCGCATTCAAGCGCAACAATCCAAATTTTGCATAAGATTTTTTTATAAATTTTTCTTTGCCGCATTCAACCGCAACAATCCAAATGTTGCATAAGATTTTTTTATAATTTTTTCTTTGCCGCATCCTGCTGAAAGAACCCAATTTTGCATAAGATTTTTTTATAATTTTTTCTTTGCCGCATTCGGCTGTAAGAACCCAAGTTTTGCATAAGATTTTTTTATAATTTTTTCTTTGCCGCATCCTGCTGGAAGAACCCAAAATTTGCATAAAACTTTTTTATAATTTTTTCTTTGTCGCATCCTGCTGTAAGAACCCTAATTTTGCATAAGATTTTTTTATAATTTTTTCTTTGCCGCATTAAACCGCAACAATCCAAATTTTGCATAAGATTTTTTTATAATTTTTTCTTTGCCGCATCCTGCTGTAAGAACGCAAAATTTGCATAAAACTTTTTTATAAATTTTTCTTTGCCGCATTCAACCGCAACAATCCAATTTTGCATAAGATTTTTTTATAATTTTTTCTTTGCCGCATCCTGCTGTAAGAACGCAAAATTTGCATAAAACTTTTTTATAATTTTTTCTTTGCCGCATCCTGCTGTAAGAACCCAAAATTTGCATAAAACTTTTTTATAATTTTTTCTTTGCAGCATTCAACCGCAACAATCCAATTTTGCATAAGATTTTTTTATAATTTTTTCTTTGCCGCATCCTGCTGTAAGAACGCAAAATTTGCATAAAACTTTTTTATAATTTTTTCTTTGCCGCATCCTGCTGGAAGAACCCAAATTTTGCATAAGATTTTTTTATAATTTTTTCTTTGCCGCATCCTGCTGGAAGAACCCAAATTTTGCATAAAACTTTTTTATAATTTTTTCTTTGCCGCATCCTGCTGTAAGAACCCAAAATTTGCATAAAACTTTTTTATAATTTTTTCTTTGCAGCATTCAACCGCAACAATCCAATTTTGCATAAGATTTTTTTATAATTTTTTCTTTGCCGCATCCTGCTGTAAGAACGCAAAATTTGCATAAAACTTTTTTATAATTTTTTCTTTGCCGCATCCTGCTGGAAGAACCCAAATTTTGCATAAGATTTTTTTATAATTTTTTCTTTGCCGCATCCTGCTGGAAGAACCCAAATTTTGCATAAAACTTTTTTATAATTTTTTCTTTGCCGCATCCTGCTGTAAGAACGCAAAATTTGCATAAAACTTTTTTATAATTTTTTCTTTGCCGCATCCTGCTGTAAGAACCCAAGTTTTGCATAAGATTTTTTTATAATTTTTTCTTTGCCGCATCCTGCTGGAAGAACCCAATTTTGCATAAGATTTTTTTATAATTTTTTCTTTGCCGCATTCGGCTGTAAGAACCCAAGTTTTGCATAAGATTTTTTTATAATTTTTTCTTTGCCGCATTCGGCTGTAAGAACCCTAATTTTGCATAAGATTTTTTTATAATTTATTGTTTGCCGCATCCTGCTGTAAGAACGCAAAATTTGCATAAAACTTTTTTATAAATTTTTCTTTGCCGCATTCAAGCGCAACAATCCAAATTTTGCATAAGATTTTTTTATAATTTTTTCTTTGCCGCATCCTGCTGGAAGAACCCAAAATTTGCATAAAACTTTTTTATAGTTTTTTCTTTGTCGCATCCTGCTGTAAGAACCCTAATTTTGCATAAGATTTTTTTATAAATTTTTCTTTGCCGCATTCAACCGCAACAATCCAAATTTTGCATAAGATTTTTTTATAATTTTTTCTTTGCCGCATCCTGCTGGAAGAACCCAAAATTTGCATAAAACTTTTTTATAATTTTTTCTTTGCCGCATTCGGCTGTAAGAACCCAAGTTTTGCATAAGATTTTTTTATAATTTTTTCTTTGCCGCATCCTGCTGGAAGAACCCAAAATTTGCATAAAACTTTTTTATAATTTTTTCTTTGTCGCATCCTGCTGTAAGAACCCTAATTTTGCATAAGATTTTTTTATAATTTATTGTTTGCCGCATCCTGCTGTAAGAACGCAAAATTTGCATAAAACTTTTTTATAAATTTTTCTTTGCCGCATTCAAGCGCAACAATCCAAATTTTGCATAAGATTTTTTTATAATTTTTTCTTTGCCGCATCCTGCTGGAAGAACCCAAAATTTGCATAAAACTTTTTTATAGTTTTTTCTTTGTCGCATCCTGCTGTAAGAACCCTAATTTTGCATAAGATTTTTTTATAATTTTTTCTTTGCAGCATTCAACCGCAACAATCCAATTTTGCATAAGATTTTTTTATAATTTTTTCTTTGCCGCATCCTGCTGTAAGAACGCAAAATTTGCATAAAACTTTTTTATAATTTTTTCTTTGCCGCATCCTGCTGGAAGAACCCAAATTTTGCATAAGATTTTTTTATAATTTTTTCTTTGCCGCATCCTGCTGTAAGAACCCTAATTTTGCATAAGATTTTTTTATAATTTATTGTTTGCCGCATCCTGCTGTAAGAACGCAAAATTTGCATAAAACTTTTTTATAAATTTTTCTTTGCCGCATTCAACCGCAACAATCCAAATGTTGCATAAGATTTTTTTATAATTTTTTCTTTGCCGCATCCTGCTGAAAGAACCCAATTTTGCATAAGATTTTTTTATAATTTTTTCTTTGCCGCATTCGGCTGTAAGAACCCAAGTTTTGCATAAGATTTTTTTATAATTTTTTCTTTGCCGCATCCTGCTGGAAGAACCCAAAATTTGCATAAAACTTTTTTATAATTTTTTCTTTGTCGCATCCTGCTGTAAGAACCCTAATTTTGCATAAGATTTTTTTATAATTTATTGTTTGCCGCATCCTGCTGTAAGAACGCAAAATTTGCATAAAACTTTTTTATAAATTTTTCTTTGCCGCATTCAAGCGCAACAATCCAAATTTTGCATAAGATTTTTTTATAATTTTTTCTTTGCCGCATCCTGCTGGAAGAACCCAAAATTTGCATAAAACTTTTTTATAGTTTTTTCTTTGTCGCATCCTGCTGTAAGAACCCTAATTTTGCATAAGATTTTTTTGTAAATTTTTCTTTGCCGCATTCAACCGCAACAATCCAAATTTTGCATAAGATTTTTTTATAATTTTTTCTTTGCCGCATCCTGCTGGAAGAACCCAAAATTTGCATAAAACTTTTTTATAATTTTTTCTTTGCCGCATCCTGCTGTAAGAACCTAATTTTGCATAAGATTTTTTTATAATTTTTTCTTTGCCGCATTCTGCTGGAAGAACCCAAAATTTGCAAAAAACTTTTTTATAATTTTTTCTTTGCCGCATCCTGCTGTAAGAACCCAATTTTGCATAAGATTTTTTTATAATTTTTTCTTTGCCGCATTCGGCTGTAAGAACCCAAGTTTTGCATAAGATTTTTTTATAATTTTTTCTTTGCCGCATCCTGCTGGAAGAACCCAAAATTTGCATAAAACTTTTTTATAATTTTTTCTTTGCCGCATTCAACCGCAACAATCCAATTTTGCATAAGATTTTTTTATAATTTTTTCTTTGCCGCATTCAACCGCAACCATCCAATTTTGCATAAGATTTTTTTATAATTTTTTCTTTGCCGCATCCTGCTGTAAGAACGCAAAATTTGCATAAAACTTTTTTATAATTTTTTCTTTGTCGCATCCTGCTGTAAGAACCCTAATTTTGCATAAGATTTTTTTATAATTTTTTCTTTGCCGCATTCGGCTGTAAGAACCCAAGTTTTGCATAAGATTTTTTTATAATTTTTTCTTTGCCGCATCCTGCTGTAAGAACCCTAATTTTGCATAAGATTTTTTTATAATTTATTCTTTGCCGCGTTCAACTGCAACAATCCAAAATTTGCATAAAATTTTTTTATAATTTTTTCTTTGCCGCATTCAACCGCAACAATCCAAATTTTGCATA
Organism: Panagrolaimus sp. LJ2414; assembly: GCA_024447195.1. NCBI lineage: Eukaryota > Metazoa > Nematoda > Chromadorea > Rhabditida > Panagrolaimidae > Panagrolaimus > Panagrolaimus sp. LJ2414. Next base: position 13,253,649 of record JAMRXY010000008.1, read on the forward strand.
AGATTTTTTTATAATTTTTTCTTGGCCGCATCCTGCTGTAAGAAACCAAATTTTGCATAAGATTTTTTTATAATTTTTTCTTTGCCGTATTCAACCGCAACAATCCAAAATATGCATTAAATTTTTTTATAATTTTTTCTTTGCCGCATTCAACCGCAACAATCCAAATTTTGCATAAGATTTTTTTATAATTTTTTCTTTGCCGCATCCTGCTGTAAGAACGCAAAATTTGCATAAGATTTTTTTATAATTTTTTCTTTGCCGTATCCTGCTGTAAGAACCCTAATTTTGCATAAGATTTTTTTATAATTTATTGTTTGCCGCGTTCAACTGCAACAATCCAAAATTTGCATAAAATTTTTTTATAATTTTTTCTTTGCCGCATCCTGCTGTAAGAACGCAAAATTTGCATAAAACTTTTTTATAATTTTTTCTTTGTCGCATCCTGCTGTAAGAACCCTAATTTTGCATAAGATTTTTTTATAATTTATTGTTTGCCGCGTTCAACTGCAACAATCCAAATTTTGCATAAAATTTTTTTATAATTTTTTCTTTGCCGCATCCTGCTGTAAGAACGCAAAATTTGCATAAAACTTTTTTATAAATTTTTCTTTGCCGCATTCAACCGCAACAATCCAAATTTTGCATAAGATTTTTTTATAATTTTTTCTTTGCACAATCCTGCTGGAAGAACGCAAAATTTGCATAAAACTTTTTTATAAATTTTTCTTTGCCGCATCCTGCTGTAAGAACGCAAAATTTGCATAAAACTTTTTTATAAATTTTTCTTTGCCGCATTCAACCGCAACAATCCAATTTTGCATAAGATTTTTTTATAATTTTTTCTTTGCCGCATTCAACCGCAACAATCCAAATTTTGCATAAGATTATTTTATAATTTTTTCTTTGCACAATCCTGCTGGAAGAACGCAAAATTTGCATAAAACTTTTTTATAAATTTTTCTTTGCCGCATCCTGCTGTAAGAACGCAAAATTTGCATAAAACTTTTTTATAAATTTTTCTTTGCCGCATTCAACCGCAACAATCCAATTTTGCATAAGATTTTTTTATAATTTTTTCTTTGCCGCATTCAACCGCAACAATCCAATTTTGCATAAGATTTTTTTATAATTTTTTCTTTGCCGCATTCAACCGCAACAATCCAAATTTTGCATAAGATTTTTTTATAATTTTTTCTTTGCCGCATCCTGCTGGAAGAACCCAAAATTTGCATAAAACTTTTTTATAATTTTTTCTTTGTCGCATCCTGCTGTAAGAACCCTAATTTTGCATAAGATTTTTTTATAATTTATTGTTTGCCGCATCCTGCTGTAAGAACGCAAAATTTGCATAAAACTTTTTTATAAATTTTTCTTTGCCGCATTCAACCGCAACAATCCAAATTTTGCATAAGATTTTTTTATAATTTTTTCTTTGCCGCATCCTGCTGGAAGAACCCAAAATTTGCATAAAACTTTTTTATAGTTTTTTCTTTGTCGCATCCTGCTGGAAGAACCCAAAATTTGCATAAAACTTTTTTATAATTTTTTCTTTGCCGCATCCTGCTGTAAGAACGCAAAATTTGCATAAAACTTTTTTATAATTTTTTCTTTGCCGCATCCTGCTGGAAGAACCCAAAATTTGCATAAAACTTTTTTATAATTTTTTCTTTGCCGCATCCTGCTGTAAGAACCCAATTTTGCATAAGATTTTTTTATAATTTTTTCTTTGCCGCATTCTGCTGGAAGAACCCAAAATTTGCATAAAACTTTTTTATAATTTTTTCTTTGCCGCATCCTGCTGTAAGAACCCAATTTTGCATAAGATTTTTTTATAATTTTTTCTTTGCCGCGTTCAACTGCAACAATCCAAAATTTGCATAAAATTTTTTTATAATTTTTTCTTTGCCGCATTCAACCGCAACAATCCAAATTTTGCATAAGATTTTTTTATAATTTTTTCTTTGCCGCATCCTGCTGTAAGAACGCAAAATTTGCATAAGATTTTTTTATAATTTTTTCTTTGCCGTATCCTGCTGTAAGAACCCTAATTTTGCATAAGATTTTTTTATAATTTATTGTTTGCCGCGTTCAACTGCAACAATCCAAAATTTGCATAAAATTTTTTTATAATTTTTTCTTTGCCGCATCCTGCTGTAAGAACGCAAAATTTGCATAAAACTTTTTTATAATTTTTTCTTTGTCGCATCCTGCTGTAAGAACCCTAATTTTGCATAAGATTTTTTTATAATTTATTGTTTGCCGCGTTCAACTGCAACAATCCAAATTTTGCATAAAATTTTTTTATAATTATTTCTTTGCCGCATCCTGCTGTAAGAACGCAAAATTTGCATAAAACTTTTTTATAAATTTTTCTTTGCCGCATTCAACCGCAACAATCCAAATTTTGCATAAGATTTTTTTATAATTTTTTCTTTGCACAATCCTGCTGGAAGAACGCAAAATTTGCATAAAACTTTTTTATAAATTTTTCTTTGCCGCATCCTGCTGTAAGAACGCAAAATTTGCATAAAACTTTTTTATAAATTTTTCTTTGCCGCATTCAACCGCAACAATCCAATTTTGCATGAGATTTTTTTATAATTTTTTCTTTGCCGCATTCAACCGCAACAATCCAAATTTTGCATAAGATTATTTTATAATTTTTTCTTTGCACAATCCTGCTGGAAGAACGCAAAATTTGCATAAAACTTTTTTATAAATTTTTCTTTGCCGCATCCTGCTGTAAGAACGCAAAATTTGCATAAAACTTTTTTATAAATTTTTCTTTGCCGCATTCAACCGCAACAATCCAATTTTGCATAAGATTTTTTTATAATTTTTTCTTTGCCGCATTCAACCGCAACAATCCAAATTTAACATAAGATTTTTTTATAATTTTTTCTTTGCCGCATCCTGCTGGAAGAACGCAAAATTTGCATAAAACTTTTTTATAAATTTTTCTTTGCCGCATTCAACCGCAACAACCCAATTTTGCATAAGATTTTTTTATAATTTTTTCTTTGCCGCATTCAACCGCAACAATCCAAATTTTGCATAAGATTTTTTTATAAATTTTTCTTTGCCGCATTCAACCGCAACAATCCAATTTTGCATAAGATTTTTTTATAATTTTTTCTTTGCCGCATTCAACCGCAACAATCCAAATTTTGCATAAGATTATTTTATAATTTTTTCTTTGCACAATCCTGCTGGAAGAACGCAAAATTTGCATAAAACTTTTTTATAAATTTTTCTTTGCCGCATCCTGCTGTAAGAACGCAAAATTTGCATAAAACTTTTTTATAAATTTTTCTTTGCCGCATTCAACCGCAACAATCCAATTTTGCATAAGGTTTTTTTATAATTTTTTCTTTGCCGCATTCAACCGCAACAATCCAAATTTTGCATAAGATTTTTTTATAATTTTTTCTTTGCCGCATCCTGCTGGAAGAACCCAAAATTTGCATAAAACTTTTTTATAATTTTTTCTTTGTCGCATCCTGCTGTAAGAACCCTAATTTTGCATAAGATTTTTTTATAATTTATTGTTTGCCGCATCCTGCTGTAAGAACGCAAAATTTGCATAAAACTTTTTTATAAATTTTTCTTTGCCGCATTCAACCGCAACAATCCAAATTTTGCATAAGATTTTTTTATAATTTTTTCTTTGCCGCATCCTGCTGGAAGAACCCAAAATTTGCATAAAACTTTTTTATAGTTTTTTCTTTGTCGCATCCTGCTGTAAGAACCCTAATTTTGCATAAGATTTTTTTATAATTTTTTCTTTGCCGCATCCTGCTGGAAGAACGCAAAATTTGCATAAAACTTTTTTATAAATTTTTCTTTGCCGCATCCTGCTGTAAGAACGCAAAATTTGCATAAAACTTTTTTATAAATTTTTCTTTGCCGCATTCAACCGCAACAATCCAATTTTGCATAAGATTTTTTTATAATTTTTTCTTTGCCGCATTTAACCGCAACAATCCAATTTTGCATAAGATTTTTTTATAATTTTTTCTTTGCCGCATTCAACCGCAACAATCCAAATTTTGCATAAGATTATTTTATAATTTTTTCTTTGCACAATCCTGCTGGAAGAACGCAAAATTTGCATAAAACTTTTTTATAAATTTTTCTTTGCCGCATCCTGCTGTAAGAACGCAAAATTTGCATAAAACTTTTTTATAAATTTTTCTTTGCCGCATTCAACCGCAACAATCCAATTTTGCATAAGGTTTTTTTATAATTTTTTCTTTGCCGCATTCAACCGCAACAATCCAAATTTTGCATAAGATTTTTTTATAATTTTTTCTTTGCCGCATCCTGCTGGAAGAACCCAAAATTTGCATAAAACTTTTTTATAATTTTTTCTTTGTCGCATCCTGCTGTAAGAACCCTAATTTTGCATAAGATTTTTTTATAATTTATTGTTTGCCGCATCCTGCTGTAAGAACGCAAAATTTGCATAAAACTTTTTTATAAATTTTTCTTTGCCGCATTCAACCGCAACAATCCAAATTTTGCATAAGATTTTTTTATAATTTTTTCTTTGCCGCATCCTGCTGGAAGAACCCAAAATTTGCATAAAACTTTTTTATAGTTTTTTCTTTGTCGCATCCTGCTGTAAGAACCCTAATTTTGCATAAGATTTTTTTATAATTTTTTCTTTGCCGCATCCTGCTGGAAGAACGCAAAATTTGCATAAAACTTTTTTATAAATTTTTCTTTGCCGCATCCTGCTGTAAGAACGCAAAATTTGCATAAAACTTTTTTATAAATTTTTCTTTGCCGCATTCAACCGCAACAATCCAATTTTGCATAAGATTTTTTTATAATTTTTTCTTTGCCGCATTCAACCGCAACAATCCAATTTTGCATAAGATTTTTTTATAATTTTTTCTTTGCCGCATTCAACCGCAACAATCCAAATTTTGCATAAGATTTTTTTATAATTTGTTCTTTGCCGCATCCTGCTGGAAGAACCCAAAATTTGCATAAAACTTTTTTATAATTTTTTCTTTGTCGCATCCTGCTGTAAGAACCCTAATTTTGCATAAGATTTTTTTATAATTTATTGTTTGCCGCATCCTGCTGTAAGAACGCAAAATTTGCATAAAACTTTTTTATAAATTTTTCTTTGCCGCATTCAACCGCAACAATCCAAATTTTGCATAAGATTTTTTTATAATTTTTTCTTTGCCGCATCCTGCTGGAAGAACCCAAAATTTGCATAAAACTTTTTTATAGTTTTTTCTTTGTCGCATCCTGCTGTAAGAACCCTAATTTTGCATAAGATTTTTTTATAAATTTTTCTTTGCCGCATTCAACCGCAACAATCCAAATTTTGCATAAGATTTTTTATAATTTTTTCTTTGCCACATCCTGCTGGAAGAACCCAAAATTTGCATAAAACTTTTTTATAATTTTTTCTTTGCCGCATCCTGCTGTAAGAACGCAAAATTTGCATAAAACTTTTTTATAATTTTTTCTTTGCCGCATCCTGCTGGAAGAACCCAAAATTTGCATAAAACTTTTTTATAATTTTTTCTTTGCCGCATCCTGCTGTAAGAACCCAATTTTGCATAAGATTTTTTTATAATTTTTTCTTTGCCGCATTCTGCTGGAAGAACCCAAAATTTGCATAAAACTTTTTTATAATTTTTTCTTTGCCGCATCCTGCTGTAAGAACCCAATTTTGCATAAGATTTTTTTATAATTTTTTCTTTGCCGCATTCTGCTGGAAGAACCCAAAATTTGCATAAAACTTTTTTATAATTTTTTCTTTGCCGCATCCTGCTGTAAGAACCCAATTTTGCATAAGATTTTTTTATAATTTTTTCTTTGCCGCGTTCAACTGCAACAATCCAAAATTTGCATAAAATTTTTTTATAATTTTTTCTTTGCCGCATTCAACCGCAACAATCCAAATTTTGCATAAGATTTTTTTATAATTTTTTCTTTGCCGCATCCTGCTGTAAGAACGCAAAATTTGCATAAGATTTTTTTATAATTTTTTCTTTGCCGTATCCTGCTGTAAGAACCCTAATTTTGCATAAGATTTTTTTATAATTTATTGTTTGCCGCGTTCAACTGCAACAATCCAAAATTTGCATAAAATTTTTTTATAATTTTTTCTTTGCCGCATCCTGCTGTAAGAACGCAAAATTTGCATAAAACTTTTTTATAATTTTTTCTTTGTCGCATCCTGCTGTAAGAACCCTAATTTTGCATAAGATTTTTTTATAATTTATTGTTTGCCGCGTTCAACTGCAACAATCCAAATTTTGCATAAAATTTTTTTATAATTATTTCTTTGCCGCATCCTGCTGTAAGAACGCAAAATTTGCATAAAACTTTTTTATAAATTTTTCTTTGCCGCATTCAACCGCAACAATCCAAATTTTGCATAAGATTTTTTTATAATTTTTTCTTTGCACAATCCTGCTGGAAGAACGCAAAATTTGCATAAAACTTTTTTATAAATTTTTCTTTGCCGCATCCTGCTGTAAGAACGCAAAATTTGCATAAAACTTTTTTATAAATTTTTCTTTGCCGCATTCAACCGCAACAATCCAATTTTGCATGAGATTTTTTTATAATTTTTTCTTTGCCGCATTCAACCGCAACAATCCAAATTTTGCATAAGATTATTTTATAATTTTTTCTTTGCACAATCCTGCTGGAAGAACGCAAAATTTGCATAAAACTTTTTTATAAATTTTTCTTTGCCGCATCCTGCTGTAAGAACGCAAAATTTGCATAAAACTTTTTTATAAATTTTTCTTTGCCGCATTCAACCGCAACAATCCAATTTTGCATAAGATTTTTTTATAATTTTTTCTTTGCCGCATTCAACCGCAACAATCCAAATTTAACATAAGATTTTTTTATAATTTTTTCTTTGCCGCATCCTGCTGGAAGAACGCAAAATTTGCATAAAACTTTTTTATAAATTTTTCTTTGCCGCATTCAACCGCAACAACCCAATTTTGCATAAGATTTTTTTATAATTTTTTCTTTGCCGCATTCAACCGCAACAATCCAAATTTTGCATAAGATTATTTTATAATTTTTTCTTTGCACAATCCTGCTGGAAGAACGCAAAATTTGCATAAAACTTTTTTATAAATTTTTCTTTGCCGCATTCAACCGCAACAACCCAATTTTGCATAAGATTTTTTTATAATTTTTTCTTTGCCGCATTCAACCGCAACAATCCAAATTTTGCATAAGATTTTTTTATAAATTTTTCTTTGCCGCATTCAACCGCAACAATCCAATTTTGCATAAGATTTTTTTATAATTTTTTCTTTGCCGCATTCAACCGCAACAATCCAAATTTTGCATAAGATTATTTTATAATTTTTTCTTTGCACAATCCTGCTGGAAGAACGCAAAATTTGCATAAAACTTTTTTATAAATTTTTCTTTGCCGCATCCTGCTGTAAGAACGCAAAATTTGCATAAAACTTTTTTATAAATTTTTCTTTGCCGCATTCAACCGCAACAATCCAATTTTGCATAAGATTTTTTTATAATTTTTTCTTTGCCGCATTCAACCGCAACAATCCAAATTTTGCATAAGATTTTTTTATAATTTTTTCTTTGCCGCATCCTGCTGGAAGAACCCAAAATTTGCATAAAACTTTTTTATAATTTTTTCTTTGTCGCATCCTGCTGTAAGAACCCTAATTTTGCATAAGATTTTTTTATAATTTATTGTTTGCCGCATCCTGCTGTAAGAACGCAAAATTTGCATAAAACTTTTTTATAAATTTTTCTTTGCCGCATTCAACCGCAACAATCCAAATTTTGCATAAGATTTTTTTATAATTTTTTCTTTGCCGCATCCTGCTGGAAGAACCCAAAATTTGCATAAAACTTTTTTATAGTTTTTTCTTTGTCGCATCCTGCTGTAAGAACCCTAATTTTGCATAAGATTTTTTTATAAATTTTTCTTTGCCGCATTCAACCGCAACAATCCAAATTTTGCATAAGATTTTTTTATAATTTTTTCTTTGCCGCATTCTGCTGGAAGAACCCAAAATTTGCATAAAACTTTTTTATAATTTTTTCTTTGCCGCATCCTGCTGTAAGAACCCAATTTTGCATAAGATTTTTTTATAATTTTTTCTTTGCCGCATTCTGCTGGAAGAACCCAAAATTTGCATAAAACTTTTTTATAATTTTTTCTTTGCCGCATCCTGCTGTAAGAACCCAATTTTGCATAAGATTTTTTTATAATTTTTTCTTTGCCGCGTTCAACTGCAACAATCCAAAATTTGCATAAAATTTTTTTATAATTTTTTCTTTGCCGCATTCAACCGCAACAATCCAAATTTTGCATAAGATTTTTTTATAATTTTTTCTTTGCCGCATCCTGCTGTAAGAACGCAAAATTTGCATAAGATTTTTTTATAATTTTTTCTTTGCCGTATCCTGCTGTAAGAACCCTAATTTTGCATAAGATTTTTTTATAATTTATTGTTTGCCGCGTTCAACTGCAACAATCCAAAATTTGCATAAAATTTTTTTATAATTTTTTCTTTGCCGCATCCTGCTGTAAGAACGCAAAATTTGCATAAAACTTTTTTATAATTTTTTCTTTGTCGCATCCTGCTGTAAGAACCCTAATTTTGCATAAGATTTTTTTATAATTTATTGTTTGCCGCGTTCAACTGCAACAATCCAAATTTTGCATAAAATTTTTTTATAATTTTTTCTTTGCCGCATCCTGCTGTAAGAACGCAAAATTTGCATAAAACTTTTTTATAAATTTTTCTTTGCCGCATTCAACCGCAACAATCCAAATTTTGCATAAGATTTTTTTATAATTTTTTCTTTGCACAATCCTGCTGGAAGAACGCAAAATTTGCATAAAACTTTTTTATAAATTTTTCTTTGCCGCATCCTGCTGTAAGAACGCAAAATTTGCATAAAACTTTTTTATAAATTTTTCTTTGCCGCATTCAACCGCAACAATCCAATTTTGCATAAGATTTTTTTATAAATTTTTCTTTGCCGCATTCAACCGCAACAATCCAAATTTTGCATAAGATTTTTTTATAATTTTTTCTTTGCACAATCCTGCTGGAAGAACGCAAAATTTGCATAAAACTTTTTTATAAATTTTTCTTTGCCGCATCCTGCTGTAAGAACGCAAAATTTGCATAAAACTTTTTTATAAATTTTTCTTTGCCGCATTCAACCGCAACAATCCAATTTTGCATAAGATTTTTTTATAATTTTTTCTTTGCCGCATTCAACCGCAACAATCCAAATTTTGCATAAGATTTTTTTATAATTTTTTCTTTGCCGCATCCTGCTGGAAGAACGCAAAATTTGCATAAAACTTTTTTATAAATTTTTCTTTGCCGCATTCAACCGCAACAACCCAATTTTGCATAAGATTTTTTTATAATTTTTTCTTTGCCGCATTCAACCGCAACAATCCAAATTTTGCATAAGATTTTTTTATAAATTTTTCTTTGCCGCATTCAACCGCAACAATCCAATTTTGCATAAGATTTTTTTATAATTTTTTCTTTGCCGCATTCAACCGCAACAATCCAAATTTTGCATAAGATTATTTTATAATTTTTTCTTTGCCGCATTCAACCGCAACAATCCAAATTTTGCATAAGATTATTTTATAATTTTTTCTTTGCCGCATCCTGCTGGAAGAACGCAAAATTTGCATAAAACTTTTTTATAAATTTTTCTTTGCCGCATTCAACCGCAACAATCCAATTTTGCATAAGATTTTTTTATAATTTTTTCTTTGCCGCATTCAACCGCAACAATCCAAATTTTGCATAAGATTATTTTATAATTTTTTCTTTGCCGCATCCTGCTGGAAGAACGCAAAATTTGCATAAAACTTTTTTATAATTTTTTCTTTGCCGCATCCTGCTGGAAGAACGCAAAATTTGCATAAAACTTTTTTATAAATTTTTCTTTGCCGCATTCAACCGCAACAATCCAATTTTGCATAAGATTTTTTTATAATTTTTTCTTTGCCGCATTCAACCGCAACAATCCAAATTTTGCATAAGATTTTTTTATAATTTTTTCTTTGCCGCATCCTGCTGTAAGAACCCAAAATTTGCATAAAACTTTTTTATAATTTTTTCTTTGCCGCATTCAACCGCAACAATCCAAATTTTGCATAAGATTATTTTATAATTTTTTCTTTGCCGCATTCAACCGCAACAATCCAAATTTTGCATAAGATTATTTTATAATTTTTTCTTTGCCGCATTCAACCGCAACAATCCAAATTTTGCATAAGATTATTTTATAATTTTTTCTTTGCCGCATCCTGCTGGAAGAACGCAAAATTTGCATAAAACTTTTTTATAATTTTTTCTTTGCCGCATCCTGCTGGAAGAACGCAAAATTTGCATAAAACTTTTTTATAAATTTTTCTTTGCCGCATTCAACCGCAACAATCCAATTTTGCATAAGATTTTTTTATAATTTTTTCTTTGCCGCATTCAACCGCAACAATCCAAATTTTGCATAAGATTATTTTATAATTTTTTCTTTGCCGCATCCTGCTGGAAGAACGCAAAATTTGCATAAAACTTTTTTATAATTTTTTCTTTGCCGCATCCTGCTGGAAGAACGCAAAATTTGCATAAAACTTTTTTATAAATTTTTCTTTGCCGCATTCAACCGCAACAATCCAATTTTGCATAAGATTTTTTTATAATTTTTTCTTTGCCGCATTCAACCGCAACAATCCAAATTTTGCATAAGATTTTTTTATAATTTTTTCTTTGCCGCATCCTGCTGTAAGAACGCAAAATTTGCATAAGATTTTTTTATAATTTTTTCTTTGCCGCATTCAACCGCAACAATTCAAAATTTGCATAAAACTTTTTTATAATTTTTTCTTTGCCGCATTCAACCGCAACAATTCAAAATTTGCATAAAACTTTTTTATAATTTTTTCTTTGCCGCATTCAACCGCAACAATTCAAAATTTGCATAAAACTTTTTTATAATTTTTTCTTTGCCGCATCCTGCTGTGAGAACGGAAACTTTGCATAAACCTTTTTTATAATTTTTTCTTTGCCGCATCCTGCTGTAAGAACGCAAAATTTGCATAAAACTTTTTTATAAATTTTTCTTTGCCGCATTCAACCGCAACAATCCAATTTTGCATAAGATTTTTTTATAATTTTTTCTTTGCCGCATTCAACCGCAACAATCCAAATTTTGCATAAGATTTTTTTATAATTTTTTCTTTGCCGCATCCTGCTGGAAGAACGCAAAATTTGCATAAAACTTTTTTATAAATTTTTCTTTGCCGCATTCAACCGCAACAATCCAATTTTGCATAAGATTTTTTTATAATTTTTTCTTTGCCGCATCCTGCTGTAAGAACGCAAAATTTGCATAAGATTTTTTTATAATTTTTTCTTTGCCGCATTCAACCGCAACAATCCAAATTTTGCATAAGATTTTTTTATAATTTTTTCTTTGCCGCATCCTGCTGTGAGAACGGAAACTTTGCATAAACCTTTTTTATAATTTTTTCTTTGCCGCATCCTGCTGTGAGAACGGAAAATTTGCATTAAATTTTTTTATAATTTTTTCTTTGCCGCATCCTGCTGTGAGAACGGAAACTTTGCATAAACCTTTTTTATAATTTTTTCTTTGCCGCATCCTGCTGTGAGAACGGAAAATTTGCATTAAATTTTTTTATAATTTTTTCTTTGCCGCATCCTGCTGTAAGAACGCAAAATTTGCATAAAACTTTTTTATAAATTTTTCTTTGCCGCGTTCAACTGCAACAATTCAAAATTTGCATAAAACTTTTTTATAATTTTTTCTTTGCCGCATTCAACCGCAACAATCCAAATTTTGCATAAGATTTTTTTATAATTTTTTCTTTGCCGCATTCAACCGCAACAATCCAAATTTTGCATAAGATTTTTTTATAATTTTTTCTTTGCCGCATTCAACCGCAACAATCCAAATTTTGCATAAAACTTTTATATAATTTTTTCTTTGCCGCATTCAACCGCAACAATCCAAATTTTGCATAAGATTTTTTTATAATTTTTTCTTTGCCGCATCCTGCTGGAAGAACGCAAAATTTGCACAAAACTTTTTTATAAATTTTTCTTTGCCGCATTCAACCGCAACAATCCAATTTTGCATAAGATTTTTTTATAATTTTTTCTTTGCCGCATCCTGCTGTAAGAACGCAAAATTTGCATAAGATTTTTTTATAATTTTTTCTTTGCCGCATTCAACCGCAACAATCCAAATTTTGCATAAGATTTTTTTATAATTTTTTCTTTGCCGCATCCTGCTGTGAGAACGGAAACTTTGCATAAACCTTTTTTATAATTTTTTCTTTGCCGCATCCTGCTGTGAGAACGGAAAATTTGCATTAAATTTTTTTATAATTTTTTCTTTGCCGCATCCTGCTGTAAGAACGCAAAATTTGCATAAAACTTTTTTATAAATTTTTCTTTGCCGCGTTCAACTGCAACAATTCAAAATTTGCATAAAACTTTTTTATAATTTTTTCTTTGCCGCATTCAACCGCAACAATCCAAATTTTGCATAAGATTTTTTTATAATTTTTTCTTTGCCGCATTCAACCGCAACAATCCAAATTTTGCATAAAACTTTTATATAATTTTTTCTTTGCCGCATTCAACCGCAACAATTCAAAATTTGCATAAAACTTTTTTATAATTTTTTCTTTGCCGCATCCTGCTGTAAGAACCCAAAATTTGCATAAAACTTTTTTATAATTTTTTCTTTGCCGCATTCAACCGCAACAATCCAAATTTTGCATAAGATTTTTTTATAATTTTTTCTTTGCCGCATTCAACCGCAACAATTCAAAATTTGCATAAAACTTTTTTATAATTTTTTCTTTGCCGCATTCAACCGCAACAATCCAAATTTTGCATAAGATTTTTTTATAATTTTTTCTTTGCCGCATTCAACCGCAACAATTCAAAATTTGCATAAAACTTTTTTATAATTTTTTCTTTGCCGCATCCTGCTGTAAGAACCCAAAATTTGCATAAAACTTTTTTATAATTTTTTCTTTGCCGCATTCAACCGCAACAATCCAAATTTTGCATAAGATTTTTTTATAATTTTTTCTTTGCCGCATTCAACCGCAACAATTCAAAATTTGCATAAAACTTTTTTATAATTTTTTCTTTGCCGCATTCAACCGCAACAATCCAAATTTTGCATAAGATTTTTTTATAATTTTTTCTTTGCCGCATTCAACCGCAACAATCCAAATTTTGCATAAGATTTTTTTATAATTTTTTCTTTGCCGCATTCAACCGCAACAATCCAAATTTTGCATAAAACTTTTATATAATTTTTTCTTTGCCGCATTCAACCGCAACAATTCAAAATTTGCATAAAACTTTTTTATAATTTTTTCTTTGCCGCATCCTGCTGTAAGAACCCAAAATTTGCATAAAACTTTTTTATAATTTTTTCTTTGCCGCATTCAACCGCAACAATCCAAATTTTGCATAAGATTTTTTTATAATTTTTTCTTTGCCGCATTCAACCGCAACAATTCAAAATTTGCATAAAACTTTTTTATAATTTTTTCTTTGCCGCATTCAACCGCAACAATTCAAAATTTGCATAAAACTTTTTTATAATTTTTTCTTTGCCGCATCCTGCTGTAAGAACCCAAAATTTGCATAAAACTTTTTTATAATTTTTTCTTTGCCGCATTCAACCGCAACAATCCAAATTTTGCATAAGATTTTTTTATAATTTTTTCTTTGCCGCATTCAACCGCAACAATCCAAATTTTGCATTAGATTTTTTTATAATTTTTTCTTTGCCGCATCCTGCTGGAAGAACCCAAATTTTGCATAAGATTTTTTTATAATTTTTTCTTTGCCGCATCCTGCTGGAAGAACCCAAGTTTTGCATAAGATTTTTTTATAATTTTGTCTTTGCCGCATCCTGCTGTGAGAACGGAAACTTTGCATAATCCTTTTTTATAATTTTTTCTTTGCCGCATCCTGCTGTGAGAACGGAAAATTTGCATTAAATTTTTTTATAATTTTTTCTTTGCCGCATTCAACCGCAACAATCCAAATTTTGCATAAGATTTTTTTATAATTTTTTCTTTGCCGCATTCAACCGCAACAATCCAAATTTTGCATAAGATTTTTTTATAATTTTTTCTTTGCCGCATTCAACCGCAACAATCCAAATTTTGCATAAAACTTTTATATAATTTTTTCTTTGCCGCATTCAACCGCAACAATTCAAAATTTGCATAAAACTTTTTTATAATTTTTTCTTTGCCGCATTCAACCGCAACAATCCAAATTTTGCATAAGATTTTTTTATAATTTTTTCTTTGCCGCATCCTGCTGTAAGAACCCAAAATTTGCATAAAACTTTTTTATAATGTTTTCTTTGCAGCATTCAACCGCAACAATCCAAATTTTGCATAAAAATTTTTATAATTTTTTCTTTGCCGCATCCTGCTGTAAGAACGCAAAATTTGCATAAAACTTTTTTATAATTTTTTCTTTGCCGCATCCTGCTGTAAGAACCCAAAATTTGCATAAAACTTTTTTATAATTTTTTCTTTGCAGCATTCAACCGCAACAATCCAAATTTTGCATAAGATTTTTTTATAATTTTTTCTTTGCCGCATCCTGCTGTAAGAACGCAAAATTTGCATAAAAATTTTTATAATTTTTTCTTTGCCGCATCCTGCTGTAAGAACCCAAAATTTGCATAAAACTTTTTTATAATTTTTTCTTTGCAGCATTCAACCGCAACAATCCAAATTTTGCATAAGATTTTTTTATAATTTTTTCTTTGCCGCATCCTGCTGGAAGAACCCAAAATTTGCATAAAACTTTTTTATAATTTTTTTTTTGTAGCATTCAACCGCAACAATCCAAATTTTGCATAAGATTTTTTTATAATTTTTTCTTTGCCGCATCCTGCTGTAAGAACCCAAAATTTGCATAAAAACTTTTTTATAATTTTTTCTTTGCAGCATTCAACCGCAACAATCCAAATTTTGCATAAGATTTTTTTATAATTTTTTCTTTGCCGCATCCTGCTGTAAGAACCCAAAATTTGCATAAAACTTTTTTATAAATTTTTCTTTGCAGCATTCAACCGCAACAATCCAAATTTTGCATAAGATTTTTTTATAATTTTTTCTTTGCCGCATCCTGCTGTAAGAACCCAAAATTTGCATAAAACTTTTTTATAAATTTTTCTTTGCAGCATTCAACCGCAACAATCCAAATTTTGCATAAGATTTTTTTATAATTTTTTCTTTGCCGCATCCTGCTGTAAGAACGCAAAATTTGCATAAAACTTTTTTATAATTTTTTCTTTGCCGCATCCTGCTGTAAGATCGCAAAATTTGCATAAAACTTTTTTATAATTTTTTCTTTGCCGCATCCTGCTGTAAGAACCCAAAATTTGCATAAAACTTTTTTATAATTTTTTCTTTGCAGCATTCAACCGCAACAATCCAAATTTTGCATAAGATTTTTTTATAATTTTTTCTTTGCCGCATCCTGCTGGAAGAACCCAAAATTTGCATAAAACTTTTTTATAATTTTTTCTTTGCAGCATTCAACCGCAACAATCCAAATTTTGCATAAGATTTTTTTATAATTTTTTCTTTGCCGCGTTCAACTGCAACAATCCAAAATATGCATTAAATTTTTTTATAATTTTTTCTTTGCAGCATTTAACCTCAACAATCCATATTTTGCATAAGATTTTTTTTTAATTTTTTCTTTGCCGCATCCTGCTGGAAGAACCCAAATTTTGCATAAGATTTTTTTATAATATTTTCTTTGCC
This sequence comes from Panagrolaimus sp. LJ2414, assembly GCA_024447195.1. Taxonomy (NCBI): domain Eukaryota; kingdom Metazoa; phylum Nematoda; class Chromadorea; order Rhabditida; family Panagrolaimidae; genus Panagrolaimus; species Panagrolaimus sp. LJ2414. Next base: position 13,269,508 of record JAMRXY010000008.1, read on the forward strand.
GCATCCTGCTGGAAGAACCCAAATTTTGCATAAGTTTTTTTTGTAATTTTTTCTTTGACGCATTCAACCGCAACAATCCAAATTTTGCATAAGATTTTTTTATAATATTTTCTTTGCCGCATCCTGCTGGAAGAACCCAAAATTTGCATAAAACTTTTTTATAAATTTTTCTTTGCAGCATTCAACCGCAACAATCCAAATTTTGCATAAGATTTTTTTATAATTTTTTCTTTGCCGCATCCTGCTGTAAGAACGCAAAATTTGCATAAAACTTTTTTATAGTTTTTTCTTTGCCGCATCCTGCTGTAAGATCGCAAAATTTGCATAAAACTTTTTTATAATTTTTTCTTTGCCGCATCCTGCTGGAAGAACCCAAATTTTGCATAAGATTTTTTTATAATTTTTTCTTTGCCGCGTTCAACTGCAACAATCCAAAATATGCATTAAATTTTTTTATAATTTTTTCTTTGCAGCATTTAACCTCAACAATCCATATTTTGCATAAGATTTTTTTTTAATTTTTTCTTTGCCGCATCCTGCTGGAAGAACCCAAATTTTGCATAAGATTTTTTTATAATATTTTCTTTGCCGCATCCTGCTGGAAGAACCCAAATTTTGCATAAGTTTTTTTTGTAATTTTTTCTTTGACGCATTCAATCGCAACAATCCAAATTTTGCATAAGATTTTTTTATAATTTTTTCTTTGCCGCATCCTGCTGTAAGAACGCAAAATTTGCATAAAACTTTTTTATAATTTTTTCTTTGCCGCATCCTGCTGTAAGATCGCAAAATTTGCATAAAACTTTTTTATAATTTTTTCTTTGCCGCATCCTGCTGTAAGAACCCAAAATTTGCATAAAACTTTTTTATAATTTTTTCTTTGCAGCATTCAACCGCAACAATCCAAATTTTGCATAAGATTTTTTTATAATTTTTTCTTTGCCGCATCCTGCTGGAAGAACCCAAAATTTGCATAAAACTTTTTTATAATTTTTTCTTTGCAGCATTCAACCGCAACAATCCAAATTTTGCATAAGATTTTTTTATAATTGTTTCTTTGCCGCATCCTGCTGTAAGAACGCAAAATTTGCATAAAACTTTTTTATAATTTTTTCTTTGCAGCATTCAACCGCAACAATCCAAAATTTGCATAAAACTTTTTTATAAATTTTTCTTTGCAGCATTCAACCGCAACAATCCAAATTTTGCATAAGATTTTTTTATAATTTTTTCTTTGCCGCATCCTGCTGTAAGAACGCAAAATTTGCATAAAACTTTTTTATAATTTTTTCTTTGCCGCATCCTGCTGTAAGATCGCAAAATTTGCATAAAACTTTTTTATAATATTTTCTTTGCCGCATCCTGCTGTAAGAACCCAAAATTTGCATAAAACTTTTTTATAATTTTTTCTTTGCAGCATTCAACCGCAACAATCCAAATTTTGCATAAGATTTTTTTATAATTTTTTCTTTGCCGCATCCTGCTGGAAGAACCCAAAATTTGCATAAAACTTTTTTATAATTTTTTCTTTGCAGCATTCAACCGCAACAATCCAAATTTTGCATAAGATTTTTTTATAATTGTTTCTTTGCCGCATCCTGCTGTAAGAACGCAAAATTTGCATAAAACTTTTTTATAATTTTTTCTTTGCAGCATTCAACCGCAACAATCCAAAATTTGCATAAAACTTTTTTATAAATTTTTCTTTGCAGCATTCAACCGCAACAATCCAAATTTTGCATAAGATTTTTTTATAATTTTTTCTTTGCCGCGTTCAACTGCAACAATCCAAAATATGCATTAAATTTTTTTATAATTTTTTCTGTGCAGCATTTAACCTCAACAATCCATATTTTGCATAAGATTTTTTTTTAATTTTTTCTTTGCCGCATCCTGCTGGAAGAACCCAAATTTTGCATAAGATTTTTTTATAATATTTTCTTTGCCGCATCCTGCTGGAAGAACCCAAATTTTGCATAAGTTTTTTTTGTAATTTTTTCTTTGACGCATTCAACCGCAACAATCCAAATTTTGCATAAGATTTTTTTATAATTTTTTCTTTGCCGCATCCTGCTGTAAGAACCCAAAATTTGCATAAAACTTTTTTATAAATTTTTCTTTGCAGCATTCAACCGCAACAATCCAAATTTTGCATAAGATTTTTTTATAATTTTTTCTTTGCCGCATCCTGCTGTAAGAACGCAAAATTTGCATAAAACTTTTTTATAATTTTTTCTTTGCAGCATTCAACCGCAACAATCCAAATTTTGCATAAGATTTTTTTATAATTTTTTCTTTGCCGCATCCTGCTGGAAGAACCCAAAATTTGCATAAAACTTTTTTATAATTTTTTCTTTGCAGCATTCAACCGCAACAATCCAAATTTTGCATAAGATTTTTTTATAATTTTTTCTTTGCCGCATCCTGCTGGAAGAACCCAAATTTTGCATAAGTTTTTTTTGTAATTTTTTCTTTGACGCATTCAATCGCAACAATCCAAATTTTGCATAAGAATTTTTTATAATTTTTTCTTTGCCGCATCCTGCTGGAAGAACGCAAAATTTGCATAAAACTTTTTTATAATTTTTTCTTTGCCGCATCCTGCTGTAAGATCGCAAAATTTGCATAAAACTTTTTTATAATTTTTTCTTTGCCGCATCCTGCTGTAAGAACCCAAAATTTGCATAAAACTTTTTTATAATTTTTTCTTTGCAGCATTCAACCGCAACAATCCAAATTTTGCATAAGAATTTTTTATAATTTTTTCTTTGCCGCATCCTGCTGGAAGAACCCAAAATTTGCATAAAACTTTTTTATAATTTTTTCTTTGCAGCATTCAACCGCAACAATCCAAATTTTGCATAAGATTTTTTTATAATTGTTTCTTTGCCGCATCCTGCTGTAAGAACGCAAAATTTGCATAAAACTTTTTTATAATTTTTTCTTTGCAGCATTCAACCGCAACAATCCAAAATTTGCATAAAACTTTTTTATAAATTTTTCTTTGCAGCATTCAACCGCAACAATCCAAATTTTGCATAAGATTTTTTTATAATTTTTTCTTTGCCGCGTTCAACTGCAACAATCCAAAATATGCATTAAATTTTTTTATAATTTTTTCTGTGCAGCATTTAACCTCAACAATCCATATTTTGCATAAGATTTTTTTTAATTTTTTCTTTGCCGCATCCTGCTGGAAGAACCCAAATTTTGCATAAGATTTTTTTATAATATTTTCTTTGCCGCATCCTGCTGGAAGAACCCAAATTTTGCATAAGTTTTTTTTATAATTTTTTCTTTGACGCATTCAACCGCAACAATCCAAATTTTGCATAAGATTTTTTTATAATTTTTTCTTTGCCGCATCCTGCTGTAAGAACCCAAAATTTGCATAAAACTTTTTTATAAATTTTTCTTTGCAGCATTCAACCGCAACAATCCAAATTTTGCATAAGATTTTTTTATAATTTTTTCTTTGCCGCATCCTGCTGTAAGAACGCAAAATTTGCATAAAACTTTTTTATAGTTTTTTCTTTGCCGCATCCTGCTGTAAGATCGCAAAATTTGCATAAAACTTTTTTATAATTTTTTCTTTGCCGCATCCTGCTGTAAGAACCCAAAATTTGCATAAAACTTTTTTATAATTTTTTCTTTGCAGCATTCAACCGCAACAATCCAAATTTTGCATAAGATTTTTTTATAATTTTTTCTTTGCCGCATCCTGCTGGAAGAACCCAAAATTTGCATAAAACTTTTTTATAATTTTTTCTTTGCAGCATTCAACCGCAACAATCCAAATTTTGCATAAGATTTTTTTATAATTGTTTCTTTGCCGCATCCTGCTGTAAGAACCCAAAATTTGCATAAAACTTTTTTATAAATTTTTCTTTGCAGCATTCAACCGCAACAATCCAAATTTTGCATAAGATTTTTTTATAATTTTTTCTTTGCCGCGTTCAACTGCAACAATCCAAAATATGCATTAAATTTTTTTATAATTTTTTCTGTGCAGCATTTAACCTCAACAATCCATATTTTGCATAAGATTTTTTTTTAATTTTTTCTTTGCCGCATCCTGCTGGAAGAACCCAAATTTTGCATAAGATTTTTTTATAATATTTTCTTTGCCGCATCCTGCTGGAAGAACCCAAATTTTGCATAAGTTTTTTTTGTAATTTTTTCTTTGACGCATTCAACCGCAACAATCCAAATTTTGCATAAGATTTTTTTATAATTTTTTCTTTGCCGCATCCTGCTGTAAGAACCCAAAATTTGCATAAAACTTTTTTATAAATTTTTCTTTGCAGCATTCAACCGCAACAATCCAAATTTTGCATAAGATTTTTTTATAATTTTTTCTTTGCCGCATCCTGCTGTAAGAACGCAAAATTTGCATAAAACTTTTTTATAATTTTTTCTTTGCAGCATTCAACCGCAACAATCCAAATTTTGCATAAGATTTTTTTATAATTTTTTCTTTGCCGCATCCTGCTGGAAGAACCCAAAATTTGCATAAAACTTTTTTATAATTTTTTCTTTGCAGCATTCAACCGCAACAATCCAAATTTTGCATAAGATTTTTTTATAATTTTTTCTTTGCCGCATCCTGCTGGAAGAACCCAAATTTTGCATAAGTTTTTTTTGTAATTTTTTCTTTGACGCATTCAATCGCAACAATCCAAATTTTGCATAAGAATTTTTTATAATTTTTTCTTTGCCGCATCCTGCTGGAAGAACGCAAAATTTGCATAAAACTTTTTTATAATTTTTTCTTTGCCGCATCCTGCTGTAAGATCGCAAAATTTGCATAAAACTTTTTTATAATTTTTTCTTTGCCGCATCCTGCTGTAAGAACCCAAAATTTGCATAAAACTTTTTTATAATTTTTTCTTTGCAGCATTCAACCGCAACAATCCAAATTTTGCATAAGAATTTTTTATAATTTTTTCTTTGCCGCATCCTGCTGGAAGAACCCAAAATTTGCATAAAACTTTTTTATAATTTTTTCTTTGCAGCATTCAACCGCAACAATCCAAATTTTGCATAAGATTTTTTTATAATTGTTTCTTTGCCGCATCCTGCTGTAAGAACGCAAAATTTGCATAAAACTTTTTTATAATTTTTTCTTTGCAGCATTCAACCGCAACAATCCAAAATTTGCATAAAACTTTTTTATAAATTTTTCTTTGCAGCATTCAACCGCAACAATCCAAATTTTGCATAAGATTTTTTTATAATTTTTTCTTTGCCGCGTTCAACTGCAACAATCCAAAATATGCATTAAATTTTTTTATAATTTTTTCTGTGCAGCATTTAACCTCAACAATCCATATTTTGCATAAGATTTTTTTTAATTTTTTCTTTGCCGCATCCTGCTGGAAGAACCCAAATTTTGCATAAGATTTTTTTATAATATTTTCTTTGCCGCATCCTGCTGGAAGAACCCAAATTTTGCATAAGTTTTTTTTATAATTTTTTCTTTGACGCATTCAACCGCAACAATCCAAATTTTGCATAAGATTTTTTTATAATTTTTTCTTTGCCGCATCCTGCTGTAAGAACCCAAAATTTGCATAAAACTTTTTTATAAATTTTTCTTTGCAGCATTCAACCGCAACAATCCAAATTTTGCATAAGATTTTTTTATAATTTTTTCTTTGCCGCATCCTGCTGTAAGAACGCAAAATTTGCATAAAACTTTTTTATAGTTTTTTCTTTGCCGCATCCTGCTGTAAGATCGCAAAATTTGCATAAAATTTTTTTATAATTTTTTCTTTGCCGCATCCTGCTGTAAGAACCCAAAATTTGCATAAAACTTTTTTATAATTTTTTCTTTGCAGCATTCAACCGCAACAATCCAAATTTTGCATAAGATTTTTTTATAATTTTTTCTTTGCCGCATCCTGCTGGAAGAACCCAAAATTTGCATAAAACTTTTTTATAATTTTTTCTTTGCAGCATTCAACCGCAACAATCCAAATTTTGCATAAGATTTTTTTATAATTGTTTCTTTGCCGCATCCTGCTGTAAGAACCCAAAATTTGCATAAAACTTTTTTATAAATTTTTCTTTGCAGCATTCAACCGCAACAATCCAAATTTTGCATAAGATTTTTTTATAATTTTTTCTTTGCCGCATCCTGCTGTAAGAACGCAAAATTTGCATAAAACTTTTTTATAATTTTTTCTTTGCAGCATTCAACCGCAACAATCCAAATTTTGCATAAGATTTTTTTATAATTTTTTCTTTGCCGCATCCTGCTGGAAGAACCCAAATTTTGCATAAGATTTTTTTATAATTTTTTCTTTGCCGCGTTCAACTGCAACAATCCAAAATATGCATTAAATTTTTTTATAATTTTTTCTTTGCAGCATTTAACCTCAACAATCCATATTTTGCATAAGATTTTTTTTTAATTTTTTCTTTGCCGCATCCTGCTGGAAGAACCCAAATTTTGCATAAGATTTTTTTATAATATTTTCTTTGCCGCATCCTGCTGGAAGAACCCAAATTTTGCATAAGTTTTTTTTGTAATTTTTTCTTTGACGCATCCTGCTGTAAGAACGCAAAATTTGCATAAAACTTTTTTATAATTTTTTCTTTGCAGCATTCAACCGCAACAATCCAAATTTTGCATTAAATTTTTTTATAATTTTTTCTTTGCCGCATTCAACCGCAACAATCCAAATTTTGCATAAGATTTTTTTATAATTTTTTCTTTGCCGCATTCAACCGCAACAATCCAAATTTTGCATTAAATTTTTTTATAATTTTTTCTTTGCAGCATTCAACCGCAACAATCCAAATTTTGCATTAAATTTTTTTATAATTTTTTCTTTGCAGCATTCAACCGCAACAATCCAAATTTTGCATTAAATTTTTTTATAATTTTTTCTTTGCAGCATTCAACCGCAACAATCCAAATTTTGCATTAAACTTTTTTATAATTTTTTCTTTGCAGCATTCAACCGCAACAATCCAAATTTTGCATTAAACTTTTTTATAATTTTTTCTTTGCAGCATTCAACCGCAACAATCCAAATTTTGCATTAAATTTTTTTATAATTTTTTCTTTGCAGCATTCAACCGCAACAATCCAAATTTTGCATTAAATTTTTTTATAATTTTTTCTTTGCAGCATTCAACCGCAACAATCCAAATTTTGCATTAAATTTTTTTATAATTTTTTCTTTGCAGCATTCAACCGCAACAATCCAAATTTTGCATTAAACTTTTTTATAATTTTTTCTTTGCCGCATCCTGCTGTAAGAACCCAAAATTTGCATAAAACTTTTTTATAATTTTTTCTTTGCCGCATCCTGCTGTAAGAACCCAAAATTTGCATAAAACTTTTTTATAATTTTTTCTTTGCCGCATTCAACCGCAACAATCCAAATTTTGCATAATATTTTATATAATTTTTTCTTTGCCGCATCCTGCTGGAAGAACCCAAATTTTGCATAAGATTTTTTTATAATTTTTTCTTTGCCGCATCCTGCTGGAAAAACCCAAATTTTGCATAAGTTTTTTTTGTAATTTTTTCTTTGCCGCATTCAACCGCAACAATCCAAATTTTGCATAAGATTTTTTTATAATTTTTTCTTTGCCGCATCCTGCTGGAAGAACCCAAATTTTGCATAAGATTTTTTTATAATTGTTTCTTTGCCGCATCCTGCTGGAAGAACCCAAATTTTGCATAATATTTTTGTATAATTTTTTCTTTGCCGCATCCTGCTGTAAGAACGCAAAATTTGCATATGATTTTTTTATAATTTTTTTTTGCCGCATCCTGCTGTAAGAACGCAATATTTGCATAAAACTTTTTTATAAATTTTTCTTTGCCGCATTCAACCGCAACAATCCAATTTTGCATAAGATTTTTTTATAATTTTTTCTTTGCCGCATTCAACCGCAACAATCCAAATTTTGCATAAGATTTTTTTATAATTTTTTCTTTGCCGCATTCAACTGCAACAATTCAAAATTTGCATAAAACTTTTTTATAATTTTTTTTTTGCCGCATCCTGCTGTAAGAACCAAAAATTTGCATAAAACTTTTTTATAATTTTTTCTTTGCCGCATTCAACCGCAACAATCCAAATTTTGCATAAGATTTTTTTATAATTTTTTCTTTGCCGCATTCAACTGCAACAATTCAAAATTTGCATAAAACTTTTTTATAATTTTTTCTTTGCCGCATCCTGCTGTAAGAACCCAAAATTTGCATAAAACTTTTTTACAATTTTTTCTTTGCCGCATTCAACCGCAACAATCCAAATTTTGCATTAAATTTTTTTATAATTTTTTCTTTGCAGCATTCAACCGCAACAATCCAAATTTTGCATTAAATTTTTTTATAATTTTTTCTTTGCAGCATTCAACCGCAACAATCCAAATTTTGCATTAAACTTTTTTATAATTTTTTCTTTGCAGCATTCAACCGCAACAATCCAAATTTTGCATTAAACTTTTTTATAATTTTTTCTTTGCAGCATTCAACCGCAACAATCCAAATTTTGCATTAAATTTTTTTATAATTTTTTCTTTGCAGCATTCAACCGCAACAATCCAAATTTTGCATTAAATTTTTTTATAATTTTTTCTTTGCAGCATTCAACCGCAACAATCCAAATTTTGCATTAAACTTTTTTATAATTTTTTCTTTGCCGCATCCTGCTGTAAGAACCCAAAATTTGCATAAAACTTTTTTATAATTTTTTCTTTGCAGCATTCAACCGCAACAATCCAAATTTTGCATAAGATTTTTTTATAATTTTTTCTTTGCCGCATCGTGCTGGAAGAACCCAAATTTTGCATAATATTTTTGTATAATTTTTTCTTTGCCGCATCCTGCTGTAAGAACGCAAAATTTGCATAAAACTTTTTTATAAATTTTTCTTTGCCGCATTCAACCGCAACAATCCAAATTTTGCATAAGATTTTTTTATAAATTTTTCTTTGCCGCATTCAACCGCAACAATCCAAATTTAGCATTAAATTTTTTTATAATTTTTTCTTTGCAGCATTCAACCGCAACAATCCAAATTTTGCATTAAATTTTTTTATAATTTTTTCTTTGCAGCATTCAACCGCAACAATCCAAATTTTGCATAAGATTTTTTTATAATTTTTTCTTTGCCGCGTCCTGCTGTAAGAACGCAAAATTTGCATAAAACTTTTTTATAATTTTTTTCCCCTTTTTTTACATTGAAAAGTGGTGATTACGGTGTTTTACCAGAAAGAAATTATTCCCCCTTTTTTTACATTGAAAAGTTGTTATTACGGTATTTTACCAGAAAGAAAATATTCCCCCTTTTTTACATTGAAAAGTAGTTATTACGGTATTTTACCAGAAAGAAAATATTCCCCCTTTTTTTACATTGATAAGTTGTTATTACGGTATTTTACCAGAAACAAAATATTCCCTTTTTTTACATTGAAAAGTAGTTATTACGGTATTTTACCAGAAAGAAAATATTCCCCCTTTTTTTACATTGATAAGTTGTTATTACGGTATTTTACCAGAAACAAAATATTCCCTTTTTTTACATTGAAAAGTAGTTATTACGTTATTTTACCAGAAAGAAAATATTCACCCTTTTTTTACATTGATAAGTTGTTATTACGGTATTTTACCAGAAACAAAATATTCCCTTTTTTTACATTGAAAAGTAGTTATTACGGTATTTTACCAGAAAGAAAATATCCTCCCTTTTTTAAAAATGAAAAGTGGTTAATACGTTATTGCAATGCATAAAACTTTTTTATAAATTTTTCTTTGCCGCATCCTGCTGTAAGAACGCAAAATTTGCATAAAACTTTTTTATAAATTTTTCTTTGCCGCATCCTGCTGTAAGAACGCAAAATTTGCATAAAACTTTTTTATAAATTTTTCTTTGCCGCATTCAACCGCAACAATCCAATTTTGCATAAGATTTTTTTATAATTTTTTCTTTGCCGCATCCTGCTGGAAGAACGCAAAATTTGCATAAAACTTTTTTATAAATTTTTCTTTGCCGCATCCTGCTGTAAGAACGCAAAATTTGCATAAAACTTTTTTATAAATTTTTCTTTGCCGCATTCAACCGCAACAATCCAATTTTGCATAAGATTTTTTTATAATTTTTTCTTTGCCGCATCCTGCTGGAAGAACGCAAAATTTGCATAAAACTTTTTTATAAATTTTTCTTTGCCGCATTCAACCGCAACAATCCAATTTTGCACAAGATTTTTTTATATTTTTGTCTTTGCCGCATCCTGCTGGAAGATCGCAAAATTTGCATAAAACTTTTTTATAAATTTTTATTTGCCGCATCCTGCTGTAAGAACGCAAAATTTGCATAAAACTTTTTTATAAATTTTTCTTTGCCGCATTCAACCGCAACAATCCAATTTTGCATAAGATTTTTTTATAATTTTTTCTTTGCCGCATCCTGCTGGAAGAACGCAAAATTTGCATAAAACTTTTTTATAAATTTTTCTTTGCCGCATTCAACCGCAACAATCCAATTTTGCATAAGATTTTTTTATAATTTTTTCTTTGCCGCATCCTGCTGGAAGAACGCAAAATTTGCATAAAACTTTTTTATAATTTTTTTCCCCTTTTTTTACATTGAAAAGTGGTGATTACGGTGTTTTACCAGAAAGAAATTATTCCCCCTTTTTTTACATTGAAAAGTTGTTATTACGGTATTTTACCAGAAAGAAAATATCCCCCCTTTTTTTAAAATGAAAAGTGGTTAATACGATATTTTACCAGAAAGAAAATATTCCCCCTTTTTTTACATTGAAAAGTAGTTATTACGGTATTTTACCAGAAAGAAAATATTCCCCCTTTTTTTACATTGATAAGTTGTTATTACGGTATTTTACCAGAAACAAAATATTCCCTGTTTTTACATTGAAAAGTAGTTATTACGGTATTTTACCAGAAAGAAAATATTCCCCCTTTTTTTACATTGATAAGTTGTTATTACGGTATTTTACCAGAAACAAAATATTCCCTTTTTTTACATTGAAAAGTAGTTATTACGGTATTTTACCAGAAAGAAAATATCCCCCCTTTTTTTAAAATGAAAAGTGGTTAATACGTTATTGCAATGCATAAAACTTTTTTATAAATTTTTCTTTGCCGCATTCAACCGCAACAATCCAATTTTGCATAAGATTTTTTTATAATTTTTTCTTTGCCGCATCCTGCTGTAAGAACCCAAAATTTGCATAAAACTTTTTTATAATTTTTTCTTTGCCGCATCCTGCTGGAAGTTTTACGCAAAATTTGCATAAAACTTTTTTATAAATTTTTCTTTGCCGCATTCAACCGCAACACTCCAATTTTGCATAAGATTTTTTTATAATTTTTTCTTTGCCGCGTTCAACTGCAACAATCCAAAATTTGCATAAAACTTCTTTATAATTTTTTCTTTGCCGCATCCTGCTGGAAGAACCCAAATTTTGCTTAAGATTTTTTTATAATTTTTTCTTTGGCGCATTCAACCGCAACAATCCAAAATTTGCATAAAATTTTTTTATAATTTTTTCTTTGCCGAATTCAACCGCAACAATCGAAATTTTGCATAAGATTTTTTTATAATTTTTTCTTTGCCGCATCCTGCTGTAAGAACGCAAAATTTGCATAAAACTTTTTTATAATTTTTTCTTTGGCGCATTCAACCGCAACAATCCAAAATTTGCATAAAATTTTTTCATAATTTTTTCTTTGCCGCATCCTGCTGTAAGAACCCTAATTTTGCATAAGATTTTTTTATAATTTTTTCTTTGCCGCATCCTGCTGTAAGAACCCTAATTTTGCATAAGATTTTTTTATAATTTTTTCTTTGCCGCATTCAACCGCAACAATCGAAATTTTGCATAAGATTTTTTTATAATTTTTTCTTTGCCGCGTTCAACTGCACCAATCCAAAATTTTGCATAAAACTTCTTTATAATTTTTTCTTTGCCGCATTCAACCGCAACAATCCAAATTTTGCATAAGATTTTTTTATAATTTTTTCTTTGCCGCATCCTGCTGTGAGAACGCAAAATTTGCATAAAACTTTTTTATAATTTTTTCTTTGCCGCATTCAACCGCAACAATCCAAATTTTGCATAAGATTTTTTTATAATTTTTTCTTTGCCGCATCCTGCTGTAAGAACGCAAAATTTGCATAAAACTTTTTTATAATTTTTTCTTTGGCGCATTCAACCGCAACAATCCAAAATTTGCATAAAATTTTTTCATAATTTTTTCTTTGCCGCATTCAACCGCAACAATCCAAATTTTGTCATAAGATTTTTTTATAATTTTTTCTTTGCCGCATCCTGCTGTAAGAACCCTAATTTTGCATAAGATTTTTTTATAATTTTTTCTTTGCCGCATCCTGCTGTAAGAACCCTAATTTTGCATAAGATTTTTTTATAATTTTTTCTTTGCCGCATTCAACCGCAACAATTTAAATTTTGCATAAGATTTTTTTATAATTTTTTCTTTGCCGCGTTCAACTGCACCAATCCAAAATTTTGCATAAAACTTCTTTATAATTTTTTCTTTGCCGCATTCAACCGCAACAATCCAAATTTTGCATAAGATTTTTTTATAATTTTTTCTTTGCCGCATCCTGCTGTGAGAACGCAAAATTTGCATAAAACTTTTTTATAATTTTTTCTTTGCCGCATTCAACCGCAACAATCCAAATTTTGCATAAGATTTTTTTATAATTTTTTCTTTGCCGTATCCTGCTGTAAGAACCCTAATTTTGCATAAGATTTTTTTATAATTTTTTCTTTGCCGCATCCTGCTGTAAGAACCCTAATTTTGCATAAGATTTTTTTATAATTTTTTCTTTGCCGCATCCTGCTGTAAGAACCCTAATTTTGCATAAGATTTTTTTATAATTTTTTCTTTGCCGCATCCTGCTGTAAGAACCCTAATTTTGCATAAGATTTTTTTATAATTTTTTCTTTGCCGCATTCAACCGCAACAATCCAAATTTTGCATAAGATTTTTTTATAATTTTTTCTTTGCCGTATCCTGCTGTAAGAACCCTAATTTTGCATAAGATTTTTTTATAATTTTTTCTTTGCCGCATCCTGCTGTAAGAACCCTAATTTTGCATAAGATTTTTTTATAATTTTTTCTTTTCCGCATTCAACCGCAATAATATAATATTTGCATAAGATTTTTTTATAATTTTTTCTTTGCCGCATCCTGCTGGAAGAACCCAAATTTTGCATAAGATTTTTTTATTATTTTTTCTTTGCCGCATTCAACCGCAACAATCCAAATTTTGTCATAAGATTTTGTTATAATTTTTTCTTTGCCGCATCCTGCTGTAAGAACCCTAATTTTGCATAAGATTTTTTTATAATTTTTTCTTTGCCGCATCCTGCTGTAAGAACCCTAATTTTGCATAAGATTTTTTTATAATTTTTTCTTTGCCGCATTCAACCGCAACAATCCAAAATTTGCTGAAGAGTTTTTTATAATTTTTTCTTTTCCGCATTCAACCGCAATAATATAATATTTGCATAAGTCTTTTTTTATAATTTTTTTTTCCAGCTTCCTGCTGTGAGAACACAAAATTTGCATAAAACTTTTTTAAAATTTTTTCTTTGCCGCGTTCAACTGCAACAATCCAAAATTTGCATAAAACTTCTTTATAATTTTTTCTTTGCAGCATTCAACCGCAACAATCCAAAATTTGCTGAAGAGTTTTTTATAATTTTTTCTTTGCCGCATTCAACCGCAACAATCCAAATTTTGCATAAGATTTTTTTATTATTTTTTCTTTGCCGCATTCAACCGCAACAATCCAAATTTTGTCATAAGATTTTGTTATAATTTTTTCTTTGCCGCATCCTGCTGTAAGAATCCTAATTTTGCATAAGATTTTTTTATAATTTTTTCTTTGCCGCATTCAACCGCAACAATCCAAAATTTGCTGAAGAGTTTTTTATAATTTTTTCTTTGCCGCATTCAACCGCAACAATCCAAATTTTGCATAAGATTTTTTTATTATTTTTTCTTTGCCGCATTCAACCGCAACAATCCAAATTTTGTCATAAGATTTTGTTATAATTTTTTCTTTGCCGCATCCTGCTGTAAGAACCCTAATTTTGCATAAGATTTTTTTATAATTTTTTCTTTGCCGCATTCAACCGCAACAATCCAAAATTTGCTGAAGAGTTTTTTATAATTTTTTCTTTGCCGCATTCAACCGCAACAATCCAAATTTTGCATAAGATTTTTTTATTATTTTTTCTTTGCCGCATTCAACCGCAACAATCCAAATTTTGTCATAAGATTTTGTTATAATTTTTTCTTTGCCGCATCCTGCTGTAAGAACCCTAATTTTGCATAAGATTTTTTTATAATTTTTTCTTTGCCGCATCCTGCTGTAAGAACCCTAATTTTGCATAAGATTTTTTTATAATTTTTTCTTTGCCGCATCCTGCTGTAAGAACCCTAATTTTGCATAAGATTTTTTTATAATTTTTTCTTTGCCGCGTTCAACTGCAACAATCCAAAATTTTGCATAAAACTTCTTTATAATTTTTTCTTTGCCGCATTCAACCGCAACAATCCAAATTTTGCATAAGATTTTTTTATAATTTTTTCTTTGCCGCATCCTGCTGTGAGAACGCAAAATTTGCATAAAACTTTTTTATAATTTTTTCTTTGCCGCATTCAACCGCAACAATCCAAATTTTGCATAAGATTTTTTTATAATTTTTTCTTTGCCGTATCCTGCTGTAAGAACCCTAATTTTGCATAAGATTTTTTTATAATTTTTTCTTTGCCGCATCCTGCTGTAAGAACCCTAATTTTGCATAAGATTTTTTTATAATTTTTTCTTTGCCGCATTCAACCGCAACAATCCAAAATTTGCTGAAGAGTTTTTTATAATTTTTTCTTTTCCGCATTCAACCGCAATAATATAATATTTGCATAAGTCTTTTTTTATAATTTTTTTTTCCAGCTTCCTGCTGTGAGAACACAAAATTTGCATAAAACTTTTTTAAAATTTTTTCTTTGCCGCGTTCAACTGCAACAATCCAAAATTTGCATAAAACTTCTTTATAATTTTTTCTTTGCCGCATCCTGCTGGAAGAACCCAAATTTTGCTTAAGATTTTTTTATAATTTTTTCTTTGCCGCATCCTGCTGGAAGAACCCAAATTTTGCATAAGATTTTTTTATTATTTTTTCTTTGCCGCATTCAACCGCAACAATCCAAATTTTGTCATAAGATTTTGTTATAATTTTTTCTTTGCCGCATCCTGCTGTAAGAACCCTAATTTTGCATAAGATTTTTTTATAATTTTTTCTTTGCCGCATCCTGCTGTAAGAACCCTAATTTTGCATAAGATTTTTTTATAATTTTTTCTTTGCCGCATTCAACCGCAACAATCCAAAATTTGCTGAAGAGTTTTTTATAATTTTTTCTTTTCCGCATTCAACCGCAATAATATAATATTTGCATAAGTCTTTTTTTATAATTTTTTTTTCCAGCTTCCTGCTGTGAGAACACAAAATTTGCATAAAACTTTTTTAAAATTTTTTCTTTGTCGCGTTCAACTGCAACAATCCAAAATTTGCATAAAACTTCTTTATAATTTTTTCTTTGCCGCATCCTGCTGGAAGAACCCAAATTTTGCTTAAGATTTTTTTATAATTTTTTCTTTGCCGCATCCTGCTGTAAGAACCCAAAATTTGCATAAAACTTTTTTATAATTTTTTCTTTGCAGCATTCAACCGCAACAATCCAAATTTTGCATAAGATTTTTTTATAATTTTTTCTTTGCCGCATCCTGCTGGAAGAACCCAAATTTTGCATAAGATTTTTTTATTATTTTTTCTTTGCCGCATTCAACCGCAACAATCCAAATTTTGTCATAAGATTTTGTTATAATTTTTTCTTTGCCGTATCCTGCTTAAGAACCCTAATTTTGCATAAGATTTTTTTATAATTTTTTCTTTGCCGCATCCTGCTGTAAGAACCCTAATTTTGCATAAGATTTTTTTATAATTTTTTCTTTGCCGCATTCAACCGCAACAATCCAAAATTTGCTGAAGAGTTTTTTATAATTTTTTCTTTTCCGCATTCAACCGCAATAATATAATATTTGCATAAGTCTTTTTTTATAATTTTTTTTTCCAGCTTCCTGCTGTGAGAACACAAAATTTGCATAAAACTTTTTTAAAATTTTTTCTTTGCCGCGTTCAACTGCAACAATCCAAAATTTGCATAAAACTTCTTTATAATTTTTTCTTTGCCGCATCCTGCTGGAAGAACCCAAATTTTGCTTAAGATTTTTTTATAATTTTTTCTTTGCCGCATCCTGCTGTAAGAACCCAAAATTTGCATAAAACTTTTTTATAATTTTTTCTTTGCAGCATTCAACCGCAACAATCCAAATTTTGCATAAGATTTTTTTATAATTTTTTCTTTGCCGCATCCTGCTGTAAGAACCCTAATTTTGCATAAGATTTTTTTATAATTTTTTCTTTGCCGCATCCTGCTGTAAGAACCCTAATTTTGCATAAGATTTTTTTATAATTTTTTCTTTGCCGCATCCTGCTGTAAGAACCCAAAATTTGCATAAAACTTTTTTATAATTTTTTCTTTGCAGCATTCAACCGCAACAATCCAAATTTTGCATAAGATTTTTTTATAATTTTTTCTTTGCCGCATCCTGCTGTAAGAACCCTAATTTTGCATAAGATTTTTTTATAATTTTTTCTTTGCCGCATCCTGCTGTAAGAACCCAAAATTTGCATAAAACTTTTTTATAATTTTTTCTTTGCAGCATTCAACCGCAACAATCCAAATTTTGTCATAAGATTTTGTTATAATTTTTTCTTTGCCGCATCCTGCTGTAAGAACCCTAATTTTGCATAAGATTTTTTTATAATTTTTTCTTTGCCGCATCTTGCTGTAAGAACCCTAATTTTGCATAAGATTTTTTTATAATTTTTTCTTTGCCGCATTCAACCGCAACAATCCAAAATTTGCTGAAGAGTTTTTTATAATTTTTTCTTTGCCGCATTCAACCGCAACAATCCAAATTTTGCATAAGATTTTTTTATTATTTTTTCTTTGCCGCATTCAACCGCAACAATCCAAATTTTGTCATAAGATTTTGTTATAATTTTTTCTTTGCCGCATCCTGCTGTAAGAACCCTAATTTTGCATAAGATTTTTTTATAATTTTTTCTTTGCCGCATCCTGCTGTAAGAACCCTAATTTTGCATAAGATTTTTTTATAATTTTTTCTTTGCCGCGTTCAACTGCAACAATCCAAAATTTTGCATAAAACTTCTTTATAATTTTTTCTTTGCCGCATTCAACCGCAACAATCCAAATTTTGCATAAGATTTTTTTATAATTTTTTCTTTGCCGCATCCTGCTGTGAGAACGCAAAATTTGCATAAAACTTTTTTATAATTTTTTCTTTGCCGCATTCAACCGCAACAATCCAAATTTTGCATAAGATTTTTTTATAATTTTTTCTTTGCCGTATCCTGCTGTAAGAACCCTAATTTTGCATAAGATTTTTTTATAATTTTTTCTTTGCCGCATTCAACCGCAACAATCCAAAATTTGCTGAAGAGTTTTTTATAATTTTTTCTTTGCCGCATTCAACCGCAATAATATAATATTTGCATAAGTCTTTTTTTATAATTTTTTTTTCCAGCTTCCTGCTGTGAGAACACAAAATTTGCATAAAACTTTTTTAAAATTTTTTCTTTGCCGCGTTCAACTGCAACAATCCAAAATTTGCATAAAACTTCTTTATAATTTTTTCTTTGCCGCATCCTGCTGGAAGAACCCAAATTTTGCTTAAGATTTTTTTATAATTTTTTCTTTGCCGCATCCTGCTGTAAGAACCCAAAATTTGCATAAAACTTTTTTATAATTTTTTCTTTGCAGCATTCAACCGCAACAATCCAAATTTTGCATAAGATTTTTTTATAATTTTTTCTTTGCCGCATCCTGCTGTAAGAACCCTAATTTTGCATAAGATTTTTTTATAATTTTTTCTTTGCCGCATCCTGCTGTAAGAACCCAAAATTTGCATAAAACTTTTTTATAATTTTTTCTTTGCAGCATTCAACCGCAACAATCCAAATTTTGCATAAGATTTTTTTATAATTTTTTCTTTGCCGCATCCTGCTGTAAGAACCCTAATTTTGCATAAGATTTTTTTATAATTTTTTCTTTGCCGCATCCTGCTGTAAGAACCCAAAATTTGCATAAAACTTTTTTATAATTTTTTCTTTGCAGCATTCAACCGCAACAATCCAAATTTTGTCATAAGATTTTGTTATAATTTTTTCTTTGCCGCATCCTGCTGTAAGAACCCTAATTTTGCATAAGATTTTTTTATAATTTTTTCTTTGCCGCATCCTGCTGTAAGAACCCTAATTTTGCATAAGATTTTTTTATAATTTTTTCTTTGCCGCATTCAACCGCAACAATCCAAAATTTGCTGAAGAGTTTTTTATAATTTTTTCTTTGCCGCATTCAACCGCAACAATCCAAATTTTGCATAAGATTTTTTTATTATTTTTTCTTTGCCGCATTCAACCGCAACAATCCAAATTTTGTCATAAGATTTTGTTATAATTTTTTCTTTGCCGCATCCTGCTGTAAGAACCCTAATTTTGCATAAGATTTTTTTATAATTTTTTCTTTGCCGCATCCTGCTGTAAGAACCCTAATTTTGCATAAGATTTTTTTATAATTTTTTCTTTGCCGCGTTCAACTGCAACAATCCAAAATTTTGCATAAAACTTCTTTATAATTTTTTCCTTGCCGCATTCAACCGCAACAATCCAAATTTTGCATAAGATTTTTTTATAATTTTTTCTTTGCCGCATCCTGCTGTGAGAACGCAAAATTTGCATAAAACTTTTTTATAATTTTTTCTTTGCCGCATTCAACCGCAACAATCCAAAATTTGCTGAAGAGTTTTTTATAATTTTTTCTTTGCCGCATTCAACCGCAACAATCCAAATTTTGCATAAGATTTTTTTATTATTTTTTCTTTGCCGCATTCAACCGCAACAATCCAAATTTTGTCATAAGATTTTGTTATAATTTTTTCTTTGCCGCATCCTGCTGTAAGAACCCTAATTTTGCATAAGATTTTTTTATAATTTTTTCTTTGCCGCATTCAACCGCAACAATCCAAATTTTGCATAAGATTTTTTTATAATTTTTTCTTTGCCGTATCCTGCTGTAAGAACCCTAATTTTGCATAAGATTTTTTTATAATTTTTTCTTTGCCGCATCCTGCTGTAAGAACCCTAATTTTGCATAAGATTTTTTTATAATTTTTTCTTTGCCGCATTCAACCGCAACAATCCAAAATTTGCTGAAGAGTTTTTTATAATTTTTTCTTTGCCGCATTCAACCGCAACAATCCAAATTTTGCATAAGATTTTTTTATTATTTTTTCTTTGCCGCATTCAACCGCAACAATCCAAATTTTGTCATAAGATTTTGTTATAATTTTTTCTTTGCCGCATCCTGCTGTAAGAACCCTAATTTTGCATAAGATTTTTTTATAATTTTTTCTTTGCCGCATTCAACCGCAACAATCCAAATTTTGTCATAAGATTTTTTTATAATTTTTTCTTTGCCGCATTCAACCGCAACAATCCAAAATTTGCATAAAATTTTTTTATAATTTTTTCTTTGCCGCATTCAACCGCAACAATCGAAATTTTGCATAAGATTTTTTTATAATTTTTTCTTTGCCGTATCCTGCTGTAAGAACCCTAATTTTGCATAAGATTTTTTTATAATTTTTTCTTTGCCGCATTCAACCGCAACAATCCAAAATTTGCTGAAGAGTTTTTTATAATTTTTTCTTTTCCGCATTCAACCGCAATAATATAATATTTGCATAAGTCTTTTTTTATAATTTTTTTTCCAGCTTCCTGCTGTGAGAACACAAAATTTGCATAAAACTTTTTTATAATTTTTTCTTTGCCGCGTTCAACTGCAACAATCCAAAATTTTGCATAAAACTTCTTTATAATTTTTTCTTTGCCGCATTCAACCGCAACAATCCAAATTTTGCATAAGATTTTTTTATAATTTTTTCTTTGCCGCATCCTGCTGTGAGAACACAAAATTTGCATAAAACTTTTTTATAATTTTTTCTTTGCCGCGTTCAACTGCAACAATCCAAAATTTTGCATAAAGCTTTTTTATAATTTTTTCTTTGCCGCATTCAACCGCAACAATCCAAATTTTGCATAAGATTTTTTTATAATTTTTTCTTTGCCGCATCCTGCTGTAAGAACCCTAATTTTGCATAAGATTTTTTTATAATTTTTTCTTTGCCGCATCCTGCTGTAAGAACCCTAATTTTGCATAAGATTTTTTTATAATTTTTTCTTTGCCGCATTCAACCGCAACAATCCAAAATTTGCTGAAGAGTTTTTTATAATTTTTTCTTTTCCGCATTCAACCGCAATAATATAATATTTGCATAAGTCTTTTTTTATAATTTTTTTTTCCAGCTTCCTGCTGTGAGAACACAAAATTTGCATAAAACTTTTTTAAAATTTTTTCTTTGCCGCGTTCAACTGCAACAATCCAAAATTTGCATAAAACTTCTTTATAATTTTTTCTTTGCCGCATCCTGCTGGAAGAACCCAAATTTTGCTTAAGATTTTTTTATAATTTTTTCTTTGCCGCATCCTGCTGTAAGAACCCAAAATTTGCATAAAACTTTTTTATAATTTTTTCTTTGCAGCATTCAACCGCAACAATCCAAATTTTGCATAAGATTTTTTTATAATTTTTTCTTTGCCGCATCCTGCTGTAAGAACCCAAAATTTGCATAAAACTTTTTTATAATTTTTTCTTTGGCGCATTCAACCGCAACAATCGAAATTTTGCATAAGATTTTTTTATAATTTTTTCTTTGCCGCATCCTGCTGTAAGAACCCTAATTTTGCATAAAACTTTTTTATAATTTTTTCTTTGGCGCATTCAACCGCAACAATCCAAAATTTGCATAAAATTTTTTTATAATTTTTTCTTTGCCGCATTCAACCGCAACAATCGAAATTTTGCATAAGATTTTTTTATAATTTTTTCTTTGCCGCATCCTGCTGTAAGAACCCTAATTTTGCATAAGATTTTTTTATAATTTTTTCTTTGCCGCATCCTGCTGTAAGAACCCTAATTTTGCATAAGATTTTTTTATAATTTTTTCTTTGCCGCATCCTGCTGTAAGAACCCTAATTTTGCATAAGATTTTTTTATAATTTTTTCTTTGCCGCATCCTGCTGGAAGAACCCAAATTTTGCATAAGATTTTTTTATTATTTTTTCTTTGCCGCATTCAACCGCAACAATCCAAATTTTGTCATAAGATTTTTTTATAATTTTTTCTTTGCCGCATCCTGCTGTAAGAACCCTAATTTTGCATAAAACTTTTTTATAATTTTTTCTTTGGCGCATTCAACCGCAACAATCCAAAATTTGCATAAGATTTTTTTATAATTTTTTCTTTGCCGCATCCTGCTGTAAGAACCCTAATTTTGCATAAGATTTTTTTATAATTTTTTCTTTGCCGCATCCTGCTGTAAGAACCCTAATTTTGCATAAGATTTTTTTATAATTTTTTCTTTGCCGCATCCTGCTGTAAGAACCCTAATTTTGCATAAGATTTTTTTATTATTTTTTCTTTGCCGCATTCAACCGCAACAATACAAATTTTGCATAAGATTTTTTTATAATTTTTTCTTTGCCGCATCCTGCTGTGAGAACGCAAAATTTGCATAAAACTTTTTTATAATTTTTTCTTTGCCGCATTCAACCGCAACAATCCAAATTTTGTCATAAGATTTTGTTATAATTTTTTCTTTGCCGCATCCTGCTGAACGCAAAATTTGCATAAAACTTTTTTATAATTTTTTCTTTGCACCATCCTGCTGTAAGAACCCAAATTTCGCATAAGATTTTTTTATAATTTTTTCTTTGCCGCATTGAACCGCAACAATCGAAATTTTGCATAAGATTTTTTTATAATTTTTTCTTTGCCGCGTTCAACTGCAACAATCCAAAATTTTGCATAAAACTTCTTTATAATTTTTTCTTTGCCGCATTCAACCGCAACAATACAAATTTTGCATAAGATTTTTTTATAATTTTTTCTTTGCCGCATCCTGCTGTGAGAACGCAAAATTTGCATAAAACTTTTTTATAATTTTTTCTTTGCCGCATTCAACCGCAACAATCCAAATTTTGCATAAGATTTTTTTATAATTTTTTCTTTGCCGTATCCTGCTGTAAGAACCCTAATTTTGCATAAGATTTTTTTATAATTTTTTCTTTGCCGCATCCTGCTGAACGCAAAATTTGCATAAAACTTTTTTATAATTTTTTCTTTGCACCATCCTGCTGTAAGAACCCAAATTTCGCATAAGATTTTTTCATAAATTTTTCTTTGCCGTATTCAACCGCAACAATCCAAAATATGCATAAAATTTTTTTATAATTTTTTCTTTGCCGCATCCTGCTGGAAGAACCCAAGTTTTGCATAAGATTTTTTTATAATTTTTTCTTTGCCGCATTCAACCGCAACAATCCAAATTTTGCATAAGATTTTTTTATAATTTTTTCTTTGCCGTATCCTGCTGTAAGAACCCTAATTTTGCATAAGATTTTTTTATAATTTTTTCTTTGCCGCATTCAACCGCAACAATCCAAATTTTGCATAAGATTTTTTTATAATTTTTTCTTTGCCGCATCCTGCTGTAAGAACCCAAAATTTGCATAAAACTTTTTTATAATTTTTTCTTTGCCGCATTCAACCGCAACAATCCAAATTTTGTCATAAGATTTTGTTATAATTTTTTCTTTGCCGCATCCTGCTGTAAGAACCCTAATTTTGCATAAAACTTTTTTATAATTTTTTCTTTGGCGCATTCAACCGCAACAATCCAAAATTTGCATAAAATTTTTTTATAATTTTTTCTTTGCCGCATTCAACCGCAACAATCGAAATTTTGCATAAGATTTTTTTATAATTTTTTCTTTGCCGCATCCTGCTGTAAGAACGCAAAATTTGCATAAAACTTTTTTATAATTTTTTATTTGGCGCATTCAACCGCAACAATCCAAAATTTGCATAAAATTTTTTTATAATTTTTTCTTTGCCGCATTCAACCGCAACAATCCAAATTTTGTCATAAGATTTTTTTATAATTTTTTCTTTGCCGCATCCTGCTGTAAGAACCCTAATTTTGCATAAGATTTTTTTATAATTTTTTCTTTGCCGCATCCTGCTGTAAGAACCCTAATTTTGCATAAGATTTTTTTATAATTTTTTCTTTGCCGCGTTCAACTGCAACAATCCAAAATTTTGCATAAAACTTCTTTATAATTTTTTCTTTGCCGCATTCAACCGCAACAATCCAAATTTTGCATAAGATTTTTTTATAATTTTTTCTTTGCCGCATCCTGCTGTGAGAACGCAAAATTTGCATAAAACTTTTTTATAATTTTTTCTTTGCCGCATTCAACCGCAACAATCCAAATTTTGCATAAGATTTTTTTATAATTTTTTCTTTGCCGTATCCTGCTGTAAGAACCCTAATTTTGCATAAGATTTTTTTATAATTTTTTCTTTGCCGCATCCTGCTGAACGCAAAATTTGCATAAAACTTTTTTATAATTTTTTCTTTGCACCATCCTGCTGTAAGAACCCAAATTTCGCATAAGATTTTTTCATAAATTTTTCTTTGCCGTATTCAACCGCAACAATCCAAAATATGCATAAAATTTTTTTATAATTTTTTCTTTGCCGCATCCTGCTGGAAGAACCCAAGTTTTGCATAAGATTTTTTTATAATTTTTTTTTGCCGCGTTTAACTGCAACAATTCAAAATTTGCATAAAACTTTTTTTTAATTTTTTCTTTGCCGCATTCAACCGCAACAATCCAAATTTTGCATAAGATTTTTTTATAATTTTTTCTTTGCCGCATTCAACCGCAACAATCCAAATTTTGCATAAGATTTTTTTATAATTTTTTCTTTGCCGCATCCTGCTGTAAGAACCCAAAATTTGCATAAAACTTTTTTATAATTTTTTCTTTGCCGCATTCAACCGCAACAATCCAAATTTTGCATAAAACTTTTTTATAATTTTTTCTTTGCCGCATTCAACCGCAACAATCCAAAATTTGCATAAAACTTCTTTATAATTTTTTCTTTGCCGCATCCTGCTGGAAGAACCCAAATTTTGCTTAAGATTTTTTTATAATTTTTTCTTTGCCGCATCCTGCTGTAAGAACCCAAAATTTGCATAAAACTTTTTTATAATTTTTTCTTTGCAGCATTCAACCGCAACAATCCAAATTTTGCATAAGATTTTTTTATAATTTTTTCTTTGCCGCATCCTGCTGTAAGAACCCAAAATTTGCATAAAACTTTTTTATAATTTTTTCTTTGCAGCATTCAACCGCAACAATCCAAATTTTGCATAAGATTTTTTTATAATTTTTTCTTTGCCGCATCCTGCTGAACGCAAAATTTGCATAAAACTTTTTTATAATTTTTTCTTTGCACCATCCTGCTGTAAGAACCCAAATTTCGCATAAGATTTTTTCATAAATTTTTCTTTGCCGTATTCAACCGCAACAATCCAAAATATGCATAAAATTTTTTTATAATTTTTTCTTTGCCGCATCCTGCTGGAAGAACCCAAGTTTTGCATAAGATTTTTTTATAATTTTTTTTTGCCGCGTTTAACTGCAACAATTCAAAATTTGCATAAAACTTTTTTTTAATTTTTTCTTTGCCGCATTCAACCGCAACAATCCAAATTTTGCATAAGATTTTTTTATAATTTTTTCTTTGCCGCATTCAACCGCAACAATCCAAATTTTGCATAAGATTTTTTTATAATTTTTTCTTTGCCGCATTCAACCGCAACAATCCAAAATTTGCATAAAACTTCTTTATAATTTTTTCTTTGCCGCATCCTGCTGGAAGAACCCAAATTTTGCTTAAGATTTTTTTATAATTTTTTCTTTGCCGCATCCTGCTGTAAGAACCCAAAATTTGCATAAAACTTTTTTATAATTTTTTCTTTGCAGCATTCAACCGCAACAATCCAAATTTTGCATAAGATTTTTTTATAATTTTTTCTTTGCCGCATCCTGCTGGAAGAACCCAAATTTTGCATAAGATTTTTTTATTATTTTTTCTTTGCCGCATTCAACCGCAACAATCCAAATTTTGTCATAAGATTTTTTTATAATTTTTTCTTTGCCGCATCCTGCTGTAAGAACCCTAATTTTGCATAAAACTTTTTTATAATTTTTTCTTTGGCGCATTCAACCGCAACAATCCAAAATTTGCATAAAATTTTTTTATAATTTTTTCTTTGCCGCATTCAACCGCAACAATCGAAATTTTGCATAAGATTTTTTTATAATTTTTTCTTTGCCGCATCCTGCTGTAAGAACCCTAATTTTGCATAAGATTTTTTTATAATTTTTTCTTTGCCGCATCCTGCTGTAAGAACCCTAATTTTGCATAAGATTTTTTTATAATTTTTTCTTTGCCGCATTGAACTGCAACAATCCAAAATTTTGCATAAAACTTCTTTATAATTTTTTCTTTGCCGCATTCAACCGCAACAATCCAAATTTTGCATAAGATTTTTTTATAATTTTTTCTTTGCCGCGTTCAACTGCAACAATCCAAAATTTTGCATAAAACTTCTTTATAATTTTTTCTTTGCCGCATTCAACCGCAACAATCCAAATTTTGCATAAGATTTTTTTATAATTTTTTCTTTGCCGCATCCTGCTGTGAGAACGCAAAATTTGCATAAAACTTTTTTATAATTTTTTCTTTGCCGCATTCAACCGCAACAATCCAAATTTTGCATAAGATTTTTTCATAAATTTTTCTTTGCCGTATTCAACCGCAACAATCCAAAATATGCATAAAATTTTTTTATAATTTTTTCTTTGCCGCATCCTGCTGGAAGAACCCAAGTTTTGCATAAGATTTTTTTATAATTTTTTTTTGCCGCGTTTAACTGCAACAATTCAAAATTTGCATAAAACTTTTTTTTAATTTTTTCTTTGCCGCATTCAACCGCAACAATCCAAATTTTGCTTAAGATTTTTTTATAATTTTTTCTTTGCCGTATCCTGCTGAACGCAAAATTTGCATAAAACTTTTTTATAATTTTTTCTTTGCACCATCCTGCTGTAAGAACCCAAATTTCGCATAAGATTTTTTCATAAATTTTTCTTTGCCGTATTCAACCGCAACAATCCAAAATATGCATAAAATTTTTTTATAATTTTTTCTTTGCCGCATCCTGCTGGAAGAACCCAAGTTTTGCATAAGATTTTTTTATAATTTTTTTTTGCCGCGTTTAACTGCAACAATTCAAAATTTGCATAAAACTTTTTTTTAATTTTTTCTTTGCCGCATTCAACCGCAACAATCCAAATTTTGCATAAGATTTTTTTATAATTTTTTCTTTGCCGCATCCTGCTGAACGCAAAATTTGCATAAAACTTTTTTATAATTTTTTCTTTGCACCATCCTGCTGTAAGAACCCAAATTTCGCATAAGATTTTTTCATAAATTTTTCTTTGCCGTATTCAACCGCAACAATCCAAAATATGCATAAAATTTTTTTATAATTTTTTCTTTGCCGCATCCTGCTGGAAGAACCCAAGTTTTGCATAAGATTTTTTTATAATTTTTTTTTGCCGCGTTTAACTGCAACAATTCAAAATTTGCATAAAACTTTTTTTTAATTTTTTCTTTGCCGCATTCAACCGCAACAATCCAAATTTTGCATAAGATTTTTTTATAATTTTTTCTTTGCCGCATTCAACCGCAACAATCCAAATTTTGCATAAGATTTTTTTATAATTTTTTCTTTGCCGCATTCAACCGCAACAATCCAAAATTTGCATAAAACTTCTTTATAATTTTTTCTTTGCCGCATCCTGCTGGAAGAACCCAAATTTTGCTTAAGATTTTTTTATAATTTTTTCTTTGCCGCATCCTGCTGTAAGAACCCAAAATTTGCATAAAACTTTTTTATAATTTTTTCTTTGCAGCATTCAACCGCAACAATCCAAATTTTGCATAAGATTTTTTTATAATTTTTTCTTTGCCGCATCCTGCTGGAAGAACCCAAATTTTGCATAAGATTTTTTTATTATTTTTTCTTTGCCGCATTCAACCGCAACAATCCAAATTTTGTCATAAGATTTTTTTATAATTTTTTCTTTGCCGCATCCTGCTGTAAGAACCCTAATTTTGCATAAAACTTTTTTATAATTTTTTCTTTGGCGCATTCAACCGCAACAATCCAAAATTTGCATAAAATTTTTTTATAATTTTTTCTTTGCCGCATTCAACCGCAACAATCGAAATTTTGCATAAGATTTTTTTATAATTTTTTCTTTGCCGCATCCTGCTGTAAGAACCCTAATTTTGCATAAGATTTTTTTATAATTTTTTCTTTGCCGCATCCTGCTGTAAGAACCCTAATTTTGCATAAGATTTTTTTATAATTTTTTCTTTGCCGCATTGAACTGCAACAATCCAAAATTTTGCATAAAACTTCTTTATAATTTTTTCTTTGCCGCATTCAACCGCAACAATCCAAATTTTGCATAAGATTTTTTTATAATTTTTTCTTTGCCGCGTTCAACTGCAACAATCCAAAATTTTGCATAAAACTTCTTTATAATTTTTTCTTTGCCGCATTCAACCGCAACAATCCAAATTTTGCATAAGATTTTTTTATAATTTTTTCTTTGCCGCATCCTGCTGTGAGAACGCAAAATTTGCATAAAACTTTTTTATAATTTTTTCTTTGCCGCATTCAACCGCAACAATCCAAATTTTGCATAAGATTTTTTTATAATTTTTTCTTTGCCGTATCCTGCTGTAAGAACCCTAATTTTGCATAAGATTTTTTTATAATTTTTTCTTTGCCGCATCCTGCTGAACGCAAAATTTGCATAAAACTTTTTTATAATTTTTTCTTTGCACCATCCTGCTGTAAGAACCCAAATTTCGCATAAGATTTTTTCATAATTTTTTCTTTGCCGTATTCAACCGCAACAATCCAAAATATGCATAAAATTTTTTTATAATTTTTTCTTTGCCGCATCCTGCTGGAAGAACCCAAGTTTTGCATAAGATTTTTTTATAATTTTTTTTTGCCGCGTTTAACTGCAACAATTCAAAATTTGCATAAAACTTTTTTTTAATTTTTTCTTTGCCGCATTCAACCGCAACAATCCAAATTTTGCATAAGATTTTTTTATAATTTTTTCTTTGCCGCATTCAACCGCAACAATCCAAATTTTGCATAAGATTTTTTTATAATTTTTTCTTTGCCGCATCCTGCTGTAAGAACCCAAAATTTGCATAAAACTTTTTTATAATTTTTTCTTTGCCGCATTCAACCGCAACAATCCAAATTTTGCATAAAACTTTTTTATAATTTTTTCTTTGCCGCATTCAACCGCAACAGTCCAAAATTCCCACATCCAGCTGTTAAATCCCAAAATTCACATAGGACTTTTTTTTTAATATTTTTCTTTTCTGCATGTAATTTGGAATAATTTTACAGAAAAATAAGCAATTCATCTTTTCCTTATCAGAAAAGAGTATCTTCTAAATTTCCAAAAACCAAGGCGGTGCCCCAATAGCTCTGTTGGTAGATTCCTTGACCGGTAATCAGGACGTCGCAGGTGCGATTCATGCTTGGAGCTTTTCATTTTGGCAATATTTTCGGTTTATTTTTCTCATTGATTTTTTGATTAATTTCATAAAAAAGTAATGAAAAGTTGCGTTTGCATAAAACAAGTATAGTGTCACAAACATGTCACAATATTTTTTAATTTATTACTTAGCAAAAAATATAGTCTTTAAAAAAATACAGAACATTAAAAAGTAAAGAACTAAACGTATTTGAGAAATGTCAGTAATAAAAATAAAAATTGTTTTTAGCATCGAAATTTTTGTTGCAATATTATGTCTTTGACGAATAAAGGGATTTGAGACAAAGTTTTATTTTAACATATAAAAATAATAAATAAAAAACATATTAAAAAAAGAAATTAAAAAACATTGTTAAGCAAAGCAAAATATTTTTACGACGCATCTGGCCCATTTTTATTCAATTTTCTTTGCCATCTATTTTCTTTTTAAACATTGAACGTTTTTGGTCTTGTTTAACATTCGAAATTTTAGCTTCGTCTCCAAGTTGTTGCTTTCCATTTGAAACAACTTGAATACGCATTTTGTCAGAATTTACAAGCCACATGTTTTTTGCCGAACCGCTTACATAAGTATACTTAGATCCATTGAATTCGACAGCATTATAAAATTTTCCAGTTGGATTATCTTCAGTTTTATCACGAACAGCGTATTTAATAAAAAATGCCAAATTCTGAGGTCTTTCAATATTGGAGCGGCAATGCAAAGCAATTTTGTCAAGTTCATCTTCTTTGTCATTGAATTCCTTTTGCAGTTCATCTCTTTCATCCTTTTTTTCATCACCTTTGAGATTCTTCATTTTTGTATCAAATTCAATCCGGGCTGTTTGACGATCCCTCTTAAGAAATAATTAATAAAAGTATAATTCTGTCATATTAAGAAATCATCAAAAACTTACGTCACATGCAGATTGAAGGAAAAATAAAATTCGCTCATAATCTGGTAATTCCTTTGCTGGCAATGAATCGATATACCTCATAATTTTTACCAATTCAGGATATTTATCACGTTGATTCAGTAATTTTGTTGTTTTATAAGATGTAAGTTCATCAATATCCGCTTTTTCGAACAATGAATCAACTTCACCAAAAACTCGTTTAAACATATCTGATTGATCATCCCGCAAATCCTTTTTCTTCTTCAAAATTTCATTGGAACCATCTCCAGTATACCATGGCAAATTTCCACGGAACATTTCCATAATTAAGTAAAGAAATGACTCTGAAAAAAACAACTGTAGAATTTTTAAAAATTGATTTTAAAAACGCTTACCAAGATCATCCTTTGGTCCTAATTTCTTTGCTTCCATTGCAGCAATTGAACGATATTCATCGGTTCCTCCATATTTAGCACCAGGTTTTCCAGTCTTTATTGAGACTCCAAAATCAATTAAATAAACTATATATTGATTCTCGCCACGGCCCAATGCAATGTTTTCAGGCTAAAATTTTAGGTTAAAAACTATAATCATGCATGCGAACACAAAAGAGCTTACTTTTAAATCAAGATGAAGATATCCAAGTCGATGAAGATTTTGAATGCCAGTTAAGCATTGTTCAGCTACTTTCCATCTCCTTGCATCCCATTTATAAGATGGTCTTTCGCTGAGCCACTTCTTCAAACTGTGACCAAGCTTAAATTTTCAAAGATTATTTTAATTGTTTAAACAATACTGTATCTTACCAATTCAACAACGATAAAACAATTTCCAAAATCTTCATTTTCTCCAAAATCATGCAAGCGGCAAAGATGTTTGACATTGGATTCATTTCCTTTCATCAAAATTTCTTTTTCCATTTTGATGTCTTCTTCTTTTGCGACACATTTGATTGCATATTCTGCTCCCTTTTCATCTTTACATTGATAAACTGCTCCAAATGCTCCACTACCGAGATCACTTTGAATCTAAAAATCTAATAGTTTTTAATAATATTTTTACACACTTTGAACATAAACATACAGTATAACGCTTTTGTTGTTGACCTGTGAATACAAAATTAATCATCGGATCTTCAGGTGATTTTGACAATTGATCATCTGTGCTTTCATCATTCTGTGACGGATGGAGCAACTTTTGTGATGCTTTGAATTGCATCACTTCAGGTTCTGGAGCAGGATCTTCTTTTTGTTGCCTCGGAAATTCCCATGAAGCCTGTAAAAACAAAACAAGAGATGAGAGAATTTATTAAAAATGTTGAAATAATACTCGTAAATTTGATGGTGGGCATAATGCTTTTTCAATGGCAACTTTGACCTTCTTTTTATCATTTTTAAATGTTAAAATTCCATCTTCAATTGGACTTTCATGTAATTGCAGGCTTTTTTGAAAGTAATCAGAGAATGAGAATCCAAGATTACGGGAATCAAATGCATTCTTTGATTTTTTGTTGTCCTTGACTTTGAAAATATTTGAATATCTTGATTCATATGGTTCTTGTTTAAGTTGAAATGAACTTTTCCACGATTTATCGATATCGAATAATGGTCTCTTTTGTAAAACCAAATGATGAGAAATCCGGCCTGAAATCGCTTCTCGCCCCAGCAGACAGTTTTCAATGAAAATTTCAATTTAAATTGTTCCATGACTCTTTTTTTTAAAATGCCTGCTGTGGCATAAGTTTTCAAGCCGCATTTCTCATCTTTTGGTGAATCAAATGTCCCGGAGATTTCTAAAAAAAGAATATCATCTTTGAAATGATTACTGTAATGATTAAGTTTACTGTAGCGATCATTTTTGAGATCAAATTTTGAGCTTTTTGTTTCCCCAAAATTAATTTCAGAATATTTGTAACTTTGATTCAAGTTGAAATTACTGTATTTTCCATTTGAGCAATCATTAAAATATGAATCAAACTTCTTTTTCTTTGTTGAAAAAGAATAGTCTTTTGTTGCCATCTGAAATTAGTAAGATCATCAAATGATTGTATCAACTTTTATTCTACGAAAATCGGCTGTCACGTGTAAATATTATTGAAAAATTACAGTAAGACAAAGAAGCTTGTTTGAGAATTTTAAAAATAAAAAATGATTTTTTATCAAAGACTTTTTTATCACAATCAGAAGATTTATGTTTTAGAAGTTGTAAATAACAGTGATATTGAATAAGCGTTTGCAAAAACACCAAATTGGAAAAATGAAAAATGCAGAATAAAAATAAAAAGATTCAATTATGACAAAATATATGGGGGGAAATTATCTGTATTTGAAAATTAGTGATGTTGATAGATAAAGGAAGGTTAACAAAAACTTGGACAGTTTAAAAAAATTCTGAAAATGATAGAAAATGAATAGATTGAATGAGAAAAAGATAAGGACATTCCAGTGTTACAGATAATGAGGTAAAGACAAACCTAAAATCAGATATTAATTTTAAAATAGAAAAAGAGAAGATGCTTATCATTTTTTGAAACTGAAATTCTGCTGCGGCAGACAACTTTTTTGGTATTAATAATTTTCTTTCAACATTTTTTACAGACGATTCTGTCATTTTTTGCAATGGTTTTTATTGCATCATTCAAATGTCATGAGACAAGGAAGTGGCGAGGCATTTATATTAAAGATTGAAGAAAGCAAACGCATAAAAAAACCAAAAAAAACAAAAAAAATGCTGTTACGAAAGTCAGCAGACTGATATTTCAAAAAAATAGTGACAGAGACGGAAATGAATGGGGGGAGACTGTGTCCTTCTTTTTTAAAGCTGTTGTGTCTTTAAACTTTTTTTTGTGTCCAAGTTTAGTTAATTTCGGTACTGTTCTAGTTTAAAAAAAGTAATGAAAAGTTGCGTTTGCATAAAACAATTATAGTGGCTCAAACATGTCACAAATTGTTGTGCTAAATTTGTTGATTTACCTCATGTTGAGAGATGCTAACTTATTATCTTTTCGGCAACGTTTTAAATATCTTTCGTTGAACAAGAACAGTCGACATTGATTTGTTTTGAAGTTTATCTCGTGGTCTGAAATTTGGCTAATTTTTTTATCAAAAACTTCAAAATAACTTTTTTTTGCGTATTTTTAACAATAAAATTAAATTTGGTTCTCAAAAATGGAGCATAAATCAAAAACTTTTTTTATAGTTCTAACGCATAGCCATAAATATCGAAAATTTTTGTGACTTACATTTTTTACAGGGGGAACAACGTCAAAACTTCAATTTTTTCGAAAAATTTTTTTTAGACATCGAAATGCGCAAGTATACTGATAATAAATATCCAATCTGTTTTTGTTTAAACTCAATAGAAAAAATTTGCGATCAAAAATACGGTCGGGGAATTTCTTGAAGCACCCTGTACTATTGACTGACGACATGCATGTTTTGAAGAAAAGCATTTTCCCTTTTTTCTCTAATTTTATGCTATTTTCTTTCTCTTTCTTGTTTGAGCTGGGAAATTCGCCAGTTTTTTTTTGTTAATAGTTTTTTTGAAGATGAAAAACTTCGGGGAAAAATCTGTAGTAAAAAGAAGAAAACGATCAGGATCGTTTAAAAATTAATTCATTTATTATTGACTTTTTTTTTCTTTAAAATGAGTATTAAATCTTGAATGTTTTATTGATTAACTATGAAATTGATTAAATTATATTAAATGCCCGGGGCATCGTTTTCTTTGAAGAAAAAAATTGTTTTAAGGGAATAACAATATGTTGCACAATATTGTGCCAGAAATTCACAGAATTTTTATTAATCGTTGTTCTGAAACCCGAAGGTGTTCTTTTTGCGGAGTATTCTTATCATTATTTGATGAATGTATTTGTAAATTTTACTTTAAATGCAATGTTTTTCTTCTTTCTTGTATTTGCTATGTTTCTTTTTCCTCTGCAGCAGCAGCTGCACTTATCCCAAGTTCAACATTGTAGTTGAACAAACCATATGATTTAGGTTTTAAATTTTAAACTTTCTTTTCTTTCTTATTATCAGTTGCTGTTTTTTGCATATTTTTTTTGTTCAAGATACTTGTTTGATTGACGTCGTAGTTGTCGACCCTTTTTTCTTTTCATTTCTTTTTCTTGCATCATCAACACAGCAAAAAAAGAACAAACAACATTTTTTTCTTCTTCCTGTTTTTTGTTATATTTTTTTGCTTGACTACTCAAACAAACTCGTGAGTTTTTCTTTCTTGACATTTAAAAAAAGTTTTATCAAAACTCTTCAAATAAGCATTATTTATTCGTGCGAGTTATTTTTGCATTTTTACACTTTGTTATTAAACATTTGTACTTTAACAACTTTTCATCTTTTTCAGTTTTCATATATTCTGTATGTCTTGGTGTTATTGGATTCAATTCTGATGGACAACTTCTTAATTGTCATAAAAATAATTTGGATGAAGTGGTGGAAGAATCAACAAAACTTATGACTCTGATTGATCTTTGTGGTGATCGAAAATATATTCGTACGACAACATATGGCCTATGTGGATACAATCCTCATTATTGTGCTTTAACGATATCTGCAACAACTGGACCAACTGCAGATACTCGTGAACATGCTTGCTTGACTATGGTCCTTAATATCTCAATTTTTGTGCTGATAACTAAAGCTGATTGTGTTTCGGAGCAACAAATTTTGAAGTATGTTTATATTTAATTTTATTTGCATTTACTAATTCTGATTTCCTTTTTTAGTGTTATTACATGTACAAATAAACTCTCAAAACTATTGGTCTCACATCTTCAACTGAAATTGTAAATACTTTGGATCAAGCAATTTCTTCTGCTGCATCTCTTCAATCAAAAGATTGTATACCAGTATTTGTTATTTCATCAGTAACTGGACAAAATTTGGAGAATCTGAAATGTTTCCTTAATATTTTACCAACAAGTTTTACATCAATTGAACGCAATGCATTATCACAAAAATCTCCATTTTTTCAAGTTGAAGAAGTTTTTCGTGTTCCACGAGTTGGAATTGTCAATGAAGGAATTTTATATGTTGGTGATCGAATAAAAATTGGTCCAACAAGAAATGGAAATTATCAAGAAGGAAGAGTATGCTCCATAAAACGAAATAAACAAAATATTTTTTCTATTATTCCTGGTGAAGCTGCTTCAATTGCAATAAAATTTGATTTTGAACATGTTTTTATAAATCGTGGAATAGTTATGATTGCTGAATCTGCTGCTGAAACATCATGTTGGGAATTTGAAGCTAAATTTTTGCTTCTTTATCATCCTGGAAATGAAATTGAAAAAAATTTTCAATGAACTGGTAAGTTTTTTACAATTCTTTTTTGTTTTTTAATTTAAAAAGTTTTTTCAAAAATTTTTGCTGGAAGTGGGATTCGAACCCGCGCCCTCATTACTATTTTTGTTGACTAAAACTATAAACTTGTTCTTTTTTTTAGTATACATTGGTTTCCTCTGTCGTACGGCTACAATATTAGTATTGATTCACCAAATGGCAAATTGAAACCTTTGACATGGACAAATGTGAAATTCCGATTCTATGCAAAACCTGAACACATTCAAATTGGAGCATCTTTAATCTTTCGTGAACAAAGAACTCGTGGAATGGCTGAAGTAACAAAGATCTCTAAATTACTTCCTTCAAATTCTGTTAAAATTTAATTTTTCTTTTTAATTGTATTTTAACTTTTTCTTTTTTAATTGTTTCATTACGTTTTAAAAAATAAGCGTGTCACAATCGTGGAAATACTTGGTACATAATTTTTTTCTTTTTTTAAGTTTATTTTTTCTTTGGTAGTTGTAGTAATATTATGCCGGTGAAGCTTTAGTATTTTTTTTTAAAGTAATAAAAGTAGTTTTAGTTTTTTAAAAACATTTGTGTAACATTTACAACAAAAAAGATTATTACAGTAAGCTACAATATAAATATTCCACACTTAAAATTTGTAATGGGATCCAGAATTCATGACATTTGTAATTGTTGATATTATTACAATTTCTTCTGATAGAATAATTAAATAAGCAAAGAAAAAATGAAAAGTTTTTTTTTTGAAATGTTTGACACTAACAATTTTCTCTTTTAAAAAAATGATTCAATTTTAGCGCTTAAACATTGGAGCAATGCTGAATCTTATGATTTTTGTGATGTACCTTCATTTACATAATAATCTCCACACTGCTTTATTTCACATATTTTCACAATGAATGGCATCAAAATACATAAAAATATGAAAGATAAGAGAGGTGCAATAATTTGATCACAAAAAGAGAAGAGAGATGCACGCATTCGAACAAAAAATATTCATTTTTGCTTTTCAATTTCCTTGAGTCGTTTGTAAATTCTTTCGAAATCCGGTCGATCTTCAGGATTCTTAAGCCAACATTGAGCAACGAGAGCAGCTAAATCTTTTGGAGTTGATTCTGGCACTAAAAAGTATCAATTCATATTATTTTTTTCAAAATTGATTATAAAAAAACTTACTTGGCATTCGATATTCGTTAACAATAATTTTTGCACGAGCTTGTAATCCATTCCATCCTGGATAAGGGACACCACCTTCAGAATAAATCTCATATAATAAAATACCGAAAGACCAAACATCCCTGTAAAAGAAGTTCAACAGTAATACATGGATATTAAACGGATATAAGGGAAACATACGTTTTATGTGAATAAACTTTTGACTGCAGCGTTTCAATTGCTAACCATTTTATTGGTACTTTATCAAGCTTTTCTTCAATAACGAATTTGCGTTCATCAGATAATCCAAAATCTGAGATCTTCAAAGCATTATTTTCTGTTAAAAGGCAATTTCTGGCAGCGATATCACGATGGATAATCTAAAAAATGATATTAGAATAACTATATGAAAAATTCAAAAAATAAAAGCTTACGTTCTTTTGATGAAGATAACTTAAACCT
Organism: Panagrolaimus sp. LJ2414; assembly: GCA_024447195.1. Classification (NCBI taxonomy): domain Eukaryota; kingdom Metazoa; phylum Nematoda; class Chromadorea; order Rhabditida; family Panagrolaimidae; genus Panagrolaimus; species Panagrolaimus sp. LJ2414. Next base: position 13,306,133 of record JAMRXY010000008.1, read on the forward strand.
TCAGCTGCTTCAAGACAGAATCGAAGAAATGTTTCCTTGGAAGTTTTTCCTTTATTCTTACCAAGAAAAGACAATAATGATCCACCTAAAAAAGAAACAAAGATTATTCATTATTAATATAAAATATATAAACATACCAGGACAATATTCCATAAGGATCAAGAGGGGATGACGATAAATTGCAACACCATAAAACTTGACTACACTGAAAATACATATACGGCAATGAGATTGTATACAAAACAAATAAAAAACAAGCTTACTTTTTATGTTTTAACTTTCTCATCATGCGAGCTTCTTTGAGGAACATTAGACGAGCTTTTCGAGTTGCTTCAGCTTTCATCGTTTTTACAGCAGCTTTAGAAGTTTTCCCATCAGTAAGTTTTGCTTCTCCGAGAAAGACATCACCAAAAGCACCTTCTCCAAGCTTTTTGATTAGCCTATAAAGAGAAAGTTGATAATATTAAGTAAAAAAAATTATAAAAACCTTAACATACTTAACACAGTCATGAGCATAAGACCAAATTGGACGTTTGATCGGCGTTCGAAGTTCGGCTCCATTTTCAATTGATAGAGGATTCTTCGTTTCCATATGCCAATTAATCAAAGCAGCAACAGTGGATTCATGATGGTCTTCAATATAAAAGGAGTTATCAACATCTTGGTTAACCATATAATGAAAAACTCGACCATTCTTGTACACTGCAATCGAAAGAACCATTTGGCCTAAAAATTACAAATGTTTAGTATTATCTAGCTAAAATCATTCCCTTCCTTACCTTTGTTATCAGTTTTTCGAAGCAAAAAATCTCCATCCTTCTTAAGCATTGCTTCAACATCTGCTTTTGGCATCAATCCATGGTAATAATCAGCACCTAAATATGTATTTTGTAAAATAGTTGAAATAAATGGTTAAAATTATTACCTCGAATATCATCAGTTATTGAAACTTCTTCGGTTTGTGTTACAGTTCCAACTTCTTTTGTTTCAGCTTGTCCGTTTGATGTTGTAGCTGCAGTTTCATCTTTAAAACGTTTATCTTCTTTTTCGCGCAGCATTATGTAGGAATCGATGACCAAGAAATATTTCAGATAAATATACAATCAATTTATTTTTTCAAATATCTTTTAACCATTCAAGACGAGTATATCGCAGAGGACGTTAATTTTGATTGAATGAATTTTAAAAGTGTATACAATTTTTGTGATTGCGTTGTGTTGGAGTTTTTGTAAATTTACATTAATTTGTTTTATATCTTTTAGAAAGTCTTCGCACGAAAATTTTTTGCAACTATTTTTTTTGAAAAACTGATTGCGATTTGCAAACAGCGTCTGTTACAAGTAGAAAGCTGTGAACTTAGATATTATATTAATTTGTGTATGATTAACCGTAATACAAATTAATGATCCGTAACAAAAAGTTTATTTCAAAATTTGATTTCCCTTCATAATCAAAAAAAAAATTAAAAATGAATAGTTTTACGGTTTAAACGTTCCAAAATTTCTCATAGTATCCAAACATCCTATTTTAAAGCAATTAGTTTACAAAATTAAATACTATTATGTGTGTAAATCACAGAAAATGAGCAAACTTAACAGAAAAATATTTATGACAAACAAGTAAAAAATGATACAAAATTACAGAGATAAAAAAATAAAAAATTTAATAAAAAAAATCAGCATCTCCCTCTGAAACAATTTCAGATTTATTTTCTTCTTGAGATGGAATTTCAGATTCAGCATTATCATCAAAAGGAATTTCGGCTGAATTCATTTCTTCAAGGGCCAAAACATGAGATGGATCTTCTTCTTTTTGAGGTGGAAATTCAAAATAATCTTGTTCGTCATCAAATATAACTTCAGAATGATCATCTTCCATTTCAGGTGCAACTTCAGAAGAATCTTTTTCAACTTCACAACGATCATCATCCATTTCCGGTCCAACTTCATGTTGATCTTCATTCATATCAGATGCAGCTTCCTCTTCAACTTCAGAACGAACATCTTCCATCACAGGGGCAATTTCAGCAACAGTTCCTTCTTTTTTATATGCAATTTCAAAGGAATCATCTTCATCCTGAGCATGATCTTCTTCATGTGGAACTTCAGATGATGAGGCATGATCATCTTCGACTGAAGGTTTAACATTTTCATTATCTGCAGCAGCAACAGTTTCATTCATGCCAAGTTCCTTTTCTTCTTTATGTCCAGAGAAATCAGGTGTTGCAACGACATCTTCAACTTTATTGGCAACATCACTAACAGAAGATATTTCATTATTTTGACGTTCTTTAATTCCTTCAGGACGAAGAATTTCTTCAAGTGATGATGGAATAATTTGACCAGATTCTTCCATGGTCTAAATTTTTTTTAACATTAACAAATATAAACATCAATTCAATCAATCCAAAACTGACCTTTTTAATTTGCAAAAGAAGAGGTTTATCATTTCCAAGTGAAATAAAAGAAACACATCTGCCTTGACGAATTCTTCCAGCACGACCAACACGATGAACATAAGTATCATAATCATCTGGCATATTGCAGTTAATTACCTAAAAAATATTGATTATTAAAAGTTAGTCAAAGAAAGAAAAAACTTACAAGATCAACATCTTTGATATCAATTCCACGGGCACAAAGATCAGTAACAACAAGAATAGCAGACTACAAAATTTAAGCCATAAAGAGTTTAAAACTCCAAGTTAAAAAACGCTTACTTCATTATTTCGGAACTTATTCAAAGCTTCTTCGCGTAAATCTTGTCCACGAAAACCATGCAAAGGAATGCATGGAATACCACTTGTTACCAAAGCAAGCGAAAGCTTTTCGCAATATTCACCAGTTTTACAAAAGATGAATGTTCGAGGAAGCTTTTTGACATCACCATTAACTATAAAAAAGAAAATTATAATTGAAAAATGCAGTAGCCACAAAAATTTCAAAAACAAACCTTTAACAAGTTCTTCTTGAAGGAATTTCAGAACACTTCCAAATTTATAAGCGCCTTTACAAAGACGAAATTCTTGGACAACCTTCTTTGTTGGTGCAGCGTTATTACCTTGAATAGTTATCGTAAATTTAGGGCGCATATATTGCTTTGCAATTTCAATAAATTGGTTTTCAAAAGTTGCGCTGAAGAAGAGAGTTTGATGTTCCTGAAAATTTACCGTAAATTAAGTCAGTTATAAAATATTAAAAAACATACAGCAGAAATTTTGTTTTCAAATCCAAAAAGTGCTTCATCAATTGTTCGACGAAAATCATCATCAAGAAGATGATCACCTTCATCAAATACAAGCATTTTAACTTTGTGAAGTTTGATATAATTGGATGAAACAAAATGGAGGAATCTTCCAGGCGTGCAGCAAACCACATCACAGCCAGCTTGAAGTTCTCTTTTATTCTTTCTTACATCATATTCGCCATAGGCTTTAGCAATAACAACATTTGTTCGATCAGCGAATTTCATGCCTTGTTCGTAAGTTTGAATAACTAAATTTGAAAAAAAATTAAATACAAAAAAGCAAATAACAAATTCATACCTAATTCACGAGTTGGTGCCAAAATAATAGCATATGGAGTAAAAGGTTCTGAAACATATTTATGTTTGGCTTTAGCTTGAATACATGCATCAAGCATTGGGATTAAGAAAGTCTAAAGAGTATTTTTTTATTAGTACTGCCAGCAACTAAACTAAAAAACTTACAGCACTTTTGCCTGAACCAGTTTCTGCTGAAACAATGCAATCCCAACCATCCATGATAAAAGGAAGTGCAGATCGTTGAATCTTTCGTGGTTTAACATACTTTGCACGCTTAACATTTTCAATCACCGTTCGATCAAAACTTTCACCCAAATCATCCCATGTTCTAAAAGAAATCAGTTAAAAAACAATTTCATCGAATTTAAAAAACGTACTCAATAAAGGTAAGGTCGAGTTTTTTATCGAAGCGGACTTCGTCATCTTCATCTGCAACTGTAGCATATTCTCCAGCATGCTTTTCATCTTCAGCATAGATTTCATCAACTGTTCTAGCCTAAAAAGAATGAAATAGTTTATTTTAAGGCAAAAGAAATTTGTCTTACTTTGGGAGCAAATCCTATCTGAGCATGGCAACGAGGAATTGTAAGATCGACAAGCTTTTTTTCAATTTCTGAAATAATAAAAATATGATATATATAATCACCATATACTAAGAAAGACTTTTACCTTCGCCAAATTCTTCTTTATCTTCAGGTGCAACTCGAACAGAAACAGGAGCGACAGGTTGAATTTCAACTTGACCATTTGGTATAACATTTGCAGCAGGATAAAAACGGCGTCGAGATTGAGAGAAACCTTCTTAAAAATTTGTCAAATGGTTACACAAAAGAAAGAACAAAATAATAAATTAACCTCGATTGTTGGATTCGTCATCGGCAGCGGTTGAACTACGACGAGATGCATTGAATGTTGGCATAACATTTGCAGCAGGATAAAAACCACGTCGAGATTGAGAAAAACCTCCTAAAAATTTTGTCAAGTAGCCCAAATAATAGAGATATAAGTATTAAATTACCTCGATTACCAGATTCTTCATCTGCGGTTGAACTACGACGAGATGCATTGAATGTCGGCATAACATTTGCAGCAGAATAAACACCTCGTCGAGATTGAGAAAAACCTCCTAAAAATTTGTCAAATGTTTACAAATAAAAGAGAACTAAATATTAACCTCGATTATTAGAATCTTCATCTGCTGTTGAACTACGACGAGATGCATTGAATGCAGGCATAGCATTTGCAGCAGGATAAAAACCGCGTCGAGATTGAGAAAAGCCTCCTAAAAACTTTGTTAAGTAGCCTAAATAATAAAGTATTATTAAATTACCTTGACTAAAAGATTCGCCATCGGCAGCAGTTGAACTACGACAAGGAGCACGGAATGTCGGTACAGCATTTGCAGCAGGATAAAAACCACGTCGAGATTGAGAAAAACCTCCTAAAACTTTGTCAAGTAGCCCAAACAATAAAGAACTAAATATTAAATTACCTCGATTATTAGATTCTCCATCTGCGGTTGAATTACGACGAGATGCATGGAATGTCCAACCACTGCCACCATTATTGAAGCCAGCACCTTGAGAAAAGTTACCTAAAGGTAAAACAAAATGTTAAAAAGGTATTCCAAAATATATAATCTATACTCACCTCCAGGACCACCACGATTAAATCTACCACCACGAGTAATGGTTCCTGAAATTTAAAAAAATATTATATGATGAGAGAGAAAACCATATAAAAAAACAAACCTCGATTATTATTAGCGCCTTCCGTATTCATCGTTAGTAGATAGTAAAATGTTACTACTAAAAAATATATTGTATAAAAGTTAGATGATAAAAAGAGTTGTCGCAAACAAAATTAAAACACGCAAAAAAGCAAAAGATGCACAATAAAAAAATGAAAGAAGAAAAAAGAACATGAAAGAATTTCGCGCGAGTGCAAAAAAGATTGGCGAGGAAAGAAAAATTGGCGAGAGAGAAGAAACATTATCGAAAACAAGATTGCAGAACAAAATGTCGGGAAAGATACAGTTATCTCTGATAGGGTTATAAAGGGATTTAGGCTTAAGCTTAAAGCAATCCAAATCTACTTTTTCATCTCCGAGATTCCGTTCTAACCTTTAATGGTGTATAGATGAAGGATTAAAGAAGTTTATAAACGCTTAAATGGAAAAGGAAGAGATAAAAATGACATAGCCAGATTGACTAAAAAAGATAGCAGAAAAAGTACAATCCAAAAATAATATGAGTTACTAGTAATCAGGATTAATAAGATTAATAAGATAAGAGTTGCTGTTGGATATTTATTGAATCATAAATAACCATTCATGTTTTTGACAAAAAAAAACATTATCGAAAACAAGATTGCAGAACAAAATGTTTTTGACATGAAATGGGATAATGAAAAACTTTGGGAGAAAATAAAAATATTGCAGGAAGACACGATACTTAAAATTATTAATAAATGTTGCATAAATTAATTATGGGACTCAATTGTACAAAAATTAATAATAAGTACAAATATTCTAACAACTTTTTGAAAGAAGAACAACGCCGCTGTTTTTTCCTTGTCTGATGACAATGTTGAAAGAGCGAACAAAAAAAAGAAGTTAGCAACTTTTTTTACCCTGCTACAGTATGCAACAAGAGAAAGAGAGCGACGATTTCGTGTTGAGACCCAAAAGGAAAAAAATTCAAAAATTGCAATTTTTGTTGGACTTTTTTACAAATTTGTCTTTTTATTGTTTAAATTTTTTTGTAAAACATTAAATATCAGAAATTTATCAAGTTTATTAATTTATTCTTAAAATTTTTTCAATGATATACATACAGTTACATATAAACATGTTACAAAATAAAAATCTAATAAGCTAAACCAACAAAATTAGTTTCAGTTTGAATATTATTTAATCTTCTCTGGGGGCTATTTGTTGAGTCATTGATTAACATCACGGATTCATTATTCCAAATATATTGTCCCAATTTATTTAAAGGTTTTATTCGATCACGAATTCTTGAAAATGTTCCAACTTTTGTTGAACTTTTAATTATTGAATTTTTTGCAGGTATTTTTTCGGTTGTACTATTTCGTTTTTGACAACAAGATGATGGTGGATCATTGGCAAGATTAAAGGATATCCGTTTTGCGGTATTATGTTGCTGTTTGGCACTTGTTGTTGCAGTTGTTGACGGGGGTTCAAAAGATGACATTGCAGTTGAGTATCTTCGATTTGCATAATCTGATGAGGAAGATCGACGAGAAGTTGTTGGATCCCCGACTGATAACAGGTTGCTTTTACAATGTGAAAAGAATGATGGAGGATTGTGATCATAATGGGATGCATTTAATGTGGATGCCGTTGATGGATAATGGGATAACTGAAATTAGAGGATATATTATTTAGGATTTGATATATCTGTTATATAGATTTATGCAAATTTTTGAGTTATATTTTAATATATTGATTATTGGGATTGCATATATCTCCCTCCTATGGATATATAAAATCCGATCGCTATATCTTACCTGTTCAGTTCGAGTGTGATTAGTTGTTAAAGCACTTGAAAGTTTACGATTTGATAAATCTGTTCTTTCAAAGAATTGATTGAAATCATCGATGTCACTAAAAATTTATTCAAATTAAATATTCCAACAAAGCCATTTTAAATGTCTTACTCAAGTTTGTCTTTGCAACCTTTAAAGAAAAGTTGGAAGAAAACAGATCGAAATTTTCGAGACATAACACAATAAATCAAAAAATTTACTGCTGAATTTAGCAGCGATAGTAAATCCATAAAATCTCCAAGTGGTAAATAAATTTTTTGATGAAAAGTTTTTGATGAAAAAATTCCAGTGCAAACAAGCATTAACCCCTGAGGCAATTCAGCTAGTAAGAATATTGAGAGAACTGCTACCAACATTGGAGTTGTATGATCTTTTGGAACTTTTTTCTTCATTACCTAAAATTTATTTTTTGAGGTTGGAAAAGGTTTTTGAAAATTATATTTCTACATGTAGTTACAGTATACTGTAGAAAGAAAATATGGATACTGTATAGCTATTAAGGACGTCAGCAGAATTTTATTTTGGAGGGGAGAAAATTTTTTTCAAAAGGGAGGGCGCCTTTGATCTTTTGCCGATAGCGGTAAAAGATCAAAGGATTTTTTTGTTTTTTGAAGAGGAGCATGCCCGGGGTGCCTTACTCTGGGGTGTCCCTGATCCCTGATGGATATTTAATGATAAGCTACAGTATTTTTCACAGTAATTCAATTACAAAATTAGAAGTTTTTTGATAGATGTACAGTAATTTCTTAATAAATGTGGGATACTGTTACAGTATTACTGTAGAATAACAAATTTTTCCTACGCTATAGTATCCAATATTGAAAATCTACAGTAATCTTAAAAGAAGTACCGTACCTGACACAATGATTTTCTTCGATGTGAAACATCTGCAATAATTTTTAGTAATGCAATAATGGAAACTGTTAACAGCAAACATGGCACAACTTTAAAAATCATTCCATTTGACCAAAATGCCATCTATAAATTTTGGCATTATTTTTTGTGTCATTAAAAATTCCTTTTCAAACCTTTAGTTTAAAGCAATCTTTTTCATGTGCCCGAACGGAATAAACAACAGGTCCGGTGTCATTGAAATATTCATCTTCTGAATCCATGATTACATCAGATTCAGAAGATGATGAGGAAGAAGTATTAAAAAATGTTTCAATTATTGCATTTTCTGTTTGATTTAAAAATGGAGTAATTGTTGAATTTTGGGATGTGAGAGAATCCGTTTCAATAATATCGTCAGTGACAGGTTTGAGGCAAGTTAAAAATGCTGGAGCAGGGATTTCAACAATCTGAAAATGAAAAAACTGTTGAAAATGGAGATTTATAATGTCATATGATCTTTGGATATTAGTGCTGTTTTTACTTCAAAATTGGACTTGGATTCAATATTCAAATTTTAAAGGGTTTTTTGCTGCCTAATTTCAAAATTGAATCAATTGATTTTTTAGATTTTTTCAAATTTGCTGTGTTTATTTTAGTTTTATTTGAAGTTTTTTAAAAAAATGTTTCCCTTTTAATCTTATTACTACCATATTTTTTAAACCTCAAAATCCTAATATTATTCTTCAAAGTAAAAATTTTTTTTGAGAAAATGCCAAAAAAAGTAGCAGTAATAAGAAAGCACAAAAACACATCATCATTGTCAACATCAACCCCTACGGCAAAATCAAAATTATATTCAAACGTCAGAAGAAAAAAAGGATAATTGAATTTGAGGGTGGATATATTATATTAGATATATCCATCAAATTCAATTAAATGGATTCATATTTCTTGAAATCCTTGAAGAATATGTTTTACAAATTTTAGAAGGACATGTACAAACAAAATATGTTTTTTCAAGAATCAAAACTTACTTCAAACGTCAAAAAATTTGGTAAATTTACAGCAATCATTATTAGGCAAGTAATAAATGAAACAATTGCAGTATTTCTTACGGTAATTGTATTGGTGGGACCAGTTGTTGCTCGACGAATTGTAAATACCCGGATTTGTGCCAATGTAACCTAAAATTACAAAGTTGTTTTAATTTTATGCAAATTTTAAAGGCTAAAATAGTTAACTACCGTAAGCCAAATACTTGTTGCATGAAAGATCACAGATGAATGAGCATGAAAAATTGTAAACCATGCCCAAAGATATGAATAATCTGATGCTTCACATCGGCTTGCAGCCGATAACAAAAAATGTACAACAAATATAAAATAGGATGACATAACAGCAATATCACAAATTGCCACGGCACATAATATCACATTTACAGGAGAGATCATTTGTGGTCTTGTCAAAACTATTACAGTAATCAAATTCATTAATGTACCTAAAATTGTGGTTTTTTGAAAGAGAAAAGAATGCCATTGCCAACCTGCAATACAAAGCATCATAGCAAGATATGGATGAATATTGCCGTATCCGGATTGAAAGGTATGAATAGCCCCAATTAGCCATGTCGAATTTGGAAGTGGAATTGAACCAATTTCACAGAGTTCACCATTCATTTTTGCTGCTGATTAATTTTTTTCAAAGTAAAAATATAAATGAAAAATCCATGAAAATTGGTTCTATTTTTTGGCAAGAAAGCAGGACAAGAAAGATGTGGGGGTTAATTACCCGGGATTAACAGGTTCTTAAAATTAATATTTGTAAATACATGAATACTTTTTAATATCACATTTCTTAGTCACGAAATGTCACAAAATCGTGTCACTGTAACACAATTTTTTTTAACACTATCATATTTTTGTAACACACAATGTTACAGAATCGTACCCATGTAACAATGTAACATTTTTGTGACAACGCATGTCACAAAAACTGTGTCAATGTAACAATATCAAAAACAACCAAAAAAGAGTTAATCATTTTTACGGAACTAAAACTTTTGGCAATAATCGTAATATCCAAAATAAAAACAAACAAATAAAATTCTTTTAACGACTTGAATAAAAAAATAAAGCTTTAAAAAGTGTCAAAGCCAAAAAAATGGAAAGAAAGAATATAAAATGAAATCCTTTTTTTTTGAAAAAGAAAAAAGTCTCGAAAAAAAGAATTATTTCCGACTAATAAATTCAAAAACAAAAGCCGCAGTAAAAAGAAACTTTTTCATTCATAACTAACTTTGAACTATGAGAAAAAAATATAATATTTTTGGTGCCAAAAAAAGTTGATAAAAAAATATGGCTAAAATTAGAAACTTAAAAAATAGCAAAGAAGAATGAAACGTGCCATTCGGATTTCTGATTCCGACGCCCGAGGTGAAAATTGCGATTGATGATCTCAAAAGATCAAAGAAAAAAATGCCGTTTTTGGAGTTGGAAGTTTTTAGGGTCAAAGAAAGTGGCAGTTTACGTTTTTTTCCCTCTTTTTGGGTTTTATAACGAAAATTAATTTGAATAGATTTTCTTCAACAAAAACCCTGATTATCAGGTTCATACTGCACAAACCTGAAAATCAGGGATTAAAAATTTACGAAACTTGCTGGTACTTTTAGTCCCGAACTTTTTAAGATAGAAAATATAATTTAAAAAAAAAGGAACTTCAAAATAAAAACTTTTTTTCTTCAAAAAAGTAGTTTCAATGCATTTTTAATAGAACTCAATATCCTTGTATGTATCTCCATTAAAAGATAAAAAAAAAGTTTTACTATGTTTTTTTAAAACATGAGCCAAAAGTTTTATATACTTTTTTAATGTTACATTTTTTTGACAGAATTTCGAAGACAAAATTGAAGATGGATGGATGGATAAAAAAATAGTGTGGTAATTTGATTTGAGAGTTTGATTTTCAGTCAAAAATTTTTTTGACTTGAAAAAAAGTTGATGAGCGGAAAATATGGAAAAAGTAGCCGATGAAGAAGAAGGAACTCAAAAAAAGCTAGATTAAAAAGAAATTGAATAATAAAACTTTGAAAAAAAGGGAGAAGATGGCATTGATTGTGTTTGAAACATCAGAATATTGCTTTAAAATGAATAGAAAAATGAGGTTTTATGACGTTCTTTCTTTGATCCAGCAAATTATTTGGCAAGGGAGGGAGATGCAGAGAACACAATAAAAAGAATTAAATTACTGTAGCATAAATGAATTTAGACTACAGGAATTTATTTGCAAAAAAATTTGAATAAATGTTTTACAGAGGTAAAACTAAAGAAGGCAAAGGATTTATCGATCCCTGATTTTCAGGTTTGTGCAGCACGAACTTGACAATCACGGTTTTTTGTCAAGACGAATTCCTTCAAATTTATTTTCGTTGCGAGACGCAAGCTGCCACCTTCTTTGAGTCTAAAACTGCGCTTCCTCTAAAATATTCTTTTTAAAATTGGTAATTTTACAAGTAATATTTTTTTCTCACAAAATCTTTGCAAATTTAATAAAAGCTATAATTGGAAGTATTTTAAAATGCTAATTTTTAGAAGTCTAAACATTATTTTTACAGCTTTAACAACGATTACCATTTTAATAAGTACAGTAACAAACTATTCATTAAAAACTATATAACAAGAAACCAGCTACAGTATTTATCTTTTAAACCCACAACTTTTTTTCATCAAAGATTACCCCGAACACTACAATTTTTTTTAAAAATGTTTTGTCATTTCAAAAAAGTCAACTTTTTTTAAATAATTCCAACCCTCCTCCAAAATGTTTTTTCTGTCTAGCCATGCCCTAAGGACCTAAAAAGCATGTATTAACAACTAAAAGTTTTTAAACCGTCACATGCGTATTTTTTTTAAACAAAAAAAGGTCCCTTCTGGCAATGAAAAAATTATTTAACTTCCCGGCTTTTTGTAAATTTCCTAAAATCCCCTCTTTAAAGCCGATTTCAAATATCCCCTCTTTTCCAAAAATTTTTTTGAGTAATAAAAAAATTTTTTTATGTTTTGCTTTTTTTTCTTTTTGAAAATCCTCTTTTCACATTATTTATGTCATGTCTGAAATGTTGCTTTAGGGCAAAAAGCCAAAAAACAAAATAAAAAATAATTTTTTTTCAGGGACACGTAATACATAAATGAACTTTTAGAATTTAAAGAAAAAAAGAATTAAAGACTTTTTAATGGAAAAATTGTTGTTTTTTTGTTTTAAATTAAGTGTATCTTCTTTTTGAAGAAGGAGCTGCTGCGAAAAACAGAAGAACGAAAGTAAGAAAGAAATAAAGAAACAAATTTGACAGAAGAAAATGATATTAATCAGAAGTAAAAGAAGTAAAAGAAAAACAAATGTGTAAAATACTCGAGTCAAGAAGAAGAAACATTTTTTTGAAAGAATCAAATAAAAAAAAGTAAAAGTACGAAGCTGTTCAAAAAAAGTGAAGTGGTTTAACAAGAAATTAGGGGGTGGATTAACAAAGTGTTAAAGTTCATTCAGAAAAAAACATTTTTTTAGAGATCATTCTTGAATCTTTAATGAATGGCATTTTGATGATGCTTTAGGGAATTTCTCTTTTTTTTGTGAAAGGTGTTGAAATAAAGTTTTTGTTGGGAAAATGTTAATTTTGCATGAAATTACAGTAATTTTTGGAACAGTTTTTGTAATACTAATTTTTGAATCAATGTTGACTACCGTAACCGGTCGATAAAACTGCTTTATTCTTAAAACAATTTCAATACCTATTTAAAGATCCTCTAAAAACTGTGTTTTCATCCACAAAATTGCTCAAAGCAAAAAAACGTTTACGTTCAATTTTGAAAAAATCCTGAAAATTGACAAGAAAAAAACTTTGCAAACAAACAAATAAATAAATAGAAAATAGAAATCTTTAAATATCTCTTTTTTTTCAATGTTTGCAAAAAGTTGTCCAAACATAGCCTTTATCGTTTTTTGAAATTTACAAAGTTTTTTTGCAAACTTTTTTAATTTCGATAATTCAAAAACCATAATATGGCACTTAATGGTAGATTTTCAAAACTCTGTAATTTGTTAAATTAGTAGTTTTAAGCTATCATAAAATTAAGTTTTCTTTAAACAAAACAAGTCTGTTATTAATGCTTCAAGAAATTATTAAAAATTTACCAACCCCCGCATTTTCAACTTTACCACTCAAATTTACCGTACAAAGTTGATACACTCATTTAAGCGACAATAACTTTCAAAAAAATTATCATAAAACTTTTCTTAGCTACAATTAATTAATTAAACAAACAACAAAAAATTATACAATTTATCTCTTTGTAATTTTTTGTTTTTGTTTTGTTTTAATTAAAAAAAGGATTTCACAATTTGTGCAAAAAAGAGTAAGCAAATCATAATGTTGCATTTTTGCACATTTTTCACAAAAAAACAAGTGTGATTTTTGGTTTGTAAAAAAACAACAACAAACACTTTTTTTAACTTTTCATAAAAACTTTAAAAACACTTGAAATGTAAAATGATCAAAAGTCTTTTTTTTTCTAATTTGCAATGCAATCCTTGTTATTCTTGTTAAAAACTAAAAATATAATAAATAAGAAAACATAAAAACGTTAATTCAAATTTTAATATTTTAAATAATGAAGGGTGGCAACTATTTTTTACGTAATAAATTTTGTTTTAATTTTTTCAAAACATTTTTAATAACAACTTTTTAAATAATGTTTTCTACGAAATTGTCGTAAAAATGTTAAGGAAGGTTTTTAATATGCATTAAAAATTATTAAAAATTAAAATTAAAATTTGGTAATAAAAGAAAGTTGGGAAAAATTACAAAATTTTCTAATGAGTTTGAGTTTTAGGAGCAGAATAAAGCATTCGAAAAAATTTAAATAACCGGTTTACGGTAGTAAAAAATTTAATACAAACATCGAAATTTGATAAATTGTAAATTTAATAAAACTTCAAAAACAAAAAAGAAATTTCTAAAAATGATAGTTCAAAGTTTACCCCTATACTACTTTTGTCATAGCACACTTATTATCTCTCAATTTTCAAAAAAATAATAATAACTTTTTTCCACTCTTTTTTAAACTTTTTTTTATTATTTATTATTTTTTACTAGATTTATTTATAAATTGAAGAAAAAAATATATTATCAAATACAAATATAACTCTACTACAATTAGCCCTTTCCCACTTGATTAGCACTGTCGAGGGTGTCTTTTTCTTTAATGAAATTTGAATACCAAACTTTCAACAGAAAAGACAGAAAAATTTCAAGTGAGGAACAAATTTTGAATTTCAAGCTCCTACAAACTTTGTTCGAAGTTGACATTTTGCCAAGCCTTGCTGCTTGACTTGAGCTTTCCATTTTCTAATCACCTCACTTTTCCCGAGCTTGTTAGTACTGTTGAGTACTGTAGCTCCGAAACTAGACATATTTTGAATACAAATTCATGTCTTTCTAATATAAATGCTGATACCGTTATCAGTTTTTGTTGTTGCAATTGTTTAGACTTCCGTAAGTCATAAATTTGATGGATTTTTTAATTCCAATAATTACGAAATGAATTATTTCATTGATCGTACCATTTCCTTTATTGATCTTTCGTGTTCGCGTGAATCTATATAATCTTGGGCGTGTGCAATATTTATAAATTTATTGTGATGTTCGGTTTTTCTTTTTCACCACACATTAAACATTGATTCACAAAAATCGGTGGCTCCCGAACAAATGAGAATGATATTGAATTATCATCTGATTGGTTCAATTAATCGGCAATTCAAATTTGAACACAATGTCATGAGCAAAAGATTCGTCGTTGTATCACAAGCATTTTATTTTCAAATACTTCAATTCAAATCTTTATAGGTAAAAATGTCCTGTAATTTTTAATCGCCAGTAACAAACGATCTGTTATTGGTACGCGTTACCTTTGGCAGATTCGATATTAGTACTAAACATTGCATTACAAATGTCTCGTTTCATAAATTTTGAAAATCAAAAGTTTGCTCTGATGTATGACTTGGACTAAACAAGAAGTAATACATTAATGGCATTTCCGACAATGCGCAGTCTTTTCACATTGATTCAGATTTTGAGCAAAATACATGAGGCAAATGCTACCTGGGTGGGAGCAATTTTCGATTGCCTGGGTGGGAGTAGAGTTATATTTGTATTTGATAATATATTTTTTTCTTCAATTTATAAATAAATCTAGTAAAAAATAATAATTATCCTATACAAATATAACTCTACTACAATTAGCCCTGTTTAACATTGAATCATAGCATTGCCTCCCGAGAGGAACGATTCATAATCAAAGAAATTGCGTTATTTTGACTAAATAACTACGACTCAATAAGTTGAATCAAGAAGAATAATTTTTGCTCATCAATGTTGATGAGATTAACTCTAATCACAACTTTTATACTTTTCTTCAAATGGATGTGTATTATGTTGTGAACATTCTGCTCCATGTACTGTATAAGGTCTAAGAATCCCGAAATTCAACATTTCAGTACAAACATTGTCATTGCAAAATCCAGTTTGTTTTCTGTCGATTGCTGGATTTTGATAATAACAATATTATCGTGTTTCACAATTTTGTTCTTGTCTCTCCATTTCTACTGTTCAGTTTAAACCATGTTCATTATATCAGTGCTTGAAATGAGTTCAATTACATCAGTTGAATAATGAAATATAATCATAGACAAAAGCACCGATGCCGTTCGTCTTGCTCCAATTATTTGCTTCGTTCTTCTATTTTTTTGTTAACATAGAAGCAAAATTTATCATAAGCACTTGTGCGTGACAATGATTGAAGAAGAGCAATAAATGATGTATAAATAATTAAGAATCGTGGATTAGTATGCAAAAACATGATTTAAAGAAATATATGGAGGCGTTTAATTTGCAATACATTAATGATTACGGTAGTTTCATTGAAAAGTAACCATACTTTAAAATGTAGCAATTTTTGTAAAAATCTCACACATTACCGTAGCGAATGTAACCATGTCTTTGCTCTGTCTTTTAAGCTTCAATATATAAAATCATATTTCATATTTAAAGCTTGTGCTCCAACCATAATTACATTACAAATGCATGTTGAAGGTGAACACAAATGAGAGAAAAATTTTCAAGTTCCAATTTTATTTCCATTATTGAATATCATTTTTACGATACGAAAAATGCTATCGAGCTACATTATATAAACTGCAGCGGAAATATAGAATGCTAGATTTAGTAACTGTATTTTTTTGTGTTCCGCAACACTACAGTTTCTGTGTCAACCACAAAGATTTATTTCAGTTATCGCAGTTTCGACATACCGTAACCTTCAGAGGTTAATTTTATACTGAAATGTATATTTTCTTTGTAGAATCGATACGAGGCTTTTTGTGCACACATTTCTTGCCATTTTTCAACGTAATGAAAAAACTATTTTAATATTAATGTCATCAAGACGAACGACACTTCCTGGATACAAGAACCAACAAAAAAATTTTTGCCCGAACAAACTTATTGGTAATTTAGGTGTCATTTGGTCAAATGCATCTCACATTTCATTGATTTCGCCATTTCATCTTTTTACACCTTGAACGAATTTACCAAGGATATTAACGCACAACGAAGTGAATAATATTTTAGTAATATGCATGACTGCTTACTCAATAATGTTTGTTGATTCCATTTTGGATATCAAGTTTATAAGTTTTGGTTTTAATTAGCTACTTCTGCAGTGTTCCATAACACTCAAATAAGTGGCACCAAAGAAATATTTCAACTTTTCAGAGCAGTCTAAAATAATTTGAGTCACATGGCATAAGTCAACTAAAATCACTTCAATTCAGTTCTTACAGTAACCGTTGTTGAATTGAATAACATTTTTTTCAGTTATATTGAACTGTGGAAAAAATAATCCGATGCTACCGTTAGCTTTGGATATATAAATCAATCAGATTAGGAGTATAAAACTTCCCATGAAGTTGGGATGAATTTAAATGTAAAATGTGGCATTAATACATCATTTTTTACTATTTTGAGATAGTAAAAAATTTTGTCGAAATCAAAATAAACACAAAACATGAGGTCCAGTGTTTCGAAGTTTTGCTTTAACAGTAACCCGTGTTACATCACATTAAAGAAGTCATCGCCTTGTTCACTTAAAGGAACAAATATTACGGTATTTGGGAAAATTTTATAACAATCGTCTTAAATTTTTCCTCCTAAATCAGATTCATAAGCAATGCAAATCTTTGTAACGTAAATGTACGTAAATATCTTATCAACAAGCGGAATTCTTTTTAATAAGAGATATCAAAGATATTAGATAATAATTTAAACTTCCCATGAAGCTTACATTTACAATGTTTAATGGAATGTGTGTTACAGTATCAAGCTATAGTTGCATCCGCATGCGAGCTTCTAAAATAGATATAAATCCTGAAGAAAGGTAAATATGTTTAACTGTCGAGTAATGGCAGTTCAAATTTGTAACCCATGTTACAAGGTGTAACTTGAAGCAAAAGTTTTTCAAGATTCTATAGTCGAATTCATCCATGTTCCATATTGAATGTTATAATTGGATTTCGTTTTTAGTTGCCTGAGGATATTCGTTGCAACTATGTCACGATTGTAACACCAAAAAGATGTATTTCGATCGCAAGAAAGAATAACTTCTCGAGAAGTTTGTGGTTGCTACTTTTGTTAGTTTTTTCTTTTCATTCTTTCTTTATGTACAGGACCAATTTAATTCTTGCTAATATACTCTTTTTCTTCCCAGGAAGAAAGAGTAGATAAATAATGTTATTAGTTTATCAGCTTTTGGTCTTTCCACAAATGTAGTATTGAAATTACGGAAACATACAATAAACATCACGACGATTAAAGAAAGAGTGAAACATTTAACAGATATCTCTGAAGAAAATCTTTGCGTTAAACTTTTTGTAATACAATCCCGAGATTGTGTATGATTTATGGTCAACATTTTTACACGTTCAACAATAACATAAATGCTTTGACGTTGAAATAGAAAAATACATAACCCCTGTGGGCCTGGAACTTTCAACTGATTGTTTCCACGCAATAAAATTTGAGAAAGTTTTATGTTGAATTTGTTGAACAATTTTTAAGATATTATTAAATATATTTCCAGCAAAGCCGATATCCATATAAAAAAATGCTGTAGATAAACAGTAAGTCTTTTTCAAGGTAAAAATTTGTATGCTTCCCGTGAAGCAACAAATATGTTGACCCATTTAAACATTAGAAGAATCCAGCAGTTTCGAGTTGAACTATCGATGAATCCCTGGAGGGATAAAAACAACCATTTCTGTAAACCAAATATTTACTAAACCCAATGAAACCCGAAAATTTTCATAAAGCACTTTAACATGCACAACCAATGATAATTTAAATCTTTGAATACCCATGTATTCCATTAATAAGTTCTAATCCATAATGAATCAATAATTCTTGTGAAAATTATAATGTCTTCGATAATTACAACAATTTAAAGTTCCCGTGAACTATTTGTCGAATAAATTTTGTAACATTATCTATAAAGAGTTCCCCGCGGAACTGATAATGCAATATCAATTGTAGAAGCTTCCCGAGAAGCACCAATTCGGGTTGTTTGTGGTCGTTTTTTTTTGACGAAAATCTAAAATATCGCAACCTGGCTTGATGCCGGTGAAGGTTAGACATATACAAGTAATCCAAACAGAATAAAATAGTATACCATTAAACTTACTGATGGATATATGCATATAAATATAAATTAAGATAAAATTTGATGGTCGAAAGTAAAAAAGATAAGAGAAATAGTGCCGACCATCCGACACATGCTGTCGAGGGAAAAGTGAGGTGATTAGAAAATGGAAAGCTCAAGTCAAGCAGCAAGGCTTGGCAAAATGTCAACTTCGAACAAAGTTTGTAGGAGCTTGAAATTCAAAATTTGTTCCTCACTTGAAATTTTTCTGTCTTTTCTGTTGAAAGTTTGGTATTCAAATTTCATTAAAGAAAAAGACACCCTCGACAGTGCTAATCAAGTGGGAAAGGGCTAATTGTAGTAGAGTTATATTTGTATAGGATAATCTTTTTTTCTTCTTTCAAAAAGCACTTTTCTAATTATAATTTAAGCGGGGTTCGACGTTGTGGTGGTTATTTATGGAAAAAAAGCAGAAGAAAAAAAGAAGAAAGAAACTTTGCAACTTGAACTCGAGTTTGAGTAGATAAAAAAAACAAAAATTAATTAAAAACTTGGATATATATCTAAAATACAGAAGGCAAAAAATAATTAAAAACTATGCTTAATTTATTCAAGTGGAAAATTAAAAATTGTTTAATTTTAGGGTAATTTTTTTGGTAAACCTTAAAGAACTTGTTTAATTTAAAACTTTAATAAACACAAACAATTGCGAAATAGAAAATTTGAAAAAAATTTATGTTGTTTTTCATCCTTTAAAAAAGAGGGCTTGAAATTTTGAGGGATCCTTAAGTATTTGACAAGATATAAGATGACAGATAAGTTGTAAAGAGTAATAGAAGGAAGTCAAAGTCAAAAGGGGATTGTATTTAGTAAATAACCACCAAAGGGGACATGCTGTTGAGCTAACAAAAATGATGATGTTGGATTTCATGTAACATGTTGTGTCTAATCAGAATCAAAAAACTAACAGATATGCTTTTGGATTTTAGGAAAGATATAATAATAAGATTTAAAGGATTAAACAACAAAATGAAGCAGAAAAGGTGCTTCTAATCGATAAATACAGTATGAAAAAACATAGAAAGTTACGGTAATTTTCCATCTAAGAAACTTTAAAATAATGAAATATATCTTGGTTTTAAAAAAAAGCAATCGACAATAAGACCCTGATAATCAGGTTTGTACTTCACAAACCTGAAAATCAGGGATCAAAAATTTCGCAAACCGTCACCTTTTTTAAAACCCATGACAAGTTATTTTTGAGTAAACAAATGCATAAAATAACAAAAATACTGTTTTATTACCCTTCTGATAACAACCTAAAATTATATAATGTTTGTTACAAAAATTTCAAAATCCTCTAAAATCTTAACCCTAAAAAACAGGAAATTTTATTGGTCACTCTTTTTTCAAACAACACAAAAAATAAAAATGTTTTTAACTGACAAAAAAAACGTTAATCTAAAATTGGCATTCTTATTTTTTAACCCCCTCTCTTTTTTGTCTTCCCCCAAAAAAACTTGATTTTAACAAATTTTTTTTAAACAAACAATTGACGCTTTAAATGTTCCTTTTTAGAAGTTTGGAAGTTGTTACTGCTGGCCTGGGATTTTTTTGGTTAAAAAAAGACACAAAAAACAACAAGTTTTTTAAGGAGCAAAAAAATTGGATGCCAAAAAAGAAATTAAAAAATTGAATTCACTACGGAATTTACTTTTTTCGTTTTCAATTTTGAAGGAACAAACTTGGATATTTGGATGATGATTGCAAAAAAAGAAAGGAAGGAAGAAGTCAGTGACCACCAATTGGGGTAGTAAATTGCAAAAAAGAAATGCGACAACAGCAACTTCAAGTAGTAATTTGGAAGGATAATAAAAAACTGTTTTGTAATAAAAAAAAACATAGGCTTTTAAAGAGTAGTTAAAAAAGTAAATGACATAGAAGCGTGGCCTTTTTTTATTGATGAATTTCGAAATTACAGAAGAAAAAAAGTGATGTGAAGTTTAGGGGAATGTAAAAAATAAAAACTGTCAAGGGTAAAGGTTACGGTATTGAGGAGGGCTACAAAAATATTTTTTGCCGTACAAGATTAATTTTTTCTAATTTATTATCACCAGTTTGGTGTAATAAAATATGCAAAAATGCCGTTAAACGAGACAACGGTTTACGTTCTTTTTTACCCTGATTTTCAGGTTTATGGAGCTCGAACCTGAAAATTAAGGTCTTTTTTGTCGAAACAAATTTATTCAAATTTGTTTTGGTTATCCAACCCAAAAAATTAAAAAAGTACAGTAAACCGCCGCCTCCTTTAAGTTAATTGTATAACTTTCTTGTTTACAACAAATCAACCGTACCTTTATAAATTTCAAAAAAAACAAATTTAGTAATTAAAAAATTAAAAATAAATGATCTATCAACTTTTTGATCAACAAATTAAAAACAAAGCGTTTATTCAAAAACAACAAAAAAAATTTGCCTAAAACCGAAAAAAACAAAGTTCTTTCGACTCAAAAAAAGCTTCCTCAAAAGTCTTTAAAAGTGCAAAAAAAAGATTCGACGTCAAAGCACTTATCTAAATTTTATACCCATCATCAACAAACTCTTGAAAAATTTTGGTCAAGTATTTTTTTCAAAGTATTTTTCAAGATTTTATATACTACTAGAAGATTTAAAAAAATATATTTTGCCAATGGCAACAACAAAATCGGATGGCAAAAAAAATTTTTTCGGCGAAAAACACAGAAGACAGGAAATAATTCAAGAGAGACTTTTTCTTTCGAAGAAAAAAAATCAAAGCCGGAACAAAAAAGAAAGAAGAAGAATGCCGTCGGCGACTTTGGCACTTTTTGAATTTTTTTCAATTGTTAAATTTCCTTCTTTCTCTAATCTCTAATTTGGCAACGTTCAAAAACAAAAAAACTCAATGTTTCTTTTGTTTGAACTTTGACAAAAAGGAGAAAAGCTTGAGATTAGCGGATATATCAAATCCTAACCGAGCCTATTCAGATGACTACATCATTCATGGCCCACTCCCAAAAATATTTTTTTGATGAAAACGGAAAATGACTATTTTCATTTTTTTAAAACAAAAAAAACGAGGTTTTTTATGTTCTTTTTTTGAAAATGGCATTGTTAAAATGTTAAAATTGCCTTTGGCAAATATAAATATATAAATCCATGACGAAGACAAAAAAAATCTCAGGGATTACTTGAAGCAATGAAACACAAAAAAAAGAAACATCGAAGGAGAAAAAAGTTGCAGACTTCTTTTTTTCCTCTGATGAGCGAGAGCGAAAAAGAACGGAAGAAAGTAACAAAATTCAATTTTGGCAAATTTCTTTTTTGGATTCTTTGAACTGATGATTTTTGAATAAATATTTTTTCTTGCTGCTGCTGTTTCTGCAAAAACATTTTTTTATCCTTCGATGAATTCCTTAAAATTTTTGCAGTTCTCGGGATAAAAATCACAACTAAAAAACAGGAAAACCAAAATTAAGATGGCCCCTTTTGAAAAATTTGCATATTTTTTTGAACAACAACTAAAAACTTCTTTGGCCAAAAAACACAAAAAAGTAGTAAATTCATTTTGACATTGGTTGGCATTTTTGGGTCTAAATTTTATTTTGGGACATCAATGAAAATTAAAGACAAATGTGGAACAAAAAACGTGAATGAATGGAAGAGATGAAAGAACAACAACAATTTTCAACTCTAAAGTGGGGTGCCAAAGAGACAATAAAAAAAAGAAGTCGAAAAGAAAGAGAAAGAAGTTTGTTAATGATGAAATGAAGAAGAAAACAACAAAATTGGCTTTAACTTTTGTCATAATAATAATAATAATGAGATGCTTATTATATAACAAAGTTGTTGTTTTTTTCTTCAAAAATGCATTTTTTTAAGGCATAAATGCTGCTTTACGATTAATATTTTTTATAAACGGGGATATTCTAAAATAATTAAAACACCAACTTTATGGAATTAATTTATTCAAGAAAGGTGACATGAAAAATTTCAGATTATTTATGTCCAACAAAAAAAAGTTTTTTAATAAGCTAAAGTCCAGCCAATTCAAATCCTGAAAAAACCCAAAAATTTTATTCAATTTTGCCTTGATCCCATTTTGCAAATTTTTAAAAATTTTGAAATTTATTGTTTAAAACAATTTTCAAACTTCATAAACCCAAACAACTTCAGAAAACAGACAAAAAAGCAACGTCATTAAAAATGTTTCATTATTTTTTGTGAACTTTTAAAACCACATGGAAAAGGTTTTAACCCCCTTAAGTTCTTTTCTAATCCACGAACTAAACCCTCAAAAAAAAAACAAAATAGCTACACACTCGAAAACAATAAATTTTGTTATTGAACGAACAAAAACATTTAATTTATCATCAATAATTTTTTAAAATAAATTGCTCATTCAAAGAGTGTAATCTATCAATCTTAGGAAAGAAAAATAGTAGCAATCAAAATCTGTGATAAATACCGCCTAAAAATAACAATAAAAATAAGCGTAAGCTTAACGGCTGCTTTGACACATTTTTCAATCAAATGACCCAAAGTTTAAAAGCATTCAAAAAATAAATAAAAAAATTTATAAAAAAACATTTGAAAAAAGTCAAAAACAGCTTTAAAAAAACAAAACTAAGAACAACAACGAGACTTTAAATTGAAAAGATACTTTTGACATGTGTTCCTCAACATTCAACTCCTTCGCAATTTTTTATTTTTTGCTTCCTTGATAAATTTTGAAATGTTTCAAAAACAAAAAAATGTTAAGAAGTTACAGAAGTTGCTTAAAGGACATGATGATTCACGTATTTCTTGGGTTTCGTAACAAAAATAAATTTGAATAAATTCTTCTCGACAAAAACTTTGATTGTCAATTTCTTCCTGCACAAAACCTGAAAATCAGGGATTGATAAAGAACACAAACCGCTGCCTCCTTTAAACTTTAACTCAAGTAAAAAAGCAAAATATTTATGACATTTTATGTTTAAAAATGATGCGGAAGATTTTTGACATGAAAAAACGAACAACAAGAAAAATGATTTGAGTGACAGAATCAATCAAAACTCAAAAGAAAAAAATATATGATATATATCATGTTTCATAAATGTAAAAAGAGTTTTAAAAAAAAATTTAAACAAAAATTTAGGGTCAAGCTAAATGAGAAAGATCAAATGGATATGTATGTTGCAAATGAATGTTCGGTTTGGATCAATAAGTGTTTTTTATGCTTTCCTTTGCTCAGGTTTAAAAAATGAAATAATAAAGTGTAAACAAAAAGGTTTTTTAGTTTGACGTAAATTACACGTTTTAAAGCTGTTAGAAAACACAAAAAATGTGTTCCAAAAAAATGAAATGTTTAAAAAATACAAGGCTTTTAAAAAGTGATAAAAAATTAATAAACAAAATAATTGGGAATATTGAATTTTAGATACTGTAAACCACATAATTAACGTTTTTTCAAATTTTATGTTTTAATAGTGATGTCAACAGATTTAATCCAATATGGGCTGCTGGGTTCGATTCGATTGATAGCTATTGCTCTTTGATCTTTTGCCGACAAGTTTATTGTTGTCGGCAAAGATCAAAGATACTGTATTCTAATGACATCATACATTCTTTACCCCAAGATGATGTACATCATGTTTGGTTAAAAAAATGGGGTTTCATCGAAAATCTTCAACCTTTGGCATTTGAAAAAAACTTGTTCGAGCTGAAAAACGTTTAAAATCAAAATTTTACAGATATGTAATATATCATATGTTGTTAACATTTATTTTGTTTTAAAAATCAATCAATGAATTAAAGTTAATACAATAACAAATTCTTTTAATCCCCATACAACAATTTATTCCAGCATGTTCGTTCATTCATTTAAATCCCAGGATTATTAGAATAATCATTCCAGAGATCATCAACAGATTTCCCGGCAGCTAAATTTCTCCATGTTTCATCGTTGTTAAAGTTTCCAGCCCTTAGGGCAGAATTAAGTCCTTGAACAATTCCATTATAATTATTATCCAACCAAACTATAAATCTTGCAGCTGTTGTATATGAATCTGTATACTTCATTTTTGGATCAAATTCTGGAAGGCTCCATCCTGCACCAGCATTATCAACCCCAAATTTAAATCTTGAAAAATCTGCAATTCCTTCAACAAGCCAAATTGGGTCATAATTTGGATATCCTTGAATGATATGTGTAGATTCATGAGTCACAACATCAATATCCTTAGGATGTTCGATCATATATTTTGAGCTAAAAGTTATTTGTGGACCTGCAGCATATGCTACCCCGTCATAACTTGCATTAAAGTTGAAGGTTATTTCCCCTGGGGCATCTGGATTAAAATATTCTGCTATCTTTGGATAAACAGTCTTACAAGTTTCCACTAATTTATTTGATAAATCTTGTGGGAAGTTTGGATCTCCAGATGTTTGCACTTCAATGGATACGGTAGTATGAATGTGAAGAAGGATAAGCGGAAAAATAATAAATAGTTTCATTTTTAATTAAAATTCGAAAAACAAAATTTGTTGAAAATCCATTAAAATTTCCAGCTTTTTATACCATCTTTTTTAAGGATGAATAATCATTCAAATATGTTTTTTTTAAAACTGAATCAAATCAAACAATATCACAGCTGCTCTTTCCCCGTTAATCTTTTGTTTATTTAAATATGATGTTTTTTTCGATTTCAATGACGCTTTTTAGAAAAACACGTGGGATTATTTTTGTGATTTTTAGAAAACAGTTTTTTTTTGTTTTGTCTGATAAAAAAGGTTTGATTCCACCTTGATCAACATTGATGCAAAAATGACTATCGCGTTATTTTTGTTTTTCAATAAAAAAGCAATGTTCACAAATTTTTCGTTTTTCTGACTCATGTTTTGTAATGTTTTTTAAAAACATGACGAATCGGAACTAACAATTTCGTTTTTAAATCTTCGATAATTATTGCTCGAAATTAAACATTTAAAAAGCAGTTTTTTTGTTATTATCAGTTTTTGTATCAATTTTTGGCTAAAATTAGTTCTTTGAGTTTAGTTCAAATTTGGAATGGAAATTTAATTTTCAAGTTTTTTCGTAAAATTTTAATATTTTCAAAATCTTCTATTTTATTGTCATTTTAATCAATATTCATTTCATACTAAAAATATAATATTTAAACAACAAATTATTGTTTATTACTTTAACCAAGATGATGAGTATTGGTAACAACTTGTCGTTCATAATTGGTACCACCAAGACCTCCAAGGCCACCAACTTGGGTATTGGTGGAAGTGATAGTTTGACGGGAGCTTCCAACGGTGGGGAGAAGTGGAGATCCAATTGTGCCAACTGTACCAACGGTGCCAACAGTTGAAATTGGGACACCAGAGATAATAGGTCCACCAACATGTGTACCAAGGGTTCCGACAGTTCCAACAGTTGAAATTGGAACTCCAGAAACTACTGGACCACCAACAACATGTGTACCAAGTCCTCCACCAACAACTGGACTTCCAATTGAGCCATAAGTATTTAAACCAGTTCCTCCAACAAGTGGTGAAACACCGGTATTGGTGTTGGTGCTGGTGTAGGATGAATGAGAGGTACCAGTTCCACCAATGAGAGGTGAGACACCAGTGTTGGTGTTGGTACTGGTGTATGTGGTATGGGAAGTACCAGTGCCACCAAGAAGTTGACGTTTAAGACGATCAAATCTTCCTTTTGGGATACTAAAAAAGTAGGATATATGATATCCATACGATGGCAGATATATGATATCTGGTACATATCCGCGAAAACAAGAACTTACTTTTCATCTGCAACTGCAGCAGCAACAACAACAACAAGAGCCAAAACAAAAACAGCCTTCATCTTTGTTCTCTTTTCTAATCCAATATAAAAATATTGGATATATCAAATCCCTTTTTTGAGATATCCCCTTTATACTGTTCTCAATCTGTCTTTCTCCGCCCTGCAATATGCAAATGTATTTGATTCTCCGTAAGTATCATAAAAATTACAGCCCGTACACCGAATCAAGGGCAAGGGTAATCTTTTTATATCACATCCATTTATCTTTCTTTTTTCGGCATCAATTTTTTTTATCTTTCTTGGATCAATAAATATAAAAAAGATATTGCCGACCTCATTTATGATTTTTGATAACCAAAAATTAAATCTTTGAAGACCGAATTTGAAGATTAAATTGGAATAACATTTGTCTAAGAAAAAATGGAATATGTTTTGATATTGAAAATAGACAAATAAATAATTTGTAGTTAGTTGATCACGAATGTCAAAAACATTCCAAATGGATTAAGATTAAAACATAATATTTTGATAAGTAATAATTAGTAACTAAAGTAATTTTCTACCGTATCCTAAAAATAATCAAAATTTTAATTTTGTATATCTTTATATTCAAAAACAATAATTCAATTAACTACATCTAAAGGCATCAGAAGAACAAAGCACCAAAGGCACATGCACCTTTCCAAAATTGTTTGATAATCCTTTGCTGATGACGGCAAAGATCAAAGGCAGCTGTTCTGGAAATCGTTATATACCTTCTCCATAAAAATTTCGTTGACGATTTCTAAAATTAAAATGCAAATCACACATTCATTTCAAACCGCGATCATCAAAACTAGTTTCATGCCATCACATTTTCTATTTTTGATGCCTTATGAATTCCAAGTTACAACCTCATTAAAAAAGTTCAAACTTTTTTGCCTCATGTTAAAAAAATGCAATTAACCTTGGGAAAAAATGGCTTTTGTGGCCACTTTTTTTTCTTTTTTCAATCTCCCAATACACATTGCTTCTGAATTTTACAATCATTTGCCTCAAAAAATAACAGCAATGAAAGTTTCACAATTTTTAATTTTTGTGATTTTTATTAAAATTGTGATTGGAAGAAGGGCTGCTTCAATCCGAAAATCAACTCGAGTAAATTTTGAAGAAGATTTAAATGCTGAAGCTGATTCACTGATTTATAAGCCACAAACATATCATTATTATCAAGTTCAAAATCGACATATTTATCCTCAGCAACAAGTTTACAGTCAACCATATTATCAGCCCGTGTAAGTTTATTTAAATTTTTGGTTTTGAAAAAGCTGTCGGGGTTGACAACAACTTTGTTTTTTAACCAAACATGAACAACAGGGATTTAAAAATACAGTTCAACTAACCCTGATTTTCGAGTTTGATTGGTAGACTTTAACAATAAGAATGTGATTACATTTTTAAGAAGATCACAGTTACCTAAAAATTACAGTACTTTATAAATGATCACATTTCGTAACTTTTCTGTTTACCAAATACATGCCCTCCAGCACTTTTATGGTTTTAACCCAAGTTTTTGTTTTTCAGGTATTACCAACAACCGGCATATTACTACCCACAATCCTATTATCCATCATATCCCTCAGGAGGCGGATTTGGCTTTAATTTTTGTTTAACATGTTTTAGCATTGGAGTTGGAAAAAAATAAAAATAAAAACAAATTTCATCACTTTTTTTATCATTAATCTTTGACAGCTAAAATTTTAATCTCTGCTTTTAATTTTTTTTCGTGTTTTTGAATTTTTGCTTTTGATGCTTTTCTTTTTTTGATTTAATTTCATAAAAATTTTTGGTTCAAGCACAACTTTTTTTTGTTGAAACCCTTTTTTCACTCACACAATTAGCCAAACAACAAAGGACATTCTCTTAGGGAATTTGTGTAAGAAAAACAAGTTTTTAAAGAAAAAGTTTTTGGAACTTAAAACTTGTTCTGATTCAAAATTTGAAAGAAAAGAAAAAAATTATGCATTTGTTTAGAAAAATATTTGGTAAAATGATAATTGAGGTCACAGTTGTTTTGTTTGTTTCATAATCATAAAAAGGCAAAAAGCTTTAAAAAAATTTTAGTATAAAAAGGCCATGTCCAAAATGTAAAATCTTCAAGCATCAAAATCATTTACCTTTTTTTCTGAATCTTTGAAAAAAAATGATGATGAAAGTTACTTTCTTCTTTATGCTTTTTGCTGTCTTCATTGGACATGCCCTCGGGCAATTCTATGGTTATAATCCATACATGTATGGTGGAAATGGAATGTATGGCGGAGATGGAATGTATGGTGGACATCATCATCACCATCATCATAGTCATGAAGATTTTGGCCATGGTGGTGGAATGTACGGTGGTGGAATGAGTCCATATTACGGTATGTTTGTTGGATTTAAGATAACCCAAACAATGAATGGAATGTTTCAGGTCGAGGCATGATGGGTCCATATGGTGGTGGAATGGGAGGTGGTCAAGGCGGAGTTCAGGGTGCCCTTCAAGGTGCCATGATGGGAGCAATGATGGGTGCCATGGGAAAGAAATAATTTACATGCTTAAATGACACCAGAAAACTTTTAAACGGTTTTGATATTTCCTAAACGATCTCATCTTTTCTCATTTGTACTTTAAAAACTCCATAAACTTGTAAACCCCAATTTTTTAATAAAAAATAAAATGATTTATAATATTACAGCTAGCTAAGTATACAATTGAAATAATAAGGTCCCGCCCGAGCTTTTGTAAAAAACAAGAACTATTCCATAACACAACTTTAATCAACAATTGACAAAAAAAAATTTAAAAAAGGATAGGGCCCACCCGGAGTTGAACCAGGGACCGATCGGACTGCAGCCGATTGCTCTGCCACTGAGCTATAGACCCACTGGGGACGGCTTTGAAAAAATGACCCTTGTCTTTTTTGTACACACAGACTTGTATTCCCTTTTTGAAAAAGGGAAAAGGCTTTTTTTTTCCTTTTTTCTTTTTTAGTTTGATGCGTCTTTTTTTATTTCGTTTTCTCAACAAGGGAAAGAGAGATAAAGAGAGTTCATTGCAGCAGTTTTTTTTAGTTTGACAACCAGCTAGTTGGAAAACATTTTAGAAAGGAAAAGAAAAAAATACAATGGAACAAGGGCCCTTGCAAGGGTGCTACTTTGTGTGAAAAAAAGAAACGTTTTAAAGTTGTGGTTTTGTTAAACGGAAATAAATCTTGTACATTACAGTAACCGTTGTTCGAATAACTAAAAACGGTTACTGTAATGTAAAAATTTGTTAAAAAATATTAGCTGACGAGAGTGGGATTCGAACCCACGCCTCCGAAGAGACTGGTGCCTTAAACCAGCGCCTTAGACCGCTCGGCCATCTCGCCTTGACTTGAGGGTATGAAAATATTGATTTGAAACGTTTAACCTCACTTTTAATCCATCAAAATTTAAACACAAAATTAAAAAAGTGTTTTTTTATTGTTAGTCAAAAATACACATTGTACATAAAAATTGTATTTAATCTTTTTCAATAATATTCAATAATTAAGTTCCACCAGCAGAAGCTCCTTCATCTTTGGATGCATTGCTGTTACTTTCTTTTGATTTATCAGCAGGTTGATTATTGTTATTATTATCATCATCATTCTCTTCATCACAATCCATTGTTGCAACAATTTTCTCTTTCTTTTGTTGATCAAATTCAGATGGTTTTAATTGCATAAAAGCAAGTTCAAGACGATCATCAACTTGTACAACCGCAGCAAAATTGCATAAATCTTCATGATATCTTGCTGCCGAGAATACTGTAACCAGTTGACGATTTGCAAAAAATGCATAACCAAATTCAACAACTTGATGAGCTCGAATTACCATATCAATTCCAAGTTGCTTTGTTTTTGATTGAACAGCATCTTCCCCAAAAACATGTGAAACTGCACGAATTTTATTTGGTTGAAAACCTTTTACTCCAGATTCTGGATCAGCCCATAACAAATCTTGTGCTAAGCCTCGAACAATCATTAATGGACGTTTAATCTTTCGAATATCATCAAGATGATTTAATTCTGGAGAAAGGCCACCATGCTGAAAAACAAATATATTTGTGCCAAAAGTCGGTTTAAATCCTAACTTACCATGCATAAAATTTTTCCTTCCACAATTGCTGCCAACGGCATTTCAGAAAATATTTCATTAAAATGATCATAAAGTTGCTTTGAATCCAAGACAGATCGATATCGAGTTCGAAGTTCGGCATGAAATCCATATACTCTAAAAATGATTGATATATCAAATCCGATTGGATATCGTATATCTCTTCGAGGGATATATTAAATCAACGGATATCATAAACCCCTTCAAAGGGTATCTCTAATCCGATTAGACATAATCCCTCAAGGCATACACTTACCGATTAATATTTGATAATTCATGATTTCCTCGAAGTAAAAATATATTATTTGGAAATTGAATTTGACATGCAAAAAGTAGAACAATAACTTCCAAGGAATGTCTTCCACGATCAACATAATCCCCCAAGAAAAGATATCGAGATTTGAATGGCATTCCACATGACTAAAAAACACAGACATGAACAAAATTGAACAAAGTTATCAGTCCAACTTACATTGAAAATTCTCATTAAATCACCATATTGTCCACTGAAAAAGCATTATTGTTAAAATCATAATCATATATAATAGTTAAAAAGCTTACTGTATATCTCCACAAATATTGACAGGTGTTCGAACATCAATTAAGGTACTCTTCTTTTGCATTGAAATTTTTGCCATATCAAGTAGTTGATGAAGTTCCCATAGCTCATATTCCATTCGAACAGAACCAGCGAGAAGATGCTTTCGAATCATTTCTTTTAATTGTAACTAAAATTTTTGCGTAATTAATGTGTCACAAATATATGGATTAATCAAATCCATTGAACGTTCATGGATATTCTACCAGGACGTCAGCAGCAGCAGGCACATGCCCCCGGAAATCATTGAAATCTTTTGATCTTTTATCGCTATCGGCACAAGATCACAGGCTCGGCATAATTTCTGCTTCTTCAAAATAAAAAGTAGCTGATGCCCTTATATCCAACATTATCAAATATGTGGATATATGAATTCCCTAATCAAATATCTACTATTCCGTGGATATATGATATCCCCGATATACCCCAACTCACCTTTTTCTCGGGTTCCTTTTTACTTGCATTTGTACTTTCTTTTTTACTTTTGCTCGATTTTCCTGGAGTATCTGCAATCTTGGATTTTCCGGCTGCTTCTTTCAAAGATTTCTTTTCTTTTGAACTTTTTGTTGCATCTTTCTTTTCTGGAGATGGTACTGCTTTTGCATCTTTCTTTGAATTATTTTCTGTCTAAAAATAATAATAATTAATATTAGCTTATTTCAAACATTTTCAAAGTTGTTAAAAGAAGCTAACACTTTTTTTTAATTTGTTGAACACAATCCTTGAAATTCAGGGACTGAATTGTGTCTTGAAACGATTAAAAAGAAAAACCATTGAAATTTTGTTTCAAGACAAAATTCAGGGATCATGTTTCAACAAATGAAAAACACATCAAAGAATCCGCTTTATTTAAATAATCTTACCTTTGCTGCAGGGGTTGTTGGTGCAGGTGTTGTTCCTCCTCCTCCGGTTCCTGCTGCTGCCGGTGTTGTTGCTGGTGTTACATCTTTCTTTGGTGTTGCTGCCACTGCTGCTGCTCCATCTTTTGTTTCTTTTGTTGCACCAGTTCCAGCTGCTGGAGGTGTTGTTGAAGGTTTTTCAGGAATCACACTTTTTTCAGTTTTTTCTTTTTCAATTGAAGTTGCTGCTGCTGTTGGCTTTTCATCTGGCATCTTTTTCTTGCTTTCTTTGTCGTAAAAAATGAAATATAAGTCAGTTCAGTTGTTTACCAACTTGCCAATGATAATTTTGACGATGAGTGAAAAGAAAGCAAAAATTAAGAGAGTAAAATATTATGAATGGACTTTTCATAAAGAAAGATGGTTTATGCAAATTTTTATTGCCTATTCACAATTTGTTGCTACAGTAATCCTGGATAATAATAATATGAGAAAAAAATTGAGGCCGTGGACGTTAGCATGATAAGGCATCACGAGCAAGTAACCTCTAATCCTTTTATCTTTTACCGCCATCGGCATAAGATCAAAGGCGGCTCGCTTCAAAATGGTTTTTGTCCCTTCCGAAATCAAATATTCCTGACGTCCTTGATTGAGATTACCATAGAAAAGCATTTAGTAGCAAGTATACGGTATCATGGTGATGTTAAAAATTTAAGAACTACTGCATTTTGAAGGAAATTGTATTTGTATCCAAAAAATTGATTTTCTTTCCAAATCTACAGTATGAAAAACTAATTTTTTATGTTTTACTTTTCCCAATTGTTGGCGATAGCAAAAAGTAATTGCTTTTTATCCATTTACATTTTAATGAAAAAACAAACAATAAATTCAAAAAAAGTTTAATCTATATTCCACATGCCGTTGTATCTTGCAATTTTTTTATCTTCCTCAACATTTTATGTAATCCAACTCACAATTTTAAAAGTATCCTTAATCTTTGATAGTTTTGGAGCTTCCGCCTTGGAATAGGAATATCTAGGATTTTATGTGCCACATGTTTGAGCTCGCTTACAAATGAAAAAAAACAGAACAAAAACAAACTCTAAACATTTACGACCCCCAAGGGCAAAATTTTAAAACCTGAAAAATGCAAATTAATTTTTTTCAAGATCTTTGCTTTTTTGGACTTTTAATTTAAATTCAAAGAAAATCCCTAATTTTTTTCAAAAGCTTTTGTTTCTATTTTTGATTTAAAAAAAAGTTTCTGCAAAAAAACGTAATAATTTTCCACTTTTTTGCATCTTCATCTTTTTTAGTTTTTCGCGGTCCACAAACTTTTAATCCAAAATTAAATCAAACAAATTTTTAGTTCCTTTTTTTCTCTCGGGTAAAACCACTAAAGTCAATCAAGAATACTTTTTTTGAGACGTGATTTATCAATCAACTTTTTTTCCGCCTTTTTTCTTGAAATTTCTATTTTTCATGCAAAAAATAGAGGTCTAAACGTAAAATTTTAGTTTTTCACACTTCTTCATCTTTGCTGTTGTTGACATTTATACTTTTTTTCTTCGTTTTTGCAAAAAATCTTGGCTCAAGTTTTGGCTTAAACCAATAATAAAATAAATTGAATTAAAAAATTCTTTTCTAAAAATAAACTTAACTTCGTTTTAGGTTTGCCTTTTTTGGGGTACGGTAGATTTCAAAAAAAGAAATGTGGTCATGTTTTAGTGCTTTTTTATGTGTAATTTGTTTCTGTTTTTCGATGCTTTCTTTTTTTGTGTTTGATCAAATTTCAAAAAAACATTTATGTAAAATAAGATTAATTAAAAAATGTTTTTACTTTTGCTTAACAAAATTTTTGTTTAAAGTTGTCGAAGAACAGAACTTTGGATGAGGTTACTTTTTTAGTAAAATTTTTTTAAAGTTAAAACAGTTTAATTAAACTTAATTTATACTTTTAATTTCGATGAGTGTTTTCGTTATCAGAATTTTGTCTTTAATTGTACAGTTTCAAAGCACAAAGTCATCTAGAAATTTCTTTTTTCATAAACCTTTTACTAACAATTGTAAATGTCTAAAATGTGGTAATTATTTTAAAATATTTATAGTTGTTTTTAAAACTTGAAATTTCTAAAAAAAAATAATAATTTTAAATTGCCATGTTTTTCCTCTTTCCCCGTGTTTTTTCTAACAACAACTTGTAAGACCACCCTCTTTAGATATTTCCATTTTTTCATTCCATCAGCTGCATTCCGTTATATCCAGCAATAAATCTCATTAATGTACGTTTTTTCTTTCCCTTCCAAAAACAAATTTAAACTACATCGTTCCAAATCCTTTCACTTCCTTTCCCACATCCATTTGTTCCTTCCAAAAAGAAGTTCTATTTTTTTCTATAAAAACATTTGTTCATCAACCCATTCAATTGAAACTTAACACATTTGTTGTTTTTTTCCATCTTTATCGTTTTATCTCTCTCATTTGTCAAATGCCATTTTTCTTCAGTTTTTTTTACCCAACCTATCACATTTTTTTGTTGCTGTCATTGATTTTGAAGATATTTAAAGTTTTTTAAGATTGACAAAAACGTTGAATAAACTTGAAAATAATAATAATAATAGCTTGGCAAATGGACACCAATTGGTAGGCGACAAAAAATAATATATATATTTATTTAAATTCTTTTTTTTTTGCTTAAACGCTACCTAAGAATGCCTGGAAGGGTGAAGTGAATGAAGGAACAACAGCTTGTGGCAGCAGCAGCAGCAAAAAAATTTATAAAGGAAAGAAAAAATGGAACAGCAGCATTTTAAGCTTCTTCTTGAGCAGCAGCAGCAGCAGCAGCTGGTTCCTTTCTATTTTTTTTGCTGACCAATGGCCTTACATTTCTTTTTTTTTTGAAATATCTTTCTTGAACATTAAAAAAAGCAGCAATGAGGACAAAAAAATTTGGCCTTAAAATAATTGTACGAAAAATGTCTTAAATTCTCTTTTTTTATTATCTTTTTTTAGTTTTTTTATATTCCAGGATTAAGAAAGGATAGAAATAAATGGTGTAATTTTTATATCAAACATGTGCCCAAAAATATTTATTGGGAGGTCTTTTTATTTTTGCCTTGAGATGATGCGTTAACGAATATTACAAATTTTAAATGCTTGAAAAAATTGTATTAATATAGGGTTTCTCAAATTGCTTAAACTACTGTAATTTGTATAGTTTTCAAAACTTTTAGTTATACGGTAAATTACAGTATGACAATCAAGTTGGAACTGTTTTATTAAGATTTTTAAGTTATTTTAGAAAAAGGGGGATGCAATAAGTTGGAAAAAGATACATTTTAATATTTCTAAAATTTATCAAAGAAATGGAACTTTTACAGAAGGTTCAATACCGTAACTAAAACATATTAATAAATGAATATTTTTATACAGTTTCCACATGAGATCAAATGCATACTGTTGTATCTCTCATAAAGATGGCTACGGGCCCATTATTTCAAAGCCCAGCCCAGGCTTTGTTGGGCCGCGGCCATCTTTATTTCCTGATCAAGGTTATTAAATTAATAAAAAAGTACTTCCATAACTCTATTAACGTCCTGTAAAGTTGATTTTGCTTTTTATCATGATTTCTCTATTTTTTGTTTTTTCTCATCTTTCAATTAATGTCATTACATTTGTTCTTCCAAAAATTTATTCTCTTCAACAATTCTGTTTTACTCAAAAGAAACAAACATGTTTCACTGAAATCGTTTTTTTCTTTGTTTAAGATTTTTTGTTTATTTAATTATCAAAATATCTCTGTGTTTACCAAGCTTTAATAATACCATTAAATTCATGTACGTCAAATAAATATAATTCAGTTGTTTAAAACAAAACAAAAAAAAACCATTTTGACGAACAACAATTATCTGCTTCATCAATGAAAATGAAAAGCTTTAAGAAATTTTCTTCTTTTTGCAGACATTTTTGGTCATTTTTTGATGGCATTTTTTTCGGTTCATTGAAAAAATGTTTAATCCCATTTTTGGCATAGTTCGTTTTTTGATTTTTTGAGCTTTGACATTTTTTGCAACCATAACATTTTTTATTAAGAAATATTGTTTAAATTTTTTAAAACAAAAGCATTAGATATTGTAATGCCCGCAGAGATAAAAAGCTTTTATTTAAATTTTTTCTGTGTGTTTTAAATTGTATGTTTTGATTGTTACTTTTTTTTGCTTAAAAATTTTGATGTTGTTTTTTGGTTTTGCCTTTTTTCAATTTCCTTTCTTGAGTTTTTTTCACACTTCTTTTGTTATATCTTTTTTGTGTGTGTTAATTTACAAAAAGAACTGCCAACGAAAAAGGAAGAAAGGCAAAGATAAAATCAAATCAAAATTCAATCAACCGCTTATTTATTTATGTTTGTGCCTTTCTTTTTTACTTTATTTTTCATCATGTGAAAAAAGTCGGAGAAGAAGAAGTCAATTGCGCAAAAGCATTAACGCTTTTCTTTCTTTCTGCGCAAATAATAAAAAGAATAAGTTGAAGATTCTTTTTTTGGCTTTCCAATGACCTTGTCCTTTCTTTTCAAGTTTCTCGTTCGAGATTTATTTAATTTCATTTTTTTGATGACCGTGAATGGCACTTTTTTATTTGGGTTAGTTTTTGGCAGTTATCGGGATTTGGTACAGTTAAAAGATGGTGGAAAAATTAGGTTTTTGGTGGACTTGATTAGGAAATGTTTGAATACGTGTTTTGCCTTTAGAGAAAAAGTTTCAAATTAGTTTTTTCGCATTTAATAACTGAAATGAAAAAACTTGTTGATATTGAAGAAACAGCAGCTTTAAAATTAGCATTTAAAATGGTCAAAAAAGAAAGAAAAGAAAGGGGTCAAGAAAGGAAAAAATGAGAGAATTTTGATGCTTATTTCAGTTTCAAATTCTTTCATTTTTCCCCTCTGCTGACCCCTTTCTTTTCATTCTTTTTTGACCATTTTAAATGCCAATATTTAAGCTGCTGCTGCTTCTTCAAGAATCAACAAGTCTTTTCTTTTTTCGGTTGCTAAAACCCGAAAAAATACTGCATTTTTGAAAATGCAAAGAATAAATTTTTTCTCATTTTTTTAGCTCTGAAAATGACGGTTTTCCGGAAGGAATAAAATGGGTGTTCGTGTTCTTTCTATTCACTTCCTTTTTCGTTTTTTTAGAATTTAAGCAGTTTAAGAAGCAGGCCATTACATTTTTTTTCAAGAACAAAGAATAATGAACACCATTAAATTTTTCCAAACATTTATTTATTTTTAAAATTTTTTGTTAAACACGAAAAGGATATCGTACACTTTAAGACTGACATAATTTCTGAACTTTTATAACTGTTAAAATAATTTCCGAATCCGAAAAAAGTTTGCTTCAAAATAGTAGGTTTTGAAAAATTGAAATTAGAAAATTTTTCAAATTAGAAGCAATCGATTTAAATATCTAATTTCGGCGGATTATTTAAAAAAAACCACTTCAGGGTTTTTTTGGATTTTAGATTTTCTATAGTTTACATGCCGTACCCGATAAAAAATTAGCTAAATAAGCAAAAAAGAACCGATAAACTATTTTTAATCAGGTGCTGCTATTTATAAATATGAAATCAAACATTCCACATTTTTTCTTTTGTCATGTTTATCTTTGATCAGGATCAACAACAGCTTGTTGACCCTTGAAAAAAATAAGATTAATTTCGAAAGTAAAACTTTAAAGAAAGTGATCGGAATTTTGTTTGCAAAAAGAAAAATCAACTTTGTTGAACAATTTTTTTGCAATGAAAAGCTTTGATTAATTTTGTGTGTTTTTTTTGTTAAAACAAATTTCAAGATTAATGTTTAAAGAAATACATATTTTTCTTTCTCACGAGTTAAAAAAATTCCAAAAAAAATGTTGAATCTTAAAAAACCTGCGGTAGTAAACATTTGTTTTTTTTTATTTGTTAACTTTTGTCGGCAAAGTCTTTTTTGTTCTTCTTCTTCTTCTGGAAACTATACATACTTCTTTTTTCATCTGAAACACTTTAAATGTTTTTTTTTTGTTATTGTCTCGGTTTTGTTTAAATTGTATCATTTTCCAAGGTTTCAAGGGAAAGAAGCAAAGGATGAAATAAAAAAAAAGTAAAAGTAAAAACTGGCACAATTATTTTCGGCATCTTTTGTTAGAAAACATGATAGAATCAGGGAGGGCTTTCTTGGGAGGTTGAATATAAACATAGAGATTTTTTAGTGTAAGATCATCTTCCTAAAAATAGGATATTCTACGGTCATTGCCTTTTTCCAAAAAATCTCATCCTCTTCTTTAAAGAAAAAGTGTCTTCAATCTCGTTTATCCCATTTATTTTCGCGCTCATCTCAAGTTTCACTTTTTTTTCCTTCATTTTTCCGCCTCATCCAACAACACCCAATTCTTTTATATTTTATATTTTTTATTGGAGTGCTTTTTGAGTTTATCTTCTTCCATCCTTTTTTTCTTCCCTTTTTTCTTATTTTTCCTGCATCTGAAGAAAAAGAAGAAGAAGAAGTGCCTTTTCTTTTCTTCAATCTTTTCCGGAGAGAAGAAAAAAATGGAACATTTTTTATAAATTTATGCAAATTTTCATTGACGGCAGTTCTTTTCCTATTCCTTCATGGCAGGGTTGAAACAACGAAATTTTCAAAAATGTTTCACTTCGGTTTTTTTTGATGGTCAAAAAAGAACCGATGCTTCCTTCTCTTTTTTTTGGCTTTTGAATTCTTTGAAAAAAATGGAAGTCAGAAACAAAAGCTGTAATCTCTTTGTTATTTTTTTTGGCTATAAATTATTTCCAACCTTTTGGTTTTTTTTCTAATCCTTTTAAAGGGGCTCCTTTTAAGGAAAAGGGGAAACAAAAAAAAAGATCTTATAAAATATTACTGTTTTTTTGTTCAAAAAAATAGGAAATTGGATTCAGAAGAAGTGAGATTACTTTTATTTTGCAAAAAGTTTTTGGCATTTTTTTTTCTAAAATGGAAGCAGAAATTTGAGCTTAAAATCCGGGTTTTAAAAGGGCTAAAAAAAAAGAAAGGGAAAGACCCTCCTCGAAGAGAAAAGGCGTTAACTCATTCAAAAACATTGACTTTTTAAAAGTTTAAAAGACTAATTTTAGCCTTGAAATTCTAGACTTTTTTCTATTTATAAGAGATTAACTTGAAAATTTTTACAACTTGCAGTTTTTTATGTTACTTTTCTTTTTTAAAGGAAGAAGCGGTTTACGTTTGTTTCTGATCCCTGATTTTTAGGCTCGTGAAGCACAGACCTGATAATCATGGTCTTATTGTCGAGATAAATCCATTAAAATTTATTTTTGTTACAAAACCTTAAAAATGAAAAAATACGCAAATCACCGTCTCCTTTAACCGATATCCGTTATATCTCTCAACACTTTGGTGCCGAAATCATTACCGTAGTAATATGCAAATTTGCAAACGGTAAAAGCCTTGAAATCTTCGAAGGAACGAGTTCCACATTTTTGGATCTCCATTGGAGATTCTCCAAATACGTTTGAACCCATAAAAGTTTTGATTATTGTCATGACTCATAATCGGCTTTTATAAATCCCAAATAATTATTTTTTGAGGATTCATGTCATCGATATCCATCCCATCATTCATCTGCATAAAACTTTTAACGACCTATTAAAAAATGAAATATGACTGAACATTCCAAAATAAAAAAAAGTTTCTTTTCTTCCTAGAAAAATATGAACCCCCAAATTTTATTGCGCAATTGCGTGTTTTTCGAATGACAAGGTCGATATTTAAATACACTGTTCGAAAAATTATTTGAATATTTAAAATGAGAGAAAATGATTCTTCCTTCTTCTCATTTTATATAATTTTTTGTTCTTCATTATATAAAAAAATTTTGTTGTACAACAATGTATTTAAAGCTGGTGGCCCTTCTTCTTTTGATACATCCCTCAAATTTTCTAAAAGAAGGCTTTAAAAATGCATGTTTTTTTTCTAAAAACATAAAAAAATTTTAAAAACAGAATGTTTTTGCTTTCTTTCTCTCCCTCTTTTTTCATCTTCTTTTGTTTCAGCTAATAATGGCACTTCAAATTTCATTGGCATTTTTTCTTTATAAACAAATAATACAAAAAAATTTAAGCGTTTTAGTTTTTACGTTTGCTAAAAAAAATTTTGTTCCTGTCTATTATTTTTTTATGCTTTTTTAAATTTTTTGGGCACAGTTTTTGCAGAAAAATAATTTTTTGCAAAAACACAATTTCGAAATATTTTTGAACTTTTTGAATTTGGGTAACTCTGAAACTGGGGTACGGTATGTCTTTTTATAAAAATTATTTACAAGATATCTACCGTATATCACTTGATCACATGTATCACTATCAATATGTAGTTGCAAAGTAAATATTTTATTTTATATTGTTTTTTTTAAATTCCCAGAAGAATAATATTTATCTTATTTGGTCATCGGTTGCTTTTTTAACCAAAAACGTGACAAGTTTTAACCTAAAACGAAAAGATTGAAACACTTTGATTCAAGAAAGAAAGGCAAAGGACAAAGTTAGGAAATACTACTCTTTGAATGACTCATTTTTTATCTGTTGATATTTTTCAGAGAAATATTTAAAGTTTATCTTTTTCTAATTTTTCATTGAATCAATTAGAACATTTTAGTAAGAATTTTTCGAAATTTTTTGATTTTTTTTAAATTTTTTATTCTAATTTTGGCATTTTCAGTAATAGATTTGTAAAGGCAACAATTTAAGTACTTTTTTATCCATGATTTTTAAGTTATTGTAGCACATTCAAATTTATTATCTTCACCGTAATTTTAGGTCTCCTAAAGAATTTACGAGACCCGAAATTGAAGAAAACATGTAAACCTCCGGTTTCCTTTAAAGCAAGATTTGCCATTGACGAATACTGTCTCATAAATTTTTAATAAAATTAATACAAATCCAATATTTGTTTATCACTCTTCTTCTGCTTCATCATCCTTCAACCACTTGAAAAGCAACATTAACAAAATTACTAAATATTTCACAGCTGTTCTGCGTTTTTTTCTTCTTCTTTATAACTAACTTCCTCAAATGTAAATTTTATTAAAAATTTAAATATTTTTTTAAAAAATCCCATCCTATCCTATCCATAAATTATTCAAAACATGAGAGAATCTTTGATAAATCATTTTTTCATTACTTCTTCTTTTTGTTTGTTGTTTTTTGTTTCGAATTTTTGACGTCGAAGTCTCTTCTCTCCCAGACTCAGAAAAAAAGATATTCAAAGTTTTTGGTGACGTCCAAGAAGAAAAAAAATAAAAGAATCAAAAAGGAAGTGTTAAAAAAAGGAAGAAAGAAACTTTGGTCTCGGTTTTTTTGTTATCAGAAAAAAACTTCCATGACAAAAATAAATTTCTTTTGTCATCGAAGAAAAGTTTCAAAATAAAAACATGAGTCACAAATTTATATTTATATAAAATAAATATTTATTTTCGTTCACTGAAAGTTTTGGGGACAAAAATTTTAGATTAAATGGTATTTTTTTAAGGATACTGTATTTGGGATCATATGTAAATTATCAAAGTTATTATCATTATATTTTTGAACAGGTAGAAACCATTTCAAGGGAGCACGCCTTTGATCTTATGGCAATGGCGGTAAAGATCAAAGGAGGGAGCATGGGTCCTTGTGTTCCATCAGGCTAATGTCTCTGGCTGATGCAAAAAAAATTTGGCCAGTTTTTGGTCAATTAAAGACGATCAATGACCTATACCAGATACTGATATGGTACTGATAAAATGACAAATTTTTGTTATTGTTTTTTTAAATACTCAAAAAACAACAATTCTGTCCACCCAAAAGTATTATTCAAATTTTATTCCATGTCTGATGCACATACGGGTGCACTCCCAAAATTCCTTTTCCACTTCCGTGTTTATCCATTTCCCCAAAAACAAAATTATTTTTATTGCGTTTCTTCTTTTATAATTTTTTTGAATAATATTAATTTAATTATATATCTTTTTCATCCCACTTTTTTTCGTGTCCATCCTCCCCATTTTGAACCACTTATATAAATAAAAATCTTTCTTTCAATTTCAGAATTCTTTCATAATTCTCAAAAACCTCTCCACCAAACAATGACACCAAATCCCGGCTGTATTACAGCTTCCCGATCATTAGCGGATATCCGAGCAGAACAAGCTGATAATCTTGATCGAATTCGATCAAGACTTGTCTCAATCAATGTTCGAGATTTAGTACCATTTTTGGTTGCTCGACAAGTTCTTCGAACCAATGAAATGTCAGCTGTTTATTCAAATGTATGTTTTTTGATTAAAAGTTTTATTACTGTAACACACGAAAAAATTAATCTTGGCACGAAAAGTGTTACTGTGCAAAAGTACTTTATGCAAATTTCTTGGCATAACCATAACTTTAACAATTTTAAACACAAATATTATAATTACAACCAGTTGGGCAGCACCTTCGAGTTGGAGTTGTATGACAGTCAAAATCTGTTTGACACCAGTTTATTGGTCTTTGAAGATTACAATTAATTCCCAAAGTTTTTGAAGGCGGACAAAAACGATATTTTGGGGCACAACATTCTTGCGATAATAATGTACTTCGGCAAAGCTGCAATTTTTTTTGAGTGATTAATTTAAAATAATTTTTTCAAAAAAGTACCAATTTTGATTCACAAAATGAATCAGTTTGACAATCTGTAATTTCGCCGCGGCAAAGTGGTCCTAAAAGTTGGATAGAAATTTTTGGGAAAAATTTGCATAATCATAAATCCTATATATTTAAGTTGTCCCTAATAAAAATACCGTAATCTAAAAAAGCACTTACGCAACTGCCATGCTTTTGGGGTTACTCCACTTAAAGCAACTTCCCCAGATTTTGACCATTTTACCGCCTTTGATCTCCAATATCTTCGATTTTGCCATCCGCTTCGACGCATTCCACTTCCTCCTTGAAATTGATGTTCCATGCCCAAAATTTTTAGCAATCGAAAATATTCCACCAAAGTAAAAGAATCAACAAATTCAAAAATTACAAAACAAAACAAAAATTTTTCTATTTTCATCATTATAAATAAAGTTTGAACATGACTAAATTTTTAAATCTACAAATTTTGGGAACCAAGAAATATATGTTTTTCTTCCATAAAATAAAACTTTTTTTTAACTCTTTT
Source organism: Panagrolaimus sp. LJ2414 (assembly GCA_024447195.1). NCBI lineage: Eukaryota > Metazoa > Nematoda > Chromadorea > Rhabditida > Panagrolaimidae > Panagrolaimus > Panagrolaimus sp. LJ2414. Next base: position 13,349,427 of record JAMRXY010000008.1, read on the forward strand.
CATTTTTTTCCTTGCGGGGGATAAGTTCCAAAAAAGAAAGGATAAAGAAAAAGATATTTGATCTTGTCCGTTTTTTTAAAATAAATTCTTTTAAGAAGGATATTCAAAAGGTATCCGAGATATTGACCCCCTCAAGGCCTCATCAATGACCAAGAAAAAAGAAAAAGTTTTTTGTTTGTTTAATGTTCAGGACATCACAAAAGCATATGTAAAAGTTTTTTTTGATACGTGCTTTTTTTCAAAAAGTCTTTAAAAAACGTGTTATGATGACTAACAAAAAAAATTTTGAAGAAACACTTTTCGAAAAATAAAAATTTTAAAAAAATTCATGTTTTTTGAAACATTTTATAGCATCATTTGAACAGCATCGTTTTCGTTCCAGCCATAGCTCAGTTGGTAGAGCGGAGGACTGTAGTTCCGAGCAACGGGTATCCTTAGGTCACTGGTTCGAATCCGGTTGGCTGGAGTTATCTTTTTTTGCGACTTTTTAAAAAATTAATTTAAAAAAATTTAAATTTTTGATAAAATACAACCATTTTTTTTAAGTTTCAAACATTTTCTTATTTTAGGAGAATCCCGATGATCAACTTGATAAGCTGATTGAAATTCTTAAAACCAAAAATCACTGGGTTGGACCACTTACAGATGCGCTAATCAGAAATGGACACGGAAATATTGCAAATGAATTAATGAAAATTTCAAGTACTCGAGCCCAAAAAGTTGCTTAATTTTTTATACTGTAAATTAAAATTTATATTTGCGTTATCACATTATCATCCTTTCTTAAAATTGTATTTTTTATGCTTGAAATTCATTTAACAGTATTTGTTTAACAAAATTAAATTGAAATTGTATAATAACAAAATAAAGATACAAAACAAATATTAGTACAAATCATAGTTAAAAAATATAACAGATACAGTAACATCTACAATATAATAATGACATTTTAACATAGATATATTAGTTATACAGTAACCGTATTACAGTAACCCGAAAATTATACCCCAAATACAGCATTTTTGCTAGCTTGATTACCCTTTTTTGTTGAATCTTTTTCTTCTGCAGCAGCGGCATTGTTATTCTTGGATTCAAACATGGCATAAACTTTTGGTTTTGATTCTTCTTCTTTTGGCTTTTGATCTTCAGATGTTTCAATAATAACTTCATCATCAAGAACAATCACATCAGGTTTTGTATCAATTTTTGGTGGACGAGGATTTAAATTTGGATTAAAAACAAAATTGATATTTCCATTGATGTCTTTGTCTTCTTTCTTTGGATGTAACATTTTCCACCAAAATGAATTGATCTTTTCTGCTAAGATTTGGTAATACTCCTAAAAATTTAATGTTTATAAATGTATACAGTAATCTATCAACAAACTTTTAAATCATCTGGTTTAATAATTACAGGTTCAGCAGGTCTTCCATCTTGATAAGCTAAAACTACAGCACCTTGTCGTATCTAAAAATAAAATGGATAAAGTTGCAAAAGTTTATGTAAATCATACCTTTGGCATTGTTTGATAATCTGGATCTGTATTGACTGCAGCAATGTAAGCACAAACTTGAAGTGGCACACCATAAAGACGTTTAAGATCATTTGCTTTTTCAGTTGTATTATGCTTGTATGCATCTGAACTAACAGATTTCCAATCAACTAATGTTGGTTCACCACTAAAAAAAGATTGTTTAATTACAGTAAACAAAAAAAGATAGCATACTTGAGTTCAATGATAGCATCAAATCGTCCTTGATAACAATAATAATGATTTGTTGTTCTTTTTTCAAGTTTCATCCATTCAGTTTTTCGAAGATCTTTTAAAAATGGAATAATTGATTTAATATATTCATGATTTCCGCATTCTCTTGCCTTTTCCTATAACAAAAACGTTAGAACAATAAAAACAAATTTAACAAAAAAACCATACAAAAGCTTTTTCACATGCTTCATCACTAATACTTCCAGATTTTTGTAATTCAGCTAATAAAATTTCAACAGATTTATGAAAATTTGTGCCGGAAGATGTTCGCTGTGTCATATATTTTCGAAATCCATCATATTCCAATTCTAACACTTTCTTCTTCTGCCAATCATATAGCTTTGTGAGATCTTCTTCTGCAGCTCCCAATAATGCTGAGACAGATGGATATTTTCCTTGAAGCTCTAAATTCTTTCCTTTTCTTCGACTCTAAAAACCAACATCAATGCAATGTAATTTTTATTGTTATACAATAACAAAAAACTTACTGTTGAAAGATTTTCAGCAAAATTCATTTTAGCTTCTTCATCAAATTTTCTTGGATCTATTATTTGTAAGCCTGGTTTTGCCGTAATTCCTTTAACACTGGATGGCATTATTGATGTACCATATCGGAAAGAAAGAAGATTTGCAGATTTCATCTCTAAAAAACCTTATCAAAATTAAAAGATTACTATATAACTGGTACAAAGGATTTCCACCTTTAACTTCTTCTTCTTCAAAATTAATATCATCTTCATCAATAAATGCCATGTTTTTAGACAAATACAATAAAGTTATAGTGCAGATTTTCAAATCAACAAATGAAATAAAAACGCGCCCTTTTTTCTCTCTCATGTTTGTGTTTCTTTTCGGAGACAAAAACGAACATTTCGAAACTTTTCAGTGAAAGAAAAAAAACTCAATGAAAATGAAAAAAGGAGTATCAATCTTAAAACCTTTGCTCTTTCTTATTACTTTAATCAAGTTAACTTGTTTGTAATTTCCACAATTTTAAAACTACAGTACATTATTCATTTCATGCACAAAAAATACAAAAGTCAAAAATATGAAAAAGGGCAGACAAAAACTTTTCCTACAATGATACAATAAAAAAAAGTTTGTAGTTCGTTAAATGCCATTTTATTTAAGGCTAAAACATTAATTACAAAAACAAAAAAAAAGAAATACAAAAAGAAGAAAAAAATCATGCATATTTATAACGGAGATCATATCAGACATCTAAGAAACATAAGAAAAAAAGAACATAAAAAGCTGATAAAAATATTAAGAATTTCATTTTTAACCACATGTAGAAATCAAAACCTGTATATGTTTAACCACGTTGAGGCGGTATTTGCATATGTTCAAGCTGTCGTCCCGGAAAAGAAAAATTTCTTTTAATTCCAGCTTGAATAATTTGTGGAGGTGGCATTGATAGATTAATTGAAGGTGGTGGAATATTCGGATCAAAAAGTGGCACTTGAAGTTGTGGTGCTGGTTGAGGAGGTTTTTGTTGAGGTATTGGAGCACGAAAGTTTGGTGGAGGTACAGAAAAATCTTGTAGAAATGGAACCTCAACAGACATCAGAGAAGGTATCTGCTTTGGAGATTCAGTTTTTGACGGATGTAATTGAAGCGTCGGTCGATGAGAAGGATTTGGAAAAACTAGCTTATTTTGTGCCATTTCACGTTGCACCAACCATCCAGGAACATAATAATTATACGAATCCGATATTGCTTGCTTAGTTGTTGCCGGAGTAGCTCGAGGACCAAAAGTATGAAAAAGACGATCCTAAAACAGGAAAACTATAGATTAGAGCTTATGTTAAGAAATAAACGTACATGAGGACCATATTCAGCTTGTCTAGTCCACCACAGCTGCACTTGTTTAGCTAACGTAGGTTGTTGAACTACTGGAATTGGAAGCGTTTGTTGCTGAGATTTCATTAAAGGTGGAGCAGAAATGGTTGCACTTGCAGCTTGAGCAGGTTTTAAAGCTGAAAAACAACAAACGATAAATGTGTTTTTAAGCATATAGATTACCATCAGCAGGAGATCTCACTTCATGTTTTATAGCACTTTGAATGACATTCTGCATTGCGCTCATCATTGACATAACTTCTGAAGAAAAGTTTTGTTAGAATACGTTTACCAAATAAGTAACATACCACTTTCCATTGGTTTAACATTTGCAGGAGCTGCTAGCGGTGAATTATGGATAGCAACTTTGAATTGGCCAGTAGAAAATCGGCTTCTTTTGGCATCTTCCGCCATACCTTTTTGATGCATCCGCATATATTGTTCTTGCTGCTGAGCATACGCTTTAGCTGCTGCATCTAAAAAACGACAAAGATTATTTTCCTATCATTCCAAAGTTTAATACTAACCTTCATTATTTTCTGTTGCAGCTCTATCATTTTCAGCCTTCAACCTCGCCAGAGCTCTTCTCTTTTCGACATCTTTTTCCCAAGCTTCAAATTGTTGAACATATTTGATGTAAGCCTCGGATCCTACAGCATTTCTAAAATATATCGCAAATGTATTAGTAACAACAAAATAGATTAAAATTACCGATTTTGTTCTTTCCATTGCTCGAACTTGTCTTTATACGCTTTGTAATCTCTTTCAATTTCTTCATCCTGCGTTAAACCACTTCCCTAAAAAATGAATCTGTTAAATTTCATAAGAAAAAATTAAAATTTTAAAAAAGTCACGTCAGTAAACTTTATCCAAGTTTAACTGCACCTAAAAAATGACACCATCGAAAAGAGAAATTGCTCGAAAAAGGGTATATATCAAAATATACAAGAAAAATACATATAAATCAACAAAAAACACACATCTTGGCATTTAATTGTATAATAATAAAAAACGATAGAAATTAATTATAAACAGTAATAATAAAAAAATACAATTATTTAAATACAATACCTTTTTCACGGACATTATTGATGCGAATTTGAAAAAATGTGAAGGCAAAAGATTTGCAAAAGTATAGATTTTCAGCGATCTCCAAGCTTTGAATTTGGGAACATATAATTTTCAGCAAAATGTGAGGATTTATAACTTGTAGATTTTATATATATCAGATATTATTTATCTATTTTATATTTTTCGTTGACGTCTTTTCTGAGGAAAAAGAAGAGCAAAAAAAGTAGTCGATGAAGAAAAAAAATTGACGCGCAAACATTTTTTAGAAAGAAGCAGGCAAACTTTCAATTTTCGTTTTGAGAATCCTTTGCTATAAACGTTTGTCCGACTCGACCGAGCAAAAAAAAACTCTGGATAAAAAATGATAGAATTCAGATGCATCTTTCCGAAGTACTTATAGTTTCGCTTTTACTTTATAAATTATTACTAAAAGCTTAAAGACGGATTCAGATTGTTGCTATGAAGTTTTCGCGAGTGTTAAATATTATAAAATAAAATTTAAAACGAATAATAGTTGCGAAAATATTCAACGGAATTGATAGCTTTGGATGAGTCTTCATAATCATGCTTTACAAACACACATTCATTCTGAACCATGTGACAAATCTAAAATCAATATTTTGTTTGCATGTAAAAACTTGAAAATAAAAATGTCAATTATAAACCGTATATTAGCATAAGAATTTGCATAAAACATGCTACTTTAACACATTTCTCCCTCAGCAACGTTCTTTTCTTTCATTCGATTACTCAGAAGAAATCGAATTTCATCGTTTTCTCCATCTCCAAGAAAATGGTCGACAATAACAACAATTTTAACAATCTTCCAAATCAACAGCAGCCACAAATAATGCAACATCAACAGCAGCAGCAACAACCTCAACCAGCAATGTCACCACCAAATTTTGGACAAATGCAACAACAAGGCTTTCAACCTGTTGGTGGATATCAACAACAACCACAACAATTACCCCAACAACAACAGCAACAATCTGGAGATATTGTTGCGCCATCAATGTTAACGAATAATGCTGCAGTTGTTGCTGCACTTTTGGGAAAATGTGATTTTCCAAAGAAAAAGATGCTCATGGAATACACGGAAGAAGTAAATCGTCGAGGACATCGTCTTGAAAATCAACAATATTATGTTGGAATGTTAAGTGGATCTGATGTTGCTGTAAGTTGCTTTTTCTTTATCTACAGTAGTAGTTTTATACCAATGTTTTTTACTAACTTTGAGCTTTAGATTATCTTATTAATTACACAATTTTAGGCATATTGTAAGAAAGTTGGAGATTTTGGGATACATGCATGTGATCAACAAGGTGGACAAGTTCGTCTTATGCTTACTGTTCGTGGCAATTCAACTGTACATCATTTTGATTTAATTTTTGATGCAAAAGGTCGAGGATGGAATTTTTATCCAATGCCACCAAAGAGCAAATTTCATAAAACTATCATTGATTTGGTTGAATATCATAAAACTATTCCATTACCTGGACTACCTGAAAAGATTTGCCTCATTGATTCTTTAACTCGTCCATCATGGTTCTTGAAGCATGATAATGTTACCTTTGATAAAAGTGATTTACTTGGAAAAGGAAATTTTTGTGAAGGTAAGAAGCTTTTGGAAATTATACTGTAACTGATAGTTATAATGCTTTTTTAGTGTATCGTGGAAAACTTGATCGCCGAAAAATTATTGCTGTTAAAGTTTGTCATGCAAATTGGAGATGTAAGATTTTATAGAATTTAATTGTTGTTGATTGAATTTTATGTTTTAGATACCGATGTAAGCGTATCCTTGAATACAAAAGAAAAGGAAGCTCGTGAAGGTTTGATTAAAGAAGGCTCTGTCATGTCTCGAATTCGGCATCCAAATGTTATTTCTGTAAGCCTAAATACATTAACCTACTTGTATTACAGTAATTTTGTTTCAGTTTTATGGAATTTGTTGTGATCATCCTCCAATTATGATTGCCTTGGGTTTGTTTTTAATTACTTATCGATATCTGCCCTTAAGGGTTTCTCATTCGAGATTTCTAGTATGCATGTCTACAGTAATCCATTTTTTAGAAATCTGTCCTGGTGATTCTCTTCTTCGACATTTAACAAATCTTAAAGCTGCAATAAGCGTTGGAGAACGAATTAAATTTCTTGTTGAAGCTGCAGAAGGAATGGCATTTTTGCTTAAGAAGTTTGTGATTACCTTAAAAATCGCTGTAATAATTTTGTATACTTTTTAGTGATCTTGTACATCGTGATCTTGCTGCAAGGAATTGTTTAATAAGTAAATATGGAAAAGTTAAGATTGCAGATTTTGGGCTATCAAAACTTGTTTCACAATTATCTGGTGAAAATTGGAATAATCAACATATTCCTGTTCGATGGATGGCTCCTGAAACGTTAAGGCCAAGTCCAGAATATTCTTCAAAGAGTGATGTATGGGCATATGGAATTTTATGTTTTGAGGTAAGTGTTCGTTGGATTACTGTAACCTATGATTATGGGATTCATAAATGTATTACTGTAAACATTATTGTATATCAACTAACAGTTTCATTTTTAGGTATTCAGTTTTGGAGAAAAGCCATGGCCAGATTGGGAGAATAAAAAAATTGCAACATATATTCGTCGAGGACAAATGATGGATCTACCAAATTATACTCCTCCTCAAGTGAAAGCATTGGTTTCTGAAATGTGGAAGGTTAATCCAGCTGAAAGACCAGATTTTGCTCAAATTGCAAAACGAATTAATGAAATTCAAACACTTTTTCCAGCTCCTCGTCCACAACTTTGTACAATTAGCAAAATTAAAGGTGTTACAGTACTTTCGGCACAAGAGATTGAAGTTTTGGAAGAGAATAGTGAAGATATTCAAATTGAAGCAGCTGTTTCAGGTAATCTAAACTAATTCTTGTTTACCAATTTAACAGAGTAATTTTTTAGCAATGTCAAATCCCCAACCTCCAACAGCTGAATTACCTCCATCAATTCATGGAAATGTCGTAGATAATATGGGACATGTTAAAACTAAAGATGCAACAGTTGAGGTATGTTTTTTATGGATTAGTTTGGATTTATGAGATCTTTTTTTAAAATTTAGTTACTGTAATATTTGTTTTTAGGAAACTGATGTCCATCCTCAACAACAAAAGAAGCAAAAGAAAAAGCATAAATCTAAAACTCGTGATGGAACTCGTGATACGCATGAAGAAAATATCCTTGATCGACCATCAAAATCAAAAGATCGAGAAAAGAAGAAAAAGAAGATCAAACAACAACAACAAGGTTCAACGGATCAAACAACCCTTGAAGATGGAAAAGAATCTCGAACCGTTGATGATGAAGGTGCTTCCAATAATACGGTAGAAGCAGATCCTCCAGATGTTACTCAAGATCGACTTGAAAAACCAGTATCAAAAGTTAAAATTGAAAAAGGGAAGCGGCCATCTCGTGCTGATAAACATCAAGGATCTAATGTTAAAAGTAAACCAGAAGGAAAAAAGAGACGAACAAAAAAGTAATAATTCAAATGCATTATTATTATTATTATTATTTGATATTGTAAATAAGTATTTATTTTTGATGTTTGAAAATAAAATAAATTCAATGCTTTACAGTAATTTTTCATTTTGTTTGATTTTTTACAGTATTCTTTACAATAATTTTAAATGTAATTTTTTACAGTAATTTTTGATAAAAATTTTTACAGTTATTTGATACGTATTAATTTAGAGTGCAGTTTTTATGTAATTATTTATGTAATCACAATGGTATCATTTACTTTGAATTTTTACAGTAGTTTTACAGTCATTTTTAACGTTATGTTTGACAGTCTTTGTTTACAGTAATTTTAATAGTTTACAGCAGTAATTTTTTTGGAAAACAAAAGGATATGAGCATGATTAAAATTTGATTGGTAAGTCATTTATTTTTATTTGGGGTTTATAAAATTATTACAGTAATTTTTTGTTGAACAAAAATTTTTTAAAAAAAGTTGAAAAAATTTGTTGCATTTTTTGCGTTGTTTCTTTCTTTTTTCTCTTTGAAAAAAAAGCGCCTCTTTCGTTGTCTGCTGCCCGGCTTCGTTTCAGCCGCTCTTTCTTTTTTCTTTGACCAAGTCGAATAAAAACAAGAACGTTTTTTTATGCATTCGCGTGTTTGCTTGTGAGATGATTTTAGGAGTTCTAAACGAGTAGATTTTCTTACTCAAAAACTTTACTCCTGGGAAGGTCTGAGGCATGCTCCCCCAAAGGGGTATCCTTTAGGAAGGGAACGTTTGAGAACAAACGTGAAACTGTACTGGAAGTAACTGCCGAAACTTTCAATGGAACAAGAAGCTTCTTTGGAAGTGGATTCCGAAAGAATTTGTGCATTCGAAATACGGTTTTGAGCAGCGGTTTTAGTGCGATAATCAAATAACCCAATTCAGACTACTACACGAGCAAACAAAATTTTTTAAATTTAAAAAAAATAAATTTTTGTAATTACAGATATTATAGTATTTTTAAAAATTTTAATAAAAAATTGCTGTCTGTATCCATTATTAAATAAAAATAAAAAATTTTAAAAGTCTGGCTTGAGTTTTTGCGAGCCGAGATTTTTCAAACCTCCTTTGAGCTTGAATACCCATAGTCATGTGACATGCAAATTTTTCGACCCCCTTGGGATATCCTGAAGACCCATCTTCCATAGCCCCGAGCCCCCTAGTTGGTTTTAACTTTCAGATTTTTTGATTGTTTTAAAACAGTTTTAATCAGTTACAGTATCTTCTCAAAAATAAATTTATTTCATGAATTGAGTAATTTGAAACAAATAAATTTCAAAAACATTAAACTTTTTTTAGACCATAAAAATGGAAACAAAGAGAAAAACCCTCTTTCACAAACAATTTTTTCTTTTTTTTTGGTTCCTTATCTTCCATGATTTTTGTTCTTTCTCGATCTTCGATGAAATACCCTTTTTCATTGCAACAGAGGAATATCAATGATTCCCAATTGCTTATGTTGTCTCTCTCCACTCTGATTTCTGAAAAATTTTTTTTGCGTTGACTGCAACTGATAACCCTTAAATTGTTTTTCTTCATTTTATTTTGAGGAAAGACAATGAAAATGCTTATAAAAATAAATTTTTCTACCGTTTATCAGTCTCATATATTTTTAAGGTACAAAGAAAATGTATTTTTTTCATCAAAGTTTTGATTTTAGGATTTTTGCTTTTTTAAGAGAGTTTAAATTTTTTAGGTAAAAATTAGCCAATCATGAGATTATCACTTTGGGTATTATTTTGTGTTTTTTCTGTGTTATTAGTGATTGCACAATGCCGATATCAAGCAAGATCCGACCGAATTAGATGGTTCCGAGATGATGATGATTCAGATGAAGTAGGATTCTGAATTTTTAAGAATCTCAAAAAAATGTAGTTTTTAGGTTGTTGTTCGGCGTCGCCCAATTCATCGTCGATTGAGAATGCCAAAAACTTTTCGAGTTGTTGAAGCCCTTGATGTTGATGAAGTTGGATCAGATGAAATTGAGCAAATGGTAGCAAAATTTCTGTTTAATTTAAAAATTACAGTAACCAATTTTAAGACAAAATTAGAAGAACCAAAATTTGAATCCAAAAAAGATTACCGTAATCAACCCGAAAATGATAATAAGGATGATGACACATCTGAAGAAGATGAAGATGCCGTGCCATTAATGAGATTAAAGCCATCCAAAAAAATTGATGATGATTCTGATGAAAGCTTTGATGAAGCCGCTGCACCGACTTCAAATCGCCTTAAAATTAAATGTTATCAAAAATCTGGAAAAACTGTTGAACATCGGTTTGCTTATCCACTTATCCGATGATATCCCCTTTAATCTTGTTTTTAGAACATATCCTCGATCCTGGGAACATGCCGGATATGAAGCTGCCCTCCCTCGGGAATGGGATTGGAGAAATGTTTCTGGAGTAAATTACTGTTCACCAACCCGAAATCAACATATCCCAGTTTATTGTGGATCATGTTGGGTTTTTGGATCTCTGGGAGCTTTAAATGATCGATTTAATATTGCTCGAAAAAATCGTTGGCCCATGACAATGCTTTCCCCTCAAGAAGTTATTGATTGCAATGGAAAGGGTTCTTGCCAAGGCGGAGAAGCTAATGATGTTTATGGACATGCAAAGACTCATGGCCTCGTTGAAGAAGGTTGCAATAATTATCAAGCTGTTAATGGAAGTGAGTAGATATTAGTATGCATTTCCCCTGAGGGCTAATCCAGATATATTATATCATATCCCCTTGTTAGGAGTGATGCATTATGTCATCACATTTGAGATATCTCTTAAAATTTTCCCTCAGGGCAAATTCAGATATACCCCCTTGATAGAAATGACGTAATATGCCATCAGTTTTGTTATATTCCCTAAAATTCTCGACCATTACTAATCCAAGGTGTGTAATTTCAGAATGTGACATGTATCACCGATGTGGAACTTGTTGGCCAGATAGCTGTGATCCAGTTCAAAATTATACTCGTTATTACATCAAAGATTTTGGTGGATTTTCTGGTCGAGAAAAAATGATGGCAGAAATTCATAATCGGTAAGTTTGGAATTCAGACAGAAAAAGATTAAAAGTTACAGTAACAAATTTGGGATGTTTCTAAAAATCTCTTATCAAAGCTACAGTATACTAAATTTATAAAATATGCAAATTTTAGAGGACCTATTGCATGTGCAATTGGAGCAACTCCAACATTCGATTACAAATATGCTGGTGGAATTTATACAGAAAAGAGTGATCTTCCTGTTCGTTTTTTTATTTTTTTCTAATCCATTTAAATCCTTTTTATTTCATTAATCCCTTTTTATCCCCTTTTAGAGTAATCATATTGTATCCGTAACTGGTTGGGGAGTTGATAAAGCAACAAATACCGAATATTGGATTGTCCGAAATAGTTGGGGTGAAGCATGGGTATGATAAAAATTAATAAACTATTCTTTTATGCAAATTTTTCGGGTTTTTAGGGTGAACGAGGTTGGTTCCGTACCGTAACATCTCTATATCAAAATGGCCGAGGTGATCTCTTTAACATGGGTATTGAACGTGATTGCTATTTTGCTGATCCAGATGTCAGTAATTTGGATTAAATATTGTTTTTACTTTTTTGATATTTAATTAAATGTAGTTTAAATAATAATAAAAATTATTAATGTTTAAATTTTAAGAATAACAAAAATTAACGATATCTACGGCTCCCGGGGCAAGGAGCACATCCCTAAGTCCATCCTTATATACCACCTTCTCTATTCCCCGCCTTCTCACTCTCTCGATCTCTCCTTCTCTTGATCTCTCACTCGATCAACATCAGTTGATCCACGCCTGATGGCGTCACATCTCCCCCATCCCAAAGGGTCCCAAGGAGTTTTATAATAGTTTTTCAATGGCTGAGCACCATGCTCCTCACCTAATGTTGTTGGACATAACGTCTCTTTTAATAATATTTTTATCAGTGGCTGGGCACCATGCCTCTCAACTGGGGTTAGACATAACGTCTCTTTTATTATAATACATTCTTAATAGCTGAGCACCATGCTCCTGATTCCATGTTGGACCCGATGTCCCCTTTATGAATCTTAATCTTATCTCCTCCATTGTTTCCTCTTCACCTGTGCCCATATCTCCAATCTGAATCCACTTTCTGCTGTTCATTACTATCTCAATTATCCTCACTTAATGCGCTTCACCTCAACGCATTGAAAGCACAATCATTTTCCTCTCTTCTACCTCAATCTCCATAAACAGCTTAGCTTGCTTATCCAATTGTGTTCCCCCTTTCATATTTTCCAAACAAACCTCCCAGTTTCCTTTCATCACCGTAAATCAAACAGTTTCTTTTTGAGCCAAATAATTTCTTCCCTCTGTTTCCTTATTGTTTGCTTATCAGCCTCTCTTTCCTGTAAAAACATTAAAGGGATCTGCACAATCTCTACTCCATTCGTTTTACTAGTGCTATATTGTTGACAATCACACTGACATGGTGGCCTTGGTACTTCTGAATATTGACTCGTTCGAGTATTATGGTGTGGCTCATGTTGAAACCGATTGTCCCTCACATCCAAATTTTGATGTCTACCTTGAGCTTTCCAACACCTCTCTACGGTATGCCCTGTCAATCCACAAAATGTACACAACCAATGTGCTTTTACATTATTGTTGTGTCGTTGTTTCCTCCCCGCTTTCCAACATCTTTCTATTAAGTGTCCAGCTACTCCACAGAAAGTACATTTCATAACCCGTGGATATTGATTAAACCCATATTCCATAGCATTTACAGTTGCCGAAACATTTTCTTCAATTGGTAAACCCATTTCAATATTTTCTGCAATATCAAAAGCTTCTTCAAAAGTTTCTGGTCTATGCCCTCTCACCAAATAAGTTAAAGGTTGTCCTAATCTTTGTACAAACTCATCCGTCAACCTTGTTTGATAAGTTTCTTTATCATATTTCGCACAAACTTCCTTTACAACTTTTGTTAACCTATTTGAATACTGTAACACCGTTTCATCCTTTTGCTTTTCAATTTGTTGAAGTTTCTCTTCTGCTTTTTCTTTCAGCCTTTTTGTTTGAAAATAATTAATTAAACGAGTTTTAACATTGTCATAATCTTCCTTGTCTTCAATATTATCATAAATTACTCTTGCTATTTCATTAAGGAAAACGCGAATTTTTAACGCTTTCTCTCTTTTATTCCAAGGTACTGGTAACATGATAACATAATCTTCAAATTTTACAAAAAATTCTGTTATTGAAATAGTTCCATCCCCGTTAAAAATCAAATTGTCTGCTCCTTCTTCTTCCGTTTCTAATACAAAGATTTCATCTATCGTTTTGTCATCAATTTTAGTGATATCAAATCCTTTTATCACTTCTATCACTTTTGTTATTTTATTTTTCTTTCCTGTCATTTCCGTTCTTGCTTTAAATATTTTATCTTCCTTTTCCAAAACATGCTTTGCTTTATCACACTTTAGACCTTGATCTTTTGCCACGTCACCTTTCACTTCCTGCATTTGGCATGATCTTTTATCCTTTGTCCTTCCTGAAGTCATCACTTCTCCCTTCGAAAATCTTTTACTGTCTTTCCCGAGCATTCCACTCATTTTTAATAATACAAAAGCTGGGCACCTTGCCTCTCGTTTCCTGTTGATTTGGGCACTCTTAATGCCTCACCAATCAAATATATTCCCTTTCACGAAAATCACCTTTACAGGCAATAATTAAGAAAGTGATTAAAATAAAAAATTTAGTGTCTTAAGGGCAGTAAAAAATGAAAAAAAATTATAAAATTAAAAAAAATAAAAAGAATTTTATTTTTAAAGAAGAAAAAGACAATTTTTTTTTTTACTTTTTAGAAGAATTTTTCGGTACCGATTTTTTAAAAAATAAAATAGAGACTTTCTTTTCTTTATAAAAAAAGATAAAAGAAATTTTTAATATTAAAAAAAAATTTAAAAGAAAGAAAAATATATTTATAGTGGCGTCGACGCAAAAAAATAAAAATTTTTTTAAATAAAAATAGAAGAGAAGAAAAAATCTCTTAAACCAACAGCAAAAAGGTGGCTCAAAAAAAACCAAAAAAATCCTTTTTGTAAAAAATATAATAACCCCAAAAATTAGCGCTTTTTAATTATAATTCCCCCAAATTTTTTAAATTTATTATATTAGTATTATTTTATTAATTAAAAAAAAATCACACACAAAAAGTTAAAAGTTTTATTTTAAAGAAAATATTAGTTGAAAAAAAAAAACACACACACAAGAAAGAAAAGAAAAAAATCACAAGCACACAAACAGGCGGGGACGTTCCAACGCTGCTACCATTAACGATATCTACGGCTCCCGGGGCAAGGAGCACATCCCTAAGTCCATCCTTATATACCACCTTCTCTATTCCCCGCCTTCTCACTCTCTCGATCTCTCCTTCTCTTGATCTCTCACTCGATCAACATCAGTTGATCCACGCCTGATGGCGTCACAAAAATGAAATTTTAAAAAAAGCAAGGTTTAAAAGCGGAAAAGATCAAAAGAATTTCAAAATTTTTGAATTTCTGCTGACATCAGATTTGGACAGCCCCTAGGGCATTTAAAGTTCTTTATGTTTTCGGAATACTGTAACAATGTTAATCCAAAACGTTTGAGTTTCAAATTGTGGGTGCAGAAGCCTGAAAAAGACGTTTCCAATAGTTTTTGTTGTTATCGTTTTATTGTCTTTTTTCAACAAAAAAAATAAAAAAATAAAACATTTATTTGAACATCAAAGAAAACTCATAAAAACTCAAAACATAATAAAAGTAACCAATAGCAATTATAAAACTAAAAGAATATCGTCTTGGAAATATAACTCTTCGATAGTAACTAAAAGCCCCCAAGAAAAATTCCAAAAACAAATATTTTCATTTTAACGAAAAAATGGCAATGAAAAGTGGTGGTGATGATATGATTTTAGCTAGCTATGATACTGATAATGAAGATCATCATCAACAACAAAATCATCTTCCACCAGCTGTAATGGAATCAAATTCTAAAATTGGAGGCTTTGAAGGATCTGATGTAAATTATTTTTTTTTAAATGTTTATTTGAAAGGTGTTCTTTTTTTAGCTTTTTGATGAAAATTACGGTATCTCTAAAATTGAAGAAGAAAAGAAAGAAAACGAAACAAATTTGCGGCAACGAAGAGTTTCAAAATTGGAGAATGATATTGTCGAAAATGTCGAAGAAAAGAAACAAAAACCTATAATCGACAAAATTGTTAAAAGTAAGTTTTTTTGGAAAAATCAGAACTTTGACTTTTTAATAAATTTTTAAATCTATAAATTACTAAATTATTAAATTTCAAAAAGAGCCAATTTTTGTATTTTTCGATAAAATTTTGAACCTTTCCGAAATTTTTAATCAAAAAAAAACACCTCCCCAGGATAGAGATAGAAAATTTGGTCGGCTAAAATTGGCTAAAAAAGGCCATAATGGCCGTATTTTTTGGCGTTTTTGGGCTTCTTTTATCTTATGACGCCAGAGCATGTCCAGACCGCAAATTTGACCGGGCCGAAAATTCAGGGCAATCTTTTTAAGCCTTGCAGGGAATCATGTTCCTGCTGCTAATTCTTTATGCTAATTTTTTATTTCATTTTTAAGGTGCTTTTAAACAAAGTAAAAGCCTTGAAGATATAAATCCATACAAAGCTGGATTATATGCTTTCATTGAATTAGTTCTTCATTGCATTTTTCTTATTTTCATTACAATTATTGCTTTATCAAAAGTTTCCTCGGATCTTTTTCATGTGAATGAAGGAATCATAAATTTCTTTGTCTCTGATGCCCCTGAGGGTATGCCAGCTTTCGAAGATATCACAGAACACTACCAAATTTGGGGATGGATTGAAAATCAATTTTTTGATAAAATTTATTGGAGTCAATTTCCTGGAAATGACATTAATGGAAATGATAAAATTATTGATGGCATTCATAAATTAATTGGAAAACCACGTTTTCGAATGCTTCGAGTTTGTTAAACATTTGCTTAAGAGAAAGATTACGGTATTTTTTAGGTTCAAAATAATTCTTGTGCTCCTGATTATATCTTAGGTGATAGCATTGTTGACTGCTATGATTCCTACAGTAAATCCAATGAAGATCGGGAAACTTTTGGTCCTGAAGGAATTTCCGCGTATGTTTTTTTTCACCATGAATTCTGCGATAAACGTTTTTTTTATCATAAAAAAGCATTTAAGGGGGGTAAATCTTTAAATAATGGTTTTGACCTTGGATAAAAACTCAAAATTTGTGAGTTAGTTGTTGCTAGAATAAAATTGGTAAATTTGTCAATTACCAAAAAATCAAAAGTTTAAGCTTCTCATATTGCAAAAAGGCTTTGTTAAAGGAGGTTGATGGTTACGCAGTTTTTTCATTTTTTACATTTTTTTCGAAAAAGACTTGACGACAAACCAATTTTTCTTAACAAAAAAGTTCGATAATTATTTTGTAATTTTGCAAAAAAAGCAAATGTTGTAATGAAAAAGTGTACGTGACCTGCCTCATTACAGTAACTACAGCGTTAAAAATTTTGATCCAATTTTTGTCGTTTAAATCATTTGAATGATCAAAAGTTGCCTTTAAAATGGCAATCTTTGATCTTTTGTTGCCTGAAAAACTCCGGAAAAGGATAATTTTTTCGGTTGGCCCACGATGATGTCATGGATGAACGGTTGTTCATAACAAAATTCTATCTTTCTGACCGGTGTTCTCTCGCCGCCACCGTCGGCGGCGGTAAATGGAAAAGTTTAAAGAGATTTGCCGAAGATCAAATGATGCCGCGGGCGGCGGCGACGGCGATCTTTCAAAACCGTTGGAACAATGTTTCTGACTTTAACTATATTTATTATTTTTTAAATATTTATTTCAATATTTTGACTTTCATTTTTTTTTCATTACCATTTTTTAAGAATTTAACAAATTGAGACTTTTCTAGTTTCACTTACTTGGATGCAAATATCTTAAAAGCCTCAGAACATTGGACTCTTTTTGCTTCATACGGTGGCGGCGGGTACATTCAAGAATTTCCATTTGGTGATCGAGAAGCTGCAGAAGAAATTATTCAAATTCTTAAAGCCAATCAATGGATCAGTCGTGGAACCCGTGTTCTTTTTATTGATTTTACAGTATACGATTTTACACATAATTTATTTACTGTTGTAAAATTAGTTTTTGAACTTCCTCCCACAGGGCAAGTTGTTCCATCACAAAAAGTTTTAACAGTTCAATTACTTCAATATTTTGAACCATATGATTATTTTATTCTTGTATGTGAAGGAGTTTTTTGTGCTTTCATTTTGTTGTATTCTGCATTAGAACTCAAAGAACTTTTCAAAAATCGTGCATGGTACCTTTTTGATCCTTGGACTTGTTTTGATCTTCTTGTTATTGGGGTAAGTGTGATTACTGTAATGAATAAAATCAAATCTGAAATCATAATCGAAAACAGACGAAATTTTGAAGTTCAATTTTGACATTTTTTTTGAAATTCGATTTTCTAAATCTGATTCTTATGCCCCCAAGGTTTGTCCAAATCTAATATCAGCAGTTTTGGTGGATAAAGGGGGTTTGCCAAAATCTAATACTCACTTTAAAAGCGGCAAACATCAAAGGAAAAATCTAACCCAGACTTTCGATTATGTTGTTCTTTGAAAATGGATTTTGTAAATCCAATTTTTGTGCCCTAAGGGCTTATCTAAATCTGAGTTTTGAGGCTGAGAGGGCATAAATAAAAATTTGACCTCAAAAGCGGCAAAGATCAAAGAAAATACACCTTTGAAAAAGTTAAAATCCAAAATTTTGAAACCAAAATTTCGTTTTTTTTAATTGTGAAATTAATAAACATTTTACGGTACTGTACTTTTACAGATGTCATATGCAGCAATAATTGTTTCATTAAAACTTGAATTGCTTGTTCGAAATCAGTTAAAAGCATTAATCAGATCCCAAAATTATGTCCATATGCAAGAATTCGTTGATCTCTATTTTTTTCGAAATGATCTCATTGGATATGTATTTGTTCTAGCATGGTTTAAAATTTTAAAACATATTCAATTTAATCGAAGAACGACGCAATTTGTTGAAATTATCTTTCTTTCAATGCGAAAAGGAGTTCCATTTTCGCTATATATTATTGTAACGTATATTGGATTTGGGATATTTGGATATTTGCATTTTGGTGATCAAATGCCTGATTATCGAACAGTTGATCGGGCATTTGTTTCAATTTGGCGTTTAACTTTTGGTGATTTTGATTATAAAAGTATGAAAGATGCGGCACCCTTTTGGACAGCTGCGCTATTTCTTGTTTATACTGTTACAATTATTATCTATCTTTTAGTAAGTTTTTTAAGCATGGGGAATATTAACCCCATCCATAAACCTAAAAATCCTTTGAGCTTTTACCGCCATCAACAAAAGATCAAAGGCGGCCCCCTTTGAAATTCATCAATTTTAGAATATTTATTTCACTCTTATTGCTTTATGCTATGCTGAAATTGATGATGCAAAAATTGATTATTCAAGAAAATATGTATTGGGTGATTTTGTTCGAGAGGTAAATTTTATAAAATTTAAAGTAGAGTTAACTAAAATAATTGTTTTAGACACTAAATATGTTACTTCGAAAACTCAAACTTCGAGAAATTCCAAAAAGTATTCCAGAAAATGAAAGATTAATCGATTGGGAGAAAAAATTGAAAGAGTAAGAAAAACATAGGCTTTTTTTTTGAGAAGGGCATCATCAAAAACTGAGAAAATGTAAAAAATAACGTTCTACTTTAAAGGCGGCAAGATCAAAAGAATTAGTTTAATTAGGTGAAAGCCGCTTTGAAGTTTTCGGCGAGCGCCTTTGATGTTTGATAACCTTCTTCAAAATTTTTCACGACGTCATCACTGACTAACCGATACAGAATATTTCTAAAAATCCCAAAAATTAACATAATTTTTACAGATTCGGATATGCTGATGACGACATTGAACGAAGTTTACTTGCATTTGACATTGACAAAGAGGAATTTATTACTGATGAAATGCAAAAATGTGTTGAAATTGATCTCATGAATATGCAGAAAAGAAAAACGTATATCTTTAAACTTCTTTTACTAAAAGTTTTCAATTAATTATTTTTAGTCCTCTTCAAGAAAATGAACGAATTGAAAAACGCGTCATCAAATTTAATTCAAATTTAAAGAAAGTTTTACCAAAGTTAAAATATTATGAAAGTAGTGCAACATTCAAAAGTACCGAAGGTTGGCATCTTTCTGCTGATGGCAAAAATAAATAATCAAATTTCATTTATGCATTTTTTTATAAGTGTAATGTTTAAGGACATTGTGAAATTTATTGATTGAATAATCATGATCTGGGGCACTGAAGCAATTGTTCAATCACATATGTAAAAAAAATTAAATTAATCAAAAATGTCCCAAATCATATATTTTCATTCAATAAATTTTGAAATGACCCTAATGAATCTGTTCTTTATACTAAATTTATTAAACTTTTACTGATACCTTATAATACCGTATACGTTTGCTTCTAAAATAAATTCTTGCTTTTAAAAAACATCTGTTAAAAATGAGAAACTGAACTTGACCAAACGTGAAAATACTGCAGTAAACAAAAAAAATGGGATTTAACGACAATTTTGCATTCTCCAAATCATGTTTCTGAAAACTTATTTTACAGTATCTCACAAAATTTTTTGATTAAATAAAGCTTATATGTCTCAGATGCCGTTTTGAACTTCTACGGCACAAAAAAGTGCCAAAACGGCACTTTTGGACAAAAAGACTTTGAATCTGGGCTTGTTAAGCATAGTCGAAAACGTGGGTAAAGTTTCAAAAAGATTCATTTTTTGCTGTGCCAAGCCTTTCAGATTTTCAGCCAGAACGTGTTTTAAAAACTATCAAATAATGACAAAAACTATATTTTAGCGCCAGAATCCTATTTTAGGATTCAAAATCCTTGAAAATAAAAAAAATCTTCCATTTTCGTAATCTACTCGTCAAGACGAATCAAATGATACCAAACTTGTAGAATATGGAGAAAAAAAGTTTTTGCCTTGAGAATCCTGTTTTAGGATTCAGAATCCTCAAAAATCAAAAAAATCTTCCATTTTCGCAATCTACTCGTTAAGGCGCTTCCAGTGATACCAAATTTATTGAATTTGGAGAAAAAAATTTTTGCCTTCAGAATCGTATTTTAGGATTCAGAATCTCCAAAAATCAAAAAATTCCTCCATTTTTGTAATCTTCACATCAAGACGAATCCGTGGATACGAAATTTATTGAATTTGGAGAATTTTCATTTTTTGGCTCCAGATTCCTGTTATCGGATTCAGAATCCAATCAGAATCCACCAAAACATGTTTTTAATTGTTCCAACATCTTTAAACTTATTTTTTACACATTTTTTGATACCATAAACAGCTTATTTGGATAAATTTGATTCCAAGCATGGCAAAACAGAATCCAATCATCTCCCAGGCAGTTTGTCGATTGTAACAGCTTTTTGAAAACATGCTAAAGCATTAAAATATTTCTTCATTGTAAATAAGGTATAACCAAGATTAAAATAAACAGGGTTCCAATAAATTCCAATATTTCCATCAAGAAGAGACGACAAATTTGACAGAATTGGTTCAACTTCTGATTTTGTCAAATATTTCAAAAGTCGAAGAAAACAGGCACAAGCAGCTATAAAAATATATATTTTATGACCACAAAAATAAATATGTACTTACAATCATATTCTTTATCAATATAAAAAACAGCTCCCAATTCATTCATAACAAATGGGCTTGATGCATTCATATATGTCTCCAAATCATGTAAATGCTTGACTCCATGAGGTAAACCATTTAACTTCTTTTCACAAATTGCTGTACAAATTTGAACATCCATATTCTTTTCAAGTCGATTAGAAGCCTAAAAATTACCGTATTTAAAAAGGATGCATTTAAAAGCGATATTTTTCATTTCAAAATACAATTCAGGGATAAATTTTAACAAATCTTTTTAGGGATTATCCACATCAACAGTTTTAAAAAGCGTAAGCTAAAATTTGATACTCACCGTTTTGGCAAACATCAAAGAAAAAACTGACAGAAGAGGGAAGTAAATTTTGAAAATTTTTAGTGACGTAAGATTTGGAGAATCCCTTAAAAGATTGATGGGTAAAAACATATTAAATTATCAACATTAACATAAGCAGTTCAGAAGTACATCAAAAATAATTAAACGAAACATTTGACCATGATTTATTTTTTACCGCAGGAAGAAAGATAGAACATTTAATAATAATTTAATGATCTTTGGAAATTTTTAGGCTTAATAAATCAGATTGATTAGCCGCTCACAAATCCCAAAAGGAGAAGAACCAACCTCCATGTAATTATCCATTTGATCAAGGATTTCACCACAACAAAAATGAAGATGTCCAGAGAGGACATAAGCATAGCCAAAATCTGGATTAATTTTAAGACATAACTCTAAAAATATATGATAGAATGAATAGATTACATATATCCAAACAAAAACTTACTAATCAAATCTTTTGCAAGTTCATAATCTTTGATAAGAAAATTATAATTACGCTGCATACGCGTACAAAAGTTAAATCATTTTGTTTAAATTTTTTCCAAAGTTTTGAACAAAGAATATCCAATTCTAATCTTTTATCCATTTCAACGCAGCATGCAATATAAACCAAAACATTTTTGATATCAAATTTTTCTTGGACAGTAATAATTGGATCAACAATATCAAAAGCATCTTGAGCAAATCCATTCAAATATTTGCATCAAAAATAAGCTTGCAAATTTCTCGAGAATTCAATGTTGAATTTCTTCTTTTGAGAGATAATGCTTCAAGTCTTAGAGTTATTGCAGCTGTAACATTTTGAACAAAACTTTCAATTGATTGTGAGGTCGGCATTTTTATGTGTGGAAAAAAAGTTGTGGAAAATTTTTCAAAAGGAAGACCTCTTTTTGGGTAAGAGAGAGAGAGAGAATGTGCTTTTTGGCGCCGTTTTTAAATTTTTTTAACTTTAAACTTTTGAAATTGCAAAATCGCCGGTTCTATCAGATCGAATCACCGGATTTAATTTTGAACCAGAAATTAATTGGATTAAAAAAATTTCAATCCAATTTATACATGACAACAGGCATTCCTTTTACAGCCCGGCCAATGGCTCGGGCTGGAAATTTCCGGATGGACTCTAATTTTTAATCTTTCAAATGCTTCCATGTGTTTCAATTTCAATTATTTATAAAAATAATTTATTAACTTTTAAATATTACATATAAACAATTTATTTTTGGTTAAAATCATTACAACAATATTAATATATTTATTTATACACCCATTTAATTTTATTAATATTGAATACTTGCATTCCGTGAAAAATCTCCTTTTTTGGGGGCTGAAGGTGAATGCTGTTCATAGCTTACAGCACTTAATCGACGAAGTCTTAAATCATTTTCACGTTTTTTCTTATCCATAAATAATAATTCAACTTCATCAATTGAGCAACCCTTTGTTTCTGGGATAAAGAAATAAATAAATATTAATGAAATTACTGTAATACCAGCATATATAAAGAATGTTCCTGAAAAAAAAAATGTTTAAAAATAACAATTAATTGCTGATGGATCCTTGTGTAAGAAGTCGAATTTCAAGGACGTGTCTCCTGCGAAATCATAAAAATCCTGTGATCTTTTACCGCAATTCCGTTTTTAAAACCTGATATTCTGATACTGCATTAAAGTATTTTACGACCTTTGCCCATTCTTCCAATTATGCAAATTTGTTGACAATTTTACCTTAACCAACAATGAAGTGCTATGAACGAACATTAACAGCTACAAAAATTTGTATAAAATGTTTAAAAGTTAATAAAAGGGGAAAGTGATTCACAAAAACCTTTCACTTTCTCCATCAAAATCATTTTTGTGTTGGTTGGTTGAAAGAAAAGAAGAAGAAAATGAAGCGCTACATCCTTATTTTTGCGGTTTTGGTTTTGGTATTAAATGGAATTTATGCTGCACAAGTTGGTCGTCAACATCAAAAACATAAACATTTACGTCATCATCGTCCTGATCATCATGAATCAGAATTGAATGAAACTCAATCATCAAATCATCATTCTGAAGAATCAAACGGCTTACCTCCTGCTGAAAATCAAAAACCACGGATCGCTGGGTAAGTTGTTTTTCTTTAACTTCATGGATATTTTTGATTTTTAATTTTTTTTAGTGACGATGAAGAACGTGATGGTCAAGTACAAAAAGCTGGAATACCGTAAGTTGTTTTTCTGACATTTCCAAACATTCATGCTCATTTTCGATTTTTTTAGTGGACCTGAAGATGAAGATTATGCAAATGATGAACGGTATCGTCGCTCATTTGGTTATTATCCTGCTCGTGGTCGCCGTTCATTTGGTTATTATCCTGCTCGTGGACGTCGTCATCATCGCCCTGATCATCATGAATCAGAATTAAATGAAACTCAATCATCAAATTCTCATCCTGAAAATGAAGTTCAAAGTATGGGCTTTGTGTAAGTTGTTTTCTTAAAAATACCAACATTTATGCTCATTTTTAATTTTTTAGTGATGATGGTAGTGATTATGCAAATGATGAACGATATCCTCGTTCATTTGGTTATTATCCAGGTCGTGGTCGCCGTTCATTTGGTTATTATCCTGCTCGTGGCCGCCGTTCATTTGGTTATTATCCTGCTCGTGGACGTCGTCATCATCGTCCTGATCATCATGGTAATGGCTTTGATCTTTCTACCCCAACTCCAAATTTCCATGATTTTGAAGATGAACATGAAAAAGAATGGGCTAATCAAGGTATTCCAGAAATTAATCGAGGATCAGGTTATCAACCACAATTTATTTATCCTCGTCCTTCACATAATGATAATAAGAATGGACATGTTGATGCAAATAATGAATTTAAGAATGGATGGCATTTTCGGTAAGTTTTTTATTTTTTATGTAAAACAGCTTTAAGCATTTATTATTTTTTAGTATTCCTGAAGTAGCTTTTGATCCAAGTAATAATGTTGATGTTAAAGATGAAGGAATCGCAAAACGTAATGCCCGTTATCCTCGCTCATTTGGTTATTATCCAGGTCGCGGTCGCCGTTCTTTTGGTTATTATCCAGCTCGTGGACGTCGTGATCATTATCCTGATCATTTTGAACATTTTCCATAAATTTATTTTGTTTGATCTTAAATTAAATTTAATTGGATGTGATGTTTGTATGTAATAATAAAATTGAATCTTTATTTTTAAATAATTGTTGGAATTTTGGTTTTATCATTATTGTTTATCACACGAAGTTTGTATATTTGATAGTTTTGAAATTTTACTTTGAAGAAATCGTTGAAAGAATCGAAGGGCTTACAAAATTTATAAAAACTTTTATTTTAACACGTTTCTTGGCATTTAAAAAATTTAATTAGTTATTTCACCAGGGAGCTAACAAAATATTAAGCATAAATTTAAAGAAAAAAGAGATTTTAAAATTTTAAATGAGCAAAATTAATTTGATGAAGTTTGGCACAACTTTTGAAGGATTAAACTGATGAAAACTGGTGCAAGGGAGAAGAAAATCGGAGCAGCTGTTGAAGTTGTGGCTAAAAATGAGTAATTTTTTCAATGTTTAGAAATTTTTTAAATGTTACTTGTTGTTTGAGATGTTACAGTCACCGTTCCAGTTCCAGTGACAGCAGTAGGATCAGTTGAATTTCCTTGAATTGTTGGATTTGTAGGGATTATAGTATTTCCCGAGGAATCCGTAACAGGTACAACAGTTGTATAATTTTTACTTAAATGTGGGCTTATGATAATGGTATATCCAAGTTCTTGCTCAGGATTTGTGTTATTTGGGTAATTGAAAAACAAGGTTAAAGCTTCACCATATTCACCTGAGTGAGTTTGATTATCAAAAGATTTCAAATAGTCGTATCTAAAAAATGGATTAAGAGAAGCTTTTAAAAGATTTTAGGGATGGTTACAGTATTCACTTACGTTTTGATAAAAGTTCCATTATCATTGGCATTATCTGCATATCCACTGAACAAAGTCAAAGTTGCAAGGCTATTATTTGCTTTCAAGGCTGTTGAACTAATTAGCATAAAGTTTAATTGAATACCATTGGATGTTGGATAAAAATGCCAATATTGTTCAACTCCAGGAAAAGATTTAATTTCGGTTGAAAAAGAATCCAAAGTGATATTATAATTTCGATCTCCACTAATTTGTGTGCTATTCATTAAAGACTCTGGTTCATCATATGCTGAAACCAAAAACATAAAAAATTGTGGAGGCATTGGAGTGGTTGTTGTAGTAATTGATGAAGGAGTTGTGGTTGTGGTGGAAGTTGCAGTTGTTGTTGTAGTTGAAGTGGTGGTAGTTGAAACGGTTGTTGTGGTTGGAGCATTTGGATCGAAATGAACTTTATACAAAACTGTAAAGCCTTCACCCTTTGCAAATGTAAGCCGTTGTTGTGTCATATTTGTATCAGATTTATAAGTTGCTAGCCGATATCTTGCTGCTGTATCATTTCCATTATAAACAATTATTTCTTCACCTTCAAGTAAAGTAAAATATTTATCAAAAATTAAAAAGCCTCGAAGATTTGAAGTAAATGTAAAATGATATGTTGTATCTTCAATTGGCTTCCAAACATAGAACGGGGTATTTGCGGTGGTTATAGGAACGTTAGTTATGTTTTCACCATTTATGGAACAAAACAAAGCAGCAGCAACAAAAACCAAAAATAGATATGTTTGTGCCATTATGTGTTACCAGCAAGTTGAACTAAAAAATGGTTATGCAAATTAAAATTATGAAATGAACAAAAGTTGATGAAAGGTGGATAACCCGGAAACGTATTACCGTATACGGTAGAATATTTAGGCCTAAATTTAAAAACAAAAAAAAAACAAAATTTTCTGAAACTCAAAAAAGTTTTTTCTCTTTCCTAATTTCAAAAGAAATTTTAGAAAAACATCAACAAAAAAATTTCTTGTTAGCCTAACAAAATCACAATAAATCACAAACACAAAAACGAAGCACGTAAAAAAAATGACAAAAATGAAATATTTTAGAAGCGTTTTTATTTGTACCATTTTTCTTCTTCTTGTTGGTTTTAATGCTGCATTTTTTTTTATTATTTTCAAACAATACCCAAAAAAGAAAGAATTATTATGGCTTTGATCAATCACACTTTGATATTTCCTTCCTTCTTCCTTAATAAGAAGGGACAGATAGATATTGAAATAGGGGGGGGGGGGGGGGGGGATGCTTTTGGAAGGCGTGTCACTCTTGTAAAAAAATGTAAAGCATAGCCTACTGATTCATCATTTATTTCTAACAAAAATTTTACAAAAAATTGTAAACTTGACGCACAACCTTTTTTTATGAGCACCAAAAAAACTTTTGTCTTGCTTTCACCCTTTTTTACCCTATTTTTATGGTTTTGAAATGACAAAAAGCTTACGTCATTTAAAAATAACGGTAATAATAACGATAGTTTGAAAAACAGTTTTCCAAAATCAGCAAACAAATATAATTACAAGATTGATTTTAACTTCATCATAAAAATTTTAGGCCACCGAAACTTCTAGAAGCATTACAAAAATCAATATCTTTTTTTCAGTTTCAAAAAAAATCAGTTACAGCAAAAAGGTATAAGAAAAAATTGATACAAATTTTTTTCATCATCAAAATAAAATTGATCAAAAATATACAATATATATCTATTAGAGGAAGAAGAAGATTATGAAGGAAGGAAGAAGCAAACATATATAAGAAAATGAAAGTGGCAGAGAGAGAGATAGATCCTTTCTGAATTCTATTTTGATTTAATCATTTGTGAATTTGAATTTCCTTTTTGTGGTGGAGTTTGTGATTGATTTTGAGATGGTTGCTTTTGTAGAGATTCACCAGCATTTGAATGTTTTTGTTGAGATTCACCAGCATTTGATCGTTGTTGTTGTTGTCCAGTTTGTTCACCAGCAGTTGATCGAGCTGAAGTTGTTGTTGGAAGCACACTTGTGTTATTATTATTTGTAGTATTGACACAACTGGAATCAAGTTGATATTGAAGTTTTTGAGATCGCTTTGATGAAGTATTATTTTGTGATTGTACAACAACATGATATCTTTCACCTTGATAATTAGCAGAATATCGAACATTAAAATGACAACCATCGGTAATGAAAGTTGGAACTGGAAGTAACCATAATCCCCATCCAAATACTGATCGATAATTTTGATATGCTGTTATATTATAGCTTGCATGTGGATCACCTCTGAAAAAAAGAACAAACATTAAATACAGTATTAAGGGTAACAAGATATATAACACCCTTTTCCATTTGATCAAACCTGAAAATCAGGGATTCATTGAAGCTGCTTTTCTGTTTAGTGGATAGAATTTTAGTAGACAAAAATGCAGTTTTGATATCTCCCTGACTTTCATGTTTGGACATAAAGACCAAATTATGCTATCTATAAACTACCGTAACCTCATAAAATTAATCAATCTTCTTTGATCTATTAACTGTTTATCTTCAACACTTTCTGAATGCTTTATTACAAATTTATGTATAACACTGTCATGAAAATTCAACGTATTCTTGTTGTTGCAATTTTTTCACATTCCACTTCTAATTGCAATTAAACAGAAGACTATGTCTAGTTATTGCTTTATTGTTATTCTTAGACGCTGCTCTTTTTGTTTTTCATGCATGCAAATCGTATCGTCATTCTTTGAAAAGATGAATAACTTTTAAAAATTGTATTAAAACTGGAACTAATTGAAAATAGCTAAAAATGCTTCTTATTACTAATGCTAAAAATTGGAACAAGAAAAATTGCAACTTGCAAAATGTTTCAGCTAAATGCTTTTTAAAAATTTGCTAGAATTATTGAATACCATAAAATTTAAAGGTTTGGTACCGTCATGATTGCCGCCACAAAGAACGTTAACTTGAATGAACCGGAAAAAAGTAATAAAATCATAACATTTTGTAATCATCCCAAAATTCTTTTGCCGCCTCACCTTTTTGCTTCTCCACCAAAAAATGCATTGAAGCCCAAAAATTTTTTCGAAATATAATGTCCCAAAACTATTTACAACTATTAAATCAAACAGATTCTCCACACCCAATTTTTTTTCCTATCAAAAAATACAAATTCAAAGACATACCGAATCAATGGAGGTTTTGCTTGCTCACAAGTTGTTTCATTATCCCATACCAGACGAGCATGATAGATAAGCAATTCTCCAAGGGGATAATAAGAGAAACCAAGATGGATAAGAATTGATACGGCAACTGGAATAAAGTATTTCCATTCATTTGATAGATCTTTTGAGAGCGCAAATCTTACAACAACTTCAAGGGAGGTTAACAGTTCAAATACCAAAAATGATGTTCCATAAAAGAGATAGAGCAAAAAGTATTTGTAATTTCGAAATGATACCTAAAAATGTTGATTAGTAAATGAAGTGGACATTTAGATAATTTGGTTTGTGTTAAATCTCATCTCTAAAGTGTATCTTGTAATGAGAACGATGTTCTTCTTCATTCTTTTCGTCTTAAGATACAAATCAGGGATCTGGTTTAACAGCTAAAAACATGTATAATAACTCACACATTTATTAATCCAAGGACAGTGATGATCAAATTTGACAACACAAAATCCACAAGATGAGCAATGATGTGATCGATCAGGTTTTATCAAAGCACATTGATAACAATATCTCAACTTTCCATGCACATCCATTTCAACAAATGTCAACCCATGTTCAGCAGCAAAATCATCCAAAATTTTTGATTGTTCTTGAATTTGTTCTGGATTTGATGTATCTGGATGATACCGATCCCCCAATTTTGGAGTAACTTCTTTCAACTTTTGATCAATTTCAGGTCCAACAAAATATTCTGGTGGTATTCTTGTTACTGGTGTACAAATTGTCATTATCAAAGACCATAACATTAATATCGCAAGTAAATTATATACGATTAAATATATCACTTTCTGGATATCATATTGTAACCAATGATGACATGTCAAATATGTATAAGTTGAGTAACTGAAAAAGAAAAGGGAATTAAAAATGACAGCATAATAATGACATGACATTAAACAACGAATCGAGCAGCTCAATAAAAAAATCGTAAAAAACTTTTTTCTTGTAAGATTAGGGTACTTTTAAAGCTAAACAAGATGAAGACGAAAGTCACGAAAGTATTAAAGGTGGTTAGCATGCCGAGAATTACCTTTTAAAATTTGGTAAAGTAAAAATTCAATCGTTGAATTCGCGAAACAAAAAAAGAAACATTTTTTCTTTCATTTCTTTGGTTGGCATTTGAGAAACACAACGCCAAAAACGATTTTGCTTCACACTTTTTTAGGCAAATTTTAGCTCAGAGTTTGCTATAACTTTTATCCCTTGTTTGCCACTTGCTTCAATCATTAACTGGTTTTATTAATCCTAAGATGCATCTTTTGAATAGCTATTTCATGATATTAGTTGCTTATCTTACTTCGATTACCTACTTTCGAAGACTCATCTTAAAATACAAATTTTAGCTATTTGCCCTGAAGAAAACTTTTTCAGAAGCAGCTTATATTTTTAATCCCGTCTAGTAGCTTGAGATCGTTGACATTCTAATTAGATGAACGGAAATTAAAACTGTAAAAAATATTGTAATGAAATTTAGGCCTTTTTTCGTGAACTCGAGAGCTACAAGTTTTTCTTACTGTAGATTAACAAGTACCATACTTGTTCATTTACAGTATACCGAATCCAACAATATTCTAAAGAAATAATTTTAAACAGATAAGAACTTACGCATATCCGATTCCACAAAATTGAATAATTAGCATTGTATAAAGGCAAAGATTAAGGAAGAAGCCACGAATTGGATTTTTTGCTCGATATTCTCTAACAAAAATATAAATTTTTGAATACCATGACATTATTTAAGATGATGAAAATCAGATCAGAATATCACGAATGTTGTTGATGATGATGATGAAAGGATGCCGTCTTGAATGTATTTAGTTTTCTCTTGTTTTTGCCTTCCAATTGATTTGAGTGTAAGTTAACAATCCACCTGCCGTCAATCAATACAACAATGGCAAACTTCTTTCAATTAACATTTTTATCGAGTCGAGAATGAATGAATTACTTGAATGGAAAGCGAAAGGATGATATTCAAATTTTTTGTGTGAAAAGATGTAAAATGTTGAATGTTTGTATTGAAGCAAAAAAGCGAGAATCAACTTATATTTTTTAAAACTGAATAGCTGATTTCAGAAGAGGATACTTGTGTAATTGTTATAATTGAGATAATGAAATACATTTTATATTTTTTTTCGACAGAATTAAAAACGATTGTAAGAGTTATCGTTTTTTATAGTAAAAATTTACGAACAACATCTTTTTAAATTTAAAAATACACGAAAATTTAACTTAAATTTTATTTAAGATTTAAAATTTTTAAACTGAATAATCTGCCTTTTTGAAAAAAACTGTAATTTATTAAAACACATGCAAAAACCATTGTATGATGTCTATTTTACAGTATCTTCCTGACTATAACTGAAATAATTGAGATGATTGTGATTGAAAATTTACGACTTTTAGATTGAAAAAAATTACTTTAGGAATTAAAAACTTTATCTCATAAAATCGAAATTTTGTATGTTTTTTTTTTTTTTTTTGTTAAAACTGAGTTCTTGGAAAATGTAAACACAAGCCCCACAAACATTTTTGGTTTTGTGCATTCCTAAAAACTGCAACTTCTATTGATGACGTTCTTTTATTAAATTATTGCTGCATTGATTTTAAAAATGTTAATATCTTGTTATACTGTATGTCATATACAGTATATGTGTCACATTTGAATTTGATCTAACTGTTTTACCAAGATTTTAATCATTTGGACTTTTATGACTATTTTTTCTTTTTATTTTTGAAGTCATTACCTTTTTTCAAATTTTATTTCTAGTTTCCTTCCGGCTTTCGACCTACTCAAAAAAGGCTCAAATTTTGTAATTATGTCGTAGTATGTTTTTGTTGTTATCTATTTTTTGCAATCAAAATTTGATGAAAGAAAGAAAAAAAGAGAAGCGGATACTACGAGGCTACACTTTGGAAAACTCTGAAAATAGTTTCCCATTTTTGCAACTTTTTTTTGTTGTAATTTTTTTGAGGGTTTTAAATGTTTCCTGTTTTTTTTGCCTTTCCTTTTTTCTCTCAACCTCCACAATTTTTTTATTGAATTTGTGGTTTTAAATGAACAAAGATACATTTTAAAATTATCTTTTTAAAACACAAAAAACTACAGATATTTGTCGACGTAAAAATTATTATAGTTGTACGTAAAAATGTGATAATAATTTTTTATAAAAGTATGTTTTTAAAAAAAGTTGTAGTAATTAAATATATTTATTTAATGAAACTGTGGCAATTAAATCGTTTTTAGTTTGCCATTTAAAGATTTGCTTCCGTGTTTTTAACAATGGTTGTAGTAATAATAATATAAAAGTTTGAAAGTCATAAGTTTGTGGTTTTATTTTTGTGTTATAAATATAAGAGTACTGTAACTATCATATTACATACACAAAAGTAAAAACTGGTATACGGTATTCACGTTTGATGACAAAACATAAACTTTTTAAAACTAAAACTGAATAATATAGGCTTTAGGATCTAAAATTTTTGTTCAAATGAGGGCATTTATTTTAGTGTTGTTTCTGTTAATCAACTGATGACCTTTTTTTAAATTAGTTTTTGGTTTGTTTTGTGTTATCATATAACGGTGTGAACATTGTAATTACCATATTGTGTACCTACTAACACATATATGATTACCGTAATCACTTTTGAAACACAAAAATTTTAACTGAACATGTTAAATTGCGGTTGAAACTTTTTTTTAAACTATTAACTATATTATTTGGTGTCGTCATTTGATTAAAAACAATTAACAATTGATGAACTGAAAAACTGAAAAACATATAGCTTAAGGAAATTATTAAAACTGAAATATAAATCTTCAATGTTGAAAACGATATTAAATTATTATTGATTTTTTAAATTTAATAAACTGACCATACTAATACTTTCGGCAAAACTTTTTTATTCATTATTCAAATTATTTCAAAATTTATAACTGTGATGTTTGAAAAAAACAAGACCTGCTTTATTTTTGTAAAAAAAAACAACTTTTATTAAGTTTTTGTGTTTAAAACTGACATTTAGTTGAGTAGCTGCTTTTGAGGAAAATTCTCAGGGATAAAAACAAATTCTTTCCTTTGAAAACTCAATCATAAAACTGTAATAATTTGCATTACTTTTTTTAAAATAACTTGTTTTTATAGTTTTGCTGTCACCCCCTCTTATTTTGACATATAAAAAAATATAAAGTAGTAGTAGTAAAAATTATTTCCACTACATTTTTGCAATTAAAAATTGCTCACAAGAAAAAAAAATATTACATCAGGGTTTCCTGTTTTTCTTCCTTTCATTTTCCAACTATTTTTTCCCAAGTTTTATCAAAACACACAAATTTTATTACAACACACAAAAATTTTTGTGACACATATTTTTATAATTTTTGCAAGAAATCAAAAAAAACATGAGAAAAAATTTTTCTAGCTTTTATACTTTGTTTTTACTGTTTTTATTACACTAAAAAACGGTAAATATATTATCCATGAAAGAGAGGGTTCACTGAAAATATTTTGTATTCTTTAATTTGTTTTTCCCCTTTGATCCAAAAGGTTTGGATTCTTCTTAAATTTCAAAGATGATCTTTTTTTGATTTTTTTTTCTGTGGAAATTTTTTTTTGCATGAAATATTTAATTTGTTTTTGTAAAAATAGCGTTAAAAATAGATAATGATTTTATTTTTTACTTTGCTAAAAAGCTTGGATAATTACAGAAAAATAGCATACCACGAAATGGCACAAATATTTAGATAATAGCTTCAAATGACATAATGTCTATAGATAAAAAAAACTGTGTAGGTGATTACTTAGATAAACAATATTTAACTTCTTTTAAAATTTTAAAGATACTTTAACAATGATTTTACAGTTTTCTATGTTAAAAAAATTGTTAGTAACATAGAAAACTGTATTTAACTGATGGCAATAAAATTTAAATTTAAAAAACTGCGTCTTGAAAAATTGTAGCAAATCTTTTAAAAAAACCTTTTTTAGCAAAAAATAAAACTTTTAAAACTTTTGTGACAAAAATTTTCTCTACCTTTTACATATTCAATTATTATTTGTGAAGAAAAAACTGACGCGTTTTGTTTGAGATCCTTAAAAAACTATGTTTAACTGTGTATACTGTAAAAATGCTATTCTATATATTTATGCTGAAAAACTGATAAGTTTTGCCTATTACATAAAAACTGCATTTTGATGACAAATTTGGGTTAAATTTTACATTTTAAAAACTGAATTTCATATAAAAGTTTTCTACACTTTTCTCTGCCAAAAAATAAAATATTTAAAGTTTTTTTAGACAAAAAATTTTGTTACTTTTTATATTTAATTATTTAATTGTTTTTTTTTTATAAAATTATTTACTAGGTTTCATATGTTAAAATATTTACACTGAACTACAAAAAAAAGTTACTTTTTGGATGTTTTAACTGTTTTAAAATTTAGGTGTGTCATTCAAAAAACTTTTTAAAATTTAAAATCCAAACAAATTTATTTACAAAACAAAATTTGATTAAATTCAACAAAAAATTAAACTTGATAAATAATAAAATATGTGTAACATAATAATTCTTCGAAATAAAAAAATAAACAAACATAATAAATTTTTCAAAAAAAAAGATTATAAGAGTTTTTTTGGGACGACCAAAGATAAATAATAAAATATAAAAAAATGAGTAACAAAAAAATAAGATTTTACCATGTAAAAATTGGAGGATTTTGGAAATGAAAGATAAAGTTTTAAAATTTTAGAGTATCTGTGATTTTTTTTAGAAAGAAGAAAGAAAAAAAGCACAATATGCGCTAAATTTGAATAATAATTAGAATTAATTAAATGATATATTACCAATAATACAGTAGTAAAAAACCCTTATTTTTTAGGATAAAAGATATAATAAGAAAAAATTGAATGCTAACTGCATCCAAAAAAAACTGGAAGGAAATAGAAAAACGGGACTCTTGGAGTTTACGATCATTGACATTTTTCACCAAAAAAAGTTCAACATATTTTAAAAAAATGGATTTATGAAATCCCAAGATTTAGCCTTGTCGTCGTGGATCTTCTTTTTTTTGTTTTTTATATTCCGCACAAACAGCAGAAAGAAGATCTTGAGCCCGGGGTTGCAATTGTTGTTGCTGCTGCTGGGATTCTGAAGTTGCTGCTGTTTCTGATTCTGAAGCTGTAGGATGTGAAACAATGCAAAGTGGTGGAGAACCAGATGCAGAAGTCTGTGAACAAAATGATGAAGTTCGCGATCGAGTCCATGCTGAACCATATGTTGCAAAAGATTGGAAAGAATCTCGTCGAACTGGTTTATAAACAGCTAAGATATTTGCATTTGAAGGTCGTCGGGAAACTGATGGTGGAAGATCATCGGTATCGTCGGAGTAGATGCCTTCATCAGAGGCATCAGCTTCTGTAAGCATAATTTCAGGGAGCAGTTCATTCCAAGACATTTCATATTTCCACCATTTTTCGGCTTCTGTTCCTGCTAATCGAGTCCGGAAAACTGCATCCATTCGATCAGATTGTTCTTTGCTGAAGTAATTCTTCCAATCTCTTGAACCACCTTTTCGAATGAAAGTTTGTTTTCGTCTAAAAATAGAAATGAAATGATTAGTTTTTATTCTTCTTTTTTAATTTAATTAAATTTTTGATCCATCAATCTTTCTTTCAATTTTTTGGGTTTTCAAAAGTACAAAAGTTTGCAAATGCAGAATTTTGAAATAATTGGCCCAAGTTTTTTTTAAAATCTTTTCTTATCGAAAAATCTCTCTTCCTTTCTTTGATCCGATTTTTTCCTTTTTCTTTCATTTTTTCAATGACATGTTCAAAAATGGCATCTACAAAAGTGACAAAAGTGAGAGAGTGACAGAGACCCAATTGGATAAATGCCAACGCGCACGTGCATTTTTTTGCCGAAAAAAGAAGGTATTCGTTCTCATGCATTCTTTTCTTTTTTTGAATGATGACAACCTTTTTATGCAACATGACAAACATAATTTGGCGCGAAAAAAGGGATATATGAAATCCCATCTCCTCGGATTTCATAAATCCCTATTCCATGTTTTGCATGTTTAAAAACAATCAAAAGAAACTTACAAAATACTTCCTGGAAACCATCGCTCCTGATTCTTTTTCATTGAATCAATTTTTGATTCTTCAACAATTTTATTCAAGGATTCAGGATCCTCAACTTTTTCCTCAGCTTTTCCACCAATAAAATGTCCAATCTTTTTTACGGCATCTTCCAAATCTTCCGTCATATCTTCATATTTTAGAAAAAGGACATTCTCATCATGCATATGTTCCTGCCATGAAATTAAATGATCAAAATAATCTCCAAAAGCAAGTTGTCCATTAACAAAAAGTTCAAAGAAGGTATCAAAATCCCCTTCAGGCCAGTCATAGATTTTGAAGTTTTTGTTATGAAAGTAATAACTGACAAGACAATCTTTTGGATTTCGAACAGCAAAAATGTATTTTGCAGTTTGAGATTTTGGACAATTAAAATAGGCGAAATGGGTTTTGAGAAGTCGAGGACATTGAAGTTCATCCGAATATTTCGCACCCATCCTTTCAATCATCGGTGAGGTCATACTCAATTCTGCAACTTTAAAAAATTAATAATAATTGTTTTTCATGTTAGTATTTATTTTTGGGATTGGGTTAAACAAAGCAGTGATAAGCAGCTACAGTATACTTTTCGTGTGGGGACTTTTAAAACTTGTTCAAAGCTTCAAAGGTCTTAGCACGAAAAGTTAGCAATAAGCTACAGTAATCCCAAAAAAGCAGAGAAAGCTTAAATATTTACCTTTTCCTTTTTCAGGGCCATAATTATCTTGTAAAAGTTGGGAACAGATATGCTGAATCCAAGTTGTTCCACATTTTGGATATGTACAAACAAAGACATCATCATTTCGGGGTTCAAGCATTTTTGCAGATCTTACAAATTCTGTCTTAAAAATTGGGGGCCAAACTTCTCCATCGATAACCGCCTGTTTTGGATGACCTTCAGGCTGGAAAACGGTAGCATCAGGAATTTTTCCATTTAAAAATGTAAATTGTCGAATATAGAATGGTGTTGGCACTACTGATGAAGCTGATGGCTCGCAAGGGGTACATGGTGGAGTTGGATGAAGGAGTGAGGGAAGATTTGAATCATCTAGATTCATCAATATCCGAGAAGGTGTTCTTCCAAGAACCATGCTTGATTTTTGTTTTGAAGTAATAATGATTACGGTAGGTATGTATATCAGTGATATAAAAAAAGTTGAAGTTTTTGAAAACTCTAAAAATTGAAGGAATTGTTAGCAAATTTGAATTTAAAATCTCAAAGCGAAATAAAATTTTCGTGTTAAGACAAAACCACGGGTATGAGCTACAGTATCGCAAAAGAACAAAAACTAGCAAATTTATGCAAATTTTAGGATCTCAAATAATTTTTTCTAAAAATGGCCTCAAAAAAGATATTTTTCAAAAATGACATCTTATTCCGATAAATGTTACCCTTTTTATACCCCTACCTATACGTAAATGAGAGAGTTTATTAAAAAAATAACTCCGCCCAAATTTATCCCCCCTTATCGCCTTCGCCTTCTTCGTTTTTGTCATTTTTCTTCTTCTTTTTTGGTTAAAAGGCGGAGATATTTTTGAGTGTTGAAGTTCATGTTCAAAAAAAGACAGAGAAAGAAAAAAAGAGAAAGAGAAAAACACTACAAAAAAGATACTCGAAGAAGTTACTCTAAAACGCCCCGGAAAATAATGAAAAAAGATTCTATGAATAAAAATATAAGCAGAGAAGAAGCTGTAGCAGCAGCAGCAAAAAAAACTAAAAAAGGTACAACCCATTAAAAACAGATTTTTGCTATAATTACAGGAAAATACGAATATTACTAAAATATGAATGAATAAAAAAATATATGAGACAGAAAAGGGGATAAGATGAGCTAAAAAAGATATACATCGACAATAAAAATTTCGTAATAAAAAGAAATTTTTCAAATTTTTTGAAAGGTATGAAAAAAATGTGTAGGATTAGAATGTAGTTTTCGAATAAAATTAAAACTGTAGTTCTAGAACAACAAAATTAATTACAAAAAATGAATGATGATCGGGTGCAAAGAAATTATGTTTGTAGGATACCGTAATATTAATGCTGCCGCACCTGACAAGTGAAGAATATTACTAAAATTAGTTACAAAATTGTTACAATTTTTTTGTTTTAACGGAAATCTGAGATTATGGTTAAAAAAGTAGTTGCAGCAGCAGGGATAAGAAAAAGAGGATGACAAAAGTGCAATTTTAATAATCTTTTTTTTGCTGATTTTTACGTAAAAAATGTGAAACTGAATTGTGATGCAACAAGTTAAAAAAATAAAAACTGGAGTACGGTATATGGTTAACTAGAAAAAAACTGACTTTAACAATAGTAAAAGAGGAAAAAAACAAAAGTTAGAATTTTTACAAAAAAAATATAGTAATTTATTCGCCACGGATGAGTACGGTAACAAAAATACAGTAACAATATTCAAAATGTAAAAGAAATTCGAATTTAAACAAACTGGAAAAAAATAATCAAAACCCAAAAAAAACTGAAATTTTTTTATAAACAGCAAAAAAGCAAAAAATAACTTCGCAAATTTTTTACTATTAAAGAAACTAAATGGTCAACATTGCAACCACCCTTTTATATACCCTCCGAAAAAAGAGAGCAAAAAAACTCAAACTACAAACTCTGAGATCGCAGTATTTTATCACACAACTTGTTTTTTTCTCTTTCTTCCTTTCATTGTTTGACTTTTGTTGAAATTCTTATTTTTTGACCTTTTGAAACATTTTTTTAAACACAACAAAACAATGTAGCGATGACTAAGAAAAAAGACGAGAAAGAAAAAAAAGATCTGGAAATATCTTTTTCATGTAGCCAAAAAAAGTGATGACTGTTAGCAAAAACAGGTGATTACTTAATCAAAAATATGTACCATGTTTCAACAAATATCTCTTCTCGAAATACATTCATGTTTCTTCAAAAAAATCGTAAGAGGAACACCTATGTTGAAAAAAAGGATCCCCCATGAAATACTAATAATAACAATTTCTTGATGATAACATAACAGAAGCGTGGGATTCTCTCTCTTTCTTTCTTCCTCCCTCTCTTTTTCTTTGCTTTATCACGTCGTTAATTTTATCTATCATATTATTTGAATTTTAATGTTTTTTTTACATGAATAAATTATTTAATGGCAATCGGGTGCTTTCCCTTCCTTTCCATTCAATTATTTGTCCTTGGATGATGATGATATTTTAAAGAAAACCATTTGGCATTTGATGACGCAAGTTTTTTCTCCGATTTCTTTTTTTTTTATTTGTTTGCAACTTGCAAAGACAAAAAAACGGTATTTTTCAAAAAAAAACGACGCAATTTTTTTCTGACCACAAAAATGCAATTATGTTTCTTTCGACATTTTTTTGAGGGTTTTGCATTTTTTTATTCAAATCTCTTTCATCGGATCTCTTTTTTTCCCGCTCGACTGTCTCTTTTTTTTCCTTTTGCGTGTTGGAAAGAAACATTTGTTGCATAATCCGTTTTTTTGGCGCTACCCAAAACGCATCATCTAATTTCTTCATCATTATTATTATTAGTTTTTTGGCAGCAGCAGCAGCGGCAGGAACATTAGTGGCCCACTGACTGACCCACCAAGGCATTATTCATTGATGGTGGTCCTTCTCTTTTGTGTTTTTGTGATCGGAAGGAAGAAAAGCCACTCAAAGATATTCAAATAATAAATGAATGACTCTCTTACGAAAGGTAATTCTTTACCTTCTTTTTTGTATTTTTTTGCGCGGGCTAATTTTTATCCGACTGATGAAAATGAAGATGATGATGACTAATACGCAGCCGGTTGCGCATCTCCCCAAAAAAAATTTTCGCGAGGTCATTCATTGGCATTTTTGCTTCCCGCTTCTTTTTGTTGCTGCTGCTGCGGTCCTACCTTCTCTTTCGACATCACTCCCTTTTTTTGAAAACATACATTCCACGAATGGCATGCCAGGTCAAGCCCAAAAGAGAAGAGGTCAACTCTCCTGATCCCCTCGATTGCGAAATCTTTCGTTTATGCCACATTGACTAAATCTCCCCCCTCCGACGCCATCATTCTTATTTCAAAAAAAAGCAGATTCAAACATTTTTGGCGGCTACCGTATCCCCTTCTTTTTTTCTAATCCCTATCAATCTCAGAGATCTTTTTTAGCAAGGGAGAAAAAAATACTCCGCAACAGTTTAAAAAAATAAAATCCTAAAATAATAAACGTTGCTGCTGCTAAATTGATATGACGTTAAAATTATCATACAAAGCAATTTTAAAACAAAAGAAAGAAGAAAGTGTTTTAAAATAATAATTTTAATTATTAAATATTATTATAACAAAAAAACACATTTATCTTTTAATTGTGCCGTAGTTTCAATAAATGTTGTCGTAATCAAAAAAATTTGAGAGGGGCAAAGTATAGGTAGTACAGAATTTATAATTGAAGATTTGAATTTATGAGTTTTTGTGGAATTTCTTGAAACTGTGTCATAAAAAGGCTTTTTTGTAATTAAATAGAAACTTTTTTTTTAAACTGATGATCACCTTGTAAAACTTAACAATGGGATAAAGGGGTAAAAAACTGAAATATGATTTTGAATAAATTAAAACAAGATTTTAATTTATTGTTAAACTTGTTAAATTTACGGAAGTATCTGACACAATGAAAAAATTAATAAAACTTATTTCCAAATATTTAATTAAACTGTTGGTGGTTTAGGTGTGCAAAAAACTTTGTTTAAGATCTGCGATTTTAACAAAAAGCTACAGAAAGAAAGAAAACTTTCTTGAAGAAAATATAAAAACTGGATAGGAGCAACATTTACACAAAATGATTTAAAAAAAGACAACCATAAAATACACATAAAATGTCATCATTGGCAGTCTTTTTTCATTGTATCTTATTCATAGTTTATAAACTGTCTTCATTTTGGAATTTTGTTTTTTTAAAGACAATTGTTCTATTTTCGAGCTATCCATATCAAATTAAAATCACTACAAACTTCATCGAAAGAACAACGAAAAATCAAAAAGGTCATTTGACGCAAAAAAAACACACAATCACGCATATAAAAATTTTTTCTTTGAATTTCTCGCATAACTTTTTTTTCTTTTTTTCTTCTTTTTTTCTTCTTTTTTTCTTCTTTTTTTCTTCTTTTTTTCTTCTTTTATTCATCATATTTCCGTGAAACATTTTTTTATTACAAATTTTTATTTATACGCTGCTGATTCATCACTCATTTTTCCCATTCATGTAAAAAAGGGCCACCATCGTCGCAAAAAAATTCCAAAATTTTTTTCATAATTTTAGACTGAAAAAAAGGAATTTTCTTTTTTCCACGTGGTTAAGGAATTTGGGGCATAAAATATATAATACTTTTTTTGTCTGAAACAAAAGCAGCAGCGGTGGCGGCGGCTATGATGGGTGATAAAAAAAAAGCGTGACTGAACTTGCGATTTTTTGAACACAAATGATTTGAAAAAGAATAAAAGAGTTTTCTTTTTTGGCGGATTTAAAGTTAAAGTTAAAAGAAAAGTGTAAATTTGTCAAAGACAAATAAATAAATTTGACGGAAACAGACATAAAATTTAGAAGAAGAATGCAAAATTTTATTTGATAAAATGTGATTCTACAATTTTTATGGTTATTTTTCGTGGATGGAAAAATGACTATAAAATCTTGTTGAATAAAACGTTCAATGATTTTATGACGTAAAACGGTGAAAGAATAATTTATATTCTGTAGCTATATAAATATATAATATATATATATATATATATAAATGTGTAACGTTTATTCAACTTTTGTGTTTTTGAAAAAGTTCAAATCAATTTTTTTTATTAAACTGAGCAAAAAATTTTTCGAAACTATCTAATAGGATATATTTAATTATTTTTGTCTTTGTTAAATTCATAAAATTTAAAAAAACTGAAACAAGTTGTTAATTTTTTCTTCTAATGTTTATGTCACATATTTGTGATATTTTTTAAGGTGGTATTTAAACTGTACAAGTATAAAGTTTTGTTTTGAATAAACTGCTTTCAACATCTGCTGAATTGAATTTTATCTTAAAAAATTATTCAATGATCACAAAACTTTATTTGCAAAAAAGGCAAAAATAACATTTTTTGATTTTTAAAAATTAAATTCCAACATGTTCTTTCATTCACCAAATACATGAAACTGTCAAAAGCAATTTAGTAAAAACTCTTTTTGAGTTTTTTGTTATTCAAAAACAAGTATGATCCATACCACTTTTTTATATTTCTTTATCATGAATTAAATTAATTAATTGATGACCTTTTTTGTTCCCTTTTTTTGGATTGAACACATTAAAAACAGCTGTTACAAAAAATTTGTTAAATAAGGGAATGTATATTTTTTAATGACTTTAAAACTGCAGTATTTGAAACCATCACGAAATTTGAAAAACTTTTGAGTTGCGTAATTTTACAGATAATAATAAAAGTGGGCTCTTTTGTTGATGAGTTTCAAAACTTATTTAATTTGCAGAATTAGAAACAAAAAAATGGTTATATAAGTTAGAATCAAAAGAAAACTGTTTGCGATTATACCATAATGTGTATTAAATTTATAACAGCTGTTATAAAATATTTAAAATTTGAGATTAATTATTATTTTAATGATTACAAAACTGAGATTGATTGAACCGTCTTCATATAAAAAAACTGATGAGTTTCATTTTTATAGGTAATAATAAAACTGGCTTTTTTTTATAGTTTTCCCAACTTATTTAATTTGAGAAATTACAAGCATCAAAGTGGTTAAAAGATGTCTAATCAAAAAACTTTTTTGCAACTACTTTTTGAAAGTTATTTCAAACTGTATTTATTTGAATACGCACATTATAACTTTTTTTTAATTACTGTCACCAAAGACAATGATTTTTGTGCATTGCCCCAATTAATCTTTAATTTTAAACAATTAAAATCTATTTTCTCATATCCATTTATAGTCACACAATTTTTTGCAACTTCTTAACGTTGCAAAAAAAGATACAAAAAAACTTTTTTTTATACGAAAAACACGTGTTGTGTTTTAGTTGTTGTATATATTCTTCCTGTGTGTATCATCATCATCGGTGTACAATTAAAAATTAATATATCATCTTCAATTTTTTACTTTCCTTCTAATTCCTACCACACATTTTCAAAAACAAAAATTTCACAAAAACATGTTTTGTTTTTTTCATTCATCACTTTTTGAAAAAGAAAAAACAGCAGCAAAAAAGTAACATTTAAAAAAAGTGACTACATTTTATAATATATTTTACGTTACAGGAAAAAACAAGAAAGAAAGGCTAAAAAATGATTCTTTTAAAAAATTATCTAAATTTTAAGAATCATTTAATTCTTTTTTTTTCTTTGTTTTTGTTTTTTCTGCAATTATT
Source organism: Panagrolaimus sp. LJ2414 (assembly GCA_024447195.1). Lineage (NCBI taxonomy): Eukaryota > Metazoa > Nematoda > Chromadorea > Rhabditida > Panagrolaimidae > Panagrolaimus > Panagrolaimus sp. LJ2414. The sequence goes on from JAMRXY010000008.1 coordinate 13,392,463, forward strand.
TATTTATGCTAAACTGTGCAGAAGATGTAATAGAAAAAGGTATAATTGAATGGAAGAAAAAGGATATTTCAAAAAAATTGCAAATGTTCAATAAAAAAAACTTGCAAAAAGTATGTTTAAAAAACTGAGTAATAAAAGCAAAAATGATTTTAAAACTATAAAAATTACTTTTAACAAATATTGCTTAATTCTTTAAGAAATTTCAAATTTGTTGAAATTAATGTCTTCTAAAAACTGTGAAATCATACAATTTTAATGGTATATTTTAAAATTTTTAAAATTTTTAAAACTGATTACTTTGGAAGCAATTCCATCTGTGAATTTACTCCATAAACTTTTTTAAGAATGATTTTGCATTAATTGGATTTTTGTAACGCCTGAGATTGATGTTTCATAATTTTTTATCTCCAAAAAAAAGAGAAAGAGACTTTTTTGCGGGAAAATTAATTTTTTTGCAAGAAAAAAAGAGACACTTTTGCTGCTGGATAGATCAAATAAATTCGGGCAGATGAATGAATCATCAAAAATATTCATTCAAAGAATTACTACAAACTGCACACTTTCTTTTTATTTCGCTTGTTTCAAATATCTGTTTTTTTAATGATATTGAGCTAGATAAACTAAGCTCTGAGTAAAATTTAAAATGCAAAAAATACTATAAAAACTAAAATTAAACAAATGGTTTTATGATTTTATAAGAATAAATTTTAATAAAAGTTTAACTGACTTTCTTGTTTAATCACTGTATCTCGTCTATGTTTAACTGGCTTAATAAAAAAACTTCCTCTCAAATTAAAACATAAATTTTTAAAAAAAATAAAACCAAAATTACTGTACTGGTGACCTCAAACAAAGTTTTGATGACTTCAAATTAAAACCCCCAAAATACAAGTAGTTTAACAAATGTACAACTTTAATAATTAAAATAAAAATTAATTACAATTTTTTATTTTGTTTCCTACAATTATGATAAATGTCGCAAATTTTTGCTTTGAGGAAATTATTTAAATCTGAGGAACTGAATTAAAAGCGTCATCAAAAAAAACTGTAAAAAACTAAAAAAAATTGGTTCAAATATTCTATCGTTTTTGGCGAAACTGTGTTAGAATATAGAATTTGAGGGATTGCAAAAGAAATGAAATAACTGAGCTAGATGTTTGTCTGATTTTCATTAAAAAAACAAAAACTTTCAATAAAATTTAATATCAAACAATTTTGAATAAACTGTATCGAATAAATGTAACACTTCATGAAAGAGCTTTACCTCCAATAATTAATCAAACATTTATTTCTTAAAATTTTAATTTAACGTTTTTTACATGGTATCTAAAAAAGTGAACTATTAGAAAATTTTGTATTTTTTAAAATTCAGAGTTGTAGTTTGTACATCCTCTTTTTTTCAATCATGACACAAATTTTTTTCTTCTCTCTTTCTCTCTTTTTTGTTCTAATATTTTTTTTATCGGAAGATATCTTTCGCGGGATTCATTTATATCCCATCCCAAGTCAAATAAAACTGATCCCCAAAATTATATCTTTTAAAAATGCAAATAAAAGAAAGATAGATGACGTCTTTCGATTATAAAAATTAAAGTCATTTATCATAACTTTTCAACTTTTTCATATCATATCATTATTATTAAACCGGGTCGAAGAAAAAGAAAAAAGAGATAAATTAAAATTGAAAAAAACTGGTGTATGTCTTTTTATTTGCGGCGGAAATGAATTGGTTGCTGCTGCTGCACGCTTGCCACTCTTCCCCAGCCTGCGGGAGAGTGCCGCATCTGCGGCAGATAAAAATTATGACTGATAACTTTTAAAAAAGAATATTCTTTTTCTTTCCATTGATAAAATTAGAATTAATTTAAAATAAAAAAAATCAGGTTATGATAAAGTTTTGGTAGAAATAAAAGAAAAAGAAATAATCAATCATAAAAATTATTATTATCAATTTTTAAAAATTTATTTTTGACTTTTAAAATAACAACCTAGTTTTAAAAGGGGGAAAATTTATTTTAATAATAAAACTGAAATTAAAGAGTTTATCTTCTTAAAAAAGTTAGAAAAAAATTAGAAAACGTATCTGTGCTTGTTCATTTTTTATGGTTTTTAATATACAATCTTTTTAAATTTTGAAACTATTAACTGAAACAATAGCACATTGAATTAATAAACTGATAGCAAAGATAAATGTTTCACATACTGATTCCATCGTTGAGGTTACATTGCATCATTCTGATTATTAAGCCATATATGAGAATGTGTTTGTAAAGTAAAATTTTTAGTTATAACAAAGACGACAATCAAACAAAAACTTTTCGCAAAAAAATATAAACAAATTTTGACAGTTTGTTTCTTTAAAATAAGATCTAGCCGGCAAGGAATTAAGATCTGGTACAACAACATCTACAGTACCAAAAAGTCTACATCATCAATTCGCTAGTTTATCCTTCAATCTAAAACTGTGTTTTTTTTCAAATTTCACGATTATGATTTTAAACTATTACAGGACCAATTAGAATTCCCCCAGGCAACAAA